>CM056844.1:8141927-8741927 GCA_029853015.1 Chelidonichthys spinosus
TGAACGCCTGAAACCCCTGCTGCTGGGCCTCGGAGACCCCGTCCATGGAGGAGGACACGGAGATGTTTGGCTGCAGCAGCAGGTCTGTAAAGACAGAGAGATGATGAACGGTCACATGAGGCTCGTTGGAGATGAACCGCTCCTCGCCTGGAAAGTAGACGAGATCAGGCGGCAGCAGCAGGAGGCGGAGCCTAAAAGCTGCCTTCCAGTCCAACGCTTTCCAGCAGCCTTCATAGACGTCACAGGAAGTCATAGAAACAGTTACATCCTGTTAGATGCTACCTGTAGTTTGTGACCACGTTCAGATTGATATATTTTTTAAGAATTCATTTGGATTTATTCATATTTGTTCATAAATATCTGAAAATGTGTGTATGTTGCATTTTATTCTCCCCTTTCATCTTCTGATGTCTACCTCATAAAGAATGATGTAACTACTTGTTTTTATAAGTGCGATAAATAATCTTTATTATTGTCGTTATAATTATGGTTATTATTATTATCAAACACAAAAGATATGTTTGAAAACTTTTATTGCACAACATGAGACTTATAGCCCACGATCTAGCGTTAAATATTAGAATGAGATCAAGATACGCTGTGGAAACAGGAAGTGATGTCACAGGTCTACCAGGTGAAGCTCAGCAGTCTATGGAGGGTCTGAAGCTTCCAGAAACCAGCCCACTTCTCTACATTCTAGGACATCATTGTCTTGGAGAACTTTACAGTTCAGTCCAGTGGAAACCACTGACTGTCACTGGGACAGAGGAAGGAACATACTGGGAACACTGCTGTCATAGATGATGTCATAGATGATGTCACTGAGGGGCTTACCTGAGCAGGTGAAATTCAGGATGGAGGAAGAGGAGACTGATGTTGCACACTCCCTCAGAGTGGATCCAGAATGAACACAGTCAGACTTGATCCACCACACAGGTCTGTATGAGGACTCCTCTCTCCGTCCTACAGAAACAGCAGAGCCACAGTCCAGCTCTCTACAGACAACAGCTGCTTCCTTCTGGGTCCAGTCATCACCAACCACTGGTCTCCAGTCTCCCTGATGTCTCACCTCCAGTGTTCCAGCACAGCGACTGGCTCCTCCCACCAACCTGACATCATCAGGCTCTGAACAGAAAGAAGAGAGTCGTCAGTCAAAGAGCAAAGTGAGTTTGATGAGAACAGAAATGAACCAGATCAAAGCTGCAGCTCCTCTTCTACCTGAGCAGGTGAGTCCAACAGCTTTGCCAGGTGAGCAGGTGTTTCTATCTGAGCCTGAGCTTCTACAGTCCAGGAGAGCAGACTCATGGCCTCCACACTGGAACTCTTTGGTCCACGTTGGAGCCCCCACGTCTCCATAGAGCGCCCCCTGGAGGACTGAAGGAGCCCCACAGCCAAGCTCCCTACAGACCACCTCTGCATCCTGCTGGTCAAAGTCAGCTTCACACACTGAGGACCACCACTGGTTGGACTGGTTGGACTTCACCTCCAGTCTGCCTGAGCACAGACTAGTCCCATTCAGCAGCCTGACAGAGTCTGGAGAGATGATAGAAGATCAAATAGAGAGAGAGAAAAGACACCAGACACCAGAGAAAAAGATGTCATGAAACTATTCAGTGATTCAAACTGGACTCAAAACAATTCCACCATCAGTTCATCATTTACAGTTTTTCTCAATTGAACACATTTGCACATTTGCCAAAATTCTCGAAAAGATAATGAATATTTTCTAAACAACATGTGTAAACCTCCAAACCACTGGCCACTGCTTCACACCAGATTATCATTTCTCATTCTTTTAAACAAATTGCAAATGTTTTAGCGCAAATTTGCAAATGAGTACAATTATCTACAATTTGCGCAATTAATGATTTGAATATATCTTGCTGATCAAAACAGATTATGTTGCTTCTTAGTTGAATAGTTGTTCTCTTCAAAACGTGTATGAATTCTTTCATGGTGTGAGTCATCACATGTACAATAGTCCTTTCAACTGTCTAAATGTGTCAGCTTATATACCATGAATATCATTATGTACTATGGAGTATATTCTAACGTCCACTAAACTGGTAAATTGTCTGTCAGGAGAAACTTGAACTTCACTAACCAATGAGGAGTTTGTCCCATCTTACATCAACCAATCACACGTCATCTCCAGTCAGCTGACAGGTGCTATTCATGAGTACGGCTGTTACCAAACATATATATAGAGCTGGACTACAACAGAATAACCACAATGTCTGAACATGGAGGAACCTGCTCAGGTACATCATGAACAGGGCAACTGCCTGCTGGAGGAAGAGGAGGAGGAGGAGGAAGGACCCGAAGTGGTGTCGGGAGGGCAAGACAGTCGTTTTACATGAATAAAAATACAGGAACAGTTTCCATGGAAACGTGAGTGTTATAAATTCTCTTTGTGAGTAAGCAAAGACACCCTATTAATATGTTCATTTGTTAAATATAATGTTCATCTAAATATGTGAATCATTTGAGTCAGGCAGCTTACAGGGCAGCTATGTTTTACGTTTGGGGTCTTTATACAGTGAGCATGATGAACAATGTGGGTGCAGTCGAATAGTCTTTTTTGCTTAGGAAGGTTCCTAACTGAAGAAGTGACCCGGAAGTAAACATGTGGCCGCCATGATAAGAGCTGTTCAAATTCTCTAAATGCAAAGGAAAGGAGCTCCAATGCTTCCTTTCAGAGCTCCTTTAGCATAGGATGCAACGCACCTTCCTATGCGAAAGGAAAGGAGATCACGCCGACCCACAATTCTTTGCGAGAGCAACATTTAAAGTGCCACCCACCTCGGCCGTTCATGAAAACAAACGATATGTGCATTTGCATATTGAACAATTACTTTCAAGCATATAGTAATTGGAATTGTGTTGATAACTATGGGTGGACAGTGATAATAATTTAATGATATTTCTATCATAAAGAATGATGTAACTACTTGTTTTTATAAGTGCGATAAATAATCTTTATTATTGTCGTTATAATTATGGTTATTATTATTATCAAACACAAAAGATATGTTTGAAAACTTTTATTGCACAACATGAGACTTATAGCCCACGATCTAGCGTTAAATATTAGAATGAGATCAAGATACGCTGTGGAAACAGGAAGTGATGTCACAGGTCTACCAGGTGAAGCTCAGCAGTCTATGGAGGGTCTGAAGCTTCCAGAAACCAGCCCACTTCTCTACATTCTAGGACATCATTGTCTTGGAGAACTTTACAGTTCAGTCCAGTGGAAACCACTGACTGTCACTGGGACAGAGGAAGGAACATACTGGGAACACTGCTGTCATAGATGATGTCATAGATGATGTCACTGAGGGGCTTACCTGAGCAGGTGAAATTCAGGATGGAGGAAGAGGAGACTGATGTTGCACAGTCCCTGAGAGTGGATCCAGAATGAACACAGTCAGACCTGATCCTCCACACAGGTCTGTATGAGGACTCCTCTCTCCGTCCTACAGAAACAGCAGACCCACAGTCCAGCTCTCTACAGACAACAGCTGCTTCCTTCTGGGTCCAGTCATCACCAACCACTGGTCTCCAGTCTCCCTGTCTCACCTCCAGTGTTCCAGCACAGCGACTGGCTCCTCCCACCAACCTGACATCATCAGGCTCTGAACAGAAAGAAGAGAGTCGTCAGTCAAAGAGCAAAGTGAGTTTGATGAGAACAGAAATGAACCAGATCAAAGCTGCAGCTCCTCTTCTACCTGAGCAGGTGAGTCCAACAGCTTTGCCAGGTGAGCAGGTGTTTCTATCTGAGCCTGAGCTTCTACAGTCCAGGAGAGCAGACTCATGGCCTCCACACTGGAACTCTTTGGTCCACGTTGGAGCCCCCACGTCTCCATAGAGCGCCCCCTGGAGGACTGAAGGAGCCCCACAGCCAAGCTCCCTACAGACCACCTCTGCATCCTGCTGGTCAAAGTCAGCTTCACACACTGAGGACCACCACTGGTTGGACTGGTTGGACTTCACCTCCAGTCTGCCTGAGCACAGACTAGTCCCATTCAGCAGCCTGACAGAGTCTGGAGAGATGATAGAAGATCAAATAGAGAGAGAGAAAAGACACCAGACACCAGAGAAAAAGATGTCATGAAACTATTCAGTGATTCAAACTGGACTCAAAACAATTCCACCATCAGTTCATCATTTACAGTTTTTCTAATTGCTTTGCCACAATTCTCAAAAGATAATGAATATTTTCTAAACAACATGTGTAAACCTCCAAACCACTGGCCACTGCTTCACACCAGATTATCATTTCTCATTCTTTTAAACAAATTGCAAATGTTTTAGCGCAAATTTGCAAATGAGTACAATTATCTACAATTTGCGCAATTAATGATTTAATATATCTTGCTGATCAAAACAGATTATGTTGCTTCTTAGTTGAATAGTTGTTCTCTTCAAAACGTGTATGAATTCTTTCATGGTGTGAGTCATCACATGTACAATAGTCCTTTCAACTGTCTAAATGTGTCAGCTTATATACCATGAATATCATTTTGTACTATGGAGTATATTCTAACGTCCACTAAACTGGTAAATTGTCTATCAGGAGAAACTTGAACTTCACTAACCAATGAGGAGTTTGTCCCATCTTACATCAACCAATCACACGTCATCTCCAGTCAGCTGACAGGTGCTATTCATGAGTACGGCTGTTACCAAACATATTTATAGAGCTGGACTACAACAGAATAACCACAATGTCTGAACATGGAGGAACCTGCTCAGGTACATCATGAACAGGGCAACTGCCTGCTGGAGGAAGAGGAGGAGGAGGAAGGACCCGAAGTGGTGTCGGGAGGGCAAGACAGTCGTTTTATATGAATAAAAATACAGGAACAGTTTCCATGGAAACGTGAGTGTTATAAATTCTCTTTGTGAGTAAGCAAAGACACCCTATTAATATGTTCATTTGTTAAATATAATGTTCATCTAAATATGTGAATCATTTGAGTCAGGCAGCTTACAGGGCAGCTATGTTTTACGTTTGGGGTCTTTATACAGTGAGCATGATGAACAATGTGGGTGCAGTCGAATAGTCTTTTTTGCTTAGGAAGGTTCCTAACTGAAGAAGTGACCCGGAAGTAAACATGTGGCCGCCATGATAAGAGCTGTTCGAATTCTCTAAATGCAAAGGAAAGGAGCTCCAATGCTTCCTTTCAGAGCTCCTTTAGCATAGGATGCAACGCACCTTCCTATGCGAAAGGAAAGGAGATCACGCCGACCCACAATTCTTTGCGAGAGCAACATTTAAAGTGCCACCCACCTCGGCCGTTCATGAAAACAAACGATATGTGCATTTGCATATTGAACAATTACTTTCAAGCATATAGTAATTGGAATTGTGTTGATAACTATGGGTGGACAGTGATAATAATTTAATGATATTTCTATTTATTTCAATCATGTTACAAATGTTTAACAAAAATGAAACTGAAACCACAAGTGAAATATAAATACATCAAACGGTCAAACAGGAAGGAGGAGCTGCTGGAACTGCAGCCGTTCAGTAAATTAGCTGTTTATAAAACCAACATGGGGAGAAGTGGACGATGCGCTTTTTGTAGTCCATTATTGTAGTTTCTCCAGCGCAGACGCACGTCAATCGCTGGTGCCGATCATCAGCTGTCAATCATCAGCGACCTCGTAATAATGACGTAGCTTAGTGAAAGACCGGTCGGATTCTCTGAGCACCGCGGTCGACTTTTCCTAAGTCCTTTTGAGTTCTCCTATCGCCTTTCCTTAACCCTGTGACGTTTTCCCCAGAGGTCAAGGAATAGGAGTTAGGACCTTATTTTTTGACTATTCGACTGCACCCTGTGTGTACTGAACCGCTGCTAAAAAGTTTATAAAGGAAGTTGAAAACGTCGAAACACAGCCCCATGGTTCTTCAATATTGGTCCTTCGAGCCGGATTTCTTCACTAATAATAACAGCCGTGGACAGCGGCGCACTCGGAGCAAGACAGCGACAGCTTCCAGCTTGTATAGAAAGCTACCAGGTTAGCCTTCCACAGTCACTCATTTCTCACGGTGCCCGCGCTAAAGACCGAAGAGAAAGCGTCGGCGCACACCAGCTGCAGACCGAGTCTGTGCGTATAGCAGACCAGCTGCACAGAGCGCACGCTATTCCCGATCGTCTCTTATCGCTGGGAGCGGCCGACAAGGTGAGCAAGTGGAACATGTCGATGCTTGGTAGAGACTTGCTCAGCCAGCTAACAGGCCATATGAGCCCCCCATCAGTGGTGCCCGCAGAGCAGAGCTATCAAAGCAGTTATCCTGTCCTACGGCCACCAGACAATCTCAATATGAGTATCCCACCATATCAATCACCCTGGTTAAGTGGTCAAGTAGTTCACAGCACCCCTCTGCCACAGCCATCCAACCTTCAGCTTGGATCAGCTAGACTGCTTCAACACGAGCCACAATTGTCTACACTGCCACATACAACCTCTGCAGCATTAAAGCTTCAAGCAGCAACGACTCCTACACCAGGTAGTAGACTACAGTAAGAGAACTACACACTGGCGCAGTCTCTGCCATCAACTGTGACATCGGTATGGGCAGCGCCTCCCCCCACTACGCTGAACGTGTCCCTGCTGCAGCCTCCTCCTCAAGCACCACAAGTAGTGAATTATACAAGTTCACAGATACCAGCTACATCTGGCTACCAGTCTTATCAGCCTCCTACACCGACGGTTAACAATGTACAGGACAGAGTGCCACCAGTTGCACAGCTGCAATACCTGCCCATGCAGACAACATCAGTAAATCCAGCATCAGTGCAGCAATACATCCCACTCAGGTCTGCGCAGCCAGTTATCAATCCACGCTGTGGGTCCGTGCTCTCCGTGCCGCTCTCGTGCGTGCTCAGTGCACGCTATGGGTCTGTCGGTCGCGCTCTCCAGCGCTGTCTGTCCGTGATGTTGGTCCACACTCTCCATGTTTGCTGTGGGTCCCATGCTGTGGGTGCGCGCTTGCTGTGGGTGCGTCAGTCCTGCTGTTGGTCTGTCCATGCTCTCCGTCAGCGCTCTCCGTGGGTCTCTCTGGTTGGTGCTGGCTGTCCGCTTTTTCCGTCAGCTCTGTCAGTCTGAACAGAGAAAACCTGTTTTTCATAATATGGCCACTTTAAAGAAACCATGCAGTGAGTGTCACGAGATCCACCTGAGTGCTGTACGATGTCACCAGGCCAGGCCCCCGTGTCTACCTCATCACACCCAAAGACTGCACCTCAACTGCTAACTCTATACAAGGAGGGAAAGTATACCTCAAGGTGGTGCCGGTCATCATTAGTCATGGGACCAAATCACTGCAGAACTATGCAATCCTCGATGATGGGGCTGAACGCACCATAATACTCCCAGCTGCAGTTCGAGACCTGGGGCTCAGAGGCAGAGCAGAGTCCCTCACCCTGCGGACTGTTCGTCAGGATGTTGTTCACCTCACTGGAGCATCAGTTGACTTTCATGTAGCCTCTCCAGCATCACGATCAGAACAGCATTTGGTCGAAAGGGCCTATACAGCAGGTCAACTTACCCTGACAGAGCAATCCTATCCAATAGCAGCGCTCCAGAGACGCTACTGCCACCTGAGAGGGTTACAACTGCAGAACTTCAATAAGGTGCAACCACTGCTGCTCATCGGTGCAGATTGGACTCACCTGATCACTGCCACAGAAACCTGTGAGGTTTGGCCCAAAGGAGGACCTGTATCTATCCGTACTCGGCTGGACACTTCAGGATCCAGATGGTTCACAGTCCCCTGCTGCATCATTTCTACTACACCGCCTTCAAGCCAACACCAGACGACATCTACCAACATGTCGAACGCCTCTGGCAGCTTGATGTGCTTCCATTCCGTAGTGAGCGGTTAGCAGTGCGGTCCCGCCTGGATCAGGAAGCGGTGAGCGTCTTGGAAGCATGCACTAAGTGAGTGAAGGTTGGTGACAGACTTCGCTACGCCACACCTCTGCTCCGGGTAAAGGGTGCGCCACCACTGAAAGCAGATGTTGAAGCAGTGATGCCAAAGCTATGCAGTACAGAGAGACGACTACTTAAAGACCCTGTCAAAGCTAAAATATATGAAGCAGAGATCCAGAAGCTTATAGATGGTGGGTGTGTCACAAAGCTCCAGGAGGGAGAGGGAGACAGCTCCAGTGTGTCATGGTTCATACCTCATCACCTCGTCCATCACAATGGCAAACATCGCCTGTACTTTGACTGCTCCTTTAATCATGGTGGTCTCTCCCTCAACGAGCTGCTCCAACCCTCAGACCATCTCTCATTGGGGTTCTCCTGCGGTTCCACCAGCACACTGTCGCCATCAGTAGAGAGATCCGAGCCATGTTCCACCAGGTTCGGCTTCTACCTGAGGACCGGCAGTTGCTGAGGTTTGTTTGGAGAAACCTGCAAAGGGAGAAACTGCCTGATGTCTACCAATGGCAGGTTTTGCCATTTGGTACCACGAGCAGCCCGTTTTGTGCAATATTTGCTCTGCAAAAACATGTCAAAGAAAGTGCTGCAGGAAATGAAGATGTTCTGCAGTCCATCGAACAGTCTTTCTATGTGGACAATTGTCTTCAGAGCCTGTCAACAACTGAGTCAGCCAAGCTTCTAGTGGACAAGATGTCTGGCCTCAGAAGGGTTCGAGATTCGACAGTGGGCAAGTAACTTCTCATCTGTTGTCTCCCATTTGCCTTCCAGCGCCAGATCTGAAAGCACAGAGTTGTGGCTGGCCGAGAAGAGTAACGATCCACAGGTGCCGGCCCTTGGTCTGTGCTGGTATTGTCCATCTGATCGGCTCGGTTACAAGCTGAAACCACCAGAGAGTGAGACCCCTACTATGCGATACATACACTCACCGGCCACTTTATTAGGTACACCTTGCTAGCACCAGGTTGGACCCCCTTTTGCCTTCAGAACTGCCTTAATCCTTCGTGACATAGATTCAACTAGGTACTGAAGGTACTGGAAACATTCCTCAGAGAGTTTGGTCCATATTGACATGATAGCATCACGCAGTTGCTGCAGATTTGTCGGCTGCACATCCATGATGCGAATCTCCCGTTCCACCACATCCCAAGGGTGCTCTATTGGATTGAGTACAGTGAACTCATTGTCATGTTCAAGAATCCAGTCTGAGATGATTCGCTCTTTATGACATGGTGCATTATCCTGCTGGAAGTAGCCATCATAAGATGGCTACACTGAGGTCATAAAGGGATGGACATGGTCAGCAACAATACTCAGGTAGGCTGTGGCATTGACACAATGTTCAATTGGTACTAATGGGCCCAAAGTGTGCCAAGAAGATATCCCCCACACCATTACATCACCACCAGCAGCCTGAACCGTTGATACAAGGCAGGATGGATCCATGCTTTCACGTTGTTGACTCCAAATTCTGACCCTACCATTTCAGCAGAAATCGAGACTCATCAGACCAGGCAACATTTTTCCAATCTTCTATTGTCCAATTTTGGTGAGCCTGTGCGAATTGTAGCCTCAGTTTCCTGTTCTAAGCTGACAGGAGTGGCACCCGGTGTGGTCTTCTGCTGCTGTAGCCCATCCGCCTCAACGTTTGATGTGTTGTGCGTTCAGAAATGCTCTTCTGCATACCTCGGTTGTAACGAGTGGTTATTGGAGTTACTGTTGCCTTTCTATCAGCTCGAACCAGTCTGGCCATTCTCCTCTGACCTCTGGCATCAACAAGGCATTTGCGCCCACAGAACGGCTGCTCACTGGATATTTTCTCTTTTTCGGACCATTCTCTGTAAACCCTCGAGATGGTTGTGCGTGAATCCCAGTAGATCAGCAGTTTCTGAAATACTCAGACCAGCCCGTCTGGCACCAACAACCATGCCACGTTCAAAGTCACTTAAATCACCTTTCTTCCCCATTCTGATGCTCGGTTTGAACTGCAGCAGATCGTCTTGACCATATCTACATGTCTAAATGCATTGAGTTGCTGCCATGTGATTGGCTGATTAGAAATTTGCGTTAACGAGCAGTTGGACTGGTGTACCTAATAAAGTGGCCGGTGAGTCTATATAAGGTGCTCGCCCGCCAGTACGATCCCCTTGGGATCATTATCCCGTACACTTCACGGGCCAAGATCCTTGTCTAGAGACTGTGGGCGAAGAAGAGGAGCTGGGACGACCCAAACCTCCCTCCTGACATCCTCCAGGCCTGGTCCAGCTGGGAGAGAGAACTCCCCGAGCTGGCCAACATCTCCATCCCTCGAACCTATGCACCATTGGAGCTTGCTACTGACACCACAGAGTACACTCTTTGGGCCCTAGTTTCGTAGACCAGTGCAGGGCGGCGCAGGGTGGCGGAGCCGGCGCAGTGCAAGTTTCGACCCGCGCAGCCTTGCGCACCGTCAGTTTGGCAGTTTGGTGGATCGCCTGCGCCAAGATGGGTGTGGCGGCGCAGCAGGGGGAGGCGTCACAGATTCAGCTTGGCGTAGCGGAAGTTTCGTGGCAAAAAGCCTCGCCGAGACTGCGCTGAAAGCTCGCCAGCTCCGACCTGGTCTACTTTCAGCGCAAGGCGCAAGGCGTAAATAAAGTCCATTGATTCAATGTGAATCACAGCTGGCGGATCGGAAGTTTGGCGGATCGGAAGTTTGGCGGACCGGCGCGCAGTGCTCACACGTCACCGAGACCTCACAGGCAGGTTTCCACAGTTCCAGGCACATTTAAATGCAATAAATAATCACAACAAACACTATTTAATGCATCTAATGAATCAACACGTGAATTTATATCTATATAGATTGTCCCGTCACATCTGACGTCAGATCAAAAGCGGATGGGACGCGTAACGGAAACTCAGCCTGTCGAACCAAAACATCTCCCTCTCTCTCTCCTGTTTTTTATAATATGGGCATTGTTATTATTATAATACGCGCGTACGGCGCGTGATGCGCGTGGTGGGAGCGGCGGCGCTGCTTCTGTCATCGGGTTGTCAAGTGACGGATCTTGCACTGAACCTCCCCTAACGCATTAAAGGAGAGGAGAGGAGCTCATTTGATTGGTGAAGATCTGAATCGGCTGTATTAATCCCAGTCCACGCCTCGTCTCCTCCTCGTCTCCCACTCACGCCTTCTTCTCCTCCCTCTTTCCCACTTGCGCCGGTGGGCGAGACCGGAGGTGTGCCTGCGCGAGCCTGCGCGGTGCACGAAACTTGCAAATTCCAGGCGGACACGCCCCGTCAGCGAGGCGCAGGTGCGCTGAAAGCTGACTGCGCCTGGTCTACGAAACTAGGGCCCTATATTTCTTCTGTGACTCCTCTGAGCAAGCATACGGTTCAGTGGCCTACTTCACCACAAGAAGTGATGACACTGTCCACGTCTCATTCGTCATGGCAAGGTCTAGGGTGGCCCCAAAACGCCAGAAGTCAATGCCACGGTTGGAGCTCTGTGCAGCGCTGACAGGAGCCCAGCTGTCCTCCCTCATTCAAGAGCTCACCTTGTGTATAACAGGGATTGGATAAAGTGGATATGGGGAGATGGCTTGAGTTTTAGCAACCTGGCAC
The DNA here is from genome assembly GCA_029853015.1 of Chelidonichthys spinosus. NCBI lineage: Eukaryota > Metazoa > Chordata > Actinopteri > Perciformes > Triglidae > Chelidonichthys > Chelidonichthys spinosus. The sequence goes on from CM056844.1 coordinate 8,153,487, forward strand.
ACATGACAAGTTTTACAATGGCGACACACGTCACCTTTTAGCCCCGGCCAGAAAAAGTACCGCAAGATACGATCAAAAGTCTTATTAATCCCTAGGTGACCAGAAAGTGGATTATCATGTGCCAGTTTCAAAATCTCACTTCGATATGGTTGAGGGATAACGATATGTTCCACCACCCCCCAACTATCATGGCCAGATAACTGTGGAGGTGTCCACTTACGCATGAGCACGTTACCTTTTAGGAAATACCCTGTTGACAAATCATCCAATTCCTCTCCTGAAACCACACATTCAAAGAGAGGGGCTAGTGACGCGTCCCGCTTCTGATCGACGACTAGCTGCTCACGTGACATGCAAACCTTTGAGTCAAGTTGAGGCAAAACAGAACCGGCAGGGACCTCTGGAGAGGCGGGTGGAAAAGCTGAACAGTCAACCAGAAAACTGTCAGACAGTTCCAGCTCAGCCTCCAGTTTTTGACGCTCGGCCATTGCCCGCGTCACAGCACCAACAGAAAACACTTTGGGAAATTTCAATGCCAAGTCATCAGAGTTTTCTGGCAGAGGAACAGCAATTACCTCTGGATTACTGAGCATTTTACCACCAGCCAAATCATTGCCCAAGAGCAGAGTCACCTCCTCGATTGGGAGTTGCGCACGGAGCCCCACCTTAACGCACCCCTTGACCAAATCTGACTCAAGATAGATGTTATGAAGCGGCAGGCTCACATATCGCATATCAAAACCTCTAACAAACACATCTGATTTAACGGCAGATTTATCTGAAAATGGCAACACCTGCTCCAAGATTACAGATTGGTTGGACGCAGTGTCCCTGATGATATGAACTGGTACCTTAGGGTCCCCCTCTGTCAAAGAGACAAAACCATTCATTAAAAAGGGCTGAAATTCAGGATCAGGAATACACACCGGCTCTGCTGAACCTGAAATCAAAGACTCACTTTTAATTAACGCAATAGATTTCGGTGGTTGAGATTCTCCTTCACCCCCTCCCCACTGTCCGACTTTTTAGGCTTCTCTTCACCCCCCCATTTAACAAATGGAACATTGTCTGAGTGAGAAGAGCCAGATTTGTCTGAGTGAGGAGTGTTAGATTTACGCCATGATGAGTAAAAACTACGCTCTGACACAGGAGTCCTCTCAAAACTGTCATTGTGGGTGAGCACATACTCATCCGCAAGGACAGTTGCAGCTGCGAGTGTCAAAGCCTTTTGCTCATTAATATAGGTTCCCAACCTATCTGATAAACAGTTTTTAAACTCTTCTAGCAGGATGAGCTCACGTAACTGTTCAAACTCCGTCACTTTAGATGAATGACACCAGCGGTCAAACAGAGCCTCTGTCTCCCAACCAAACTCAGAAAAAGTGTGATTGTCTAACGTTTTATACCGGCGAAACTTTTGCCTATAGGCTTCAGGCACCAATTCAAATGCTCTAAGCACGGCAGCCTTGACTTTGTCATAGTCAAGACTGTCAGCTGGTGACAACGATGTATATGCCTCCTGGGCTTTCCCAGTTAACACACATTGCAGTAGTAGCGGCCAAACCTTTTTGGGACATTTCAAAGTGTCAGCCGTGCGCTCGAACAGAACGAAGTATTTATCAACATCTTTACCATTAAATGGAGGAATCATACGGATGCATTTGTTAACATCAAAATCATCTTGTGCACCACTGCCATGTTGTGGGGGAGGGGCCTGGTTTAGCTCTAGCTCTTTTAAGCGTATTTCTCGTTTAGTCTGCTCTTCCAATTCCATCTGTTTAAACTTGAACTCCTGCTCTTTAAGCCTGGCTGCTGCCTCCCTCTCACTAGCTTTGTCCTGCAACTCTAGCCGCCGCAGCTCTAGTTCCAATTCCAACTTCCTAATGCTTTGATCAGGAAAGGCAAAACAGCCATGCCAGGGTCAGGCAACATGCCTGTCTCAAACATGCAGTCCATAATTCATGTTTTATCACTTTCTTTGCTTTGTCTTTGAGACTTTGATACTATTATGATCAGCAATAGAAGTCAAATTATCTTTAGTGCATCTATGGAAAACCTCAAGAGAAGGCTGCTTAACAAACTCTTCCAAAATAAACTCCATCCTGAACTATGGCTACTGACTTAATTGTATTGAAAAATTACAATTAGAAACAAGCGCATTAAAAATTGCAAAAGCAATACAAGTTTCAAGGCAAAAAGCCACAAAGATGCTTATAAAAAATACAAAAAAAAGGCAAAAAAAAACCAACACCTGATGAGACACCGACCAGCAATGAAAAACACTGCCCAACAGAGCACTAAATAAATGGTGTCCTAATAAGGGGTGTGCCCAAATTGAGGTCTACCAATGCAAATGATTTGCAAACAAAAGATAGACTAATCAATTGAATTAATTAAGGTGGGCAAAATAAATCCAAACCTTCAAAATTCCAAATGTACACACCAACAAAATTCACCCAATTTCAATTAAAGTTAGGGAGAAAGAGAGAAAAAATGTTTTGACGAGCCCCCATTATGTTACGGCCTCAAAACAATTAAGTACATTGACCAGTGACTCGAAATTGCAGACCTCAACATAAAGAAGAACACCGGGAAATGGAAATTGTTAACGGGTTTTATTAGCCAAAGGAAAATAAACATTCTTCAACGAAACCATAACTAATATGCAACATAAATACTTTACCCAAATAAAGAAGTCAGCAACCCGAAAGGGACCTGGAGATGCCAGCCAACTCATCAAAAAGGAGGGGGAACCAGGCCACCCCTCTAGGGACGTTGAAGCTGCCCCCCCCCCCGCCTGACAAAATCAAACTAAAAACTAAACCGAAAAGGAGGACTGCCGGCCATCTCCAGGCCAAAATAAAATAACAACTAAGTTCAGAACTACTGAAAGGAAAAAAGGTATTCAAATCATGCTGTGGGACATGAGTGCTGCTGGGTCTGTCCTCGTGAACAACTGCCCTTGCTGGCTTATACAGCAGGCTGTTAATTGGCTGCAACGATGTTGGATATGCTGCAGGTGTGTCGGCCTGAGTGTGAAAGGAGAGACATGGGGGATTAGGCACAGCGATGTGTGAGTGAGTGCGTCATGGCCACATGCAACAGGGAGCATGTAGATGTTGAATAAAGTCGGCCCCAAGATTGAACCTTGGGGGACTCCACACGTTACATTGGTAGGTTCTGATACAAAGTCGCCAATGGTAACAAAATAGTTCCTATCTTGTATAAATGACTTGAACCAGCTTAAGACTGTGCCTGAGAGCCCCACCCAGTTTTCCAACCTGTCCAAGAGTATTGAGTGGTCGACAGTGTCAAATGCAGCACTGAGGTCTAATAGCATTAATATTGAATTTTTGTGAGAGTCTGTGTTAAGACGGATGTCATTTACAACTTTAAAAAGGGCCGTCTCGGTGCTATGAAAAGGTCGAAATCCTGACTGGAAGTTGTTGTGGCAGCCAGTTGAAGCCAGGAAGTGATTTAGTTGTTGGAGGACAACTTTCTCAATTATTTTACTTATGAAGGGTAGATTTGAAATTGGTCTGTAGTTTTTGATAATAGAGGCATCTAGGCTCTGCTTTTTTAGAAGAGGTTTAATGACTGCAGTTTTGAAGGCCTTTGGGAAATTGCCTGATTGAATGGAGTTATTAACTATTTTCAATACGTCTATTGATAGGCAGTCAAAAACATTCTTTAAAAAGTTGGTAGGTAAAGCATCAAGGCAGCAGGTGGAGAGTTTTAGATTTGTCACCGTTTCCACTAGAGTTTTAGAGTCTATGGCATTAAAGCTTGCCATGATTGCTGTGTTACTTTTGCCTGAACAGGGTGGTGATGCAACTTTTTTGTTTGAGATATTGATGGCGCGTCTGATGCCTTCAATTTTATTAGTATAAAAGAATGCAAACTCATTGCATTTCTGCGTGGAATGGAGTTTAGCTGGTATTTGTGTTGGGGGGTTGGTCAGTCTGTCAACAGTTGCAAATAGGGTTTTCGCCTTATTAGTGTTGTTGTTTATGATATTGGAGAAGTATGTTTCTCTTGCACTTTTTAAGACTAAATTGTAAGCCCGGAGGCTCTCTTTATAGATGTCATGGTGAATATGAAGTTTAGTACTCCGCCAGATTCGTTCAGCCTTCCTGCACTCTCTTCTCTGGGCTGTCACAACAGCAGATTTTCTCCAGGGTGCCTTTTGCTTACCAGAAATTGTTTTAACCGTAGCAGGTGCAATGACATCTATGACATTCAGAATTTTGGAATTAAAGATGTTTACAAAATCATCTGCATGACATGGGTTTAGAGGTGGTAACGAGGAGATGGCATTTTTAAAGAGTACATTGGCATGTTCATTGATGTACCGCTTTTTGACCTTATTTGATTCGGTTTGTGTGTCAGGATTAAAAGAAATATTAAAGAAAACACAGAAGTGATCAGACAATGAAGGATCGGTCAAAAAAACATCAGAAACATGGAGACCTTTTGTGATAATCAGGTCCAGGGTGTGTCCCTTACAATGAGTAGCATCTTTCACATGTTGAGAAAGGTCAAATGTGTCTAGAATATTAAAAAGTTATTTTGCACCCTTGTCATTCAAATCATCAATATGAAAATTAAAGTCACCGGTTATAACTAGGCAGTCAAAATCAGTGGAGATGCTAGACAATAATTCAGTAAAATTATCGAAAAAATGTGATGAATATTTAGGTGGCCTGTAAATAATTAACAGGAGAACTCTGGGAGAGCATTTCAACACAGCACAAAGATATTCGAATGATGGAAAAACACCCAGTGACATTTGTTTCCCCTGAAATGTATTTTTAAATATAGCAGCAACCCCTCCACCTCTTTTCCCAGATCTACAAACATCAATAAAATTATAGTTGGGGGGTGCTGTCTCGATCAGAATGCTTGCACTATTATTTTGTTCTAGCCATGTTTCAGTTAAAAACATAAAATCAAGTTTAGAAGTGGTAATAAAATCATTGACTAAAAATGATTTGTTATTGAGAGACCTAACATTTAGCAGACCCATCCTGATGGTGTTATTGACAGGCTTTGAGGTTGACTTTGAGAGAACAGGAATGAGATTGTTTAGGTTGTGTGTTCAAGTTTCCCAATGTCTACTCTCTTAGTAGTCACAACAGGGATGTAGAAGGTGCCATGTTTTAAATGGTAAATGGCCTCATTTATATAGCGCTTTTGTCTTTGTTTTATAGCAATGACTGACATTCACCCATTCACACACACACATTCACACACCGATGGTGGAGTCAACCACGCAGGGCGACAGCCAGCTCGTCAGGAGCAATTAGGGTGAGGTGTCTTGCTCAGGGAAACATGTAGTTTCCCTACATGTTTTGATGTAGGTGACCTTGGGTCCAGCTGATAATGCGGTCTACTGCTGAACCCTTTTCTGTCTCAGTAATATTCAGGGCTGCTGTCAGGGTGGGGAGGGGGTGGCCATAAGGGAAGAGTCTTGGAAGAGGGGGTCCTGGATTTTAGTGACTTAGTTGCAGTCTTGGAAGAGGGGGTCTTGGGTTTTAGTGACTTAGTTACAGCCTTGGAAGAGGGGGTCTTGGGTTTTAGTGACTTAGTTGCAGTCTTGGAAGAGGGGGTCCTGGATTTTGGTGACTTAGTTGCAGCCTTGGAAGAGGGGGTCTGAGTAGGGCAGGGGGTGGGTGGGGGTAGCTCTTGGAACTCCAAGGGGGAGGAGGGGAGAGAAAGGTTTATTGGAGGGAGGGAGAATGACGAAGACCTAGATGGAGATTTGGGGGGGGTGGGGGAGGGATCCACATTCAGTCCCTCTTCGACGTTTCTGATAATCTGTGTGTCGTCTTCCCTTTTTGTTGGTTCCTCTCGTCTCTTGTCCTTGGCGACAGATGGATGACGCAGGCAGTAAGACATGTTGGTGATGAATAGCTTTGCCCCCAGCTTATTTAGGCAAAGTCCGTTTGTCTTAAAAAGATGCCATGCCTTTTCATATCTTTTACAGAAAAGTCACCCACAATCAGATTTTCAGGCCCTGTCGTTAGCTTTCTCTGTGGCTTTAAGTTAGCAGGTCTTACCCTGCTGCGTGGTGGTGGGGGGTTATCCAGGCAATCAGAGGGGGATCCATGGTCCTGCAGCAGTGGAGAAAACCTGTTCTTTAGTTGAACAGTTGTTTGCTGGGGAGGTTTCATGGTAGCTCTCCTCTCCCCAGCTGTCCACTGCTGGCACTGTGCCTGGATGGAGATGGTAACGCAGGCCAGTCGGTCACAGATCACAGATATTGGGGTGCTGGGTCCTGCCAGATATCCGTTCTCCCATGTCACAGGGAGATCGTCTTCTCTTTGGCTTTGCACCAAGTGTGTTCCAGGCAGGATTATCGGTGGTAGATTTATTACAGTGTACAGGATCCTCCCGTTTCTTCATAGCTTCATTATTGCTACTTAGCTGGGTTCTAGCATGCTCCTGTCCTGTAATTTTTGTTTCCAGCAGTTAAATCTTCTGTAGGAGTTTATGGTAATCTTCCGTAGAGAAGGGAGGCATCTTCTGCGAATTACCTTTAGCAGGCTCAGGCTTATCTAGTGTGGTAGGCCTCCTCGCGTAGCGTTGAGGAAGCCGTAAAATATTTAAAAAATGCCTGTTTTGTCTCAAAGAAAATATAATCCCACTGGTTTTGTAAATATCCAGGAGCTGCTGCTTTTTGTTTCTTTTTGAGGAGAAGCAGAAAGCAAAAAATAGCAGAAAATTGCAGGCAGGGGTGAGAGCAAAGAGGAAAAGCGTCTGCACTGTAGCAAAGCTGCAAGGTAATTATACAGATATTTTGGTGCATTCAGCAGCTGATTTATTGACACTGAGCTCATCAGTCTGCTGCTGTTCTGGTACATGACTGATGATGTCATAGATGATGTCACTGAGGGGCTTACCTGAGCAGGTGAAATTCAGGATGAAAGAAGAGGAATCTGATGTTGCACACTCCCTCAGAGTGGATCCAGAATGAACACAGTCAGACCTGATCCACCACACAGGTCTGAATGAGGACTCCTCTCTCTTTCCTACAGAAACAGCAGAGCCACAGTCCAGCTCTCTACAGACAACAGCTGCTTCCTTCAGGGTCCAGCCATTGCCATCCACTGGTCTCCAGTCTCCCTGATGTCTCAACTCCAGTGTTCCAGCACAGCGACTGGCTCCTCCCACCAACCTGACAGGCTCTGAACAGAAAGAAGAGAGTTGTCAGTCAAAGAGCAAAGTGAGTTTGATGAGAACAGAAATGAACCAGATCAAAGCTGCAGCTCCTCTTCTACCTGAGCAGGTGAGTCCAACAGTTTTGCCAGGTGAGCAGGTGTTTCTATCTGAGCCTGAGCTTCTACAGTCCAGGAGAGCAGACTCATGGCCTCCACACTGGAACTCTTTGGTCCACGTTGGAGCCCCAACGTCTCCATAGAGCGTCCCCTGGAGGACTGAAGGAGCCCCACAGCCAAGCTCCCTACAGACCACCTCTGCATCCTGCTGGTCAAAGTCAGCTTCACACACTGAGGACCACCACTGGTTGGACTGGTTGGACATCACCTCAAGTCTGCCTGAGCACAGACTAGTCCCATTCAGCAGCCTGACAGAGTCTGGAGAGATGATAGAAGATCAAATAGAGAGAGAGAAAAGACACCAGACACCAGAGAAAAAGATGTCATGAAACTATTCAGTGATTCAAACTGGACTCAAAACAATTCCACCATCAGTTCATCGTTTACAGTTTTTCTCAATTGCTTTGCCACAATTATCAAAAGATAATGAATATTTTCTAAACAACAAGTGTAAACCTCCAAACCACTGGCCACTGCTTCACAACAGATTATCATTTCTCATTCTTTTAAACAAATTGCAAATGTTTTAGCACATAGGGGGTTTAGCTCAGGAGGTAGAGCGTTTGGCTGGCAACTACAAGATTGCCGGTATGATCCCCGGCTTCTCCTAGCTAAGTGCCTGGTGTCCCTGAGCAAGACACCTCACCCTAATTGCTCCTGACGAGCTGGCTGTCGCCCTGCGTGGTTGACTCCGCCATTGGTGTGTGAATGTGTGTGTGAATGTGTGAGTGAATGGGTGAATGTCAGTCATTCCTGTAAAGTGCTTTGGAGAAAAGTGCTATATAAATGAGGCCATCTACCATTTATATGCAAATGAGTACAATTTGCGCAATTAATGATTGAATAATTCTTGCTGATCAAAACAGATTAATTTTCTTCTCAGTTGAATAGTTGTTCTCTTCAAAACATGTAGGAATTCTTTCATGGTGTGAGTCATCACATGTACAATAGTCCGTTCAACTGTCTAAATGTGTCGGCATATATACAATGAATATCATTATGTACTATGGAGTATTTTCTAACGTCCACTAAACTGGTAAATTGTCTGTCAGGAGAAACTTGAACTTCACTAACCAATGAGGAGTTTGTCCCATCTTACATCAACCAATCACACGTCATCTCCAGTCAGCTGACAGGTGCTAGAGCTGGACTACAACAGAATAACCACAATGTCTGAACATGGAGGAACCTGCTCAGGTCCATCACGAACAGGGCAACTGCCTGCTGGACAAAGAGGAAGAGGAGGAGGAGGAGGAGGAGGAGGAGGAAGGACCCGAGGTGGTGTCGGGAGGGCAAGACAGTCGTTTTACATGAATAATACAGGAACAGTTTCCATGGAAACGTGAGTGCAGTGTGTAATACTGTAAAAGAAACTTGTACTGATGAAATCAGCATGTGGATAGTATTCAGTTTAGTGTTCAGTTCACTGGACAAACAGAACATTCTAGTAGAGGAAACATTCAGGGTCAACTAAAGAAATAGGACAAACCTGAAATGTGGATATAAGGAACATTTCCAGGCTCCACTGCCGTCCTGAAAAACATCTAAACATTCTGACCACCATTGTTTCCATGAGGTCAAAGGAATTTTTCATTTGGAGGGCAGAGACTTTTTATATGAGACACTAACTTTGTTTTGAAGCACGACTTCAATGTTTTCAGTGAGTGCTGACCTTTTGCAGGTGAGTTATGGTGTTGTGTTGGAACATGGAAGCTATTCAGACAAATCAGGTTCTGAGAATATTAACAAAGTTTAAAAAGATGAGCCAAAGAAATTGAAATTGTTCAACACTTTCAGGGCCTGATTTACTAAAGGTTTGCATGTGTAAAAACGTGTGCAAACTTGATTGCACGCGCAAACACATGTTGAAGCTGATCTACTAACCGACCCAACAAGGATTGCGTCCCTCAAACGGGCAAAATAGCACGCACAATCCATTTAGCGTGTTTGCCTTAATGAATTGGTAAATATGGGTGTCTCTGCCAGAACACGCAAAATATTGGGAGGAGTAGATGCAAATAGATTAATTTAGTGCACGCAATGTGATTTACCAAACCTGGAACTAATTGCGTTCGCTGATTTTGCGTCTTTATTTAGCACGTTTGAAAGTCATGTATTAACTGGCACAGCTTTACGCACTCATGGCTGCGGTCGTTGTAGTGAGGAGGAGGCATAGGCACAATGAAAGGCGACGGAGAGAACAAGTCTTTTCTGATCACTCAACATTTTTGGAATGACTGAAGAAAAAAATAATACATACATATCGAGCATGATGCCTTGGACGTGGAGGAGAATCCACACCGGCCACATGTAGGACAACGCAATGCTGCGGGATTGCAGACACGGGCCAATCTGATTCAAAGGCATTTTTCATAAACCATTTGAGAGGTGTGCATTTGTTTTATTTTTCACACAATTGAACAAGGAGAAAAACACATTCCTCAAACATAACATAGAATATATTGTGGCCCATAGGCAGTATAGCCTAACTATCTCTAACCAAACAAAACAAAAAATAACAGCCACCAAAAAACGAAAACCCAGAGTAAATTTAAACAAAATTAATGTTGAAATTGCCATTATCTATTTTCCTTCCATTTTTGCAGGTTGCGCTGGTGTCCACTAGTGCGTAACGCGCGTCCATCTCCTCCTGCAATCTCCCCTCCCTCTCCCGGCTGCTCAGATAAAACACCACTGGTGTTTAATGACCTCCCGACTCTCTGTACGCCATCCTCGATCCCTTTTGCCAGGGCATTGATGGCCATCGTCAGCCCAGATACAGCACTGACCAGCTGCCTGGTGTGTGTAACGATGGCATGAGTGTCCGCCTGAGCACACGCGTAAAAATAAATAAATTAAATGTATCAAATAAAAGAAATGCGTGTTTGTGCTATTATCAAATCAAATCAATTTATTTATAAAGCACATTTAAAAACAACCAAAGTTGACCAAAGTGCTGTACAGTTCAGTGAACACAAAATTACAAACAAGGTACAAAATACAAAATGGCCATGGCTGGGACAGCCAGAATGAAAAATGAGACACACTTGAGACCATCAGGGTCATTTAAAGGCCTGGGAAAACAAAAAGGTTTTTAGATTTGCCTTAAAGGCAGCTGCAGAGGAGGAGCACCTAATCTATATGGGTAGGCTGTTCCATAGCCTTTGGGCTGCAATGGCAAAGGCACGTTCGCCCTTTCCTCGTAGCCTAGACCGGGGAACAGTCAGGAGCAGTTGATTCGAGGATCTAAGAGTCCTTGGGTTGGAAAGGGGGGAGAGTAGTAATGTATGGGGGGGCCAGGCCTAAACTCTGTCCTGTACTTGATGGGGAGCCAATGAAGGGATGCTAGTATGGGTGTTATGTGTTCTTGCCTCCTAGTTCCTGTTAGAAATCTGGCAGCAGAATTCTGAACCAACTGTAAGCGGGATAGAGATGACTGGCTAATACCTAAATAAAGTGAGTTGCAATAATCCAGCTTAGAGGTTGGTAACTGTATTAAGGTCAGAGAGGGAGAGAATTGATTTAAGTTTTGCAATGTTTCGTAATTGGAAAAAACAACTTTTCACCACAGAGTTTATTTGTTTATCAAAGTTTAAATATTGATCGAAGATCACCCCAAGATTTCTGGCATGGGTATGAAGATTGGCCGCCAGGGGACCTAAGTGATTTATTATACCTATGGAGGAGTTTGGGGGGCCAAAAAAGACCACTTCTGTCTTCCCATCATTTAATTGGAGATAGTTATTTGCCAACCACAGTTTGAGGTCTTGGAGGCAGTCAAGAATGGACTCCAAGGTGGAGTTGTTGCTATGACCAGGTTTGAGTGGAAGATATAACTGTGTATCATCGGCGTAGCAATGATATGCGATATTGTGCTTTTGGAGAATGGAGCCTAAAGGGAGCAGGTATAGGGCGAATAGGATGGGGCCTAAGATGGAACCCTGGGGTCCGCCGCATGTGATTGGAGCAGATGAAGAGTAGAGATTACCGATGTTAACAGAAAAGGATCTGTTAGAAAGGTAGGAGGCAAACCACTGGAGAGCGCTGCCTTGGATACCGACCTGGTGCTCAAGCCGGTTCAGGGAGTGGGAGTGGTCAACAGTGTCGAAGGCAGAATTGAGATCTAAGAGTATTAATAAGGCGGGTTTACCAGAGTCGAGGGAGAGCAGTAGGTCGTTCGTGACTTTTAGCAGTGCTGACTCTGTACTATGCCGTGCCCTGAAACCTGACTGAAATTTGTCCATGATTTTTATCTAAGAAGGACAGAAGCTGGGAGTTAACAATTTTTTCCATGACCTTGGATAGAAACGGGAGTTTTGAGATTGGTCGAAAATTATTTAGAACAGCAGGATCTAAGTTTGGTTTTTTGATAATTGGCTGAACAACTGCGTGTTTGAAGCATGATGGAACAGAACCATTAGCCAGGCTACTATTGAGGAGGAGTGACATTGTGGGACCTCGAGTGTTAAAAGCTTCCCTCAGCAGTTGGGTGGGAACAATGTCTATGGAATAGGTAGTCGGCCTAGTATGGGAGACAATGTCGACAATCTGAGAGAGGGACACAGGCTCAAACTTGGTGAGAACAGCAGGGCAAGGCAGGAAGGAGGAAGGGTCAAAAGTTGAAGTTGAGATTGCAGATCGGATGTTCTCAATTTTATTTATGAAGCAATGTAGAAAGTCTTGTGGGAGAGGCAGGGCAGGGGGTAGCAACAGGATTTAGAATAGTGTTAATTGCTATGAATAATGATTTTGAGGAGTGGGAGTTTCTGGAGATGATGTTGGCAAAATATGTTGCCCTTGCTGCCTTAACAGCTTGCTGGTATGTGTCAAGACAGCCCCTCATGATGTCATATGAGACTTGTAACCTGTCACTTTTCCACCTTCTTTCAGCTTTCCTACATGACTGTCTCAGTGCGCGCGTGTTGGCATTAAGCCAGGGCTGGGTTTTAGTTTTAAGTTTCCTAGGCTTGAGGGGGGCAACATAGTCTAGAATAAGAGCACAAGTAGAGTTGAACTGGGTTAAAAGCTCTTCAGTATTGATATAAGGGGAACAAGCCTGGACACTCTGGGATAAGGATGAGGCTGCAAAGGCCTCAGAAAATTGTGCGAGAGTATGAGACAGATGACTGAGGTTTGGGAATAGAATGAAGCAGGGTGGAGAATCTAATGCACAGGTGGTCTGAGATCCCCATGTTTTCCACAGTCAGAGAGGGAATATTCGGACCAAGCGTGAACACTAGGTCTAGCGTGTGACCGTGATTATGGGTTGGGCCTGAGACAAACTGTACGAAATTGAGGGAATCCATAATGGCGAGGAATTCAATGGCATTACTATTAGATTTAACATCGATGTGAAAGTTAAAATCACCGGAGATCAGAATTTTGTCATAGTTCATCACAAGTGAGGTCAGAAACTCAGGAAACTCAGTGAGAAAAGTAGCCTCTGGCCTGGGGGGTTGATACACCACTGCAAAGAGGGCTGGGCTTGGGCCATCATATTTAAACATTAGGACCTCAAAACTGGAGTAATTATCAGTGCTAATAAGAGTACACTTGTGGGACTTTCTATAGACAACATCTAGACCTTCCCCACGCTCGCAAAGCCGAGGGGAGCTATACGAATTATATTCAGGGGGACACATTTCCAAAAGCTGACTGTGTTCACCAGGCTTCAACCAGGTCTCTGTCAGAAACAGGAAGTCTAGCTGGGAGGATGAAATGAAATCATTAAGAATGAAAGTCTTGTTTGAGAGAGACCTTATGTTAAGCAGGGCCAGGTTACACAGGATACCAAGTGGTGAAGGAGCAGTGGCACTATATTTAATATAGGAGATGTTATTAATATTTGCAGCTTTAAGAACACCATATGAGTGATAGGGTCTGGCTGTGATAATTGTTTGAATTGGTACTGCAGCAGTGGGAGAGGTTAATGACGGCTGGGGCCAGCAGGGGGCGGTGTTACCCATAGAGGTGCCGGGAGGAACTGTCGTAGTGGTGGTAGAGGAAGAGGCTACAGAGGTGTGTCGCGTACACAGTCAATCAGTGAATGTTGTGGACTGGACAGCTAGCAGAGTGAGATTAATGTTCAGAGACAGAAGACGGGATCCGTTGTGGTTTAGATGAAGACGGTCTCGCTTGAACAGGTCCGGTCTATGGAGGAAAATGGTGAAATTGTCCACGTATGGAATGCCAGCGCTAGTACAGTAGCCTTTAAGCCACACGTGAAGCTGCCAGAGACGACTAAACTTTTCATCGCCACATGACGGAGGGGCCCGGAGACGACGCACCGCTTGTTCAGCTGTGAAATGTTATCGATGAGGCGGGTGCAGTCCTTCCTAAGTTTTGTGGATTGTTGCTGCTTAAGGTCATTGAAACCACCCAAGTGAGCCACAACAGTGCGGACAGAGGGATGTTTTTGCAGCAGCTGGGGGATGTTATCAGTGAGATGACTGATGCAGGCACCGGGATGACATGAAGTAATACACCTGTTGATTTGGACATAGCGGACCATGGAGGATCCAACCAGTAGAGCGGGAGAACTGGTGGCACAGTTTGCGTTGCCAGCGTGCACTGGATTGACAGCTGCGGACCGGTGAGAGGTCAGAGCCGGGAAAGAAGGTGTATCGGCAGCGGCTGTGGGCTGAGGGCGGCGAGGGCCACCTGAGTGAATCGCCCTGCGAGCCGCCTCCTTCAGGATCCTGCGCCGGGAGGAGGTGGAGGCGGTCGAGGACCTGGAGAGGGTGGAGGACTTTCCCTGCCCCCCGGGGGACCAGACAGGTGCCTGGTCAGTGCTTGCCATGGGTGGAGTGACAGCAGGCGCCGCTGCCGGGTGAGCAGAAGCGGCAGACCGGACAGCTGACCGATCAGCCGCCGCCTCTGTGGGGAGGGACAGCGGAGGACTGGGCTGCTGACTGGCCGACACTCGCCTCGGGAGGAATAACAGCAGCAGGTGCCGCTGGGGCAACAGACAGAGGCCCGAAGCGATTTGATAGCTCCAGGCATGACTTTGACCAAGGAGCCGAAGATATTGTTTTGGCTCCTCGGATCACCTCCATCCAGCGAGGCAGAGGTGCAGGCCGGCTTGGAGTGGAGCAGAAGACCAGCGGGACCTTCGGTTTAGCCCCTGCCGTGATCCAGTCCGCTTCGGAGGGAACCCGGGCGGCCGCCGGTGGACAGGGCGGTGAGCAGTCAGGTGGCCGCGGACAGGCAGAGGGATCCCAGGGGATTGTGTCATGGAACGCCACAGAGAGTGAGGAGATCTTTTGGGACTGCTCATGGGCCAGATCCATGAACTGTGACAGCAGGAGCTCGTTGTCTTTGAGCTACGCAGCCAGCCGGAGGTTTTCTTCAGTCAGGTGGGTGATTCTCTTGTTGGCTCTGGTAAGCTGTAGGTTGTCGTCAGGTAACACGGCCATGGTCGTGGAGGAAGCCAGTGTGGGATGTAGTTGGTGGTGGCCGAGGAGCTGTAGATTAGCAGCAGGCGCCGCAGGAGACAGGGCTGTAGCCATGGAGGTAGTGGCAGGGCCCAGATGCTGGGCCCAGTGAAGAGGTTAGGCGTCCGGTAAGAAAGGCAGGTGAGGTTAGCTTCAGGTGCTAACAACACACCGGTAGTGCCAGGCAGCCAGGGAGCAGGTTGGTTAAGTCCAGGAAGAAATAAAAAGCGATCGGCTTGTCTGGTGGTTAAGGACTATAGCCAGTTTAATAGCCTCAACTCCAGCGCCCCCCCCCCCCCCCCACACACACACACACACACACATACAAATGGACCCCCCCCCCCCTGCCCCCCTGTTCAGACCAGACGGTAATTCTCTGCAACGGTCGACAAGCGCTTCTGCTCCTCTGTTGTTCGTTCAGAGCTATTTTTTTTATCATAACCTCATAAAATAAATATGCCATGTTTCTGTAACCAAAAGGTTTGTACACTTCTTCTATTTATCCGTTCAGACAGACAGAGAGAGAGAGAGAGAGAGAGAGAGAGAGAGAGAGAACACACACACACACACAGACAGACTGAGAGAGTGTGTTTGGTAGTAGACAGTGTAGATATAAAGTTGAAATACACATATATCGTATTTGTCAATTGTATTTTATTTTGAAAATTACTTTCATTTTGAAAATTGATTGTCTCGTGTTTCTTTGTGTGATTTCCTGCCAGAATTGACACGATCGCTCGCGGCACGCGCAAAAAATGGAGCAGACGCCGAGTCCGGCTCGCGCTTCACGTCGCGGGGCGGCCGCGCCTATTCGCGGCGCTTCAGCGGCCGGTGTGAACCAGTCTCTCTCAGCATCAGCAGACGCACCTTTTTTTTGTGCGGGCGCTCATGCCGCCCCTTCACGAATGCCGCCCTGGGCGGCTGCCCATACTGCCCATATGAGAAACCGCCACTGTGCCTCCTCCACTAACACCTCCAATCCAATGGCTTCAAATTTCATCTTTCTTTTGCGCCCACTCTCGCCCACATTCTCCATGGTGAAAACTAGTAACACACGCAAAAACCTCATTTAAATAGGGTGGTTTCCAACACGTTTGCGCCTGTTATTCATTGCGCGAGCAATCTTAGTTGATCACCCACAACATGCAAACCAACAGCGTGTACAATCTGTTAGCGCGCAAGCAAATTGCGCTCCTTATCTGAGATCTTAGGCCCTCAATGTTTTCAAGCAGTAACACATCATCATCTGCAGACCCTCTATTCAGACTCCACAAACGCTGCTCTCCACACAGAGAAGTTACAACTTTGGATTCTCTCTTATCTTCCTGAGAATAAAGCTGTGTTTAGAAACAGAGCTGTAAGATGTAAAAGCCATCAGGGCTGGACTCTCTCCTTCTAAGGAGGTGTTCAGGGTGAAGGACTCCACGTGGGGGTGGACATACTGACAAGCCCCCGACTGAGCTGCTCAGAGTTTTGGCCACTTTTGGTGCCTGCTATGGTGGCAACCAAAGTCCCTGCTGGTGGAAACCAGCGGCTCAGAAAGCTGTGAAGCTGAAGATGGAGTCCTTTCAGGCTGCTTGGTGGTCGGCCCAGAGGACTCCTGAAGCAGCATACGTGGATGTTTCTCTCATACAGATATCTTAAAAAACCCACCTAGACGCTGCTGACATCCAAAGCTACAGACCTGTATCTCTTCTTTCATTCCTCTCTAAAACCTTTGAACGTGCCGCCACAGTGACCGAGTCCCTGCGAGACGCCAGAGCCTCATCCCACTCCTCCGTTCTCATTCCCCTCGACCTATCTGTTGCATTCAACACAGTCAACCACCAAATCCTCCTCTCCACCCTGGCTGAACTTTGCATAATTGACTCTGCTCTCACCTGGTTTAATCATACCTGACACGCACCTTTTATTTATTTATTTGTTTATTTCGGGCATGTCAATTAGATCGTCATCATCACACTTCATCTCTGTTAAAATAATACAATACACATGGCCGAAAGGGAAAGCAGGAGAAGCCAAAGCTTATCTAGTCCCGCCCCCATTACCCACAGGATAAAATCTTCATCATAATCTTTTCATATATTTTGCATTTGACATTTTGACATAACATTTTCTTTTACTTATGAATTTTGACATAACATTCTTCAGCAGTACAGAGCTGAGGTCCAGGTCATGTCCGACATGAGTGAACAACAGTCTCATCTTATAGCCGGGCATGACACAAAGTCAGAAGGTGATCCAATCGACAAAGAGC
This sequence comes from Chelidonichthys spinosus, assembly GCA_029853015.1. Taxonomy (NCBI): domain Eukaryota; kingdom Metazoa; phylum Chordata; class Actinopteri; order Perciformes; family Triglidae; genus Chelidonichthys; species Chelidonichthys spinosus. Next base: position 8,170,514 of record CM056844.1, read on the forward strand.
AAAAGATCAGTGTAGATATTTTTTTGTTGGGATGGTGTGAGGGCCCTTTTTTAATGCCATTTTTATTTTAATCATCCTCTGCAACTTTTGCTGCTGTTAACTTCGCCATGACCTCCCGATTAGTGGCAGTTTAAGCTCGCATCAGTGCCACGATCTCGCGAATCTCGGAGATGTCAGAGCGAATCCCAACCATAGCAACCCGAGTAGTGGCATTGTCCGCCCTCGCACTGGTCTGCTCAGTAGCGATCTTTCTCATTCTCCGATATAGCATGAAGATTCCACATCCCAAGGCGATCATTCCAATTGTCATGAATGTGAACACGTACACATCCTCGACGTCCTCCACATCCAGTGCGGCAAGGCAGATGACTCTCTACTTTCCCCAACCATCCATGACGTAGCCGGACATGAAGGTTCCGTCCGGGCATGTAGGTTCACCAGAACCCGCACGCCGTGTTGAGAACACTCTGTCGATGGCAATCAGTGACCAGCTCAGCAACTCCATCGTGGACTTTAGGATTGATTGATTGATTGAAAACGTTGTTGTACACTATTAGGCTACGTTCACACCACAGGTCTTAATGCACAATTCCGATTTATGGCTCAAATCCGATTTTTTGTTTGGCTGTTCACATTACCTCTTTAAATGCGGCCTGTTTACGGATTGCTGTGTGAACAGCTCACGCTCCTGAAGTGACCCGCATGCGCATGTTTACGGAAGCGACCATGGCAACGGCAACCGGTAACGTGGGACTGTATGGCTTCATGCTAAAAACAGTGTGTGGCGGCAGCCGGCAAATTTGTGAGCGGGTGATTGCAGGAAGGAGGAAGAGGAGAAAGAAAATTCACATTTTAATGATGTCTCTATGCGGAGCAATAGCGGCAACATCCACTGGCCGCCTGCTTCGCTGCTGTCCTCCATGTTTGTTTTGGCTCCCGCCCGCTTTTCAATCAACTTTATTTGTCATTCATTTACAAAACAGTGCAGCGCGGGTCAGAATGACGTCAAAGTCGCATTAAATGCGACCTGGCTGTTCAGACTGCGGTCGCATTCAAAAAAATCCGATACGTATCCGATTCAGTACCACATTGAAATGTGGCCTGAATCTGATTAGAAAATGTCAGATTCAATGCGACTTGTGCTGTTCACATTGTCAAAAGCAAATCAGATATGGGTCACATATGAGCGAAAAAATCAGATTCAGGTCACTTGTAACTGCGGTGTGAACGTAGCCTTAGACAAGTCTGCAATCGAGTGCCCTTTGTGTGTCGATTTACAGGGCTCAGTTGAGTTTTTCACAGCTCCATACCTAATTTATCACCTCATTGTTGATACACATTATAACAACATCCTGCTACATACCACTGACATTGGCCTTGGACCATACAAGTTTCTGGTTCAACTAATTGTTTGGGTACAGAAGGATTTTTTGTTATGTTCCCATGCCGTCTCAACACAGTGTCTGCTGATTCGTACCTCTGACCTTTATCAACCCTCATGTATCAATCTGTACTGGTCAACAATTGAATTTACATACTTTTTCTTAAAGCCACTTAGTGTTGCTGATTTTTGACTACTTCTTCTAACACATTCCATTGTTTAACACCTGTGACCGATAAGGAAAAGCTTTTTAACGTAGTTTGTACCTTCCTTTGCCTGAAAATCATGTCCCCTCTAAGATTGTGTCTCTCCTCTCTTTCTAGGAAAAGTATTTGCAGGTTGTGAGGGAGGCTTTTTCTAGCCGCCTTGTACATCATTTGTACTATGCGATAGTTTAATACGTCATATAGTTTGAGTATTCTTGATTCGATAAATAACTGATTTGTGTGTGCCCTGTAGTTGGCATAATGTAAGATTTGCAAAGCTCTTTTTTGGAATATTAACAAGGGCTGTGTGGAGCCCTTATATGTGTGCCCCCACACCTATGCACAGTATTGCAGGTGTGGATAGACTAGTGAGCAATACAACAGATGGAGAGCTTTTTGATTTAGTATTTTTTGTGCTTTCCGAAGTATGGACACACTCCTAGCTAACTTCCTTTTTAACTGTCTTAAATGTGTGGCTTCCAACTTAACATGTCATCGATAATCACTCCCAGTACTTTATTCTCACTGACCCTTTCAATACTTACTCCATTTACTTGAATGTGAGTACTGTTGTTGCAGCCTTTTTTACCATATAGCATTTAGTTTTCCCAAGATTTAGTGATAATTTATTTATATTAAACCACACATGAAGTTGGTTCAAGTCACTCCAGAACAGAAAATATTGGTATCATCCGCAAATAATATTAATTTCAGAATATCTGACACTTTGCATATATCATTTATATATAGTATAAACAGCTTTGGACCCAGAACGGACCCCTGTGGGACCCCACACACTATGTCCAGGCTAGACAGTCTCGCCAGTTTAGCTATTAAAATATCATGGTTAACGGTGTCAAATGCCTTTTTTAGGTCTATGAAAATCCCTTTTGAATGTTGTTTTTGGTCAATAGCGTCGGTAATGATTTCCACAGACACAGTTACTTTTGGGACAATTTGCTTTTTATTACCTGAGATCTCAGAGGGTTTCTTTGTTGTTTTCATTTTTTTGGTTCAAATCAGACAGAGACACTTGAAATAACTGTGAACCCAATTTGTAATGTTTACATTCTAAGTACTGTTGATTTGTTTTATATTCACTTTAAGTCGCTCACTGTTGTAATATACTGCATCGACAAAAAATTGTTCATTGGGTCCAATATAACTCTTTTAAACCTTCAGTCTGTGTTTCCGTGTAATTTTTTGGGGTAGATGTTACAGGTCTGGTCCAGCAATCCGCCTGGTAAATATCAGCAGTCTCCTCATCGGGTCTAGAATAAAAGTTAACCCTAATTTTATTGTTGATACTACGCTGCCTCAACATACAGGTACAAGTAGCAGGGGTTACAGACGCATTCAAGTTCTACTCAGTAATTATGAGCATCTGACGAAGGTCATTGACGTTATCATGATGTGTTCAATGTGGTCTTGTAAAATGTGTTATTAGTGGGACATTTGAATAGCCTAAATAAAAAAAAAAGGTAAATGTTCAAAGATCTGTTGTTGTTGTTTGTTTTCATAGCAATATAAAATAAAATACACCATAATAGCTGACAACAACAAAGTAAAAAAGACTATTTAGAATTTTTGGACAGTTTACACTGACTTTTGAATGGTTAAAAAATATGTTTTGCCTGGTAAAGTGAAGCTGTCCACCTAGAGCTATGGTACTAAGAAGCCCATTTAGATTTTGTCCAAGAATAGGTTAGTTCTGCATCAGTTTTTCCATGAAACATAACATTTAATGTTTACAATATATATAATGGAACAATAAACCTTTATGCTCTGCTGCTCCAGAATCAGCAGTGGCTGCTTCATCTGAGTTTGACCCCACAGCAGACACACTCCCCCCCAGCAGTCCAAATACGTATTCCATGTGCTCTTTGTTTTACTTGCACATTAAAGTTAAATGCTACATATTTACCTGTGGACTATCTTGAGCCAGGACACTTTGTTTTTTTGCATATCAGTGCTTGATAAAATAAATAAAATACCCACTACCTACTTGTTGAGTGGTTAATTGAAAATATATTTGCAATCAGAGGTGTAATAACGTGTTGCAAATCAGTGAAATGAGAATAAGACAACTAATAATACATAATTTACATAATAATACTCAGACTTGTTAAGTCGTTAATCGTAAAAAAGGATTGGGTGTATTACACCAGGCACCGTCAAGAACATTGAAAAACAAAAAACAATTGAAGGTGGCAATGAATGGGTAGAGGGGCCCACACCGATATTCTTTCAGGGGGCCCAGAATTCCTAGCAACTGCCCTGTATACGGCTATAATATCCGGCCCGCGAAGGAATATTTACTGGCCCGTTTAGTGAAAAAAAAAGTGAAAACTCGGAAAGTTGACACTGTATTTTGATAAGCTGTTGCACTCTTCAGACTCGTGGTGTGAGCGGAACCGGACCGGACCGGTACTTTATAATCAAAATGCGGCTGTGTGTCTCCGTCCAAAATCCGCTGCGCTCGTGCTGCCTGCTCGCACAGATCCGCTCGTATTCACATGCGCTGATGCAGGTCGAGTGTTGACTAGAAATATATGCAGACGGCGCTCCTTCAAAACAACATCAAGCCCTGTGTGTGTAGTATTATATGTACAACAGTTGAGTGTAATTCATGCCTGGCAAAGTTGGCTTATAGTAACAGCACGGGATCCATGCGCAACCACTTACAATGGCTTTGATTTCATGGGACTAGCATTAGCATTAGCATTAAACGTTGACACCCCTAGTATATATGCTGACACATTTAGACAGTTGAACGGACTATTGTACATGTGATGACTCACACCATGAAATAATTCATACATGTTTTGAAGAGAACAACTATTCAACTGAGAAACAACATAATCAGTTTTGATCAGCAAGATATGTTCAATCATTAATGGTGCAAATTGTAGATAATTGTACTCATTTGCATATATGTGCTAAAATATTTGCAAATTATTTAAAAGAATGAGAAATGATAATCTGTTGTGAAGCAGTGGCCAGTGGTTTGGAGGTTTACACATGTTGTTTAGAACATATTCATTATCTTTTGAGAATTGTGGCAAAGCAATTGAGAAAAACTGTAAATGATGAACTGATGGTGGAATTGTTTTGAGTCCAGTTTGAATCACTGAATAGTTTCATGACATCTTTTTCTCTGGTGTCTGGTGTCTTTTCTCTCTCTCTATTTGATCTTCTATCATCTCTCCAGACTCTGTCAGGCTGCTGAATGGGACTAGTCTGTGCTCAGGCAGACTGGAGGTGAAGTCCAACCAGTCCAACCAGTGGTGGTCCTCAGTGTGTGAAGGATGCAGAGGTGGTCTGTAGGGAGCTTGGCTGTGGGGCTCCTTCAGTCCTCCAGGGGGCGCTCTATGGAGACGTGGGGGCTCCAACGTGGACCAAAGAGTTCCAGTGTGGAGGCCATGAGTCTGCTCTCCTGGACTGTAGAAGCTCAGGCTCAGATAGAAACACCTGCTCACCTGGCAAAGCTGTTGGACTCACCTGCTCAGGTAGAAGAGGAGCTGCAGCTTTGATCTGGTTCATTTCTGTTCTCATCAAACTCACTTTGCTCTTTGACTGACGACTCTCTTCTTTCTGTTCAGAGCCTGATGATGTCAGGTTGGTGGGAGGAGCCAGTCGCTGTGCTGGAACACTGGAGGTGAGACATCAGGGAGACTGGAGACCAGTGTTTGACTATGACTGGACCCTGAAGGAAGCAGCTGTTGTCTGTAGAGAGCTGGACTGTGGCTCTGCTGTTTCTGTAAGATGGAGAGAGGAGTCCTCAGACAGACCTGTGTGGTGGATCAGGTCTGACTGTGTTCATTCTGGATCCACTCTGAGGGAGTGTGCAGAATCAGATTCCTCTTCCTCCATCCTGAATCTCACCTGCTCAGGTAAGCCCCTCAGTGACATCATCTATGACATCATCTATGATTGTGGTTTTCAAACTGGGGTGTGCTGAGTAGGGCCCTATGATGGAATCACATATTTTGACAATGAAAATGTAATCAACTGTAATATGCGGAATTTCATTGAATTCATAAAAGTCTTTGTTTTCTCTAATATATATATATACACTCAACAAAAATATAAACGCAACACTTTTGTTTTTGCTCCCATTTTTCATGAGATGGACTTAAAGATCTAAAATTCATTCCAGATACACAATATTACCATTTCTCTCAAACATTGTTACATAGAGACAAACTGTTATTCAATATCAAACTTTGGAGACTTTTCTACTGTAATTCAAAATCTTTATGCTCAAATTAAGATTATTATTTGGTTTAGTTGTGTAATTTATATACTTAAAGTATGACAAAATGTACAGTCTTCAATATTATGCTATATTTGTTCATAAGACATTAAAAGCTGCTTTCAGCATGTTCAACTCACATCTAAGGACTTATTGCCTCTGTAACTACAACTGTGCTACATTTTAATGTTTTCCTGAGGCTAAATTTATCAGTAGCATTTAGTCACATGTAAGTCTTTGGTAAATGGTAAAAAACACATTTGAATTGCCCTGCTGTGATGTTGACTTGTAGGATAATGAGACATGCAGTACCAAAAACGGCCACAAAAACCCCACCAATATCAGGATTTTAAAAAATCACTGCGACAAATTGAGGCAAAACACCCTCCCAATTTTTAAATATGATTTTAACAAGAATTTGATCTTTCAAAAAAAGTAAGTTTGGACCTGATACGTGTTGTCAGTTTTTTTGGAATATGACTCTGAGATTGGGCAAAGATGTGTTTACTTCCATTTTTGAGCCTTAATATCTGTGAAACTAATAATCTAAGAGAGGCCATATTTTGTTTAGAAGTCTATTATCTGCAAAAATGTGAGCTCAGTCACTCTTCAAATGTACTACTTTATTTCAAAAAGCATCATTTTAAGTACCTACCATACTAGGTTATCATTGAGCTACATCCCTGATATTCCATTTCTGGAGGCTATTAGTAACACATATACTCTGTAAAAATTTTGAAGGCCACAGGTGAGATAGTTTTCCAGATATTGCTGTTTAAAAATGGCTTTTCAGAGCATGATGCCAAAAACCGTCTAAACTACCCTTCATCTCAATGATGTTTCATGAGAAAACTATTGACAGTAGAGACCTAATATTTTGGATTTGTCCTATTAACAAGTGTGTCTTTGTACTTGAATTTTTTTCAGGACATTCTACGATGGTCAGGTGGGAAGATTTTCAGAAATTTGATGAAATGACATGGAATGAGCCATCTGACAACATCAAAAAATGCGTAAAGTTGTAAAAGACGTGTCTAGATGTCTCCGTGGCGCATTTCTCCATTTTGTATATCGATCAGTTCTCAGCCGCCATCTTGCTAGTGACGTATAGAGTTACGTTTATGCATCGGACACTCGTATTGGCTCCCGTAGGGGCTTTTACAGCCAATCGGAAAGCCTTATTTACGCATGGCCATGAGTTGTTGTGTTTGCCCAAACGGGAGACATGGAGGATTTTCAAATCAGAGAAAAGGATAGTCAAAGTGTTATTGCAGTGAAAAGAAAGTTAAAAACATAAATGGTACAGAAGAAGTACACTATACACACGTATTTAGGGCAGGGAGAGGAAAGGACAATTCCTTGCAAAAAAAAACAAAACGCCCATGGACACTACCCAAAAGAATGTCTATGTTTCATAAAAAAGAGAAGGAGCTAGAAGCTTCAAATAACTTCTAGAACAATCCAAACAAGTGTGTGTAACTTTCTACATAGAGCTTTCCTTTCATTGTAATGGCATGAATGGCTTTTTCATAAAATGTGTAAAAATGCAAGGTCTGTTTTGTATTTATTTTTAATTTATGGGCTAGGGTCACCTATTATAGTGTATGGAAGTATTTATTGAGTGACACACACAGTTAGCTGAGGTTGTGCTGATTCTGGGGATGTGTTTAACTTGATGATACTGTAAGAAATTCCAATTTTATAGGGCAAAATGCAAAAGCATGAAAAGACGGAGAGTTCTCTATGTGGGTTTCAGAGAGTTAAGGCTGTTTACAAACTAGACTACTGACTAAACTGAAACTGAACCGAGCAATGTATATTTGTTTAAGTAGCTAATATTTCAAGGCGAATTGTATGTTCTTGAAATGAATAACAACCTATTTTTCAGTATTTTGTGATATCGTCAAATATATAATTATCGCCTAAACACCCTGAAATATCGTGATATTATTTTAGGGCCATATTGCCCACCCCTATACAGTTCATTGTTTTCTCTCAGGGATAAGCTCATCGCCTGTAACCGGAGGACTTTGTGTTCATAGGAAGTGATATTGACTTGTGACAAAGAAAAGCCTTTTCTTTCATAAAATATGAGAGGAGGTAATTTCCCTGTTGGTTTTGTTTTATGATCATCACAAAAGTAGACTAGCAAACTCATATTTCATTTTTTTTAATCATGCATGGGAATGTACACAATAAAAAATGGTTGCGTCGAGAAACGGTTTATAATCGAATCGTGAGGTGCCAAGAGATTCCCACCCCTCATAGTCCAATCAACTGTCTAAATGTGTCAGCATATATACCATGAATATCCTTATGTACTATGGAGTATTTTCTAAAATCCACTAAACTGGTAAATTGTCTGTCAGGAGAAACTTGAACTTCACTAACCAATGAGGAGTTTGTCCCATCTTACATCAACCAATCACACGTCATCTCCAGTCAGCTGACAGGTGCTATTCATGAGTACGGCTGTTACCAAACATATTTATAGAGCTGGACTACAACAGAATAACCACAATGTCTGAACATGGAGGAACCTGCTCAGGTACATCATGAACAGGGCAACTGTAACCGTTTCCATGGAAACGTGAGTGCAGTGTGTAATACTGTAAAAGAAACTTGTACTGATGAAATCAGCATGTGGATAGTATTCAGTTTAGTGTTCAGTTCACTGGACAAACAGAACATTCTAGTAGAGGAAACATTCAGGGTCAACTAAAGAAATAGGACAAACCTGAAATGTGGATATAAGGAACATTTCCAGGCTCCACTGCCGTCCTGAAAAACATCTAAACATTCTGACCACCATTGTTTCCATGAGGTCAAAGGAACTTTTCATTTGGAGGGCAGAGACTTTTTATATGAGACACTAACTTTGTTTTGAAGCACGACTTCAATGTTTTGAGTGAGTTCTGACCTTTTGCAGGTGAGTTATGGTGTTGTGTTGGAACATGAAAGCTATTTAGACAAATTAGGTTTTGAGAATATTAACAAAGTTTCAAGAGATGAGCCAAAGAAATTGAAATAAACTGTAAAACCAGAACACACGTTTAGAACACCACAGCCTGCAGCAGTGTTACATCACATTTACAAGAATACAATCTAAGAATGTGGTGGTCACTTTCTGAGATTTGAGGAGGGGGCTGCCATACTGTGTGAATGTTTGTGATTGGTTGCCTGGTGACGCTGCCGCTTAAATGTGACGTGAGCGGAAGGAGCGGGGCGATGTGAGAAAACAGCAAGTCTCGTGGAAGGAGACGGTGGAGAGCCCAACGAAGAGGAAAGACGACTAAGAAATGACCCTTTAAACCCCATGGTGGAATTATTATTTTAGTTATTGTCTTGTCTAAACTAACCATGAACTAAATCAACTGCTATCTGGGATACGACGGACCAGGTCAGCGCAGTCAGGACGCCGGGGGGAGGTGGCCGGCCCACCGCCTCCGAAGCAGGACGCCGGCATCGTCGGAAGGCCTCTTGGACCTAGCCACAGGTGGTGAGCATCGGCGAAAGCAGACGGTAAATCCAGACATCGTGCAGTATGGCAACCGACTCCCACCGCGCCCGGTTTTTCAGTCGTTAGAAATATGTGCACCTACGTCATCTCTGTAGCCTAGACTCGTAAGAGCCCTACCGTCAAGTCGTAGGGTCCAGGGTGGCGTGTGGTTGTGACAACAACTGTTATCCATTGTTCAACACTTTCAATATGTTTTAAAGCACTAACGCATCATCATCTGCAGATGAGCGGCCCAGAGGACTCCTGAGGCAGCACACGTGGAGGTTTCTCTCATACAGATATCTTGGTGCATTCAGCAGCTGATATACTGACACTGACCTCATCAGTCTGCTGCTGTTCTGGTACATGATGATGTCATAGATGATGTCACTGAGGGGCTTACCTGAGCAGGTGAGATTCAGGATGAAAAAAGAGGAGACTGATCTTGCACACTCCCTCAAAGTTGATCCAGAATGAACACAGTCAGACCTGATCCACCACACAGGTCTTCTTGAGGACTCCTTTCTCCGTCAGCAGGTGATGGAGGGAGACAGGAGAGAGAGAGACAGCAGATGATGGAGGGAGACAGGAGAGAGAGAGACAGACAGCAGATGATGGAGGGAGACAAGAGAGAGACAGACAGCAGATGATGGAGTAAGACAGGAGAGAGATAGACAGCAGATGATGGAGTAAGACAGGAGAGAGATAGACAGCAGATGATGGAGGGAGACAAGAGAGACAGACAGCAGATGATGGAGGGAGACAGGAGAGAGATAGACAGCAGATGATGGAGGGAGACAAGAGAGACAGACAGCAGATGATGGAGGGAGACAGGAGAGAGACAGACAGCAGATGATGGAGGGAGACAGGAGAGAGCTAGACAGCAGATGATGGAGGGAGACAGGAGAGAGATAGACAGCAGATTATGGAGGGAGACAGGAGAGAGACAGACATGTTCAATAAATATTCAAAATATTCAATAATCAATCATTACTTTTGAAAATCTTCATGGAAAATTAGGTGAAAAGTGTGTTTTATGGTCACAAAGGTGACCGGTGGGATAATGTCTATGTTAGCATATTTCTCCTTCACAGTCTTATAAAATACTTGTAAAATGTAAAACTCTGTTTCTGGCAGCATCTCCATCATCGCCACTAAAATACTTCATCACATGCTAGTGTGACTATTTTACATATCAAAAGTCCTCATACATCACCGATATGAATACAGAAAGCAAACTCAAAACATCTCCTTTATTGTAACATTGTGACTTTTGTAAAATGTACTGAAACATTATGTTGTAACTTTGTTCTAACATTTTATCTTGTACTTTAGTTCAATATTACTTTAGTGCATTCATTGTAACATTGTAATATTTAATCTGTAGACCAGTCACATGATTCATTTACAATATAGGGGTTATTCAGGATAGAGGTATTCTGCATTCAAGAAGAGGAAAGCATCAAACTAAACTTTGATATATACATGTATGTCTTCTCATGATAGGATTACTTGTTCATGTCCTTAACACAATCATGTCTGATCACTAATGTCACTTATTAATCATCTATATTTTCTTTGATCGTCTGTTATACTTCTCTATGAGTCGTATCTTCCCATGTTTTTTTTTTCTTATTTAATTAATGACATGTTTCTGTTTGTGTCCGTGTGTTTCTGTTCAATGTTTTGTCTAAATTGTGTTTTCATTGTATTCATGTTGTTCAGGACCCCCTGGAAAACAAGATGGTACATCCCAAGGGCTTATTCCTAATAAAGAGCTCCAAACAAGTACATGTACATCTAGATACTGTACATTGTGTTATCCCACTGGTCACAACATGTTTCTTCATTCTGTGACTTCAGTGAACAGAGTTGAGTGATTGTAAAAACATATATCAATACTAAACATCTTAAAGATTATGTGAACCAGAAATATTAGTCTTATCTTCATATTAACACACTTTACTAAGCTTGTTTAAATTATGATCTCTGGCTCCATTTTAATCAGATAAGTTAGTTACGTCTTCTTTGTGCTATAGGGTCAACAGCAGCTGGTTGCTAAGCGACGGGAGCGGCAAAGTGTGAGGGCGGGAACAGCTGGTGACTCAAACAGGAAGGAAGCTGCTTTGTCTCTTGTTGGTAAGTCAGAAACTAATTGTAGATTTGAGTTTAGGCATTGTGTGAGTAAAGCTAGTGGTAACATTTAGTCTAGTATTGATAGCTTGTTGTTGAAATTCTTGTGAAGCTGTCTGTGCTAAGTGAGCAATCAGCTTGTTTTTGAGCCAGCTCACCTGTAGTGAATAGACTTGATTAGAGGGAAGGAGGAGCCACAGTCAGTACTTGCGGTAAATTGAGCATTTAAAAGGCTGTCACTTCAGCGTCAGCTGCAGCGTCGGGCCATCAGAACGAAGACAGCTGAACAAAGACACAGGGAGTCTATCTGTGGGAGTCCAGAGAGGAAGCCCATTGAGGTAGGTATAACATCTCAACCCCTCGCAGCCATGTGTCTTATCCCAGTCAGGACATCGCACTGGAGAAGATTTCACCGAAGTCCCTTCACTCGAGGCTGTAACCCATCCAATCTCTGCTACCCACCACTCTCCACCGGTAAGGAACTTGAAGTACTAGGAGGGCTTTGGAACTGCCAGTCTGCAGTCAAGAAGGCGGACACCATCTCAGCCTATGCCTCCCTGCAGACTCTCCACTTCCTGGCCCTCACAGAGACCTGGATCACCCCAGAAAACACTGCCACTCCAGCTGCCCTTTCAACTGCCTACTCGTTTTCACACTCCCCAAGACGAACAGGGCGAGGAGGAGGAACTGGGCTCCTCATCTCACCCACATGGTCCTACCAGGTCCTTCCTCTCGACCACCTACCCCGATCTACGCTTGAATTTCACGCCGTCTCTGTCACGCTTCCTCTCAAACTCAACATCATAGTGATCTATCGCCCACCCGGTCCTCTTGGTGACTTTTTGGATGAGATGGATGCCCTCCTGAGCTGCTCCCCTGATGATGGCACACCACTCGTCGTCCTCGGTGACTTCAACATCCACCCGGGAAAGCTGCATTCATCTGAATTCATAGACTTCTTTTCCGCTTTTGACCTTACACTGTCCCCCTCTCCACCAACTCACCGGGCCGGGAACCAACTTGACCTTGTCTTCACAAGATCCTGTGACATCTCGGTACTCTCTGTTACCCCGCTCACCGTGTCCGACCACCACTTTGTGTCTTTCTCCATCCCCATGAAGCCCACCTCATCCCTCCACTCTACGCCTCGAATGGTCACCAGCCGCCGCAACCTGAAATCCCTCACACCCTCCGCTCTCTCCTCAACTATTATCTCCTCGCTCCCATCCTCGGAACAGTTCTCCTTAATGTCTACTGAGGAAGCCTCCTCTATCCTGATGTCCTCACTCTCCTCTTCTTTGGACACACTCTGTCCCTCAATCTCACGATCGGCGCGATCATCTCCCGCCCCTCCCTGGCTGTCTGAACCTCTGCGAACCAACAGATCATTGTTGCGAGCGTCAGAGAGAAAATGGAAGAAATCGGGACATCACGAGGACCTTGCTCACTACCACCTCCTCCTCTCTGACTTCACCTCAACTGTTTCGGCAGCCAAATCTGCCTTCTACCTGGCTAAGATCAACTCTTCTGCCTCCAACCCCAGGAAACTCTTCTCCGTGTTCTCTTCCCTCCTCACCCCTCCTGCCCCTACCCCCCCTTCCTCCCTTACTGCCGATGACTTTGCAACTTACTTTACCAAGAAAGTACATGACATCAGCTCCTCATTCACGCCTATTCCCTCCCAGAAGACATCTCCCCCAACTCTCAACTCGGATGGTCTTACCAGCTTTAGCCCCCTCACCTCTGAGGACGTCCACGCACTTGTTACATCTAACCGCGCCACCACCTGCTCCCTTGACCCGATTCCCTCCTCTCTTCTCCAGGACATCTCACACGACATCTTGCCATTCCTCACCACCCTGATCAACTCCTCCCTCACCTCAGGTGTCATTCCAGCGGATTTTAAGACCGCTATCGTGAAGCCTCTCCTTAAAAAACCCACCCTAGACGCTACTGACATTCAAAGCTACAGACCTGTATCTCTTCTTTCATTCCTCTCTAAAACCTTGGAACGTGCCTCCTACAACCAACTGTCATCCTATCTCTTGCGGAAAAACCTCCTAGACTCTAATCAATCAGGATTCAGGACTGCTCACTCCACTGAGACGGCCCTCCTCACAGTGACCGAGTCCCTGCGAGACGCCAGTGCCTCGTCCCACTCCTCCGTTCTCATTCTCCTCGACCTATCTGCTGCATTCGACACAGTCAACCACCAAATCCTCCTCTCCACTCTGGCTGAACTTGGCATAACTGACTCTGCTCTCGCCTGGTTTACATCATACCTGACAAACCGCACCTTCCAGGTCACATGGAATGGCTCTATGTCCAAATCCTGCTCTCTGGACACGGGCGTCCCTCAAGGCTCAGTATTAGGACCACTTCTGTTCTCACTATACACCAGATCACTAGGTTCTGTTATCACATCGCATGGATTCTCCTACCATTGCTACGCAGATGACACCCAGCTGTTCCTCTCTTTTCCCCCGTCCTCTGACGCTCACATTGCAACTCGCATCTCAAACTGTCTGGCTGACATCTCTGTCTGGACAACTGCACATCACCTCAAGCTCAACCTGAACAAAACCGAACTCCTCTTCATCCCAGGGAAAGACTGCCCTCGCATGGACCTGTCGGTCACTGTCGAGGGCATCACAGTATTACCTTCCTCAACTGCGAGGAACCTGGGTGTAATCCTCGATGACCAACTATCCTGCACCCCCAACATCACTGCTGTGGCCCGATCCTGCAGATTCGCCCTCTACAATATCCGCAGGATTCGGACCCTCCTCACAAAGGATGCAACGCAGCTCTTGGTCCAAGCACTGGTCATCTCCCGCCTTGACTACTGCAACTCTCTCCTGGCCGGACTCCCGGCCTCTGCGATTAAACCATTACAGCGTATCCAGAATGCCGCAGCACGCCTTATCTTCAATCTACCCAAATTCTCCCACGTGACCCCCCTCCTCCGTGACCTCCACTGGCTCCCTGTTGCAGCACGCATCCAATTCAAGACAATGACACTGGCCTTCAGGGCCATCAATGGAACGGCACCCTTCTACCTTCAAACACTGGTCAAACCTCATGCCCCGAAGCGAGCACTTCGCTCTTCTACTTCAGCTGGCCGGCTGATACCACCATCGCTGAAATCAAGCAAATGTCGCTCAGCAAAGTCCAGACTCTTCTCTGTTCTGGCGCCTCAGTGGTGGAACGAACTCCCGACCAATGTCAGGACAGCAGAGTCATTTGCCATCTTTCGAAAAAGGCTCAAGACTCACCTGTTCAGACTTCACCTTGACTCTACATAGCATGACCCACTAGCACCCTCCCTCGACACCCCCCCCCCCAAAAAAAAAAACAAAAACAAAAACAAAAAACAAAAAAACAAAAAAAACAAAACAAAAAAAACAAAACAAAAAAAAAACCTTACCTATAGCACTCTGATCTTAGCACTGTTGCTCTTGAAGTACTACTTTACTCAGATGAGGACCTAACACTTGTTCTATTTTTAGCTCTTACTTTATCGGCAATGATACGTCGTGGTTTCTTTGTTTCCTTCTTTTGACAAATGTACTTATTGTAAGTCGCTTTGGACAAAAGCGTCTGCTAAATGACCTAAATGTAAATGTAATGTAAATGTAAGTCCTCTCTAGATCAGACCGTCTCGGCCTTCACGTTCTACGTCAGCTGTGTTCTTTGAAGGATGCGGCCGCTGAATTTAGACACAACTATTGTGTTTCCTGTGACCCCTCCACAATAAAAGTGTATCTAGTTGAGGTGTTTTAATGTGAAGCAGCAGCATTTAAATGCAGCTCTGACACAGAGTGAACAGGAAACAGTGAGGATGATCAATCAGATGGACTTACACACAGTAACACTGATCACATGCTGCATCGTTTGTCACAAGTCTGAATATATGGCGGACTAACAACACCAACCGCTGCACAGAGAGATGCTTACTGAATATACATACAGTGATTGTAGAAATAATACATGGAACCACTTCAAAACATTCATTTCACAAATACTTATTTAGAACAATGATAACTGCAGCTTAGAAAAACATAAGTAGACACTGGCTGCAGCCCAACCCTCCCACAGTATAAGAATGGACAGATATGATTAATGATAGATACTCAATGGGGGTAAAATCACCTTTTCACTTCATATACAAATGGATCAATTCACAAAAATATGGTCAAAATGGCTCTCCTTCATGAAAAGACACAGACCGATCTAAGGGAAGTAACGGATTAAATATGAAAGTGTCCTCAGCTAATTGAACGGAATATATTGTTTTCACAGTCGTTGGAAAATAGCATGTCATTTCAACCCCAGCTGTAATTCATTCGGAGAGCCGCTAGAGGGAGCTAGAGGGCCATCAATCCGACCGTCCGAATACATGGAAGTACATCTCTCATGTGAAGAGATGCACAAAGATGCTCCTGAAGTACAAAGCTGAAATCTAAAAACTGCAGTTTAAGAGCAGCAGAGAACTTTACAGAGGATAACATGTTTGAGAAATATAAGTTGAAAATGTTCTGGAATGTAAGGCAGAGAAGAAAATACAAAGAGATATGTTTGCACTGAAATAATATATGACTCAGGAATGTTCGTTTCTGTGTGAAGTTCACAACATTTTTCTGATGAAAATATTAATGTTAAAAATGTTGGCCCACTAGGGAGCCTTGTCTGGGTCATGTGTTCTTGAGAGCCAAATCATCTGTATTTTTTTTTTTTTTTAATTGGTATAATAAACTTTGATTGCTAGTATATGTTGTTGTATTCATGAAATGAGTGAGCTATATAGAAGTGACAAGGTTATAATGGTGGAAGTGTATGGTGATATATCTGGCCCTCTGGTCGTGAGGTGAACATTTGTGTGTCCCTCCCTTTCATCAAAGCTGCCCTCCCTGTTCTGGATGAACTGCTTTTTACTTCCCTGTGATCAAAAGCAAGGAAAACATGATTGATGTATGAATTACTCTGAAAAAACAAACAAACAAGAAATAATAAATGACTGAAATGGAATGAAAGCCTCTGATTGGATGAAAATCCCGTGGAGTGGAGCCTGGCGGTGTTGATGTATGTGAGCAGTTTGTTCTCATTTGAAGATCCAACACAAATAATATCACATCATCTTTAAAGCAGAGTCCTACCTGAGCTCCACAGCACCAGCACCAACAGGGGGTCCATGATGTGCAGGTAGACCGTCTGTCTGCCCGCCTGTCTGTCTCTGCTCTGATAAAGACCTGTGCTGTCCTCAATGTAGATCTGTGTACAGGAAGAGGTGGAGCTTTACTCTTTACTTAGAAACATTTCTCAGAACTGCATTTCTGGGAAACCAAAAAACTTTTAATCGGACAAGAATCTACCTACTGATGACATATTACATGACTGTTACTATGACAACCAGGAAACCACTTAGATGTTCCTATGAGATTAATGCTGTCAGTGTGGTCTTATTATTTCCGCTCGATGTTTCAACACCAAGTCTTTCAGAGGAGACTGGATTACAGCTTATATTAACTGTTGATGGATCTATTGAATGTTTTAGTAATCAATCATTGAGTCTATAAAACACCAGTAAACGGTATAAAATGTGCAGCCCAGTCTGTCAGAATCCTAGGTGAAGTCTTTAAATGTCTTGTTTTGTCCGACCAACAGTCCAAAAGCCAAAGAGATTCAGTGGATGTGGATCTCTGCAGGAAGCTCCGAGCTGTCCATTCCTGTTGGATTCCTTCTAACTTCTGAATTTAAACATCGTCCCTCAAACTCGTAGCAGGAAAATGATGATGAGAAACGGTGCAGGATGATATTTGAGTGTTTCAGTGTGTCGTCTCCTTGTTGACTGCAGTCTGTGTGTAACTGCTGCTGTAACTGACTGTGTCTCAGTCAGTTCACTGACATCATGTTTCAGTCTGACTTTGACTTTCATTCGTCCTTCATAAAGCAGCAGGATGTTTTCAGCTCTGCTGCTTTCTTTATTCAGAACACCTCATATTTTATTGCTCTGGAGGCTCATTTTATTCTGAACCTGTAAATCTGTTTGTGTTGTTTTAGCTGCATTCGGCCTCCAGAGGGGTTCCACCTTTGTCACGGCCTCCTGCACCGCTTTAATCTGGCGCTCAAATACTCTAGAAAAAAAATTTGACAGGTACGGTGGCTGAGGAGGAACATACAGGGTGAACTTTACAATAGTGATCCAGCGCTTTATCAATACATTACAACCAGAATCAAAGAGAGGGAGTGAGGGGGGCTCACAGTCTGGTTATGGGACCAGCCGGTCATAAACTGATGCATGGTGAACCTTTGCTGAACAACATGAACAGCTTCATGAACACAATTCAATAACATTCATAGGCCAGAGATCTTCAACATGGGGTCCGGGACCCATAGGGGGTCCACAGATTTCCACCAGGGGGTACTAGGGGTGTAACGGTTCACCAAAACCACGATTCGGTTCGACTTCGGTTTTTGACTCACGGTTCGGTTCAAACCTCGGTTTTTAAAAACATACTGAAAAAACTTTTGGAAAACCTCCAGAAAAAATGTCTGGATTTTATTAAAGGATATATCAAGAATCAAGATATATTAATCTCTTAAGGAATACAAAAAATAAACATTTGTCTTAAGACCAGTCTACATTGTCTAAATAAAGTAAAAATGAAAAACTTCTTACACCAGTCTGAGGTATAACAAAAATAAATAAAAAGCACTTCTCTTAAAGTGTAGGTCTGGAGTGAAATGGACCCTAGGTCATTTCCACCAAGACCTCCAGCCAAACACCCCCTCGGAAGCATTTTTAGCGATGGTCAGCATTGGTCAAGATAGGGCGATCAGCCGAACGGCTTCGTAATAGCCCTATGGTACTTACAGTATATCTCGTAAATTTCCCCACTAATAATGCATGGAATGTTACCAAACTTCTGCAGTAGTACACATAGGGTCTGTACTCACAAAACGAGGCATTTTAAAGTTTGTAAGTACACCAGGAGTTTATTTAAAAGAACACTTGCCTGATAGCTTCTACTGCTAAAGCTACGCTGTTTGCGTAGACAGCACTGTGTTTACACAGCTTCTTCTTTGTTGGTGTTTAATGGCAGTCGGCGTTTACCCAGCTGTTTCCGTGACGCAAGTTTCGCCGATTTTTTATAAATGCTTGTATTATCATGTCAACACTTGTCGACCTGATAATATAAGCATTTATGAAAAAAAAATTAAGCGAAACCTTTTCATACTCTCGCGTGAAACTCGTGTCATGGAAACAGCTGGGTAAACGCCGACTGCTATTAAACACCAACGAAGAAGAAGCTGTGTAAACACGGGGGACCCGCTAGCTCAGGTTTATTAGCCATCTTGCAGGAATGAAACTAACCTGAGTGACCTGACACACGTGTGCGGTCGGGGCGGGGATGAACCGAGGTTCGGGAAGATAGAATGAGTTTCTGAACCGAAGTCCTCTGAACCGAGGTTTTCCGTTTCGGTTCAGAACCGTTACACCCCTAGGGGGTACCCAACATTATTTGATCCCAAACCTTTTTTTCTTACAAAATTAAAAATATGTTCAAAAATACACATTAACATTAATACAACATCTTATAAGCAAATGTTAATTGTTGTGTAAATGTGAAATTGTGATGTAGAAATGCCAATATAAATTTACAATACGTTCTGTAAATATACATTTCTGTCAACAATTATTATTTTAATGGCTAAGCATTGCATACATACATCATTACAAAGTACCTGTTTACATGGCACTATAGGCTGCCCTACACATTGTTATTGGCCCGGCTTAATAAGGAACATGATTAATATGATATGCAATAGGGGGCCCTCCACCGTGTCACTATCAGCCAAGGGGCCCTTGGCATGGAAAACATTGAAGACCTCTGATATGAATGAATGTAAAAATATGGTCACACTGTTTAAATAATGACAGTAGGCTACTTCCCTGGATGGAAACTTGGAATGAGCAGTGGGATAACCGGAATGAACACATTAGTTTCCCAACAAAGTGACTGAGATACAGATAAGACTGATAGATCCTGGATCTTAGCCCGGTCTCGAGCAGGCTAGCTCCACAGGATACATCTCCATGGTGACCGATGCCATGACATGAGACATACTTTCATGGAACTGGATCAAGGCTAACTTCAGCCAGGATCTGGACTTCTGGACTCTGAACCTAACCCTGGACTCTGAACCTGACCCCGGACTCTGAACCTAACCCCGGACTCTGAACCTCGACCCGGAATCTGAACCTCACCCCGGACTCTGAACATCACCCCATACTCTGAACCTCATCTCGGACTCTGAACCTGACCCCGGACTCTGAACCTCACCCCGGACTCTGAACCTGACCCCGGACTCTAAACATCACCCCGTACTCTGAACCTGACCCCGGACTCTAAACATCACTCCGTACTCTGAACCTGACCCCGGACTCTGAACCTCATCCCGGACTCTGAAACTGACCCCGGACTCTGAACCTGACCCCGGACTCTCATTCGACCAACTCTGAGTATGTATACTGAGTTATGCGTGTGCTCCGATACTATGAGTCACCATGGCAACCAGGAGAGTTAGAGATATTACTTTGTGTTTATGGAGAAAACAAGCTCATCCTTAGAAAGCGGAGCAACACAGCTGCAGCAACGGAGCAATAGTTGTTCTGGGAAGCAAATGTAG
The DNA here is from genome assembly GCA_029853015.1 of Chelidonichthys spinosus. Lineage (NCBI taxonomy): Eukaryota > Metazoa > Chordata > Actinopteri > Perciformes > Triglidae > Chelidonichthys > Chelidonichthys spinosus. The sequence goes on from CM056844.1 coordinate 8,190,679, forward strand.
ACCGAATTCAGCGCAGTACAGCGGCGTAACGGTAAGCAATGCTGACTAATACAAACCCGACTGAGGTTCAGTTCCTGTTGGTCATCATGGCATCGGCGTCGCTAGACCCCTTTTACTGCAGTATTGATCTGTAAAATCTCACGTTCGAGTTTTAACGAGCAACTATATTTGGCAGTGGATTCATTTATATTGATAATAACGGTGAAAGAATGGATTTTTTTCTCATCCACAATGTCAAACCAACGCAGTTTAACCCAAAATACAAGCTGAGGCGTGCACCTTGTGGCCTGGGTCCGGCGCCCACATTACGTCCGTGCACGGCAGTGTGCATGTCGTAGCCGGGGCACCGCGGCGCGCACGCAGCAATCGGCGCGAAACAAGACTAAAGTACGTTTTTAAATAATACCGATGATCTTGATTTCGGTTTGAGTGACTCAAACATTATTAACTGTAGATGGACATCACAAAATAATTTGGACGTTGTAGCAGAGACAGGGAAGGAGTAAAGCCCAAGTTATGCTTCCGCGTTGACACAACACAAGGGGGCTTGCGGACCCGTTACGTCCTAGCGGACCGCACCTTACGATCCAACGCAAGGGCCTGACGTGCACCTCCCAAAAATCCTAGACGCGCATCAAGGTTGACGCAAACCAACGCAACACCAACGCAGCGGCATTAGCTGTGATTGGTCCCCTAACTACATCCGCTGGAGACCGCTATCCGGTGTCCACTCATAAACACCGCCATTTAAACTTTTAATAGGCTACTTTTATTGTTTTCACCTCGTTTTATTGTTTGCACCTTCTTGCTTTTGCACAAAGAAATAAAACACCAAGTTCTGAAAAATTGTGGATGTTTAAAGCCGGAAAGTAAACAAATACACTATAACGAGAAGCGGAAGCATAATCAGGGCTTAAGGAGAGATGAGACTGAGAGGTAAGACCATCGGCCTATCAAGTCCGTTTTTATGGGTGCTTTTCCCAGCACCCTTAACAAATATTGCATAGATAAATTAAATTAAAATAACAGTCATTTCAGTCAGGACCACTTTGTCAAAAAGAATCTTTATTTATTTGCACAAGTTTCATTTGGCGGTATGGTACTGTTCTGGGACTCCCTGCTCTTCCACGCGCTTGCGTGGAAAGCCTGAGGCAGGAAGAGCACCTTCCTGCCCTTCATGAGCCCTCATGAACGGCATAAGCAGGGAGCGTGGCAGCAAGAAAACCCCAGACAGAGCAGAGCAACCAACAAGAACAATGGTAAGGTACATAACAGATGACAGGAGGAGCTGGGGTGGAGGTGGGTTGAAAACGCCGGCAGAGGAAGCAATGAGGGAGGTCAGGCTAGAGCGGTTTAAATAGCGCGCTCTGAATGCAATTTCCCAATAGGAAGCGGGTACGGGGAGTCAGCTGAGCCGTCAGCTGATCTCCTCGGTTTTGACAGCTGCGCTGTTGCTGATTTAGAGCTTGACGTCGTGGCCTGCCAGAACTAACGCTACGCTCGATATTGTTTTTTGAACGCAAGTCTGTGTTTCACAAGCTTAAACATGGTCAAAAAACCATAGACAGTGTATGGTTTACTTTAAAAATACAACAGACCCCCCCACCACATCATGGTATGATCCACTTCTCTCTCCCACCTGTCCCGATTGCCCCGATGCCCGCAGTGAAGCGGCACAGTGCGCATAGTTTCTGTTGCGGTGGTTCCAGTAAGTAACTCAAACAACGATGTGTTGTTTGAGTTACTTACCAGTCCTCATTCCTGCTGCTCTGAATCACAGATCACTCTGTGTTGTTTCATAGGAGTTAGATAGCTGACGGTTTACTTACCCCATTAACTTTTTATTTTAAAACAATTTAATTTGTAGTAGCCTACTTTGTAAACCAAGTGATGGCTCAGCATTAAAGTAAGATTTACAGTCACTATGATTTCCCCAACCCCCAAATTCTGATGTTCTTCATTCACAAATGTGGGAATGATACTCCAAAATCAACAAAAACATGTTGAGCATGTTCATTCAAATAAATAAGAATTAGAGATTAATATCTCTATATTTTTACCTTTCAGTTTTAGCAGCACCAAAGCAGTGGAAGTTACTATAGCACATTGTATAGCACATTTCATACACGCAGCGGGAATTCAAGGATGTTTTTTGTGATTTTAGTAATAGGGGGCCCCAGTAGAGCTTTATGTCTAGCAACGCCCTTGCATCATGGCTGAAAGTTGTGGAAATAAAAACAAGAGTTTTGATTTAGGTTTAATCCCACAGGCACAAAAATGTGACTGCAGCTGAAAATGAAGCATAAGAATATTGTGCAGCCTAAGACATGGTTTTATTTCACATATTAAACAGAGTTAATATCAGTGGCTATTTCTACTTCCAACAGAACGCTGCTTCAACACACACAAATGTCCTTAAACATTTCAGAAAACTCCCGTTTGCAAAAAACCTAAGAGTTCTGGTCTGAGATTACGATATGAAATAAAGAAATGTAAGGCCCAAGAATATTGTTCAGATGTGTGATGGATGGTGAGGTAAAACTGAAGAGTTCTACTAAGTAATCAACATCCTCTCCAGACGCGAGGCTGCTAGAATCACTTGTGCTTCCATATCGATGGTTGACGAGGAAAGGACTCTGCAAGTTTCCACAGCTGGTTCAGGATCAGCAAAATGGAGGAGACAGATTGGGAGAAACTCAGTTTGTTGAAGAAAACCTGAAGCCAGCGAGCAGGTTAGCTTCACAGAGTCAGTTACCATGGTAACAGTTTACTGATAAGGAAACGTCAGCCTGTTAAAGCCTGAACGTATTAAGTGTATGTTGCAATAACAGCTGAGTGGAAGGAGAGGCGGTTTGAGGGGGAAGGGGGTGGAGCTGCTGATACAGCTGATAACGACACACACGTGCACGCGCTAGTGCTCGAGACGGCAGAGTGTGTGCAATCAGGAAGTTTACCTCTGGCCCGACTTTTTGATTGACGGGGTTTTTAACCTTTAACAACAACTTTAATCTGCAGAATCAAGATCACTTTAGGTATTTAAATCAGGGACTTTGGCTGCAAAATAGAGAACAGGACTCCATTATTCTGAACTCAGCACAAAATACTCACTTCTCTAATCACTCTGCTTGCTGGAGGTCCTGTTGAAGCATCTTCACATTTCCTGGAATCACCCTTCTGTGGCTCCATTTTGGTGTCCATGGTGTCCTGGAAGCAGTTTTTAAGATGAAAGTCTATTTTAGTGTTTAAATCTTGTACCTGGGTGATCTAGAAGGGCTTCACTGTGCAAAGTGTGATACATATTAGTTGAGGTTGTTATTAATGGCATGTAAAAAGACTTTGACCTCACTGTCAGACATTTCAAGCTGGCAATTTGCAATTTAAGTTATTTTTTAAATAGTTTAGGTGATTTTGATGTCTTGTTTGTGTTGAAAATTAAATAAACAAAAAACATTCATCTTTTGCTTTTTTCCCTCCTTTTTTTCTTATCTTTATTGCTTTTTATAGTCATTGACCGAATGTGTTAAGAAACAGTTTTCATCCTATTACTCAATAAACAATGGAATAAACGGTAGATTACTCGATTCCAAAAAGATCTGAAAGCTGCAGCCCTATTTTTAACTACGAGTTATTTCAACGTCATAATAACAGTTAAAACAAATAACTGTTTTACATTATAAATGCCAGAAAACTTCCCTTACCGAGTCACAAGAACACACAGCTTCATTATTGTAACTCACCATCTCAAGTAAAAACAACTTGAATATGTTTATATCAATCAATCAATCAATCTTTATTTATAAAGCACATTTCATACACCGAGTGTGCAGCACAAAGTGCTTTACACAAAGATAAAAACAATAAAGTAGACACCTCCCACCCTCCACACACACACACCCACACACCCACATACACACTGTGACGGCCCTCTGCTGTCCTAGGGCCTGCTTTGTTTCTTCCTGTTGTCTGCAGGTATCTGAGTGGGGCGGGGCTTGAAATCAGGAGCACCTGGCCAGTCTTCTGAAGGTCTTAAAGGCAGGCCGTCTCAGTCTCTCTCGCTCTCTCTCTCAGACCAGAAGGACCTGGCTTCCTCCGGCTGCGTTGTGTTGTTTTGGCTTCGGCTTGATTTTACACTTTACAACGCTTCGCACACATCACTCCCATGCACCCATCGGCAGACACACTGATCACTACACGTTCACACCTCATCGCATTATTCTAATTTGTGCAATTTACTTTAATAAATATTGTTATTCCTTACATTTATCCACGTCTCACCATCTTTTGTCATGTCTTCACGAGCCAGTCATGACAACACACATACACAATACTGGCAATAGGGAAACATGGCAAGGCACTGAGAATTGAGGAATCGCCGTCATTGGGGCCATCCACGCTGGGAGGAGTCACAGACTGTGCCACGGGGGGCACCAGTGCCAAGGCCCTCCGACCCTGACAGACAACAGCTGGTCAGGCCGAAGGGACCCAAGGACAGCACCCCCAGCAGCAGCCCGGACTCAGCTCCCAGCGTGGAGGACCCCCTGAGGAACCTCTGGAGTAAAACCTTAAAAACTAAAGACATAAGATAGGATAAAAACCATGACAAAAGATACATAAATGGAGTGAACGGTTAAAAGGATAAGAATAGGTAAGATAAGAAAGAAAATAAAAAATTGTACCATAGGTAAATAAAACAAATTAAATTATTTAAGATTAATATCGTCTTAAAAAAACAAGCTAGAGGAACAACATAAAATATGACTACATAAGAATGGAATAAAAATGCAAATATTAGTTAAAAGCCTGATTAAAAAGGTGTGTCTTTAACCTGCCTTTAAAAATGTCAACAGTCTCTGCAGACCTGAGGTTCTCCGGCAGGCTGTTCCACAGGTGGGGGTCCGTAGTGGCTAAATGCTGCCTCACCATGGGTTTTGGTTCTTGGTTTTGGTATGGATAAAAGGCCGGTGCCAGAGGACCTCAAGGTCTGCGAGGGTTGATATGATAAAAGCAGTTCAGATAAGTAAGAGGGTGCAAGGCCATTAAGACATTAAAAAACCAGTAAAAGAACCTTAAAATCGATCCTGAAGCATACTGATGATAAAAACCTATTTTTGTCATATTTCTGATATGTGGGATAAATTCAGCTCAGAATCAAAAATCACGCCCAGATTTTTTACTGATTGTGTTGGTTTAAGATCTTGTAGTTTTGGTAAAAGTTTCTCTCTCTGGCCTTCAGGACCTATAACTAAAACCTCGGTTTTGTCCTGGTTGAGCTGTAGGAAGTTCACTGCCATCCATGACTTGATGTCTAAAATACAGTTAAAAAGGGCATTAATTGGCCCTGTGTCATCAGGAGACACAGTGATGTACAGTTGTGTATCATCAGCGTAGCTATGGAAGCTGATGCCGTGTCTCCTGATGACGTCCCCAAGAGGAAGCATGTAAAGATTAAAAAGAAGTGGACCTAAAATTGACCCTTGGGGAACCCCACATCCAATTTCATGGGTTCCTGAGGAACATGTATCCATACTTACATAAAAACATCGGTCTGTGATATAAGAACAAAACCAGTTGAGGACAGTACCAGAGCAGATGGCTGAGTCTGTTTAATAAAGTGTGGTGGTCTACTGTATCAAAAGCTTGGATCCAGTAGAACCAACACTGTGAGCTTTTTGTTATCTAAATTCCATCTGATGTCGTTTAAAATCTTTAAAAGTGCTGTCTCGGTACTGTTGTTTCTCCTAAAACCATATTGATGTTTCTCCAAGATGTTATTTCTGTCTAAAAAGTCATTAACTTGGTTAAAAACCAGTTTTTCTAAAATTTTACTTAAAAATGGTAAGTTGGATACAGGTCGGTAGTTATTAAAAACACTTGGATCTAAATTGCTCTTCTTCAGAAGGGCTTTCACCACACCGTTTTAAAGGCGGTGGGGAAGACACCCATCTGAAGAGAGCAATTCATGATGTTTAAAAACTGTTCCTCGAAGAATCCATAAAACGATTTTAAAAGTGATGTGGGAATGGGATCTAAAAGGCAGGTTGTTGGGTTTACTTGGGAGAATACTCGACCATGTGTCCTTGCATCAACCAGGGCAAAACTCTCCAGTGTTTCCTCAGGTAAGGACATCAGTTCAGGTGTGTTGCAGGATCTGATGTCCTTGATTTTGGTTCTGAAGTGGTCTGCAAAGTTCTCACAAAGATCGTCGGTGGGTGTCTTAAAAACTTCCTTTGACTTAGAACCTGTTAAAATATTGAAGGTGGAGAAGAGGAACCGGGGGTTGTTTTTATGGTTGGTGATGAGTTTTGAGAAATGGGAAATTCTTGCTTTTCTGACTGCATTATTGTAGGTTTTGAGTTGTTGACGTAAAATGTCATAGTGGACTGTCAATTTGCTTTTTCTCCATCTCCTCTCAGCACTCCTGCATTTTCTTTTTTATTCACAGATTTCGTTGTTCTTTCTCCAAGGGGGTGTAGGTTTTGTTTTTATTGTTTTCGTTAAAAGTGGAGCGACTGAGTCCAGAGTTGACTTCAGTGTCCTGTTAAAATTGTCGACAATAACGTTGCAGGGTGCAGGTAAAATATCAGCAGGAGTGCTCTGTAAAATCTCCGTAAAATTTGCAGCCACTTCAGAAGTAAGGTAGCGCCTCCTCACCGTTCTCACCGGGGCTTCCTCTTGGTTAAAACTGGTGATGTTAAAAAATACACAGTAGCGGTCAGACACAGCCAAGTCAACAGAGGACACACCAATGGACAGGCCATGGGTTATGACCAGGTCCAGGGTGTGTCCTCTGTTGTGAGTTGGCTGTGCGACGTGCTGTTTAAAATCAAGACAACTAAAAGATTTAAAAACTCTCTGGATATCGGATCCAAGATATCGTCAACGTGTAGATTAAAATCACCAGTTATTAAAATCCTGCTATAAGAGGTGTGGATAATTGAAAGTAGTTCTGAAAATTCACTGATAAAAGAAGTAGAGTGATGGGGTGGTCTATATACATTGATGCAGAGAATTAGAGGGCTGCTGAAAGTAAAGGTATGATGCTCAAATGACAAGTAACTGTTAAAAAACACTCTATTTGAAGTAAGGGAGATGTGGGCGATGGATGCTGTCCCGCCCCCTCTTCTACCCTCTCTAGTAGAAAATAAAAAATTAAAATTTGGTGGGGAAGCCTCGGTGAGAACAGCGGGTGCAGCAGTGCCAAGCCATGTCTCAGTTAAAAGAAGACAGTCTAACTTATTATCTAAAATCACATCGTTCATTAAAAAGGTTCTGTTTAAAAGAGAGCGAACATTAAAAAGTGCCATGTTGATGCTGACAGGTGGTTTGTGGACTGGAGAGGACAATTGTTTTTTGAGTGGTCTGAGGTTGTTAAAGTTCACAGAGTGGGTATGGCAGTGTCTGATGTGATGACGGAGTGTAATGATTGCGGGGATGGGTGAAATGTTGGTGAGTCAATGAGGTCCAAGTCCGGTGTTGTGGGCAGCACTACTGTCACTCCACATGGGGGCGCTAGTGACAGCAGAGGGTACAGGGCTGACCTTTGTGCACTGGGGTGAGGAGGAAGAAGAGTGAGGGCGTAACCCCAGTAGTCAGTCACGTGGGGAATTCAGTACAGCGTGCTGCATGTTGGCCGTCAGCATGCGACTGCCCACGTTGTTTAGGCGAATGACGTCTCTGCTAAGTATGGCAGATGGAAAGGAGCCAGGTGTGGAGACTAAGGATCCTGCTAAAATGACCTATTCCCCGCCCTAATGTGGGAATTGGACCCGAAATAAAAACAGACTTTCCACTACTTTTGAGCAGGAGGCGGATAAACTCGGCTTTCGTCAGCTCGGAATGCTGATGGGTTGTGTCGTTAGTGCCAACGTGTACTATTATTTTGTTGACGGTCGTCGGGAGGGAGGCCAGGATATCGGGGAGCTGTTCAATAATGGCCGGGGTCATGGCTCCAGGATAGCACCACATGACTGCGTTGACAGTGCAAATATTTTTAATTATGGAATCACCAACTACAAGGGCGGTTCAGAACCAACCTTCAATTTTGTAAATTCCAGGTTTATTCCCATGAATTCCTGTGAATTCCCATGGAAAGTTTCCAACTGAAACATTAAAGGGATAGTTCGGAATTTTGGACATAAGACCTTTTTTCCAAGTGAGCCGATGTGTTCGAGACGTCTGGAGACGTTTTCAAGAAATTTCATTCAGTTCTTCTAGTTGCCGAGTTCGCTTATGCTATGGCTAGAGCAAGTCAATGGTTCTTAGCTAGACAAGCATTAAAACAGTCTTGCCCACTCCACAGTGCACTCGAGGCAAATCCATTGTAACGGCAGACTATTCGATGTATATATGTGTTGATAGAATGTTTGAAGTGGCCACTTTTGGAGAATATACTGAAACTTTTGAAGACTCTGATGTGGAGCGTCTGTGTAGACCGAGATAGCTGGAGCTGAGAACCGGGACCGAACAAACGGAGACTGGTGGTGCCAGGAGGGAATCCCCCGCAATGCGTCCGAGGGTTTACGACTCTACGGATGGAGCAGAGTTCCGGGTTCGCGGTGCGTAATTGTGGGTTCGCGTGGCCGTGGGCTGCCCGGTGTTTGAGTGAGCTCCGAGGGCTTTTCACCCAGGTCTGAGGGCATGAGTCCCGACATTTCGTCCCGGTTCGATTGCCTATATACGGGAAGTATTTCGGGCGGCGCGTCTTAGAGTTTTGAGTCCGACGGAAAGTCTGCATGTGTGGATTCGCGGAGCCGGCCGCTGCCCGGTGTTGGTCTGCGGTCCAAGGGCTTTTCACCCAGCTCTGAGGGCACGAGGCCCGACTATTCGTCGGTGTTCATGTGTCTATTTACCGGCGGGAATCCCCGCAACGCGTCCGAGGGTCTACAGTTCTCCGGACGGAGCAGTGGTCCGGTTTCGCGGTGCGTAATTGTGGCTTTGCGTGGCCATGGGCTGCCCAGTGAGCTCTGAGGGCTTTTCAGACAGCCTTGGGGGTATAAGTTGCGATAGTTTGGCCCGGTTCCATTGCCTATTTACGGGCAGTATTTCGGGCGGTGTGTCTTAGAGTTTTGAGTCTGACGGAGCAAAGTAAAGTTCTGCTGCTGCTGAGAAACTAGTTCCTCAAACAATGGATGATTCATGCGATGCAAGGTTAGTTTTGTTTCAAATATTATTCTATCAATACAGATATGTACATCGACAGTCTAGTGTTTTAATTGATTTGCCTCGGGTGCACTGTGGCCACTCCTGTGGAGTGGGCAAGACTGTTTTAATGCCCGTCTAGCTAAGAACCGTTGACTTGCACTAGCCATAGCATAAGCGAACTCGGCAACTAGAAGAACAAAGAAATTTCTTGAAAACGTCTCCAGACGTCTCAAACACACCGGCTCACTTGGAAAATAGGTCTTATGTCTAAAATTACGAACTATCCCTTTAACCAGCCCTGTGACGTCACTGCTCCTCTCCTGTCAGCCTCTCTGCTGCTGTGACGCTTCCAGACGCTTGACATTAAATCATGACTCAACTATTTAACCTTCAAACTGACGTTCGTGTTGTTTAATCCGACGTTCTGTTTTTCATGTAAAACGTAATGGAGGACATGAAAAACCCATTCAAACGTTCGTTTTGAATAAATCATGTCACTGTACGACTCCAGTAAACTTGAACCCAAAGTCTGTCTCATTCACTCCGTGGTCTCTCCGCTTCCTTGTCCGCTCTTCCAGCGCGTCATCCAGTCTGCTGTTCCCCCACAAACACACAGCAGAGACGACAGAGACACACGGAGCAGTAAGCGGGGACTGACTCAGAGCTTACACACAACACTTTTAGTTACACTACCCACAACACACCTGCCCGACTACGTCACACATTCTTATATTTTCTCGATAAGCCGCCAGGGGGAGACTGATATTGCAACACTACTATGATTTTCTGCAGGGTGGCATTGAAAGGTTCTACTTGGCCATCTGACTGGGGGCAAAATGGCGTGGTCCGCGTCTTGTCGATTCCCAGCAATTCACGCATTCCCTGGAACACAGCTGACTCAAAGTTGGTACCCTGGTCGCTATGTAGGCACTGTGGAGCTCTGTACTTACACACCCACTCAGAAAACAATCTTTTCGGCCACTGTCGTTGCTTACTGCTCCGTGTGACTTGCTTCCGGCTTTGCTACAGTGCAGACGCTTTTCCTCTTTGCTCTCACCCCTGCCTGCGATTTTCTGCTATTTTTTGCTATCTGCTTCTCCTCAATAAGAAACAAAGAGCAGCAGCTCCTGGATATTTACAAAACCAGTGGGATTATATTTTCTTTGAGATAAAACGGGCATTTTTCAATATTTTTACGACTTCCTCAACGCTACGCGAAGAGGCCTACCAAACAAGATAAGCCTGAGCCTGCTAAAGGTAATTAGCAGAAGATGCCTCCCTTCTCTACGGAAGATTACCATAAACTCCTACAGAAGATTTTACTGCTGGAAACAAAAATGAATCGGTTAGAAGTAAATGTAGAAGTGAATGGACTTTGTGGGAACAACACCACTCTAGCACTGACTCAAAACAGTGGACAGGAGCATGCTAGAACCCAGCTAAGTAGCAATAATGAAGCTATGAAGAAACCGGAGGATCCTGTACACGGTAATAAATCTACCAGCGATAATCCTCCCTGGAACACACTTGGTGCGAAGCCAAAGAGAAGACCATCTCCCCGTGACATGGGAGAACGGATATCTGGCAGGACCCAGCGCCCCGATATCTGTGATCTGACCGGCTGGCCTGCGTTACCATCTCCATCCAGGCACAGCGCCTCCTCTACCCCACTGCCTCGTAGGACACAGCAGCGGACAGCTGGGGAGAGGAGAGCTACCAAGAAACCTCCCCAGCAAACAACTGTTCAACTAAAGAACAGGTTTGCTCCACTGCTGCAGGACCATGGATCCCCCTCTGACTGCCTGGATAACCCCCCACCACCACGCAGCAGGGTAAGACCTGCTAACTTAAAGCCACAGAGAAAGCTAACGACAGGGCCTTAGAATCTGATTGTGAGTGACTTTTCTGTAAAAGATATGAAAAGCAGTAATAACATCAAAGTACTCTGCTTTCCAAAGGATACGGTGTCTGATTTGGAAAAAAGAATCCTGGAAATTGTGGCTGCACACCCAACTGTGAAAAATATCATTCTGCACATTGGATTTAATGACATTGAAAAACAACAATCAACAGAGTTGAGAGAGGACTTCAACAAACTCTTTGAAACAGTCAGCTCTGTGAATGCTGAGGTTTTCATCAGTGGCCCTCTGCCCCCGACCGGGAGAGGAGCGGAGACATTCAGTAGACTGTTTTGGCTCAACAAATGGCTCGCAACTGCATCTCTTGCTCGCCCAATGCATTTTATTGACAATTTCCGCTTTTTCTGGGACCGCAGGCATCTTTTTAAGACAAACATTTGTTGTCTTAAAAAACACTTTTCATCACCAACATGTCTTACTGCCTGCGTCATCCATCTGTCGCCAAGGACAAGAGACGAGAGGAACCAACAAAGAGGGAAGACGAAACACAGATTATCAGAATCGTCGAAGGAGGACTGAATGTGGATCCCTCCCCCACCCCCCCCCCCCCCAAATCTCCATCCAGGTCTTCGTCATTCTCCCTCCCTCCCTCCAATAAACCTTTCTCTCCCCTCCTCCCCCTTGGAGTTCCAAGAGCTACCCCCACCTACCCCCCGCCCTTCTCAGATTATCAACAACGTCGAAGGAGGACTGAATGTGGATCCCTCCCCCACCCCTCCCAAATCCCAATCCAGGTCTTCGTCATTCTCCCTCCCACCAATAAACCTTTCTCTCCCCTCCTCCCCCTTGGAATTCCAGGAGCTACCCCCACCTACCCCCCGCCCTACTCAGACCCCCTCTCCCAAGGCTGCAACTAAGTCACCAAAACTCAAGACCCCCTCTTCCAAGGCTGCAACGAAGTCACCAAAATCCAAGACCCCCTCTTCCAAAGCTGCAACTAAGTCACTAAAACCCAAGATCCCCTCTTCCAAAGCTGCAACTAAGTCACTAAAATCCAAGACCTCCAAGACTCTTCCCTTTTGGCCACCCCCTCCCCACCCTGACAGCAGCCCTGAATATTACTGAGACAGAAAAGGGTTCAGCAGTAGACCGCATTATCAGCAGGACCCAAGGTCGCCTACATCAAAACATGGCACCTTCTGCATTCCTGTTGTGACTACTAAGAGAGTAAACATTGGGAAACTTGAACACACTGCTAACCTAAACAATCTCATTCCTGCTCTCTCAAAATCAAAGTCAACCTCAAAGCCTGTCAATAACACCATCAGGATGGGTCTGCTAAATGTAAGGTCTCTTAATAACAAATAATTTTAAGTCAATGATTTTATTACCACTTCTAAACTTGATTTTATGTTTTTAACTGCTAGAACAAAATAACAGTGCAAGCATTCTGATCGAGACAGCACCCCCAAACTATAATTTTATTGATGTTTGTAGATCTGGGAAAAGAGGTGGAGAGGTTGCTGCTATATTTAAAAATACATTTCAGGGGAAACAGATGTCACTTGTTGTTTTTCCATCATTCGAATATCTTTGTGCTGTGTTGAAATGCTCTCCCAGAGTTCTCCTGTTAATTATTTACAGGTCACCTAAATATTCGTCAAATTTTTTCGATGATTTTACTGAATTATTGTCTAGCATCTCCACTGATTTTGACTGCCTAGTTATAACTGGTGACTTTAATTTTCATATTGATGATTTGAATGACAAGGGTGCAAAAGAACTTTTTAATATTCTAGACACATTTGACCTTTCTCAACATGTGAAAGAGGCTACTCATTGTAAGGGACACACCCTGGACCTGATTATCACAAAAGGTCTCCATGTTTCTGATGTTTTTGTGACTGATCCTTCATTGTCTGATCACTTCTGTGTTTTCTTTAATATTTCTCTCATTCCTGACACACAAACAGAATCAAATAAGGTCAAAAAGCGGTACATCAATGAACATGCCAATGTACTCTTTAAAAATGCCATCTCCTCGTTACCACCTCTAAACCCATGTCATGCTGATGATCTTGTAAACATCTTTAATTCCAAAATTCTGAATTTCATAGATGTCATTGCACCTGCTACGGTTAAAACAATTTCTGGTAAGCAAAAGGCACCCTGGAGAAAATCTGCTGTTGTGACAGCCCAGAGAAGAGAGTGCAGGAAGGCTGAATGAATCTGGCGGAGTACTAAACTTCATATTCACCATGACATCTATAAAGAGAGCCTCCGGGCCTACAATTTAGTCTTAAAAAGCGTGAGAGAAACATACTTCTCCAATATCATAAACAACAACACTAATAAGGCGAAAACCCTATTTGCAACTGTTGACAGACTGACCAACCCCCCAACACAAATACCAGCTAAACTCCACTCCACGCAGAAATGCAATGAGTTTGCATTATTTTATACTAATGAAATTGAAGGCATCAGACGCGCCATCAATATCTCAAACAAAAAAGTTGGATCACCACCCTGCTCAGGCAAAAGTAACACAGCAATGATGGCAAGCTTTAATGCCATAGACTCTAAAACTCTAGTGGAAACGGTGACAAATCTAAAATCATCCACCTGCTGCCTTGATGCTTTACCTACCAACTTTTTTAAGAATGTTTTTGTCTGCCTATCAATAGACGTATTGCAAATAGTTAATAACTCCATTCAATCAGGCAATTTCCCAAAGGCCTTCAAAACTGCAGTCATTAAACCTCTTCTAAAAAAGCGGAGCCTAGATGCCTCTATTATCAACAACTACAGACCAATTTCAAATCTACCCTTCATAAGTAAAATATTTGAGAAAGTTGTCCTCCAACAACTAAATCACTTCCTGGCTTCAACTGGCTGCCACAACAACTTCCAGTCAGGATTTCAACCTTTTCATAGCACCGAGACGGCCCTTATTAAAGTTGTAAATGACATCCGTCTTAACACAGACTCTGGCAAAACTTCAATATTAATGCTATTAGACCTCAGTGCTGCATTTGACACTGTCGATCACTCAATACTCTTGGACAGGTTGGAAAACTGGGTGGGGCTCTCAGGCACTCAGGCTTAAACTGGTTCAAGTCATATCTACAAGATAGGAACTATTTTGTTTCCATTGGCGACTTTGTATCAGAACCTACCAATGTAACGTGTGGAGTCCCCCAAGGTTCAATCTTGGGGCCAACTTTATTCAACATCTACATGCTCCCACTAGGACAAATCATGCAAAATAATAACATTGACCACCATTGCTATGCCGATGACACCCAAATCTATGTAGCACTATCACCAAACGACTATCGCCCCATAGATCTTCTGTGCCAGTGCATTGAGCAAGTCAAAGACTGGATGTGCCAAAACTTCCTACAACTAAATGAGGACAAAACTGAGATAATTGTTTTTGGTGCTAAAAAACAAAGGAGTAATTCAACACCTTCACTCTCTGTCCCTGAAAACCTCAAACAAAGCCAGAAATCTTGGCGTTATTATGGATTCTGATTTACATGTCGACAGTCACGTTAAATCAGTAACAAAATCAGCCTACTATCACCTCAAAAATGTAGCAAGACTTAGAGGGCTCATGTCAGCTCAAGACTTAGAAAAACGTGTACATGCCTTTATTACTAGTAGGCTAGACTACTGTAATGGTCTCCTTGCAGGTCTTCCGAAAAAAACTGTCAGGCAGCTACAGCTTGTTCAGAACGCTGCTGCTAGAGTTCTTACAAAGACCAAAAAATGTGAGCACATTACACCAATTCTTAAATCCTTACATTGGCTCCCTGTATGTCAGAGGATTGATTTCAAAATCCTCCTGCTCACATATAAATCACTACATGGTCTAGGACCGAAGTATATCACTGATATGCTCCCATTACATAAGACTTCTAGACCACTAAGATCTTCTGAGACCAATCTGTTAGTGATTCCCAGAGTAAACAACAATCACGGGAGAGCATCATTTAGTCACTATGCAACAAATGGCTGGAATAAACTTCCTGAATATGTAAGACTTGCCCCAACTCTGACCACTTTTAAAACTAGACTGAAAACTGTTATGTTCACCATAGCTTTCTGCTAAATCTTTTAATGTCTGCACTGTTTTTAATTATTGCAAATATGTTTTTATTCTCTTTTCTTTCTGTAATGCATTTTTAAATTTTTATTATTTTCTTTTAATTCTTCTATTTTTTTTCTTCTCACTTTGTTTTATGATGTGAAGCACTTTGAGTCTGCCTTGTGTATGAAATGTGCTATACAAATAAAGTTGCTTTGCCTTGCCTTGCCTTATTCGTTGGGAACGGGATAGGCTTCCACCCATTTGCTGAAATAGTCCTGTACCACTATTATGTAGCAGTTGCGCCTTTCGATTTCATTTATTGGTCCCATTAAATCAACTGCGATCTGTTTGAAGGAAGTGCCAACTCGCACTGTGCCCATTGCAGCTTGAGGTGTTTTCTTGGGGCGGGCTTTTTCAGCGCATCTGGTGCAGGTGCGGCACCACAGAGTGACGTCATCTCTCATATTGTACCAGTAGTACCAGGCCTTGAGACGTCCTTTTTCCTCCAAAGTGGCCACCGACTGGGCCATCATGCTACTGTTCTGTCACTGAGGTTCGGTATTCTTGGGGCAGCGGAATCTGTTGGTAGAATACCTTTCCATCCGTGCAGTAAAATTTCCTCAGCAAAACTCTGTCTTTCTGGTAGAGCCTTTTCCATTGTGACCAGTAAGCTTTGGAGGCAGGGCTGTAGGGTGCTATGTCAGCCCAGGGTGGCCTGTCCCTTCCCTGGGCATGACGTTTGGCAGGGTCTTCTGGAGAGCGCGTCCGCGTTCTGGTGGTACCTCCCCGGATGGTGGACCACTTGGAAATCGTACTCCGCCAGTTTTTCAAGCCAGCGTGCGAGCTGGTGGTGCAGTAGTTTTGCTCGGTGGCTAATAATCTTCTGCTCCCATAGGCAAGCACTCTCTCCTCACCTTCTTGCACTTGGTAGAGGACTGCTCTGATTCCCCAGTCACAAGCATCTGTGTCAAGAAGCAACTCGCCACTGTCGAGGGGATAGCCCAGCACGGGTGCCGATGTCAGCCGGCTTTTCAGCTGCTCGAACGCCTCCTGGCATTCATCCGTCCAGTTAAAGTGTGCATACATTTTGGTGAGTTTGTGTAAAGGCTTGGCAACTGTGGCGAAATCTTTGACGAAGCGTCGGTAGTACGAAGCCAGGCCAACAAACTGGCGCACCTCAGATGTTTTGGGACGCAGGCCACTCAGTTACTTTCCGGATCTTTTGGGGGTCGGTGGCGTCACCTTAAGCGGAGACGATGTGCCTCAGGTAAGCCACTTGTTCTTGGAACAGGCAACACTTTGAAGTTTTAAGTTTCAGGTTGGCTGCGCGTAGTCTTTTGAACACTTGACTGAGCCGCTCCACCATTTCAGTGCCGTCTCGCCCCAGGACAATGATGTCATCGAGGTACACCAAACAGGTCTCCCACTGTAACCCGGCCAGGACACGGTCCATTAGCCTCTGGAATGTGGCCGGCGCATTGCACAGTCCGAAAGGCACATTCCACATTCCACTCAAACAGGCCCTTACAGGTGCATCTCCATCTGCCAGTACCCTGATGTTAAGTCCAGCGTGCTGAAGTACCTGGCGGCATACAGTGTGTCTCAGGTGTCCTGGATGCGGGGCAGTGGATAAGCATCCTTAATGGTTCTCTCGTTCAAGGGTCTGTAGTTGACACATAACCGTGACGTCTAGGGATGTCCCGATCCGATATTTGGGTCGGATCGGCGGCCGATATTACCAAAAAATTGCATATCAATGCATATCAATATCGGATCGGCCTGCACGGGAAAATCCCGATCCGGACTCCCGATCCAGTTTATTTTTTCAAAACTCTGGTCCGTGATTTCCAGCGCACCAATGTAGGTAATCCATTCCAGTTTTTTTCCCCAAAATCCGGTCCGCGTTTTCCAGCACACCTAAAAACCTGTCCAGCATCCCCTAAACAACAACAAAACGGACTTGTCTGTGCATGTCCCATAATTTAAAGTTATCGATAACAATGTCAGCTGTGTGGGGATTATTTTACCTTAAAAGACGAAGTTTGTGTGTGGTTAATTAATTTATTTTCTACTCAGGTTTTCTGTGTGTTTTGCTTTTTTTATACAGTTTACAATATTTGCACTGATGGCTTTTTAAGCCTTGGTTTACACTCTTGTTGTTCAAGAGCAGAGCACTGATGCACCCATCTACCTTCAAACACCTCATGCCCCGAAGCGAGCACTTCACTCCTCTACTTCAACTGGCCGGCTGGTACCACCATCGCTGAAATCAAACAAATGTCGCTCAGCAAAGTCCAGACTTGTTAAAATAATTACCCGATGGTTTAGTACTGGAGGAAGGAGATCGGAGTCAGCTCAAGGTCCAAACAGGGATTTAATCTTGATCAAGAGGAGAATTCACAGAGCAACATGCTGGTCTGTTACAATGTGTAGACTCCACGTGCTGTGAGACAAACATAATATTTATCCATCTTCTTGTGGGTGTGTTTTCACTCAGTTCACAGGGATGGAAGTCGTAAACTCAAATGTTTAACTAAACCTTGCATAAGTCACAAACCCTACCTGGGTCATAAACCACAACTTTGTCGCAAGGCACCCATGGGTTGCAAAACACACACAAATGGCCACAGGCCACAGGTCACGGGCCACATTTACATTCTCACCAAACCTTCTCATGTGTAAGTCTTCAGTTCAAATATCTCTCATCAAGAAGTACAACATTTCCATATCATATCCCTCCTGTTTATGCTGATTCTAAGCATAATCATAACATACATTTTGTGAAGTGTGAGAGCGAAAACCCTATCAGGCAGTTCAAAACATTCCTTATTATCCATTATCCTTCTAGAAAGGGAAACTCTCTCACGGTCCCGCTGCCCCGGCAACCGCCCGCAGGTACTCCATTTAACAAGGCACAGAAATTATATAAAAATAAGCATAAATTCAAAAGCATATTGATTACATTGTTGCCCCCCAAAAACAAAACATAAATGTCCTCACCAAGCTAGTCAACTCATCGGGCTTGGCTACGGACCTTTCCCTACCTAGTTCAACTATCCCTTGCACGTAAAAAGAACAAAAACAATGGGGTCACCTTCAATATGTACAAATGCTGTGAATATTTTTCTCCTAAGTGGCACTAGTTGGTCAATTCAGAAAACTACAACTTCAGTTAGATTTTCTGTAGTCTCATCATAATCAGTAGAATAAACATATAACAGCAATTATCTCTTAGTCCGTAGTGTCCTTATCTTTATCAAAGAGGTTACCATATAAATCATCATCTGTCAGATCAGAAGTAACATTTTCTTGTGCTGCATTCTCATAGTCCCCTCGGTGATCATCGGTGGTGGGGATCCTTTCATACAGCATAGTTGTTTTAGTCACAGCGGTGTCAATGAGTCTCTGTAACAGTCCTCTCAAACAGGGGATACAACAACATCCACAAACGATTAGAATGGCAATCATTACGGTTACAGATAACATCATAGCTTTTATAGAACCTGCCCATTTTCCAAAATTGTCCTGGAGCCATCCTGTCAGAGGATCATCAAAACCAGAGTTTTCAGCTAACTCTGCAGATAGGGAGGTTAATCCAATCAACGCCTTAGTGATGCTGTCATCAGGTGCTGTATTGTTAGGAATAAACATACAACACATATCTCCAAACATTTTACATACTCCTCCTTTTTCAGCCAACAACATGTCTAACGCCATCCTATTCTGCCATGCCATTAAACTAGTCTTATCTAACTGTTGATGTATGCCCCCAATTGCTTCCTTAGTGTAATTTAAAAATCTTTGTTAGTTATAATAGACATAATTTATCCAATCCACATTTTTATTAACGGTTACCTACCAAGCCAGGAGTGATTCAAACCCTGCAGCAACCTGATTTCTGGCTTTAAACTCATCAGGAACACCACGAGGAACACCAATTGCATCTATATAAACTCTGTTGTCAAAAGATCCTGCTGGTGCATTTCTCTTTGTTCGTGAATTATGTATCGTCACTTTTTCTAATGCCATTGTGTCATATGGTAAAATATATGTCAGCATTAATAATTGTACCATAGCACAAGTTCCCTTCCAATCAGTTGGTAATTCTGCTCTGAGTATCTTACCTCCACAGAACCACCATACATCAGCTCTGGCCATGGTTTGATCATTCACTATGTCATCAGTGACATTGCTCTCGCCCTTAATTACACCAATGATGGTTTTACAGGTTATCAATACTCCTACTGACACAGTACCTCTGCTTCGTGTCAAGCAGGTATAATTTCCGGTGTATGGCGTAAACCAAGGTGGTTTAATCTGTGGTGACACTGGAGGGAACAGAAGTTTCAAAGTGGTGCAGTTTGTAGCACTCTCTGATTTGTATAATTCTAGCATGCAACGAAAACCTTTTGGATCATTATCTGGATTAAGGGGAAAAGGCACTGTGCCTAACCCCGGCCTGGCTGCTGCACATGCTAGACAATTGGAAGAGGATAACTTGCTGTTTCGGGCTGTGTGAACGATCCATTGTAGCCATACATTTGAGTCTGTGAATCCTGTTTCTAGGGCATACGTTTCCTTCATATTTCTTATGTCTATATATTTTACAGGATTATTTTTCATCGAAGTCGGTTTGGTTGGTGTGGCTGTTACAGATGTTGTCTGATTTCTCGGGCTTTGGGACACTATTATATGGAATATCCCAACCTTGTTTATTCCACTTCCCCATGCTCCCAACACATATGTTCCATTATCAGTGCGTTAAGGAGTCTTAAGTGTTATTATTACAGGCATGCAATTGTTTGTTTTGCAAATATTTTGATAATTTTCAGTCGTTTTTTGAAGTTAGAATTCGGGTTGTATCCCCTATCCCGTGGTCCTGTATTAGCAATTACCCAACTCCACTTCTCGCACGCACACCCACCTATATGAACAGTTCTACCCCACGCTTTTCTATATGCACTGCATACCTCCGTGGTGACACAGATATAATTTTCTGTCTCCGGCCAGTGAAAGTGTTGTCCTGGACAGGGGAAAACCTGACATGCATCAATCTGAGCAATGCAATTCATCCCTTCAGTACAATTTATTATCACTACACCTCTACTAGTGTCCCACCTGGATTGTATTCCTATAGCTCTTTCCCTCATTTTATTGTATACCTGGCCTTGTGTCACTATATTTAAAATAAGGAATGCAATTGTGGTCACACACAAAACAGTTATCAAGCATAGCTTTAAGTCCGGCATGGTGAATGTTTCTACTTATCTGACAGTGGTTTTTGTGCTCTTTTGCAGTGTGTGAGATGGATCCACGTCTGTCTTTCAGCTATGCGGACTGCTGTGGGTGTAGACAATAGTACTTGATAGGGCCCTCCCAGCGGGGAGCTGACCAATTCTTTCGCCTCAGGACTTTGATAAACACCCAATCTCCTGGGTTTATTGGCCCTCCTGTTGGTGCCGGATCTGTAGGAGGAGATACTGTAGACATAACACTTTTGTTCTTCATCATTTTTGACATGTAGTCAACGATTGTTTCAGTCAATCTTGTATCATCTCCCTTTGTATCTATTAGCGGTACCCTAAATGGCCTTCCATATAATATTTCAAATGGTGATAATCCTGTACTGTTGGGTTGAATATGTAAGCTTAATGCTACAGCTGGTAGACATGTTACCAAACTTTTCTCTGTTTCTTCCATAGCCTTGCTCAGTTTTGCTTTAATAGTTCCAATGTTTCTTTCCTTCAGCTCTGTTTAATTCAATAAAATCCATACAGATACATTGAAATGGGTAAGTTGCTTCTGGGAATTTACCTGGTATAGTCTGGTTTAGTCTACCTTGAGCATTGTGCTTAGAGCATATCAATCATGAGGCACAAACATTTTTTGTGTAATTGTGAAATCCATATGTAGTAAAAATGTTCTCTATTGTGGATACCATCCCTCCTGTTGAGACATGGGTAATCCCATGATTCAATATTGCAGCAAATCTAAATTTTTTTTGGTAATATAGGCTCTCTCTCGAGGCTCTCCCAAATTCCCGTTTCTGTCTGTGTGGCTCCTTTATTTCGTTTTTCTCAGTCTCAGGTGAGCTATCTTGCATGTCTCTTAAAACGTCATGATCTATATGTGTATGCGTAGTCTCGGTAGTAAAAATGTCATCTACATTTTTCTGAGTAGCAGCCGCTCGTTTTGCTTCCTCGTCTAGATGTTTACCTGACTGTGAAATCTTAAAACCTAAATATTTTACAACCGTTTGCCACAATTGCAATTTATTTTTGCTGACCTTAAATTCTTATTCAACTAAGAATTTTAATAGAGCGAGAGTGTCAGTTTTGCAATCTATTTCAGTTTTAGACACTATTAAGATGTCATCCACATATAATAGTATTTGGCTTTTTCACGGGGGTTCAAATTTTGCTAAGTTTGCGGACATGGCCATAGAAAAGATAGTTGTCAGTAGGCAGTCTACCACCGCCTTCATCTTTTCTGATCATTCTAACTGTTCTGCATGCTCCCGTATCGCATAAAAAATGTTTAAAGTTTTATAATTGTTAACCAATAACCTGGTGATCGGTAATCGGTTTCTGATTCATGCTTAAAAATATTTCAGCACTTTCTAGTGAACATACTTCTTCTTCCTCCCCATCTTCTGTGTCTTGGTGTGTGTGTGTGTGTGTGTCCATGCATGACCTGATTTATTGAAGTCACGCCGATGAATCATCAACTCGTCTGGGTCTCCCTGCTCCTCCTCTCCCCCGCCAGCCTCCTTGACCTCTGCCCTTTGGAGCTCTACGTTCTTAAGCCCAATGTCCAATTTTACCACAACTGTAGCAGCTCTCATCTCCAAATCTCCGTCCTCCCCGTCCTTCTCCTCTTCCTCTCCCTCTCCAGGCTCCACTGTTCACATTGCCTTGGAAATACACATCAGTAAATGAATTAGCATAATTTTCATCATCATCATCTTCCATGACAAATACTTCACTTGCCTTTTTTGTTACGCCTTTCTTGGCTTTTCATGGTCAGTTGTAGCTTGTATCCCAGCAGTTCCAACACCAATTAGGTGCTTCCTATGGCTGTTGCTATCGGTGCAGGAGTGGAGAGAGTAGATGTGAAGAGAGAGGGAGGGCGAAGGAGTGGAGCTGAGGCCTGGACAAGAGGCGGTGGTGGCTGAGGGATGATGTACGGGGAAGGGTGGAGACCCAGAGGCACATACTTGTCATCCTGTTTATCTCGGTTGGAGTACAAAACAGGATAAAGTTTATTACATACTGAATCATTTCTTTTCCTTTTTCTCCTTTTCTTCCTATCTTTTCCTTTCTTCAACCTCTCTTTTCTCAATTTCTTCTTTACATTGTCTCACTTTCTTTTACTTTCTGCTTCTACATTCCTCTCTTCCTTGCTTCTGCCTCGTCGAACCATGCTTTCGCCTGAGTGTATCCCTCTTTGTTCTGCCTTTTCTCACTTCCCTTTAACCTTTCCTCTATTTTTTCTACCAATTCTCTGCATTCTTCCACCTACAACTTTCCTTTAAACCCATACTTCTTTTCTCACTTCTTTATATAATTTACATTATCTAGAACTTTCTGGCTCATTCATTTTGCATCTCATTTATATTGAACCTCGTCAGGTTCACAACAATATTTTAAAAAAAACAACAACAATTTAAAACAACTATTACAATTTCCCAGCTTGAATTTGTTTAGTTATTTGTTTATTTATTTATTTATCTATTTAATTATTTTCAATACGTATTTTTATTTTCATTTCTTTTCCTTTTGAGTACTCTTACCTATGGGTCTCTAACCCTTTCCCTGACGTCTTTTTGTTTTCGCAGGCCTTCGGGATTAGTTTAATCTTTGTCCTTCCAAAGACAGCTTACCTGGATTTAAGGTCCTACCCTAAATCTAAGAGAGTCCTGCTCCCCCAAGCCTTGGCTTGATTCTATTTATTTCCTTTTTCCTATTAGGTCCTTTGACCTATTCTAAGAGATCGATCCCCCAAGTTCCCGACTTGCTTTACTTATAAGAAATTTCTTACCCTTTCGATGAGTCCCTGACTCTGTTTGCCTGGCTGATCCGTCTCCCCTCTGTGGTTGGCCCCGTCACCGCCCCCTCTTCAGAGGACCTGGCCTCTCTGTCCAAAACGAGGCTATATGAGCCCCGCGTGGAGGTGTTTTCAGAGGGTTTCTATTTCCTCTCCCTTAAGGTCTTCAGGTCCTCTGGTACGAAGAGAGGGAAAGATATTGGGGCCCCACGTTGGGTGCCAAAGTTTCGTTAAAATAATTACCCGATGGTTTAGTACTGGAGGAAGGAGATCGGAGTCAGCTCAAGGTCCAAACAGGGATTTAATCTTGATCAAGAGGAGAATTCACAGAGCAACATGCTGGTCTGTTACAATGTGTAGACTCCACGTGCTGTGAGACAAATATGATATTTATCCATCTTCTTGTGGGTGTGTTTTCACTCAGTTCACAGGGATGGAAGTCGTAAACTCAAATGTTTAACTAAACCTTGCATAAGTCACAAACCCTACCTGGGTCATAAACCACAACTATGTCGCAAGGCACCCATGGGTTGCAAAACACACACAAATGGCCACAGGCCACAGGTCACATTTACATTCTCACCAAACCTTCTCATGTGTAAGTCTTCAGTTCAAATATCTCTCATCAAGAAGTACAACATTTCCATATCAAGACTCTTCTCTGTTCTGGCGCCTCAATGATGGAACGAACCCCCGACCAATGTCAGGACAGCAGAGTCATTTGCCATCTTCCGAAAAAGGCTCAAGACTCACCTGTTCAGACTTCACCTCAACTCTACATAGCATGACCCGCTAACACCCCCCCCCCCCTCGAAAAAAAACCCTTACCTAAAGCACTCTGATCATAGCACTGTCGCTCTTAACGTACTACGTTACTCAGATGAGGACCTTAAACTTGTTCTATTTTTAGCTCTTACTTTATTGGCAATGATACGTTGTGGTTTCTTTGTTTCCTTCTTTTGACAAATGTACTTATTGTAAGTCGCTTTGGACAAAAGTGTCTGCTAAATGACCTAAATGTAACATGAACTGCCGCTTCGCCCGCGGCTAACGTTAGCTCCATGCTAGCGGCGAATGGGCTAGTGCTGTCGG
Organism: Chelidonichthys spinosus; assembly: GCA_029853015.1. Lineage (NCBI taxonomy): Eukaryota > Metazoa > Chordata > Actinopteri > Perciformes > Triglidae > Chelidonichthys > Chelidonichthys spinosus. Next base: position 8,214,910 of record CM056844.1, read on the forward strand.
CGTGTCGGCCGCTCATGTGGATGACTGGGTCCATATAAGTGTCTCTCATGTCCATCAAAAACAGGTTTTTGCTTACGTTTGGGGTTTCCATTTCAACGGGTCTCTTAGTCCAAGCATTAGCTTTAGCTCTAGCTTCAAGCGCCGTCATTCTGCTCCCGACTGTTCCGACGTAACTTTTTTTTTCTTTTCTCTCGCTTGTATCCTTGATTGTTGGATCCCGGACGAGCCCCAGTGTTGCCTTCGCAGCTGCTCTCTCCGAACCGTAGTTGGGAGCGAGCTAATATTCTTGTTCACTTGGCTCGTGGCAGGTAACTTGCGACCAATGGTCTGGGATAACAGCCGAAGGACTGGACAGCGAGGCGGTGGTTGCAACAACATGAACTCGGGCTTCATTAAGCATTTAAGCATTAAAGGCACTTCTTCTTATTTTATAGACTTTCGTCTGGAGCATGGACCGCATTCACCCCCATAGACTGACTCAGAGCTTACACACAACACTTTTAGTTACACTACCCACAACACACCTGCCCGACTAAATTACACATTCATATATTTTCTCGATAAGCCGCCAGGGGGAGACTGAGATTGCAACAACATTTACACAGATATATATTAACATTAAATATTTAAGGAGCATAAAACACTTGAAATCATAGGAATGTCATCATAGGCTACACACCTGGTTTGATCATCAACCCATCCATCCATCCATCCATTTTCTACCGCTTATCCAGTATTCAGGGTCGCGGGGGGGCTGGAGCCAATCCCAGCTGTCATGATCATCAACCCGTTATTTAAATTTTATTTATTGAAGTAAAACTAGTGAATCAATGATTTGACAATGACGTCTGGTCTGGGATGATAAGATCCTGGAAGGCGTTCAGATCAGGCTGTAAAATATGTGGAATAAAAACCAACACTTTTAGATCATCAAAATAAAGCGACATGCGGAGTGATGTCCTATTTGTATTTCTACCATTTCAAGCCCTCACAGCCTCTCACACTCACCATATTTGACAGTATGTGACGACGGACTGCCGTTATGTCGGTCATAAATCAGACGGGTGTGTAGAGGTGGATACACAGGTTGAATGAGACGCACACACAGCTAATGGTGATGGTGGTTTATTGACATAATGTTTGCAGGATAAGTGGGTTTACTTGGTCACCAAGATTCACCTGGGACAAGAGAAAGCCAGTGATTTGTTTCTTTATTGTATGTTTAGGGGGTGAAGGAAAGGTAATGGTACATGCCAATTAGGGAAAGGAGGTGCTGGGGGGATTAAAGCAGGTAATTTGGGGGAAGATGGTGTTGAGTGAGGATGTGTGGGAAACCTGTTGTGTTGAAGGTAGTGATGGTGAGATGAAGCCTCATGAAACATCAAAGCCTCTCAGCCAGATGAACCACCAAAGTGGTTCGACTCCGAAGCTTCAAATAAGTACGCTAGGGACCCCTAGTGGTGAGTGGAATAATGAAGAAAGTCAAAGAGTTTCCAGTCAACCTAACATGAGATGTTTGCTTCATGTGCCGATCCAACATCAAATCATTTGAGAATTAAAGTCATCTTGGTGATACATGTGTGTGAGTTTGTCTTTCATAAATAGTTCTGAACTCAAGATAGAAAATAAGTCATTCAGTAAAATTCAAACCTGGATTTGAACCTACAACACTTTGATAATGTGTCTTATTCTTTAGCCACTACAGCACCATTGTCTATTTGTAACATGAGATAGTAGTAATACTTCTAATAATGATATATAATAATTTTTTGGAGCTGGCATTCCTCTCTGCTTGCTGGCTGGTGTTCAGAGGGGTTACCTGGGGTTGCAAGTGTTGCTGCTGTCGGTAAGATAGAGCTCAGTCTGCTGCTCACCAGGATTTGGACTGAAAAAGTATATGTACATCCATTTCTAAATGATATATACATTCAGTTATAATATATGTGCTTCCTGTCCTCAGCGTGGACCTCTGGAGCCAGGCATGAGCTTTCTGAACCGAGACTTCTTCTTCTTGGGCCTCTGGCTCTGAAGGTGGTCCAGCGAGGACCTCAAGGAGCTCTCGGAGGTCTCCCACTGCTCCTCCTTCTCCTGGAGAGTCTGCTTGATGATCTCTGTGGCCTTTGATCCAACCTGTTCCATGTGACATAGGCGTATTCTATTGTTGCTAATGGATACCGGTTTAAAAACGGTTTAAAAACGGATAAAATAAAGCAATAAAATATACAATTGTATAATTTGGAAATGAATCAACATGACAAATGCAAGGAAGAGGCATTCATCAACATTTAACATTTACATATTCGTTACACTGCCACCTATAGGTTCGGCATGGTTGTGACGGCACTCGAGGCGATGCGTTTAAAGTCAAAGTCTCTGGTTTTCCCAAATAACCTACTCTGCCTTTAAGTACCAAGTATTTTAATTTTACATATAGTGTTAATATAATACATTGCTAATGCTCATCGACACATGATGTCACTATTAGAGAACTTAACCATAATCTGAACACTAGCCGACATGCTAGCGGTTAGCTCGCTAGCTAGCTAGCTACATTAGCTGGGTAAAACTGAGCTTAATGCTTCATTTATGCTACAGATTTCACGATGTTCCAAGAATTAGCATGTTGTGCGACATCATGCAACAGAGTAAATCCAGCAGACCAGATGGAAGATTCCGGGCTCCGTGGACTCAAATCAGGATCACGAGTCGATACAAGTTGGAAAAAGCTGTCATCTTTATTTCGCATGTTTTCACAACACTGAATACGTGTAGACCTTCATCAGTTTCAATCTTTCAGAATGCAACTGTCGGGAGTCGAACACATGGACGAAAACGCCTTTCCCTGCCAGGATGGGGTTGACCTTTTGAACTTCCCTAGAGCTCTGTCACATGTCCAAGTGAGCAGCATGTTCGGCATTACAAAACGGAGGTACAGAGTCATGTTAAAAGAGACCCGGGCTCACTAACGGCTGAAAGTAATCCTCCATCGCTCCACATGACGGAGGTTTCAATGAAAAGTTGCCTCCAGCATCACTATGCCCAGGTCCATCTGTAACCATGACAACGAGAAAATGGAACAACGGAACAGAAAGAACGGCTCAGGTTTGTGGCGCGCTGTCGGGACCCCGCTGTGGTCTTAGCGGTACCGCGTGGGGACCCGTCAAACTGGGTGGTCCCCCTACAGACAGGAAGCAACACAAGACGACCGACCCAGCACTCTAGTTGAACATTTCACCGTTTGTGGTTTTGAACCCCACGTCTTGGTTTCCTCGGTGGACGGGTCTGTCAGGTGTCATGAAGCTGTCTCAGGTGTAATGAGGGGGGGTCACATGGAAACAGGTTGTCTATGGGGACAGATGGTCACCTCCGTCTCTGTCCGCCTTGAGCTTTCTCCAGCCGCCCACCGACTCCATGACCTTTGACCTGCTCCCAGTGGACCACTGCTTTTGGTCTGGTCTGTTTCTACACACAAAGATCATGTTTGGACTCCCGTCTCCTCTAAATGGCATTCCTGTACGACTTCACTACACTCTCAAGTATGTTCAAGGGGACGTCACGATCTGGACCACATGGTTTCAGTTTAAAACACGAGGTCAACAAACCAGAGATGGCATAAGTTAGGTTGAGACAACAAAACCACATAGTTAGGTTTAGATAACTAAACTACATGGTTGGGTTTAGATAACTAAACCACATGGTTAGGTTTTAATAACTAGAGTAGTTAGGTTGAGACAACAAAGCCACTAAATGTCAAACAGAATTGACAAAGTAGTGGTGAGGCTGGACAGAGACGGGTCACCATGTCCCCTCGGGACTCCTGGTCCAGATAGAGGTGCAGTGATGACACCTGAGCCAGCTTCATTCCCTGATCAGGACAATGTGGTTAAACTGGGAAAAGTTCGTGGGCCGACGCCAACCTGAATCACCGTTTAACAGTAGATGTTCATGGTCGTGTGCAGCCTTCACCAGTAGAACCAGATGATCTCAACCACTTATTTGAAGGTTGAAGCACCAGTAACGTTCTGGAGGGTTCTTTAGTTTGGGATTTTTGACACATTGAAATAAAGCTTCACTTCAAATAAGGGTTTTCAACCATGTGTTTCAAAGCTGCTGCTGAGTGGAGGACATGATGCCGACGTTTCCAGGGAAACTCTCCTCCGACTCATCTGTGACGAGGAGTTCAACCCCTGATGTTCAAACGAATGGAAGCAGGACGCAGACTCGGTTAGATAGCTTGAGAGAAAGTCCCGCCCCTTCCTGTGACCTTCAGAATAAATGGGTGCGATATTCAGAGGAGACAGAAAAATCCTGTTTGTTGATCCCGTTTCAATTGATCCACGAATTTGAAATGAACAAACATCATATGAGAAATTTGTGGTCCAATTAAAATGGGATTCAAAATTTAAAGTCCATCTTTATTAGGGATGCACGATATTGATTTTTTGAAGCCGATACCGATATCGATAACTTTCTGCTCCTCGGGACCGATACCGATACCGATAACCGATAATATTGTTATTCGTTTTTGAATGTATATTCAGATCAAATTCAGGTAAAAAACACTAATGACTAAGCTTAGGTAGATTTAGCATAGCTTTGCCTTTTACCAAACACCATACCAGATGTATCACAGTGACATGATAATTAATACTATGAACAAAAGAAAGCCAAGAACAGTTTTGACTCTTCAATAAAATGACTATATATATATATATATATATATATATATATATATATATATATATTATAAAAATATAGATAATAGATAAACAAATATGTGTATTTCAACGGTATATCTGCACTACTACTGTCTATACCATACACACTCTCTGTCTGTGTGTGTGTCCCTCTCTCTCTCTCTCGCGCTCTCTCTCTCGCGCTCTACGGACAAGAAGTGTACAAACTTCTTAGTTACAGAAACATGGCGTATTAATTTTATGGGGTTTAATGGAAAAAATAGCTCTGAATGAACAACAGCTGAGCAGAAGCGCTTGTCGACCGCCGCGGAGAAATACGCGTCTGGTCTGAACGGGGGGTGCGCGGATCGCTCGCGATTGTCGGCGGCGCGCTGCGCCGCGCCGCTTCCGCGTGCAGTGTGAACCTGGCGTGAGAAGGGAGCGCTCGATTTGTGGATTAACTCCCTCCTCCGAAACCTGTGATACCACAGTAACCACATCACATGCTAAACGGGAGGCGCCTAGAAAAAAACTAACGTCCCTCATCCCAATCCACCCGTAGCACTGTTTAAACACACACATCCTATCGTCGGATTATCGGAGGTATTAATAATTGTATCGGATTTATCGGGATGACGTCATAATTCCTATTATCGGGCCGATAATTATCGGTCCGATAATTATCGTGCATCCCTAATCTTTATTGTATAAGGGGAGATAGGAAGGAGCGGGGCTTAGGGTCTCTAAGGGGACAGTGAGATATCAGAGTTACACTAATGTGATCATCTATTGTGGGTGTCACGGCCACGTCTGAGAATCGCTGCCCTCGCTTGGCCAGGGTCTGTACCCCCCCCCCCCCCCCCCCCAACCGCTCTCAGGTGATATAAATACTGGTTTATTTAGAATCGTCAACACAGGAAGACATGGAAATCAAACGCTCCAAACAATCGTGGCAGCCTGTGGCCAGAAAACAAACATTCTGAAAATGTCTAAGTGCACTTACACAGCTCTGACACGATTCAAGTCTACTACCCCCCCCCCCGATCCGATGCTTACCTTGATGAAAACAATAGAGTGGAATGATCGGCGAGAGCTCTTCTTCTGCGGGGGAATATTGTGTAGGAACGACTCCTCTAAACTAGATCTCCTGTCTGTGAACGAGAGCTCGGGTCTACTTTAAAGTTCATTGTCCCAGATTTACATCGCCTATTATTATTATTATTATGAACTCTGTCCCAACAGGCAGGCATGAAAATAACCCATTTCACCTTAAAATAAATAATAAGGAAAATGATCCTCTCTGTACATAGAAAACAAGACGGGGAGGCCGCTGCACATTCTCAGGATGTGACCTTTGATCAGGAGGTCTCTGTGCTCTTACACTGACTGATGATGGGATGATGCAGGCACAGAAGAAGGACTACCGGAACTCTAGTTCTCCTCTTTCATCTTTCACTTTTGCTTCTCCTCAAACCTTTTCGACCGTGTGTGAGATAAAGGAAGGGCGGGGCTTTGATGGCCTTTTTCTGACAACAGTCCGTCGGCTGTGTGTTTGGGAGCGCGGCCTCAGAGCATGCCGAACCCTTTGGCGTAGGTGATGGCTTTGAGCAGTCTCTCCCGCAGCTTCTCCTTGCTGTTGTACTCGGGCAGCAGTAGCACGTTAAAGCAGGTGTGAGACGTCGGTAACCTGCAGGACGAGACGACGGAGTTATTCATCAAATATATACATGATGGGAGCAATCTGACGTCCCTGATACTCCAGTTTATACACTTAACGTCATATTTACTAGCACATCTCAAGTTAAACAGTGTTTAGTGAGACTTTTCCTTTAGAAAATAGCGCCACCACTAACGGTTCAGGTGGAGAGTGGTATTGCAGCACAGCAGACGGAGACAGGCTTCCACCATCAAACCAAAAACCCACTAAATGATTATATATTCAGATGGAGTTCTGAGAGAAGTTGGTGAAGAAAAGCTGCTCAAATGAGGAAGACAACAGTAAGTGTAGAAAGCTCTGGGTTGGGTTGAAGTGGTGTTTGTGGACAGAATGTTACCTTCAGTGTTTTTCTGAGAAACAGGGTGAAATAATACTTGAACATGGATTATGTGTTGGATGAACTACAGGAGATGCTGGACAGATACAGAAAAGCATGCTGGGTCTCATGTCGTCAGTATATTTGGTGGGTAATTGGAGCCACGTTGTTATTTTCCTTGCTTTTTGAATGGAGTTCTGCTGGTACAGACACCAGTTCTTCTCCAGTTCAAACCAGCGTCTTGCGGCTCCATTCAGAGCTGCTACATAAAGACGGCGTGGCTCACCTGTCGGTGTCGGGGCCGTTCTTGGCAATGATCATCTTCAGCTTGCCCAGCCCGCCTACGGGCGCTCGGTCGGTGCCGGTGGTGAACTGCAGGAAGAGGCGCTTCTGGTCCTCCCTGAACGAGTGCAACGTCTCCCAGAACTCCCTGCAAGTCATCAAACGGACATCCCAACAGTCTGAGTCTCTGAGGAGCGACTTGTAGATGTTTCGTGTGTTTAACCCATACATGCTGCACCGACAAAAACACTTCCTTACTTGATGATTGGAGAATCTCTGTTGTAACCTCCGTCGTACTCCGTCGTTTCTTCCAGGGCGAGGAAGTCCAGGTTCTGCAGCATGACACAAAGACAACGTGGATGGAAATGAAGCGGAAACGGAAAACAGGACTGGCCGTCTTTAAATGCGTGCTGACGGATCTCACCCTGCTTCCACATATGAGGAGCTCGATCTCCTCGGGTCTGAACAGGTATTTGAGCGGCGACTCGTTGGTCACCATGTGGAAGCCTCTCCTGAAGGCTTTGAACTGCTTCTCCACACTTTTGTTCAGCATGTACTCAGAATACTGAGCCACAAACTCCTGCATAAACACACAGCAGCAGGGAGAGTTAGTGGCCAAATCCCCATGCAGACGTTGGCCTGCCGGTTCGCCCGCTGGGATTTACCTGCCAACACAGCTGGGCTTTATTTGACAGCGGGACATTCTGATCCTAATTCTGTTTTCTTCACCCAACATTCAAAAAAGACATCAATCAGCTACTCCACTTGTGTAACATGAGCTAAACGGCCTGGTGGTCCTGAAGAAGACCTTCTCCAGTCTTCCTAACGCCATGGCAACAATAAGACCTCCGAGTCCTGTGGAGCGTACGGCGAGAGCTCAAGAAGGTTTGTCTCACCTTTCGGTTTTCATTGGTCACTGGAATCTTGTCCCCGTTTTCCCTTAAATCATACATGAGTGGGTTCCCAAACAGGTCCGTCTGGGAAATCTGGAAGGTGATCATCATGTCGTCCTCCACGCTGCCCTCGTACTCCATCAGCTCCTTCAGACTCTGGTGGAGAACCTGTCCCAACACAGTTCAGCGGGTCAGACCGAGCCCCGCAGCACTGACGGCGTGCCGATCTGATCGCTGAGGCGGATTCTTACCGGATTGGCATCGGCCAGGTCTCTGAAGGTTCCCTTCTTCCCCATGAGTTTCCTGTAGACCACCATGGGGAAGTGGACGTCCAGAATACAGTTGTTGTAGATGGCCAGGCCCAGGACGATGCCTATGAGAGTGTACTGGCCCTCGTTCTCAAACGATGACGCGTTGAACCAGAACATTTTGGTGCGCTCGTCGTACGTGAACATGCCTGCAAGAGGAAAGGTCACGTGGTGACAGAGTTCATTAATATGCACATCTACGGAAACCTCATTTGATGTCAATGCAAAGATTTCCAAAAGGTTGAATGACACAAACCCAGAGACTAAAGAGTTTAGTTAAAACAGGGAGTCTGAGCTCTGCTAAAGTAAACACCGATACAGACAGGAGGAAGCTCTGCTGATGGAGAGGAGTCACAACTACACTGGTACGCTCCTTTAAATCCTTAATGTCTTTTAATGTCAATCAAAGGCCGTTCAACTCATCACAGAAACTGACTCAGTAGTGTGTTTGGCCCCGCCTGCCTGGATGCACTCCTCACAATGTCTGGGCTCCTGAGGAGTCAGCGGATCAGGGTATCAGGGAGCTCCTGGACTGTCTTTAGTGGCATCGGATGAACCGACAGATAACGTCCCCTAGGTGGTGCTCAATGGGTTTAAGTCAGGGGAACGTGAGGGCCGGGCATCACATCAATGCTCTCGTCATCCAGGACCTGGATAAATACTGGTCACATGAGGCCGGGCTAGTCCGTCACCAGGAGGAACCCAGGACCCACTGTACCGGGAGGAACCCAGGACCCACTGCACCGGGAGGAACCCAGAGCTCACAGAACTTCATTTGAATTTTTTATCATTTAGTGTGTTTTTGTTTTGGAAGCCTTGGTCTCCCGTGCTGCAGTACCACGTTCCACCTGAACTGTCATTGATGCGCCGGCAGGGGCGCTGTTTAACCTCTTGCCTGGCCGCCCCATTTTTGAAGAAAAGGCTGAAAACGACATACCCAAAGTAAAATGGTTACTGTTTTTGAACCCCTATGACTACAGGCACAAAGCTGAGCATTCCTGAAAGATAACCCTTTGAATTTTCTTCTGCAAGTGTCAGATTTACTCTAAGTGTTACTGACACTGAGTTACTGCAGCTCAAACATAGTGGAAATTGCAATTTTTTGCCTCGCCTAAATTTTTTTCTCTTTTTGAATGAAACAAGTGAGCTGTGGCTCTTATATTGAGGCCTAAAAGTTGAATGAAGCCACAGCAACAAGCCTGACCAAAAACTGCTAGAAAGTAGATAAAAAGACACCCAAAAATGAGTGTTTGGCAGTGGTTTTTGTAGGGCAATGTCCAGGCGGAGTTGCATTGGCACAAAGTGTGCCAAATTGTGCCAAATTGTGCCATATGAAATTATGGGTATTTTTGGGTATATAATTGTACTTTTTTTGTTTATTTCACCAATACTATCACAACTACTAATAAAAATAACATTTTTTTTTTTTTTTTTTTTTTGGGGGATTTCTCAGGTGACTCAAAACCTCTCCAAAAGTGGCCGAATGCGCTTATCATTATCCAAATGAATGTTATGTGACTGAAAAACATACCAAACATAACCATTTAGGTAGAAGAACAGTCAAACCAAATAACTTCTTTGAAATGCTGTATTTGGTCATAAAGAGCACAGGTGAACAAGTAACACATTTCAATATATATAATATAATAAAAAAATTAGCCAAGCAGGCTTCCCTAATGCTGTCATACATTGGCTTGATTTTACCTAACCGGTCAAAGGCTGCTGTTCCTCTCTTCTTGTCATTCTCAGCATCCACCTTTGGATCACTGAGATGGAGAGCGTAAGTGATGGCTATGAATCTCCTGCACGACATGACATTGGTGGGAAATGGCAGGCTGTACAGCTTGGACCTCCTCCAGTAGTCTGTAAACGAGTGACATGTGGTAATACCCATATAAATCACCAGTGCCAGAAAGGAGTACATGTCTTGTATTGTGATCCAATGCCATGCCCTTGCTTTCCCCTCCTGTTTCTTTGAACCATAGGCATTGGAGTGGGTCACAATTGTTTTCAGTATTGTGGAGGACATGAAGAGCTGAAACAACTGCATAGCACTGTAGGATGCAGTGGAAGACACCTGTGGTCCTGGTGCTCTGGCAGGCCTGAAGACTGGCTGTGGTGGCTCAATATCCTCCTCACTGGCATCATGCCATCTGTCCTCAGAGCCGCTGGTGGAAGCAGTGTGTTGTCTGCTCCCTCTTCCCCTGCCCCCCCTTCCTCTCTGTGATCTTCCCTTCACACCTCTGGCAGCAGATCTTCCCTTCACACCTCTGGCAGCAGTTGAGGAGGCCTTTGAAACAGCAGCAGCAGCGGGGGTTTGAGGTGTTGTGAAGGTGGAGGGCTCTTCAGCGGGGGAGGTGGTGGCCCTTGAAGAACGGCTACGCTTCCTCAGTGGTGTGGTGGTCTCTGGCTCCCAGTCCTCATCTGATGAAGGGCTGATCCACGGCACATGTAAAAGATCATAGGAAACAATCATTAGCTATATTATTATTATTATTATTATTATTATATTACTGACCTTCTGATTGAGGTATATATTGGCAAATCGATAGTTTATAGTAATATATAAATCATATTACTGAATTTTATAAATCCACATCATGAAAGTAAGTACCAAGCTATGATAATTGAATAACATCACCTTTGTATTCATCACATATACTGTACATGTACTGTATACTCCTGCCCCTGCCACCTGCCATACTAATATATATAATATATAATATATATATAACATTTTGAAAACGTTTTTAGATACTCACCGATCTAGCAAAGCATCTAGTCCCTGGTCAAACATGTCCTCCTCTGCTGAATCAATGCTGCAGACGCTCCCAGCAGATTCATCTTCTGATAACTCCGTGTCACTCTCCCGGGTGACAAACTGTAAGGCGTCTTCCAATGAAAACCGAGTCTTTCCTTTTGCTTTAGGCATTGTAAAATGCTCAAAACAATCAAAAACAATAGTAAAAAGCAGCGTTCTGTGATGCGCGCGTGAGACTCCGTGCGTAACTGGCAAAGTCCACAAATGAAAGTTTCTGTTACGCAGTCGCCGTGAGTCCCACCCTCAAGCCGCCGCCTCCCTTGTAATACATCGTTGGAATCGTAAGCTCATTGGCTATAAGACCTGTCAGTCAGAAATTTACTCCTCCGCCACTGGCTCGTTGTAGATGACGATGACGCACGGTTGGTCAGATTCACTTGCCGAGAGCCAGTGAAGCACTGGCTGGCTTGATGGACAGATTGATCAGCCAATTCGGATCGTAGAATCACGGGAGAGGGCTTGTTTTGTCCGGAAGCGTCTAACGAACAAGGAAATATACAACATCGATAGATGCCGCTCCGTCGTAAAGCGGTACAAAGCGGTAAACAAACAAAAACAATATCTTGTACAGAGACTTGCAAAGTAAACACATGGCGTGTTATGGATGATTACCGGAGATCGCGGGCTCGTGGGACTAAACGAAGTGGCTACTTTTGTTCGTTGGACTCTTACCTTTCTCTGGATATAAGGATTAGCAAGCTTCATGTCGTTTTTGGACTTTCAGACAGCTCGAAAGGTAGGGAACTCCTGTCATGTTGTTGTTATTTTTCTGTGCACTCCTTGCACACATGCTGTGTTTGCTTTTGATGTGTTTTCCGTGAGCATAAAACGGCATACTTTTTGGATTCGCGAGACTCGTAGCTTTCAAATGATGTGTAATATGACTCAGACACACAAAAATAATATGCGAGTAAACGGAATGAATGCGAAACTACTGCAAAACGGCCCGCCGGCGGGCCTGACTACAAGACAGGTTAACACAATATATATTTTTGTAAATGGTGGTGTGTTTTCCTACCGATATCCGGGTTGAAGATCTCCTCCACCACCAGCTGGAAGAATTCTTTGGAAACGCCTCCTTCATCAACGCCTTGTTCTCCTTCAAACTCAACATACAGCTGCTTCTTCAAGTCTGCAGGATTCTCCATCGCGATCATCTCCAGCTGCAGACAAACAAATCAACGGATTCATGACTGATCTTTATGAACACAATAAGAATGAGAAGGATTTGAAGTGGCGCACGCGTACCCTGACCAGCGCGTCGTCAATGATGTGGTCTCTCCGGACTTTGAGCCTCAGGTAGGGGTTGAGCTGCTGGCCCTGCACCAGACTGTAGAGCACAGTGATACGCCGCTCGCTGTACATGCGGATGCGGTTGTCGTAGTACAGGCCCAGATTCTTCGTGACGGCGTTCAGAATGAAGGGGCAGGTCATAAAAGAGAACTTGTTCTCAGTTTCCACCTTAAAGAAAGTGTAGTCCTTGTCCATCTCCAACACCTCGTTTAGAGGCTCGTTGACAAACTCCTCGAAGGCAACGAGCGGCCGCCGGCAGTCGTTGGTACGGATCCCCAGCTCCGTCTCCACCGGGTCCACCCGGGGGCCCTTCTTGTTCCGCCGCTCCTCGCCCAGCAGCTCCTGCAGGGTGAGCTCGCTGGACTCCGGGATGGGCTCCTCGTCCTCGTCCTCGTTGTGCTCCGTGTCCAGGTCGCCCCCCAGCACATTTGCATAGTAGACGATCTTCAAGCACTTGGTGGCCGCCACCACCGCGTCGTCGTCATTGACCAGGTTGCGGCTGTTGAACTCGTTGCTGATCACCTTATAGGTGATGAGTTGCTGGAAGGTCTCCACCATGCGGCGAAGCTGCTCGGCGCCGTAGTGCGACCACAGGCGCGCCAGCTTGGCCTGAGCTGCCAGCGGGAGTTTGCTCATGGCCTTGCAGAACTGAGGCAGGGCGATCTCCAGGTACTCAGGGCTGTGGAGGTTGCTGTTCTCCATCACTATCACAAACAGGTTCAGGTAGTTCGGGTCTCGTGAATACACGTTGTGGTACGTCAGATCGCACTCCACATTGGGCGAGAGGTAGACCAGCGCATTCAGGAAGGCAGCTTCTATCTTCTCGTTGGACAGAAGGCGCTCGTAGACCCGCCGCACGGCTTCAATGTCCACCGACACCTCGTCGGGGGCCAGCTTTTGGACTTCGTTGTCTCCTGAGGAGCCCTCGCCGAGCCTGGATGATGAAGAGGAGGCGGGGGAGTCTTCCTCCATGGCGGTGGCGGAGCAGGCGGCGGCCTCCTTCTCGTCCTCGTCCTTGTCCTCGTCCTTACCTTGAAGGGACTTGAGCTCCTCCTTCGTGTGAGGTTTGGACCTCCGGAAGCTCTGGACCAGGCCGTCTGCACTGGAGAAGACCCGACCTATGACCCTGATGAGAGGGGAGTAGTCCTCCTTCTCTCCACAGTTGTCCAAGATTTCATACACCTTCTCCTCTGTCAGGTAACTTACATCTGCACGCAAAAAAAAGTAAACGCCATTAAAGTGTAGGAATGCATCATCAGAAGGTCCTGCCACATTTCATCCATCAACGTCCAGACTCACCTTTGAAGTTGTCCCGCACAGAGTGGACGTCTTTATGGTTCAACTTCCTGTTACTGCAGGCGGAGTTGCTGAGAGCGTTGCTCTCCAGGTAGGCCGAGGCCGTGACTTTTTTTGAGGGGTGGGGGTCGCACAGCTTGGTGTTGACCTTGTAGAGCTCCAGGGCTTTGACCGCCGCCGCGTTGTTATCCATTCGGGCGAAGCCGACCGAAGAGGCACACCATGCGTTGGAGCAGGACCCATTCCCACAGCCCTCCGTTAACTGGTGGTAATAGCGCTCTATTAGATGTTTGGCAGCTGCTCGCTTCCTGTGTTCAGGGGTGAGGCACAACACACGATGAGCACCGGGTGCATTAAATACATGACCACGTCCATTAACTCTGGGTTTATGGATTTTAATGATGGCTGACATTAAGCAGCCATACACTCAGACGATTGAATAGTTTTTCCAACGTTGTTAATCACTATTTAAGTCCAAAATAACTGCAGCATATATAGAACTCTGAGAGGCCCAGTCGCCATTATAGAGTTAAAATTTATATGTCAGGCAGCATGAATTTTTGATACATTTCTAATAAATTTGAGAGTTAAATTAATTATTGACGTTGTCGTGATTCGTCAATTGGAGTTCAACCATATCTGTATATTTCTGATTTGTTTTCTATTTCAAACTGAACTGTCCACCTTGAATAATTCAAATGATCTGAAAATTGTTTAAAAAAAAACTAGGAATCTATTCAAAAACACTTCTCTAATTTTAACTCGCTGGTGTCACTTTTTTGTTCCAAAGCAACAGCACTTTGGTTCACCATCATTAGAACAGATTCAACTGAGCAGTACAGGAAGTGAAATATAAGTTAACAGACAAAAGCAGATTTCTATAAAAAGAGGTGGACTTACATTCGGCTTGCTTCTAGGTTTTCTATTTCAGGCTCCTCGTATTCTCTGAGACAAACAGCAGACAATAAGGATGAGCACAGCAGAGGTCACACACAACAACAAACACTGGGCCTCGAAATATTATTCATATTATCTGTTCGGACAACATTGGGACAGATTTTCATATTATCGTATTATTACGAACGATGAAACATGACGTGATAGCCAAAAAGCAGTTAATTCACCTTAAACATATTACTGTCAATGTATTCTGCTGAATGTGTGGCCATAGTTAATTGTTGAATATAAAAACAAAGAAACTGAATCATACAATTCAGCAATAATGCTAGTCCAGTAAGCTAACAGAAATGACAGGGACCTGAACATCCTGACGGTGAGTTAGCCCGCTAATATAGCTCAAAATAGCTAGCATGCGGCCTTCCTTATTTCAACTATTATTCACGCAGAAGTGACATTTCCAAAGTAGTAATGTTCACTTCTTAATCAACCAATGCGATGTTTGTCTGACTATAATGCTAACAACAAAGACAGCGCAACAGCATTCGCTGAGCTAGCAGCGACGTCTAGCTAGCTGTCCGTCCCAGTGATTCTCCTAGCATCCCCGAGTGTTTCCTGCCGGCGTCCCCACCTATGTGCTCCTCCTGCGGGGCTAGTCTCGGCCTGTGGTGGCGCACACTCACAGTCCTGCTTCTCGTCAGGATTCATACGAGACTTTATCCTCAGTTGTTTGTGACTTTGTTGCTCCCCGTGAATGTACCGAGTCCTCCGCGGGTTTATCACAGCTTCGACAGCACGCTGGTTCCAATGCAAACGGGCACCGACGGGGGGGAATTTATCCTAAACTTCATTCACGGCCTTCCTATTACAGGTTTTTTACTCTGCCTGAGGTTCACAGCCATCTTGACTTCACCATTAACCCTCGTCCCACAATGCACTGCGTCCTAGCGGTTCACAGCTGCCGGAATGGATCACATGCTCCATGGAACTGGACTGACACTTGATCACATTGGGCCTCATTTATCAAACGAACGTACGACCGAAAACCGTGCGTACGACCATTTCCACGCAAACTTCGGCAGTTATCAATTTAGACGTAAGCGGAAGCTGCGATCAGATCTCACGTCAGGTCTGAGCTCGTGTACGCAAATTCGAGTCTGTGGATTTGCGGTGCAGCACAGCAAAATCTGGCGTAAAATAATGAACAAACCTCAGCTGTCATTAAGCATAAGCAGTCACGTATTTAGAACAGATCAAAACGGATTATTAAAACGAAAACATTTCCATGTTTTTAAGGATACCACTTTCAAAAAATTAAACAATAGGATAAATAGCCTAAGATGACAACTAATTATTACACATTAAAATGTGAAAGAATCATAAATACAAGCAGAAATGTGTGTTTGCAAATTAACTAAAGGCAAAAATGTGTAATTGTTTTTGTTTTTGTCCGATGGGTGTGACAGAACTGGAACAAAAATGAAAGCACCTGTTGAGATAATCATCGTTCCACTGTGGTTGGTCAGATGTTTATTCATTCCCCTATTTAAACAGATGCTTTGACAGTTATCAAGTCTTGATGATGGCAGACTTGCTTATTTTGGAGGAACAATACGCGCGTCAGACGTGAGCGCGTTTTCAGGGACCGCAGGGATCTCTGTGTCACCTCCACCACTTATGCCACAGATCGACTCCGACCCAATTAAGGAGGCAATTTTTTCCTCCGTCCCCGTCAAGATCAGGCTGGAGTCTGTTTGGCCTCCTCCAGTCTGCCTGATGCTGCGATGTTTAAACGCAGCAAAGCGTTTCTTGGTGGCCAGCTTCATATCCGACCATTTTTTCTTGACCTAAATGTAAAGAATTGTTTTGATCAGTTAACAGACATAAGCTTTTAGGCTGCGGATGAAAAGATTCATTTAAGTCGTTAGGCATGGGTTAAGTTATTGAGAATTATATTCAAACCTCAGCTGGAGTCCGTTCCTCTACGGCAACGCTGTTGACTGCCTCCGTTATCTTCTTCCAGACAGCGTTTTTGTGAGACCCTTTTATGCCACCCTTCAGGCTGCCAAAAAGCACTGTCTTGTTGTGTTCCACCTCCGATGTCAGGATGCCGATCTCCGTGTCAGAAAAGCTTCTTTTCTTACCCATGTTTTGTCTCTCCATGTTTGACCTCAGTGGGCGAGGCCTCCGAAACAGGAATATTTATGGGCGTAACATGTTAATGACGATCGAATTCAGCCGCCGCATTTATCAAGGCCCGCTCATTCGTACGCTGAGATTGGTCAGATACGAACGTTTCATAAATCGCACGTGTGTCCTGTCGTAAGACCAAATCTGCGCTCAGATCTGCGCCCGTTTTCACGCAAGATTGATAAATGAGGCCCACTGAGCATGACAAATGCATTGGAGAATACAAAAAAATCTAAAAAATGAAAAATAAATTATATTTAAAAAAAAAGAATAAAAATATAAAAATAAATAGGAATCAAGAAATTATATTATATTATATATATTGCATAATATTTATGATGTTTTAATGTTTGAAATCTGTATCAGCAATATCACTGATGAAATGTTTAAAAAAATCTACCAAGAGGATACTGGACTGGCACACAATTTAAACTTTTGTGCTTTTGAAAATGTATCAAATCATATCAGTAATAAAAGTTCAACTTCTAGTGTGTCTAAATTTTGTCCAGTCAACATGTAGCATCATTGGCACACATTGGCTCACACACCTTCGTCTCATTGTGTTTTTAATATTTAATATATAATATATATATTTTTTGATAACATAAATTTGGCACAAATCCCACAATGGCCCCCCTTGGACAAAAACTCTGTGATCAAATACAAACTGGAAGACTTTATTCCTTACTGGTAATTCATATTTCTCATTGTACAATTAGAAAAACTGTTTTTTAACCAAGTTAACAACTTTTTTTAAACAGAATTAACATTTTAGAGAAGCATCAGTCTGGTTTTAGGAAAAACCACAGTACCGAGTCAGCACTTTTAAAGATTTTAAACGACATCAGGTGGAATTTTGATAATAAAAAGCTCACAGTGTTGGTTCTACTGGATCTAAGCGCAGCTTTTGATACAGTAGACCATCACATTTTATTAAATAGGCTCAGACACCTGGTGGGCATCTCTGGTACTGTTCTTAACTGGTTTTGTTCTTATCTCACAGACCGATGCTTTTATGTAAGTATGGATACATGTTCCTCAGGAACCCATGAAATTGGATGTGGGGTTCCCCAAGGGTCAATTTTAGGTCCACTTCTTTTTAATATTTACATGCTGCCCCTTGGGGATATCATCAGGAGGCACGGCATCAGCTTCCATAGTTATGCTGACGATACGCAACTGTACATCGCCGTGTCTCCTGATGACACAGGGCCAATTGACGCCCTTTTTAACTGTATTTTAGACATTAAGTCATGGATGGCAGTGAACTTCCTACAGCTCAACCAGGACAAAACCGAGGTTTTAGTTATAGAGGCCAGAGAGAGAAACTTTTACCAAAACTACAAGATCTTAAACCAGCAGAGTCAGTAAAAAATCTGGGCGTGATTTTTGATTCTGAGCTGAATTTTATCCCACATATCAGAAATATGACAAAAATAGGTTTTTATCATCTTAAGAACATAGCCAGAGTCCGCCCGTTTCTCTCTCAGGCCAGTACGGAGGTGCTGATGCATGCTTTTATCTCCTGTCGTTTAGATTATTGTAATGCCCTGCTCTCTGGTCTTCCCAAAAAGAGTATTTTAAATCTCCAACTATTACAGAACTCAGCCGCACGCGTGCTGACGAGGACCAGAGGGCGGGAGCACATTAGACCAGTTTTAGCGTCACTGCATTGGCTCCCCGTACGCTTCAGGATCGATTTTAAGGTTCTTTTACTAGTTTTTAAATGTCTTAACGGCCTTGCGCCCTCTTATTTAGCTGACCTGCTTTTACCATGTCAACCCTCGCGGACCCTGAGGTCCTCTGGCACCGGCCTTTTATCCATACCAAAACCCAGAACTAAAACCCATGGTGAGGTGGCATTTAGCTACTATGGCCCCCACCTGTGGAACAGCCTGCCAGAGAGCCTCAAGACCGCAGAGACAGTTGATATTTTTAAAGGAAGGTTAAAGACACATCTTTTTAATCAGGCTTTTAACTAGTATTTTAAATTCCTCTTACGTTCTTATGTGATTCTATCTTATTTTATATTTTTGCTTCTATCTTGTTTTTAAGATGATATTGATCTTAAATAACTTTAGTTGTTTTACTTATCATTGGTATTGTTTTATATATTTTTATACTTTTAAGCTGGTCACTCTATTTACTTATTTTTTCATGTTTTTTTAATCCTATTTTATGCTTTTAGTTTTTAGCTTTAACTCCAGTGTTTCCTCAGGGGGGTCTTCCACACTGGGAGCTGTGTCTGGGCTGCTGCAGGGGGCGCTGTCCCTGGGTCCCTTCGGCTCGGCTGACTGTTGTCTGTCGGGGTCGGGGGGCCTGGGCACTGGTGCCCCTGTGGCACAGCGTACGACTCCTCCCAGTGTGGATGGCCCCAAAGATAGCGTTTCCTCAATCATCAGTGTCATGCCATGTCTCCCTATTGTCAGAAGTGAGAGTGTGCAGGTGTGTGTGTATGTTTGTGTGTGTGTGCGTGTGTGTAGTATGGAGGGTGGGAGGGAGGGGTTTTATTTGTAGTTGTTTTTTCTATTTTCTTTTTTAATGTGTGTAAAGCACTTTGTGTTACATGTTTATTTAGGAAAAGTGCTCTATAAATAAAGTAAAGTTGAAGTTGAAGTACAACACTGAACTACTGAATATGTTTTTATATACATACATTCTTTTCATATGTAACATATAGTTGGTGTCATCATTTTTTTTCACAATGTCAGGTATCCTGTGGAAAGCAGCAGGGAATATACACAGTCACATTAAGTTATTTAAAGAAGCTGGAATAGCTAAAATAATTGTTTTGTTTTGTTTAATTTTCTTTATTTCTTCCTGTCCAGTCTAATGTTCCACACCCACGGTCCAGTTAGTGGCGGTAGTGCGCCAGTTGGTTTGCCAACCGCCAATAAACACCAACGAAGAAGAAAAAGCTGATTGTGATTCATGGATGACACTCGGAACACAGCGAGACGGGGAACAGTTCCTACCCGGACCCGCAGGGAGATGCACGTTTAAAAATGGCGGCCAACATAGAGCAAATTTTCCAAGATTTTATATTGAATAAGATCAGAGAGATTGAAGACCAGAATGAAGACAAGGCGTATGTCAATATCCTGTTTTGACAATTAAACTTAGTTAGCTAGCTAGCGGACAGAATGGAGCTTACGTGCTAGTTTTTGCTGCTAACGTTAAAGCGGCCGGTTTGCCGTTATGATAACAAAACAAGCTAACGTTCTAGCTTTGTATGTGTACGTTGAAACGCTGGGGTACGTGTTATAGCTGGCGGGATGTAACGTAACGTCAGTTTATTCACGAAGCGACGGCTTTGCTGGTTAGCACTTTACTACACGTTAGTGCATGCCTAGCTATCAACATGTAGAAAGTATCTCCCTGGTCGTTTTGCAGAGGAAGGAATGCATACCCAAAGATGCAACAGACACGCTTGCAATAAAGTAGATCCTCAGCAACAACCACAATTAAATACAGCATTCAAATCCCCATTCATGTGAGAAGTAGCTCCAGGTTTTAATTCATGAAAATGATGTATTATGCAGAACAGTTATATCTTATTTTTTTGCCCTTTTGTGTCACTCAGTGCTTCAGAAGGAGCTGGCGATGACGTTGAAGTGGCCGGTGCAGAAAAAGCCACATCGGCGAGGGACAAGCAGGAAGACTTGAGTGGCGGAGGCTCGCAAAGGAAACACAAGAAGCACAAGAACCACAAAAGCAAGAAGAAGAGGAGGAACCGGGAGAAGGAGAGCAGTTCGGAGTCCGGGGCCGAGTTGGAGGGACGGAGCAGACATGAGCCGAGGTGAAAAAACCTAGTAGAAATAGCCAATCGTATTCACTCTGTTTACTATGTGAAATATGATTACAATCATATGCCATGCAGCAGATTTCAGTGGTAGAGCAGCCACTCAACCTGACGCCCTCCTTCTCACTGATCTCCTCACCTGGCCTTTTATACTCCCCAGTCTCCGCCCCCCCCACCCCCACCCCCAATTAACAGTGTAAGGACCTCGATGCTCCCATATAACATATTTACATCACTCACTTTTCATTCATAAGCGGTGCAAACTGCTGTTGACTAATACGTAAATAGGAAAATGCATAATTAGCTGAAGAACTACCAAAAGATAGCAACAAATTCCCTCCACCCCCCTCCTCTGATCATTTGGTTCAGCCTAACAAGGTAATTGTCATCTGCTGAACAAAACACACAGGAAGTAAGATCTTGAAGAAAGAGTGATGAGCAGGGGTTACAAAGTAAAAACACAACAAAACAGTGGATATCCTGTGTTGTCAAACTTTATACTCAGTGTGTTTTTTCACCTTACAGACCCTTAAGTGTACAATTATGTCTGTAAAGTTTGCCTCATAAAGTCATGAAAGTGGTCGGGTTTATTTTGAAGTCTTTCTGGGCAAGAAAATGGTTGTTATTTTACTGTAGATCGCTTTTCAAACGTCCCTGACTCAGGTTTCTATCTTTGCTCCACAGAAGAGGAACGCCCACAGAGGCAAACAAGGAGCAAGGTAAGTCTTTGTCTTGTTTTCATATTAATAATATAATTTTAATACGCTGGGATGGAACAAAACACAGCACCTTATTATGAAGAATGCCTTGGAACAGAACAGGAATGAACCCTTTCGCAAAGTCACGCCCTTCGAACACAGACCGGCCAATCACAGCATAGCATCAGCCAGCTCTGACCAGGGTCTATTTTCTTCATCTTCAAGCAGGTTTTCTGCATTTTGTTTTGCTAAAAATAAACCTGTGGGGCTACCATTAGCAGAAGTGTTAACATTACAGCAGATTCACAGGTACACTGAATGTATCCACATGTTGCATTTACCTTTTAACAATCAATCAACACAGGATCCGTACAGAGAGAGAACTTTTTGTTACGCTAAATACACCAGACTCCACTCTGGTTTGGTTGAAATCAACCCTAAAGTTACTGCTTTAAGTGTGAAAATATCACAAGAGGAGTGAGAGGGAGGTCATAAACAGCCGTAGAGACCGATTCTTTTCACATCCAACTCCATCAGACTCCCAAAGACGGGTTTAGTGACTTTTATTTTGTTTGGCCGAATTGACGTTTTTCCGAATGCAGTCTGGTTTATTTGTCGAGAGTGATACAGCCTCTGGTTAAACAAAAAATAACCACCTTTGCCACATCAAACCAATTTGATATCATCATCATCATATCTGCAATCAAACAACGCACATGAAACATGTGCATGCTATACTGGCACAAAGCTGCTGAACTGTCTGTCCAGGTGAGGACCACGACCGGAAGTCCAGATGCCACAAGCGGCATTCAATGGGGAAGAGGAAGAAGAAGAAGAAGAAGAGGAGGAGGAAAGGTCAAGAAAACTCGTCGGCGTCCGACTCTGAGTTCGTGTCGAGGCAGAGGGATGGTAAAAGTGGTCAAATCTCGTCGCCAAGGCGACGGGAGGAGCTGCCTGATATCATCCCGAAACAGGTAAATACAGCAAAAAATGACATCCAGATATATTTGCCGTACTTATATGAAGTTGACAAAATCGAAATATTGCGTCTGACACTAACAGGACAGCTCCAATAAAGGAAGAGGAGCTGATGAAAGACTCCGTTCCTGTTCAGGGTCGCATTCCAATTCCCATTCCTGTTCAGCGAGGAGAAACTCTCCATCTAGCCACAGAAGATCCAGGAGCCGCTCCCTATCGGGTTCACAACGCCACAGGACCCGGTCCAGGTACGAAGGAAAACCCTCAGTTGATGTGTAACATTAGCTTTATAATCATTTTCTCATTGTGACGTGGCTTTATCCTTCCACGATAGCTCTTCAGAGAAGAGGGGAGCTCTGGATGAATCCACGCGATCTGCCCGAGGTGCTCCGGAAGGCCTCCAGCCACATCAGCTGACCTCCAGTCCGACCCATCACATAGAAGCCGAGGAGCTGACAGAGTCCAGTACAGAGCGGCAGAGCCCTGATCCCAGGGAGAAGCCTCCAGAGAACAAAGAAGAGAAAGCAGGCGACTCGACACAAACACTAGGTAGGACTTGTTTGATGCTATAGAGTCTCAATTTGAAATAATTACACGGTAAAGCCTGTTTTTGTGTGTGAATTAAATATTTGGCAAATTAAAAGGAGTAATTTTTTTATTATTATTATTGAAAACAAACCAGAAAAAATGAATAAATATTATTTTAAATATGTTTTTGTGTTGTCACAATACTGAAACCATGGTAAAAAAAAAATTAGATAATAGATGACGGAACATTGACCTTATTTATTTGACTATTTATTAAATATGTTCAAATAAAGAAAAAAACATGAATGCATTAATCTGATGTCCTCTATACTCGACTCTAATGTCATAATTGTGAACAGATATCACATTAAAAATAGTTAATTAAAATAATTTTAATAAGACTTCTTTTTTGTAAAACAGCTCCCCCCACCAGTTCAGGTGGAGAGTGGTACTACAGCCCGAGAGATAAAGAGAGGCTTCCAAAAGAAAATGATAATGAATTAAAGCTGCTAAAATCAGGACGAATCCCCAGTAACTGCAGGAAGCCGTTTGTGTCCTGCTTTAATATTCTTTTTACGTCATGTCATGTTTTTCTCTGGTCTAATGTCAAAGCTGCAGGTTCCGCTGCACTCCAGTCCATTCTGAATCGGTCCACGTCGACAGAACCTGACCAGACCACCGAGCCCAGCTCCTCTCAGCTCAAAGCATCAAAACACCCCAGGTCGCCCGACGCAAATGTTAAATCCCCGGCAAAGAAGAGGAGAACATCCAAGTCCCCGCAGAGGAAAAAAGAAGTCAAGTCGTCGAAGAGGCAGAGAAGGTCCAAGTCACCATGCAGGAGCCACAGGAGGGGGTCCAGATCCAGGAGTCCTTCAAAGAAGAAGAGATCACGGTCGAGGTAGAGTCACCGGGGAATTAATTTGCATCAGAGTCCGGTCCTCTGTCCTGAGATCATGGAAGATTAGCTAACCCAGCAAGAAGTCTCCACTGCCCAGCATGTCTGATGTCTGGTCACAGGAAACAGAAGGTCCCTGATCTGGCTCTATTGTGGATTTGGACCTCAGGACAAGAGGAGGTGGACTCTGAGTTGACGGTCCCTCCATGTTATCTGACCATGAAGTTGCTACTGTTTACATTCCTTCTGGTTCGATTTTAAAATACAACAAAGAATGCACCGCTATTTTATTTTTGTGTATTTTTCTTGCAGGTCAGGGGGCCGGCGGTCGCGGAGGTCGCGCTCGCGCTCGCCGTCGCGCGGTCGGCGGAGGGCCACATACAACCAGAGGGACCGTTGGAAACGAGAGCCGAGTCACTCCCCCATACTCATCCTCCGCAAAAACCGATCCCCAACTCGGAAAGTCTGCGCTTCGAGCAACAGCCCCCAGCGCATCAGTGAACTGGGTCAGATGATATGAAGTTGCTGATTGCTTAATTGCATTATTTCTCATACAGAATGCGCCAGTGTCATGAAATCATTGTACACCAGGTCTCTAGAGTACATGATGATCACCTCTTGCAAGTTCACTTATTCCTTCTGCCATTGCAGAATAAAAATGAAGGTTAGGTTATCTTTATATTCCCATCAGGGGGAAGTAGTTTTGAAGTTTTGAGGGCAGTAGCTCAAAATCCCTCAGGAGTGGATGGTCCTGGCAATCCAACATAGCACTGGCCCTCCTACGGACCTGCCCCCCCTGAGATCTGGCCAACAAGGCGTCCAAGTCTGGTCTTAGTGGACATATTTAGAATTTCCAACCGCCACTGTTCCAAATACAAAAACGAAGATTCAGTAAAACTTAATTTTTCTTAAAAAATAAAGCCCCTAATCCGGGAGAGGTAGCACAGCCTTTTCATTGCCGTTTCATCGTGTCCATGAATCTTGGCCTGGGCCCCCCTACTCTGGGACCATTATGCCTTTGGAGAGGCCTATTGGCTCCCAGGCACACAAACCCCTCCATCACATTAAGGCAATACCTGTATACTGTGATATGACATAAACGATAACATTTCTGACCACCTGTATGATAAAAAAAAAGGTTTTCATGGTTGAAAATGGCTCCATCTAGTGGTTTAAATCAGCACCGCCGATGCCCTCATTATGTTTGTTCTCTGCTTTTCCTCAGATAAGGAGCAGTTGTTGGAAATTGCCAAGGCCAACGCTGCAGCCATGTGTGCCAAAGCTGGCATGCCCATCCCTGCCAGCCTGAGGTCCACGGTGCTCCCCCTGGTTCTGCCCACCATGGCCATGAACGCTGCCATGGCCAGTATGACAGCTGGTATGATTTGGACTCTTCTATCCTTTGTGCATGCTTGTTTTTGGTGTCCTTGTTGAAGGCTCACGTTGACTCATCGTAAGGGTCACATAAGCCCAAGTGTAGATGGTTGTCGAGTCCTCCAGAGACTGATCTGAGGACTGTATTGTGTGTAGCCGATAGGTCAAACCACCCTCCCAGGTTGACATGTTGGCTTCTTTAGCTCTCAAACCGTCAGAATGCAAACATTGCTGTCCTCGAAGGACTGTCCCTTTGTCCTTACGCTTCAGCTGGACTCAGCCCGAGTTCCTGATGTGGGGCGTTTCCAACCAGGCGTGCCGAAATGGTGGCCAGGAGTCTTTCAGTGTTTGTAACTTTTCAACTGCATTTGCCACTGCCAGTTCCTGCCACACCTAGTGAAACAGGAAGGAAGTGGTTATGTAGCAAAACCCGCCTATCGCTCCATTTGATTGGTCGCCTGGGCCAAGTCTGACGTTGCAAGCGGTTCGAGTCCATGTATTCCGGTCTCGCCATACCATCGGAAAACACTTTCCAGCAATGGCCCCTTAGAAGGGTCAGACATGGGCAAGGTTTCTTGCCTTGGGTTTGATTGAGGCTATCTGAGATTCTGAGAGTGTATGCGACTACTGTAATAGCTTCCCATTGGGTCCCCTTACTGTGTCTCCATCTTCCTTCTAGCCACCATGACAGCAGCATTGTCCAACATGGGTTTGTCTACACTGCTCCCACTGCCTTCCATCACCAACAAGCCGCCTCCCTCCTCCGTCCAACCCATCGCCGCTTTGGAGGAAGTGAAGAAGAAAGTAACGAAGCAGGCGAACAGCATCAGCATCAAGGAGTTTACCGATGTAAGGGGACGGAGCGGCGCTAACCATGTTTTGCTTACAGAAATCGAAAAAAAGTACTTAATTCCCTGCATGTGTGTGTTTGTAGAAGTGCAAGATGATCGTGGACAGTAAAGGAGAGCTGCCGGTTGCGATGCCTCATGTTTCAGACGAAGAGGACGACGGGAAGCCTTTCGGAGGATCGGCTCTTCGAGAGCAAAAGGCCATCAGCTTCAGCATCAATGTAACTTCCACCTCTATGAGTTTCTTACTTCTGCAAATATTTGGATAAAAAAATATAATCATGAACAATCCCTCCTATGTTTTCCTCCAGAACACCACGGTCCGTCCAGCAGCGCGCATCGACGCAGGCATGGCCAAGGAGTTCCCCGTGTCTTCGGGATGCCAACATCGGAAGAAGGTACGCCCATTAGATTCATACCTTCTAGCAGGACGCACCCCGCTTCTAATAACGCTTCATGTGTTGTACCCCAGGAGGGTGAGGCTCTGGGCGCCTATGGAGAATGGGTTCCCATTGACAAAACGGCAGACAAAGGCGCGGTCGCCTCCAGGAAGGCCCTGGCCACTGTTCCCATACCGACAGCAGCCTCATCGTCAGGTGAAACGACGACGGCGCCGGGGTTACCGGAGGTCGTGGAGCAGCCGGCGTCGGCACCAGACAACGACAGTGTTTTCCCTGACCCGTTGCTGCAGGTGAGAAGTAAACAGAGTTCCGCCTATGCGGTATGCGGATCCGGTGCCAATCCGGGTGTGACATCATCGCCCGGGTGATGATCCTGTGTTGGGGGGGGTTTGTGATGCGCCAGGTGAGAACAATGATCTTTACAAAGGACTCTTCTGTGTTTCTGTTCTGTGTCTGCAGCCGGTCGACATCTCTCAGGCTGTAACTGAGAGGATCAAAGCTCAGAGGCGATTGGCTGAGAACCCCTATGATGTCAATGCCATCTGCATGCTCAGCCGGGCCCAAGAGCAGGTACGACGCACACATTCTCAGGATTCTTTTTAATACGCACACTCCGAAAAGGAGTGTCAAGTAAATCCATCTCCATGAGATCCAACTATCTATGACTGTTTCCAGGGCAACACACTCCCATCATTCCACTTCTTGGTACTCTATGGACCACATATCTCTTGTTTAACATAAATGCAGAATTGATCTCAGACCTTGTCTGTCATGTCCACATCAGCCTTAGCGTCACTGTGTTAAAGGCTAATTAGCAAATGTTAGCATGTCAAGATGCTAAACTAATATGGTGAACATTGGAATATAAGCATGGACACATACGCAGTGTCAATCTTTTATTATATAAATTACAAATTAAACCTTTTGGTAACAATTCCTTCTTCAGTCCACTAGATGGTGCTGATAGTTTTTTTTCTGGGTGAAGTCAGCTCATTTGCTAGGAAATCGGTCAAAACAAAGATGGCATGTTGGTCAGTCCATCTGATCAATTGTGAACGTGTTGATAGGTGGATGCTTGGGCCCAGTCCAACACGGTTCCTGGCCTATTCACTGGTTCAACCGGAGCCCAGGTCCTCAGCTCTGAGGAGCTTTCCACCGGTGGACCGCAAGCGTGGCTGAAGAAGGTAAGGAATGCAATGTACACAAACAAGAATACCAAATCACCAGAGTATTAGCCTCTGAGCACGAGCATGTGGAAAATATATGCATAATGCCGACACGAACTTGTGCAGACCACACAGCTTTTAGGTTGTACAAAGCCCTCATTCCAAATAGACTGGAATTTGTTTTGCACACAGAGAAAAAAAATGCCAAAATGTACAAAAGTTCAACCTGACTGTCAAGTGAAAATGCAGAAAGAGACAAAGATCCCCCTGGGCAACAGTGAAATAATCAGAGAAGACATCCTTGGTAACAGAAAGTGGAAGCTTACATTTAAACAGAAACATGTTCCTCATTCAGTGTCAAGAGATTCAAAGAAATTAACAGGCAATGTGTTGCTTCAGCAAAGTGCTTAAACTTCATAGTAGCAATAGACGGTAAGTCTGGTGCGAGCAATATTAGAATAAAGCATCCCCTGCTTTCTGGTCTGTTGGACTCTAAATGGACCATAATGTACTAAATTAACATCATGCTGAATGGAAGAAGACTTGAAACTAGAGATTGAGACCATAAACTCATGTTTACAATGTTTACTGAGATAATACATCAAGAGAGAAGTAGGACCATTTTCTCATAGACTTCTATACAACCAGAGAGGAGTCGCCCCCTGATGGCCAGCAGAGAGAATGCAAGTTTAGGGCACTTCAGCGTCGGCTTCTCTTCTCAGAAATTTGACGTCATGGACTAACTCGATATTGAGGTTTGATAATCTGTCCTGCATCACTGTGACATCCACTACATCCAAGTTTGCATCCTTCATTCTTCTTTTGGCCAAAACCATTTCAGAATGTCAATCATACATTTGGTGTCTCACTGCGTCCGTTTGTGTCTCGGTTAGGATCAGTTCCTGAGGGCAGCTCCTGTATCAGGGGGTGTCGGCGAGTTCCTGATGAGGAAGATGGGCTGGAAGACGGGAGAAGGCCTCGGAAGGAACCGCGAGGGCACCGTGGAGCCAATCATCATCGACTTCAAGGTGGACCGCAAAGGTGGGAAGCCATACAACGCTGGGTTGATGATGAATGGAGCAGTCTCTGCTTTGATCTTGTGTATCTTTTCCCAGAATGCAGCAATGAACAGCCTGTGTCTGGGTGGGTTTTGACTCTGTGCAGGCGCCGCTTGTCACCAATATCACTGATGCTGGTAGATGGTACCGATGATGTTCTGGTGGTTTGTAGCTGGACATCTCATGGCAGTGTTTGCTGTTTAATGTCAGGATGCTTTCTATTGGTCCCTTGGCAAAGGAATTTAGTCTTAGGACATTTGGGGGCGCCAGAAACCGGTTGGGTTACATGTGTTTGAGGCCGACCCACGGCCCTTTCCCCTCTCTCTCCATCAATAAAGGCAAACAGCCAAAATAATGTGTTGCTGTTGACTACCGTACATATTTATTATGGCGTAAGGCCCCATGGTGGTCCAGGGGAACAGGCAAGCCTTAAGTCTTAAGATACTTGGTCTTGGCCTAAAACCAAAAAGCACTTTTAACACTACCCCTCCAGCATCTAATTCCATCTACCTACTCTGACTGATGCACACGCCTATTTACGGACATGGAGTTGCAGTGATGATGGTGGTTTTGATGTGTTTCAGGACTGGTGGCTGAAGGAGAGAAGCCCCAGAAGCAAACGGGAGGATTGGTGGTCACCAAAGATCTAATGGGTAAAAGATACTCACGATATTATCGCGATACTTAAGTCACCATATGATATTATCACGATTATTAGTTTAGCTGAAGTATGTAGTTTGATCGAAATCCCTGAGATTCTTCATATTATCATGTTCCGCCTTTGATCCGCGTACAGGGAAGCACCCGGTGTCGGCTCTCATCGAGTTGTGCAACAAGAGACGGATCATACAGCCGGACTTCGTCATGGTCCACCACAGTGGTCCCGACCACCGCAAGAACTTCCTCTTCAAGGTGGGTCATTTGGAGTCTGCATTCAGGGCAGGAAGCAGGTGTAGGTTTTGAGGGTTTATCAGAGTCATTAACGCTCACCGACAGTTCGACTTAGCTTTGAGGTGTAATTTCTGTAGAATCTGAAGAGGTCGACAAACCCTTTGATACAACTCTCTGATCTGACGGATTAAGCCCCCTGGTATAGAAGGTACGCCCTCTCCTGGTAGGTTTCGTCATTCGTTCCTTGCCGCTCACTCTTGCCGAGCCTAACAAAAAAAAATCCCCATCCTCATCCGTGGAATGTGAGCTTTGATGGGTTTCATCTTCGCTGCCCGCAAGGTTAAAGGAGACAGTTCTGGGTCTTCTTGGGTCCTTTGAAGTCCTGAGTAGACTTTTACCCATTTTGTAGTCATCTCTTTTGAACTTTCTCAGCATCTCCTGTTTATGTTTCAGAGTAAAGCGATGAACATCTTTCAATTTGAGCTCACATACCCATAATCACCCTTGTGTGCGATTGGAAACACAGTTGGTTCCCTCCCCTGTTCTAATCCGCTGTCGATCCCATGCCATTTGTATCGCCTGCAGGTCACAGTGAACGGCGTGGACTACCAACCCCAGACAGCTAGTCCCAATAAGAAACACGCCAAGGCTATGGCGGCGACGGTGGCGCTGCAGGCTCTGGGAGAGGTAACGTTGAGAATAAGAACACAAACGGAATATTTCATCAAGGCATCTCACCGAGGGAAACATAAATCGACGCTCTTGTCAAAATAGTTCATCAAGGCCGATGCTATTGTTGCCAAACAATGGCAGGAGAAACTTCAAAATGTCATATTACTAGATTCATTCTCAACCTCAGGGTCTCAAACGATCACGTTCTCTATGAATGAAATTTTCATTATGTTCTATTTCATTGTCAACATGTAAACAGGACACACAGGCAAAACACTTGAGACTGCCTGAGTATATCTCTATAATGGTGAACATGGCAAAACGTCCAGAATAATAACACCACACTTAATATTCAAAGACGTTGATCCGTCTCCATACAAGAAGCTTTATTCTTCATGTGTCTCAACCTGCTGCAAACATGACACTCACGTTGTGTTGTTATGTTGTGTTGCTATGACGACCGGCAGCCAGGAGGTGTCACGCCGTTAGCTCTGGCATAACTGCATATTTAGTCAGGTTGGGGGAAAGGAAAATCAATACAGTGGAGAATTTGTTGAATCTAAATTTGTTTTATATATAATGAGACATTATTAGAAATGCTCAATAAAAAAGGGAACAAACCCCCCAAAATTGTATTGATAGCGTCATATCTCCACAAAAGTTACCACACTGACTCTTTATATTATATGTATAAATGGTATACATACATATGTTGGTATACATGTGGTTTATTTCATCCGATTCAGGTTCCTGTTGATGGACCAGGACTCTACACTGGCCCCGTCTTCACTGCTGCTTCCACTGGCCCCTTGTTTTCTACATAGACATCCACACACACAGAGGGACTGGGACTAGAATCTCTCTTCAGTTGTGGGAACCGGCTCATTAAGAGTTCCATTAAAGAACCGGCCCAGCATTTCCACTCTGGTGACTTATTTATTCAGTATACTGAGAAATGAACAAATACTCCAAAGAGACCAGAGGTGTCTTTGTATGGAACCAATTTCTACCTACAGAATTCCGTTGGACACGAGTCACTGTTCATGACAGAGTGGCATGTATGTATGTATGTATACTATAGTATTATTTCAGCCTGATACATTGTATATAAGCTGACCAATCATGGATTAGTTGTTGGCACCAGCCAAGCAGTTTATCTGTTAATGACTGTGTTGTCTTTTGTTCGTCATATTACATTTGTGGCCTGGACGCCTTCGAAAAGTACAAAGAAAAAAAAAACCTCTATGAACTCTCTGTGTTTCTCACACGAGGCTTTTATGGAACTAACCCTCTAAAATGTGTAAACAGAATAAAGATTATATTTATGTTATGTAGGAGAGGAAGCCACATTATGTTTCTGATTTGAATGTGATTTTAAAGTGGAACCAAACCCCCCAAACCACGTTTTCAGCCATATCAACAATGCCTCCTTTCAATTAGCCTGTGATGTGCTCATGCTCATCGCTAGCCATAAATAGAATACGACTAGAAAGGACATTCCCATTTAGATCAATGTAGCAGGATGGTCAGAGCGGTGGCCATTTTTATACGTACTGTTGACATTGCGACTGTTGTAGCAGGCCACTCTTGTATGGAGTAAACTTCATTTTGCTCTACAAGTGCTACATCAAAGTACAGGAATTAGCTAGCTAACTAGCAGGCAACTGGCTAACTAGTTCTAATTCTGTCGTTCTTAAACGCTACACTGGTTGCAGAATATGAGCCAACACTCCACGCTGCTAACCTAGCTAACCAGTGCCAGAGCTGCATCCTCTCACTTCCTGGTGAGCTGTGACATCACTTTCCAGCCACCCCGACATGTCTCGTCACCCCGACAACAATCCGTACTTTCTTTTATACATGACCACTGAAAACGGTTCAATGTCCGTTCTACTCCTATCTCGATGTTGCTAGCAGATCGCTTGTGCGAATGCTAATCGCTAGCAAATGTATCTCAGCCTTGCGTGTAAACTTAAATACGCAAATGTTTGAATACTGTATTTTGTCACGATAACGGACCTCGACAGCAACAACATCGTAACAATGGACAGCATGCGGGCGATTAGCATTTGCCCTAGCAGTTAGAATAAGCTAATTGAAAGGGTAAGGACAATTGTGAACGGTAAGTTGAAAAACGGTGAAGTTCGGCTACATGTTAAAGAAACATGGACCAGCAGTTCATGTGGTGCTTTTTTAATGTCCTGTAACTGTAGCATCATGGTGGAGTTAGCAAGCTAGGTAGCTAACTGGCCACGCACAGGAGTTGTGGCAGCTGCTTCTTTTCCCACAGTACCCTCACCCACCATCAGGTGTCACTAATGGCATCGAACACTGCCAGATGTCCATTATAAGTGTTCGTTGTCGCCACTGACTGGCTCAGATTGTTACTAAAAGTGTCTGACAGAGAAATAATAAAACTTTTTTTTGTTTTTAACAAATCCTAGTCTTATTATTATGAAATTTGTGTTGCATATTCTGCATGTGAGTTGTCGAAAACGAGCGTGTACACTTCGTTCTCAAAATTGGAGCTATTAGTCTCTGAAGGTGGTAAACCAGCAGAAGTGTTTCTTGCCGTACACTGTGAATACAGCTCTTTGAAATTCACCCAGTACCTCAACACGCGAATAAACACAACCGATCCAGCGGTTAAACTTGCGTGAGTAACACAAGACTAAAGTTTGCTTGGCGTTTGGTGTGGAAACACCTTTAGACCAGGTGGCAACCTCCAGTTCTGAAATGTGAAGCCAAAGCTGAAGTGCCTCAAATGCATTCTCTCTACTGGCCACCAGGTGGCAGACTCCTGGTTGCAAAAAGTGTGTGCAAAGGCTGTTACAGTGTCTTCTACTCCATATTTTGGGCGCCAAAAGTCAATACTTCCATTTCACAAGAGCATTACACCATCATCTGCGTAGAACTACACCGGAAATGTATGTTGACTCTGTTCTCCATGACAACAACATCCGATTTCTTTTTTTTTTGTGTGACAAATGTGGATGCTACTTGCCACGACGTCAGAGAAAACTTGTCACTGGTGTCTCTGAGCTTATAAAGCGATCGTAATTGCAGACTCGGCTGACAAAGAGGGGCAGAGGGCTGACAGGGAAAAAAGCGCACCCAGCTTTATCAGGGTGCAATTTTTAGAAATGACTCGGAATGGCACAGAAGTACATGAGTAATGCCAAGACTCTCTCTCCACTGTAGTGGGTTGTGTAAGGAGATAATGGCTGAGCCAGAATCAGCCCACCTCCATCCATTTGGACACGTGTGGTGTGTTTGTGTGTGTCAGAGGTGAGGTGATGGAGCAACGCGCTTCTTATGTAAGGCTGTTGACTCAAACACACACACACATACAGTACCAACACAACAGTGCGTATATAAATAGTATAAACAGCATACACACACTGCCAAAAGAGCTGCCCGGTGCTGGGCTTGCAAGACCAGGTCCCACATGACACACTTCATGTGATGGTTGTGGGGTCTTATTCTGGAAGGTTGATGTGGTCTGCTCTCAGATCCGCTTGCTACTGAGTATTGGTGTTATTATTATTGTCAACCACACAAGATCATGTATTATTAGTAGAAAGGATCTGTCCTCACACTTCTGTGGGGGGTCAATTCATGCATATGGAAGCCCATTTCTGCCAAAATAATGGCTCAGAATTTTAAAATAATGAGAAACCTCAAAATAATGACTTAGTATTTTAAAATGAGAAACTTTCTCAAAATATCGACTTACCATCTCAAAATACTGAGAAACTTTCTCAAAATATTGACTTAGTATCTGATAATATTGATAAACTTTCAAAAAACTTTGAGTTAGTCAGTATTTTTTTGAGATATTGACTTAGTATCTCAAAATATTGAGAAACTTCCTCAAAATAATAACTTAATATCTCAAAATGATGAGAAACCTTCTCAAAATATTGACTTCATATCTCAAAATAATAAGAAACTTTCTCAAAATATTCACTTAGTATCTCCAAATATTTACTTAATATCTGAAAATAATGAGAAACCTATTCAAAATATTGACGTATTATCTCAAAATAATAAACTTTCTCAAAATATTCACTTAGTATCTCAAAATATTTACTTAATATCTGAAAATAATGAGAAACCTATTCAAAATTTTGACGTAATAT
Organism: Chelidonichthys spinosus; assembly: GCA_029853015.1. Taxonomy (NCBI): domain Eukaryota; kingdom Metazoa; phylum Chordata; class Actinopteri; order Perciformes; family Triglidae; genus Chelidonichthys; species Chelidonichthys spinosus. Next base: position 8,249,052 of record CM056844.1, read on the forward strand.
CTCAAAATAATAAGAAACTTTCTCAAAATATTAACTTAGTATCTCAAAATATTGACTTAATATCTCAAAATAATGAGAAAATTCAAAATATTGACGTAATATCTCAAAATATTGACTTCATCTCGAAATAATGAGTGAATATCTCAAAATAACGACTTAGTGTAGTATGTCATTATTATTTTCTCACAGTGGCAGAAGTGGGCTTCCATAAATGTCAGTGACATCTTAGTTTTCAATCAGAATAGCAGCAGTGTGGAGAAACGTTAAAGACAAGTCACTAAGGATTGGCTGAGGAAAAATGACATCACAAGTCTCTCTCGCGCGCGCTCTCTCCCTCTCCCACTCTCTCACTCTCACACTCTCTCGCGCGCTACCATCCACGAGGCACCAGCTGAGCGGCCAGATGTTTCCATGGTTTGGGGGAGTCGCCTTGTTCAGAAGTGATTAGCCGTCACGTGCGTGAACTGACCGGAGACCCGCAGACTGACGATGACCCCGGGGGGAGTGAATTGATCCTGGGGCGCGGAGGGATACGGACGCACACGGGAGCTAATTTGCGTGGAAACTTGGAGGAGAGGACGCAGGTGGGCTCATGCAACATGAGTAACGACAGTAATCCAGCTGGGGGGGTTCCAGCCCTCTGGAACTTCAACGGTGAGTGAGCCTCTATTATCAGCTTTTCATTAATAATATAATAAAGCACAGAGGAGAACAACTCCACCAACGCGTAAAAACGCGGAGTTGTGGGTGGAAATATGGTGGATGATGGCATCCTGGTGAGTTCGATGGGACAACCAGTGGAACCCAACAATACATAGAAACAGCCTAAATGATGGAAAACACTTCATTAATGCTTTTTCTTTTAATGCAGGTTCATAATATTCTCAATTTATTTACAATTAAAAAGGTATTTTAGTGATGAATTGATATTCATGTAATTTCTTTTAGAGAACCAAACAATGAGAGAAGCAGGTTTTCTGAAGGCGCAGCAGGAAAGCATGGAGGTGGTGAAGGAGGAGAGGACAAAAACAGGACCAGAATTAGGGGTTTTGGGAGATTAACAAACTGGAATAAAACTCCCCCTCCTCCCTCTCCCCTCTTCTGCTCTTCCTCCTCTCTTTTCAGGGGGGGGGGGGGGGTACAAAGAGAGAAGAGCAAAGTCTAGAAATTGACATGTTGAAATTGAAATTTTGTGTCTAAATGTTTGTGAACAGTTCAAATCTGCCTCAGGACAGTTCACACAGTGTGTGTGTGTGTGTGTGTGTGTGTGTGTGTGTGTGTGTGTGTGTGTGTGTGTGTGTGTGCGACACCAGACAATGCATTTCCCACTTAATGTGTTGATTTATATATATATATATATTTTTTTTTGCTGAGGTTGCACTTCTTTGTATCGAGCTGCTCCTAAAAGGTGTAAATAAAATGTCTTTTTCTCCCCCCACATATATATATGGAGAAGACAATTCAAAAGAAGAAAATCATATGCTTTAAAAGGATAAATTAAGATAGTTTAATATAATATAATAATTGAGCTTAGTCATTTGAGAGCGTAAAAGTTATTTTTTTAATTATTGAAACCGGAAAACCATAACCATAACGACATCCTCGAGGGCAGTTTTGGTCTTCCGTATAATGACGTATTATAGTTGATTTGAAGATGATGTCATCACCTTCTCCAGCTCTGATGATACGTGGATGTTAGTGGTTGGTACAAGCTGACATAAGCACGTGTCAAGTTTTACAGCAAGAAAAAAAATTTTGGATTTTGATAAAAGGAAATACAAAGAAATCATTTTTTGATAGAAGATATAATACTTATAAGTCCTGACTGACAACTCTAAGTTCCAGATTAAACACCAGGCGGTTGATGGAACATCCCCCCCTTTCCCTCCCTTCCTCCTCATTCCATCCTATTTTACATCCCGGGGGTGTAAAGATTTTTTTTACAATATGTAACATTATTTATGTACATTAATATATTTGGATAGCAGGGAACATGGGTTGTGATATGTTGATTGAAGTTGAACCGACTTGTTGTTTTTAGTTGTTTACAAACTACAAATATTGCAAATTCAACATTTTAGCAACAATTGTGTCTTCAGACCACTAGATGGTGCTGTTTTTTCTGGGTTAAATGATCTGATTGATTACTGGTTCAAAAATAAAAGAAGATTGAAGTGAAAACTTTATCTTATTATCCTTCATTTATGCAGAGACCTTATGATAAATTACCATTTTATTTAAGATTATTTGATTGTTATTTCCCAAAAAGGATGTTAACGACAAGAAGATGTCTTATCCTTGATGCAATTCAACATTTAAAGTGATACTAGTATGTTTAAAAGCCATTTTCAGAGTTTTACGCATATCTGGATGATTATTAGGATAATATTCTCCCGCAGTTATTTTGGCCAGGATAATCATGACATGTCATTTTCATATCGTCCCATGTGTGTCATATCGTGTGGTAAACTAAGTAGTGATAATATCGTATTGACTAATGTAATGCAATAATAACATACAGTGACTTAAGTATTGTGATCATAGTTTTATAATAATATCCTATCATAACCTAAGTATCGCGATAATATCGCATTTTGACTTAAGTATCGTGATACTGTCATGGTGACTCAACAAATATGATAATGTCGTATGTATTCCTAATTTTTAATAATATCATAACATGACTTAAGTATCGTGATAATATCTAATATCTATATCTTCATGCACAAATTAAGTTTTTACCTGAATTATACATTCATGCTTTTTATATTATTTTGTATGTGTACTTTAAATGGAGTAAATATCGTGTTGCTTTGAGGCGATGACTTGTTTTCTTTGTAGCTCTAAGATATTTTTTTCTCTTTGCCTGATATATACTGTGAAGGGAGACATGTGGGTGTATGAATATGAATGGATGTAGTGTGTAAAGAAAATGTTCTGTTTTGGGCCGATGTTGGCATACGATCAATGCTTTGCTCCACATCGATTTAGCAGTTTGTCACAACCTGCAGCATTGCCTCCAGTAGAGGGGGCTGTTGTGTTCATTTCCTCTCATAGTCTGGTCAGAGACTTAACGTATTTGTTTTGAATTATTGATTCATTCGGATATTATTATCCGTCTTGTTTAAACAGACTAAACAGATGGTGTTGAATTTCAAACGTCATCCATGTGTGGCTATAAAAAACACGACTGGCGTAGTCATTTCAGGTGCTAAAAGGGGCTATTACTAATTAGCTACAAATGCTGTGGACGTCATGCTGCTGATTTGCTATAAGTATCGAATGTGATGCATGAAGTGAAATTAAGCTAGTTCTGCATTTCAGTAGAACACAAATTCCATTTCCAGGGAAACGTAGTTTTCTGAACTTAACAGTCTCAATTTTAAAACAAACAAACACGCTACCAAACAAACTACAACTACAGTTAAGTAGTTAGATTTAGACAACTAAAGTACATAGTTAAGTTGAGACAACTAAACTACATAGTCAGGTTGAGACAACTAACCTACATAGTTAGTTTGAGAAAACTAAACTACAGAGTTAGGTTGAGACAACTAACTTACATAGTTTGGTTGAGACAACTAAACTACATAATTATTTTTAGACCACTAAACTACAAAGTTATGTTTAAACAGCAAAACTAGACAGTTAGGTTGAGAGAACAAAACTAAATCTAGTTTAGTTGTGTGGGAACATCATTGTTCCTTTGTGGATTCTTTCATCCGTAATCATTGCCAAGGTAGAGCAGATAACAAAAATATTTGTAGTTTTAATTTTTTATATTGTTTTGTCGATTCATCTTAATTTTCATGATTAATCATTTTAACTGAATACCTTTCGGTTCTTATCTGAAGATGTGGCCGTGACAAATTATAAATACTTTTTCTTTTGATGTTTTTATAGACGAACATCAATCAAGAATCAGCATTAAATTGATGATTCGTGAAGGTAGACAGTGTCCTTCACTTGCTGGTGAAACCTAATGGCGCTTCACAGCCGCTAGCATCCCTTTCCGATCCGTAGTTCTGCATGTCGTCCCACACTCTCTTGCTCCACCTGTAATGGCCTAGTTTTCAGGCTGCGGCCGCCGTGTTGGGTTAACTGTGTCTGAATGTGGATGTGTCAGACCCAGATGTTCCTGGTACGATTCCCTGGGAGCTGGCATCCGACCGGTCGGGGGGGGGGTGTACAGGGGCAAAAGAGGAATTAGGGGGGTAGATGTGGATTTATGCCAACTGTTAAAAGCTGGAGAGGACAACCAGAGCTGCATTTAATTACCTATCATTCATTTAAAAAAAGAAGGCCCTAGTGAAGAACACAATAATTTCACAACGACGACTGAGGGGCAAAGATATCGAGAAAGAAAGAAAAAACAGCATCTGAAATCGACAGATGAACAAACAAAAAAGGCCGTGATTGGGACAAAAATGAGTTCTTAGTTCAATTCAATTAACTTTATTTGTCCCTCGGGGGGCAATTAAGGGTAGCTGTGCAAGTATCAAATATAAATGAGGCAACATGTTATATGTTGTTGCCTTCTGTCCATCCTGATAGAGGGATTCTCTCTTGGATATCAGACTCTGTTATTCAGGTTATTTTGTATTTAATTCTCTCTGTTCCAGCAGGAGAGTCATTTGTATGTGATCATCAACAACATCCAGGTCTTCCTGGACCCCGATCGAGGCCCGCTGGAGCGGTAATGCGGATGATGCTGTGGGCTGAGCCACAAGCCCTGAGGGGGTTTTAGCGTTTGAGTCCACCACCGAAAAAAGAAAAAAAAAACCCGAAACAACAACACCGGCCCCCCTCGGGAGCTTGTTTGCTCCAAAACGGCGCGAGCAGCTTCCCTCCCCCCGAGGACCATTTTTGGATTTCCTCCTCTTTATTGAGCCTCATTTCAAAACGTGTATTCGCATTAAAGAAGAAAGGAATGTGACAGAGAAAGTACTCCTCAAACAATATTCATTTTCATCTTTAAGCATCCAGGGCGCGCTACGTGGTTCTATTCCGATCTAAAGGAGTTAAACGAGGAGCGAAGCCAGTGAAGATCGACAGTTGTATAATTGAATATAATGTCTATTTGAGATGAATATTTGAACAGAGGGCTGTGCGGATGGATGCATATGTTGGAGCGATATAAATGTTGCAGCCTTGTTGCTGGCATGCTGCTCGTGTACTGTATATATACACACCAGTGTGTACCATGCTGATGAAATCAATGGTAACATGCTCCTGTGTTGTATATTTCATGGAGGCTCCAGGCTGAGTCTTCTGGGTGTGTCCTTCATGTAGAGTTACATTTTTTTTAAATCTTTTTTATCTGGGGCGAGAGCCGTTTTCACACGGATGCAAGAAGAGGAAAACCATATTAGAACACGTCAGACATATAACAGGCTATTAAAGGTAGAGTAGGTCATTTGGAGACTTTGACCCAATCTCAATGTCCCCCCTTAAAGCTTTAAACCCTGATCCCTCAGGGACTTTTTACAGTCCTGCCACGGCCATAGATTACATTTTTTTATGTCAGAGCATTTAATGTATTCATTGCTATCCGTGTGTTACGAGGATTTCCAGTAATATGACAGGAAGTGTTTCTGAATAGAATCACCTACTCAACCTTTAAGGAGAATATTGAGTTCAAATGATGATTGTTTCATAACTTGGTTGTTCTCATTGACATCTTGTTTTTCTGTTGTCATGAAAAAGTAGAATCGACATACCCACCCACCAACCATCCCACCCACCACAATCCCAACCAACCAACCAACCAACCAACCGTCCCACCCACCAACCATCACACAAAACCAAACAACCATCCCAACCTACTCACCCACCCACCAACCATCCCATCCACCAACAATCCCAACCAACCATCCTACCCTACCTACCACCCACCATCCCATTAACCAGCCATCCCACCCAGCAACCAACAAACCAACCATCCCACCCAGCAACCAAACAACCAACCATCCCACCCACCAACCCAGAAACCAACCATCCCACCAACCATCCGACCCACCAACCTAGCAACCAACCATCCCACCCACCAACCATCCCACCCTACCCACACAACCAACCACCATTTAATCTTTATTTTTTACTCTCATTGCGACTTCATCATTATAATATTACAGCTTTCAATTCGGTGCATGTGCAGTCTAAATGACCAGGAACTGATTTTGCTTCTCTGTGGTGGCACACACAGATTTCAAATGTAATGGTGGCTCTCTGAATATGTATAGAACTGTGGCTCTGGCTGAGAGCAGCAGGGTACACATATATGATTCAAACCCTGCAGATACATTACATACATGTTTAAACAGCCGCAGCATGCTTGAACTAACTATACACAACTATATATGCCAATGATACAATATTATGCTTTGATGCTGCAGTGTTTGCATATGCATGCATTTAGTGAAGCACTTACATAAAGGTAATTGATGAACTATAGTATTAATATTATGCTGTTTCATTTTCACCTTTCTGCAGCCAAGACAGAGTCGCTGGTGCAACTTTGGGAATACACTGCAATGATCTATAATCAAAATGACCATTTCACCACATTGTCCAGATGGTTTCTGGGTATTTTGTCCTTGGGGTGGAGAAGCGTTTACCTCATTATGTTGCTGGGCATGATGTGCATAGGGAGGTGGTGTAGTTATGATCTATTCAGAGTCAAACAGACCAGAAAGCAGGGGATGCTTTAGGGGCGGGGCTACCTGCTGATTGACAGGTCGCTACCATGCTACCAATCCAGTTAGCTACTATGATGAGTTATAGTTACACTTAGCTGTAAAGTTGAACCTTGAATCATGAAGCTAACTTTGTTAACAGCTTCACACCAGAATCCAGATGGATCCAGATCCACTAAGGTTGCCGCTCTGCTGCTTGTGTTCATCAGATCCACTCGTCGCTCCTCCACAGTCCAAATATGGTCACTTCCTTCACTGGTTGTAAAAACATGGGACAATATCCCGTTTGCTACTAAAGACTTGTCTTTTCTTGGAAACGTGAGGACAAACTCGGAGGACTTTGGTCTCCTATGCCAGTGTGGTCCCTTAGGCAAGGCCCTTGATGCTATCTGCCTACCTTTAGGCATGAGTGAAACTGGCTCAGATGCTGGTCAACAAGGTTTAAGAACCAGGGCAACCGGATGAGAAACGCGCTACTGGAACAAGTCATACCTGGACGAGGGAAGAGAATATGGGACTGTTGGAATGACACAATTCTAGCAACCCCACTGAGAGGATCTAGAATCTATTGATGCTTCAAAACCCAACATTGCAGCACTATGAGGTTGTACACGGAGCGGAAGGAGGGTGGCCGAGGGCTAGCGAGTGTCGGAGCCACTATCCAGGATGCAACAACCAAGATCCAGGACTACTTCAGGAAGACGGCCTCAGGTGATGACCTGCTAAGTGAATATCCCAGACAGCAGGAGGAGGAGGAGGAGGAGGAGGAGGAAGGCATACAACAGACCTAGTGTGGTAAACATCTACACAGTTGGCTTCCCTAAAGTCCGGCTAAAAGCAACAACAACACAAATTAATATATGCATGCTTTAATGTTGAGAAACAAAGCTCATCCCCCGGTTTCTTGGTTCCGCAGCACTTCTTTGTGCACTCAATACTGAATGTTATCAGAGGCAGCCAGTTTCTCTCAGCTCTATGAGTTGAAATAACAGAATAACTCTCACGACTCGGCTTGTTGTTGGGAAAGGACAATGCACCGTGTATTTAAACCTAAAATGGGATTCACAGCACAGATTGGTTAGAGGGGACGCATTCGTTTTTCAATCGGCGTGGTGCTTTGAAGTGGTGCCAGTAATAAACAGGAATATGTTTGGAAGCATTCTGTAGGTCGAGGAAAGAAAGAGCTTTTTTTTTTCTTTTTTTTAGCATTTTTATTTCAAGCAGAAATCATATTCTGGTCTGATTTGAATTCATAGTCAGTGAGTGAATTGTATAACTCTGATGAAAATACTTGACTGTTGAGCTATTAATGTAAAGGCTACCTTTGGACTGAACAGAAGGGTAGATTTACTAAGCCTGCTGCAGTTTGCGCCACATTTGTTATTGAGTTCCTAATTTTGTGTCGTATTTATCAAACCTGACAGCCACCGGGCAAACAGCGCATACTCCACCCCCCAGAGTTATATGCACAGAGGAGTGCATATAACTCTAAAAGAGGGCCCGCTTGTATCTAACACGGATCTTGAAACGACAAAAAGAAAGCACTAAAAAGCACATAACGAACCAAGGAAACGGTAGCATACAACAGGGCACAGACGAGGATAACCAGTTCAGGTCCACTACAAATAATAATAATAATAATAGTAATGTGCAGCCAAACCGCGAAATGAGACAAATACAATAACTGGTTTGTGTGTTAATGGAACGGCCAGAGTGGAAACCAAATTATGTCACCACCAGCAAGAGACGAACAACTACGGAGCATCGCTGCAGGCATGGTCTGTACTCTGCAGGGGACCTGCATGCAGACCTGGGACATGCAGACCTGAGACATCCAGACCTGCACTGTCCAGACCTGAGACATGCAGACCTGAGACATCCAGACCTGCACTGTCCAGACCTGAGACATGCAGACCTGAGACATCCAGACCTGAAACGTCCAGACCTGAGACATCCAGACCTGAGACATCCAGACCCGCACCATCCAGACCTGAGACATCCAGACCCGCACCATCCAGACCTGAGACATCCAGACCTGCACCATCCAGACCTGAGACATCCAGACCTAAGACATTCAGACCTGCACCATCCAGACCTGAGACATCCAGACCTGCACCATCCAGACCTAAGACATCCAGAATTGAGGCATCCAGACCTGCACCATCCAGACCTGATACATCTAAACCTGAGACATTCAGACCTGCACCATCCAGACCTGAGACATGCAGACCTGAGACATCCAGACCCGAGACATCCAGACCTGAGACATCCAGACCTGAGACATCCAGATCTGCACCATCCAGACTTGAGACATCCAGACCCGAGACATCCAGACCTGCACTGTCCAGACCTGAGACATGCAGACCTGAGACATTCAGACCTGCACCATCCAGACCTGAGACATGCAGACCTGAGACACTCAGACCCGAGACATCCAGACCTGAGACATCCAGATCTGCACCATCCAGACCTGAGACATCCAGACCTGAGACATCCAGACCTGCACCATCCAGACCTAAGACATCCAGACCTGCACCATACAGACCTGAGACATCCAGACCCGAGACGTCCAGACCTGCACCATACAGACCTGAGACATCCAGACCCGAGACGTCCAGACCTGCACCATCCAGACCTGCACCATCCAGACCTGAGACATCCAGACCTGCACCATCCAGACATGCACCATCCAGACCTGAGACATCCAGACCTAAGACATTCAGACCTGCACCATCCAGACCTGAGACATCCAGACCTGCACCATCCAGACCTGAGCAACCAGACCTGAGACATCCAGACCTGAGACATCCAGATCTGCACCATTCAGACTTGAGACATCCAGACCCGAGACATCCAGACCTGCACTGTCCAGACCTGAGACATGCAGACCTGAGACATTCAGACCTGCACCAACCAGACCTGAGACATGCAGACCTGAGACACCCAGACCCGAGACATCCAGACCTGCACCATCCAGACCTAAGACATCCAGACCCGAGACATCCAGACCTGAGACATCCAGACCTGCACCATCCAGACCTGAGACATCCAGACCCGAGACATCCAGACCTGCACCATCCAGACCTGCACCATCCAGACCTGAGACATGCAGACCTGAGACATCAACGTCCGCGACCACTTGTGTTCTCAGGAAAATTAAAAGTCTCTGTGGTTTTTCCAAATGACCTACTCCACCTTTAACGTGTCCATCATGAAACAGGATCCTAATAACCATTGATATTGTTTTCATACCGAGAGACACGATGTCCCTCTACATGAAGCCAATCCATTGCTTTTTCTGACTGTTGTACAATCTGAGATGAGATTGAATGATGACCTCATATTTTTCCTTGTCTCTCTTTCTCCCTTAGGGTCATCGGTCATTCAATCAGCAGACCTGTTCCCCAACACCTCATGCAACACGTCCTCCAACGACTCCACATTCTGCCCTACCGTGGACGATGACGTGGCGGCAGGAAGTTCATATAAAGCTCTGGAGATGTTTTTTATCGCCTTGGTTACGGGATCTCTGAGCTTTGTGACCGTCACGGGAAACATTTTGGTGATGCTGTCCATTAAAGTAAACCGCCACCTACAAACTGTCAATAACTATTTCTTATTTTCATTAGCATGCGCTGACTTGATCATCGGTGTCTTCAGCATGAATTTGTACACGGTCTACATCATCGTTGGTTACTGGCCACTTGGGCCTGTGGTCTGTGACTTGTGGCTAGCTTTAGATTACGTCGTCTCCAACGCCTCGGTGATGAATTTATTGATCATCAGCTTTGATCGCTATTTCTGCGTGACCAAACCCCTCACGTATCCGACAAGGAGGACAACCAAGATGGCGGGGCTGATGATCGCGGCGGCGTGGATCCTGTCGTTCATCCTGTGGGCTCCCGCCATCTTGTTCTGGCAGTTCATTGTTGGACAGCGAACGGTGCCACCCGGGGAGTGTTACATTCAGGTACAGTACATAAAATAGTCTAGAAGCAAGTGTAGTGCCTGATGAAAACATGCCTGTTCAGAACGGGGCTGACTGCATTTTACAGTAGATATTAATCTAGAGATTATACAATATAAATATAATATTAGAAGACTACAATGCCTATGGTATCAAATATTAACAAGATAACATACTACATGTACAGTAAACATGAGGCAGTGTGCCAATGTGCGAAGAAAAAGGGAAACAAGAACTATACAGCTATAGCCTAATTGACCTGGCCATGAAATACTTGGTGTTTTCCTGCCTCCTTCAAGACCTCCATTGTAATAACAGCTATAAGCTTCATGGAGTAAATGCTCTTCTACCCCATTAGTCACGTGACCCTCGACTTGCAGGTTGAAGTCATGCTTTGTTCCGTCCGTCTGCAAGACGACAAGCTAACAACTTTTAAAATGCTTGTTTTCTGAATGGAGTCTGGCTTGATGTATGCTAGGCTATGCTAACATTGTAGCTGCTTCATCAACACACCAAATAAGGTAATCTAGAAATAAATACTGCAGTTGTTGCTTGGACCACAGAATGTCTCTTGTTCCTCCACATGGTCTAGTCTGGTCTGGTCTCTGGACTAATGTGAGCTACTATCGTAGACCTCTAGGGGACCACAGACAGTCTCTGGTTTCTCCACATAGTCTGGTCTGGTCTCTGGACTGATGTGAGCTATCTAGACCTCTGGGGGACCACAGACACAATTAGACAGTTGCTAATGAATGAGCTCAGTATATATATATACATATGAAAAATACAAACATTCTTTATAGATCACACAAAGGGTATCTTTCTTTCTTTCCACAGTTCCTTTCGAACCCTGCAGCGACATTTGGGACAGCCATCGCAGCGTTCTATCTCCCTGTCATTATTATGACTGTCCTGTACATCCACATTTCCCTGGCCTCCAGGAGCAGGGTCTCCAAACACAAACCAGAGAAGAAAGAGAAGAAGGGAATAAAGTAAGAACATCAAAAGGAATCACATTAATAGCATCACACAAGACAAGATAAGAGAGCATGGCAAACAAAATAAGACCAAAGGTTGACCTTCAACACAGACAGTCATGTGACCTTAGAAGGCTTGGCAAACACAGGTTTTCCCCAAATATTGCAGTTGAGATGAGATTATATCATGACTGAAGTATCATGCTAATATCATACAGATTCACACCCTCTATGTACATGCGTAGTGTTCGTTTCCATGACAACAGGGGCCTGTACTACGAAGCGAGTTCAACATACCCAGGGTATCTTTCAGAGATCCAGCATAAGTTACCCTAACAAAGGCAATCGGAGATAAGCGGTCACAACAAGCTGGTTATCAACTCGTTAACTCAACCCAGGGTTTACCTGTCCAGCTATGAGCGCGTGCACATGAAAGAGGCGGCATTTGCAGCATTTGACCAATCACATACATGGATCAGTCTACGGCAGCGGAGCGGCGTATTTCATGTACGAGGAGCAAACCATAATCTTACAGAAATACGAAGAAGTTAAACATATAATACAGGCAAAAAGCAACCGTTTCATCTGCCAAATGCAGGAAGGACAGCTGGCAAAAACTCGCCGACTGTGTGAATGCGGAAGTCGTATTAATAGTATTAGTAGTATAATACGACTGCCCCATCATAAGGACACTACAAGATCTGACTGATTATTTGTCGCTATAACTTCGCTGATAGCTTAGTGGTAGAGTTACCGCCCCATGTGACGAGACTCCTTGCGGCAGCCCCAGTTTGAATCCGCCCTTCGGCCGTCTTTTAAATCATGTCGTCGCTCTCTCTCGTCCCTTTAACTCTTATGATGTCCTTCCGCAATAAAAGTCCAAACATATATTTTTAAAATAATGAATGTGTTGCTTGGATGTATTCTTATAACATGGTTTATGACAATATCAGCCTAATTCTTTCAGCTGCAATCCCGGCGGTGTAAAACGGACTTGGGAGCAAATCAAATAAATATGAAAACATAATTCAAAGTGGTAAGTAGGCTGTACGCTGACACAGAGAAGTCTTTCCCTCTGATGAGAATCTGTATCTCTCATATAAAACATTGTCAGACAGACAAAAGGGTTTTGCCGGTCTCTGTACACTCTATAGTTCTCCTACGAGACCCTCTCACGATCCACCGAGCTTCTTTTTTTTATATCCGCGCACCAAGACAGCTGATTGGTCAGTAGGCGGTGTGTTTCTCTACGTTGATCACTTATCAGGAACATAACCTGCTCCGGAGCAGGTTAGCTCCACAGCGTAAGTTACCATGGCGATCTACCCCGGTAAGAAGTGAACCAGCGTCGTAGGACGGAAAACCCAGAGTTAACGCTTAAGTTACCTCGCTAAGCACAAATCCTGCTTCGTTGTACAGGCCCCAGGAAGTTGAGCATAGTGGGAAGACTGTGTTGTCATGACAAAACGTAGAATATAATCAACTTTATTTATATTTAAAAAAATAAAAGTTTACATAAAACAAAGTCTGTAAAAATGTGTTTTAAGAAGATTGGCGGCAGAATGTCTCATATGGTATATAACCATCTGTTGGTTTCTTATAATGTGCACATGTGATTCTTCCCCCCAGAACTCCCAGCTTGATTAAGAGTCACTTGTTAAAGCAGAACAACAACAACGAGACCAGTCCCCAGGCCAGTCCTCGCTCGACCCCCAAACTCAGTCTGGATTCAACCACCACGGCGCTGGAGGCGGTGAAGAACGGCAGGGCGGAGGAGACCAAACCTGTCCAGCAGGTACTAACTGGTACACCTTTCACATCTCTGTTAACACTAGGGACGTTGAGCTACCTGTCTGTCTGTCTGTCTGTCTAGGAGGAGAAAGAGAGCTCCAACGATTCATCCACAGCCTTTATTCCCCCCACAGAACCAAAGGACAACACCAACAACCAGGTCACATCTGAGGTTGGTGTTGAAAAGTTGGATCATCTTCCTTTTTCCCCCCTCGCAACGCAACTTTTTAAATGTTTATTTTCTGTAGGGTTTCACAAAAAAAAAACTTTCTTGGCCAAATTTCATGATTTTGTCACAACCTTAGAAACATACAACCCAAAAACCCTAAAGTAACAGAACCCAACGGTCCTAGAAGACCAAAGACTCCTAAACAGCCTTGAATCAAGCAGGCCTTATGAAGCCTCCTAATCATGTGATGCCAATCAACCTGATAAGATGGGTTGGGTCAGCCACCTGGAGGTGGAACGAGCACAGATTTACTGAGGGTGGACAAGATTGGTAGTCAAGACAACAAATCCCCCACCGATTACAATTAAAAAGAGCAGATTCAACACCTTAATTGACGACCATTTCTTCATCAGCATTCTTACAGAATTGACTCACATTGTGAACTATGTGAACTTCCAAATATCTTGTATGAGATATTGGTCCTGAGACCTGGTCTTGAATGTTCTGACCAGATACATGGATTCAAAAATAAAGATGCTTGAGGGGACAACAACATTGTTTTTTGTTAGTTCTAGATATTTCGTCCTGTGCATGAATGTGTTGTATTTGTTGACTCTTTTTAGCAGTTAGAACAAGTTTGTAGGTCATGTGGTTATGATTCTTGTCATATTCAGTTTTAATGTTTGAGATCCTGCTCCTGTCGTCCTAACATCGCTGAGGTCATATTAGTCCAGAGACCAGACCAGACTATGTGGAGAAACCAGAGACTGTGGTCCCCCAGAGGTCTAGATAGTAGCTCACATTAGTCCAGACACCAGACCAGACTATGTGGGGAAACCAGAGACTGTCTGTGGTGCACCAGAGGTCTAGATAGTAGGTCATATTAGTCCAGAGACCAGACCAGACTATGTGGGGTGACCAGAGACTGTCTGTGGTGCCCCAGAGGTCTAGATAGTAGGTCATATTAGTCCAGAGACCAGACCAGACTATGTGGGGAAACCAGAGACTGTCTGTGGTGCCCCAGAGGTCTAGATAGTAGGTCATATTAGTCCAGAGACCAGACCAGACTATGTGGGGTGACCAGAGACTGTCTGTGGAAAAAACTTGTAATACTGGATGGTTTGCATTCTTTCTGTTACTTCTGTTTAGCTACACTATGCCTCCATAAATCTTCATCCACCCTACAACAGGTCACACTGGCTAGAAAACATAACGTTTCTCCCGGTTTCGTTTCAGGCTGCTACGAATCCCAACCCAGTTGCCATGACAACTGACAATCCTGCAGTGACCAAGATCAACTCAAGATGGTCCAAGATAAAGATTGTGACGAAGCAGGCTGGGGATGAATGCATCACAGCTCTAGAAATTGTCCCCCCTGTAGAGGGAGCAGAGAGGCATTCGATCCCAATCAGCCGTCCCAGGACTGTGGCAAGAAAGTTTGCAAGCATTGCTAGAAGCCAAGTGAAGAGGAAAAGACAGATGGCCGCCCGAGAAAAGAAAGTATGTTAATGCAGCACTACACAGGCATGAGACAATACAGGGTTTGCTGACACAACATAAAATACATTATATTACCATTTTCTAAGGTTTAGAAAACAAAACCAACGTAAGGTTTAGACAATAAAACCAACATTTGCCTGAGACAACCAAACCAAAGTTAGGTTTAGACAACAAAACCAATGTTAGGTTTAGACAACAAAACCAAAGTTAGGATTAGACAACAAACCAACGTTAGGTTTAGACAACAAAACCAACGTTAGGTTTAGACAACAAAACCAACGTTAGGTTTAGACAACAAAACCAACGTTGGGTTCAGACGACAAAACCAACGTTAGGTTTAGACAACAAACCAACGTTAGGTTTAGACAACAAAAACAAAAAATCAAAGCTAAAACTATTGGTTTTGCATGGCAGCATACAGTATGTTGCTGGTTTACATGTGGGACTGTGCAGTATACCTTCATGTGAATGCTAAAGAGCAGCTGTTGAGATGAATTGCTGCCGAGCCTCAGTCACTTCACATCATTAGTGTAAGCAATGACAGATGGCATTTTGTAAACATTCCCCTGAGCTTTAAAAATGACTGAGCATTATCTTAAACCACCGTTTTCTGATTTTGGTCCAGCACTCATAAAAAATCCCCAAAGGTCATATTTGAATTTCAAAACCATGGTAGTGTAGGAGTAGGTCTGGTGGATCTGATGTCAACGTGGGAGAGTTCCTCAAATGGTCACTTGATGGTTTAAAAGCAAGTCAAGACTCATGGATCAATCAGCAAATACAGTGAAATGAATGAAATGCTCAATTACCCTTTGCTCAGTTCACTCTTCCTCTCTATTTTCCTCTTGTTCTGTATAGGTGACCAAGACTATCTTCGCCATCCTGCTGGCCTTCATCCTCACGTGGACGCCGTACAACGTCATGGTGTTGATCTCGACCTTCTGCCAGTCCTGCGTCCCGGACACCGTGTGGGCTATCGGCTACTGGCTGTGTTACGTCAACTCCACCATCAACCCAGCTTGTTACGCACTGTGCAACGCCACATTCAAGAAGACGTTCAAGAACCTGCTGCTCTGCCAGTATAAAAACATAGGTACGAGATGAGATGGAAGACTAGGACTAGGATGGATGGGGTAAACCACTGCAAGAGAGGAATTGTTAAAAGGTGAGTGGAAGAGGAGGAATAGTCCTTCAAAAGAGAAGAGATGGGGAAGAGCAACTGTGCTTTATTCTCCAAAATGAATGCCAAATAGATTCAGTGTCAACCAGTGATTTTTAACCTGCCCAGCTTCCCCTCTGGTGGAACTAATCACCATGCTGTTATCTCATCTATCCATGACAGATGGGATTCCAGTGTACACTGCAGGAGTTCAAGGAGTAGCTTTAACACCCGTTAAAAAGTCACATGTCACTGCAAGGATCATTAAAACAGCAACTTAAGTCATGGTCTGACAATCAGTGTAGAGAACTTCCTTAACAAGGTATCTGAACATTCCATATCACAATGCATCAGTGCTGTGTGCATGCTAGAAGTCAGAGGATCAGAGGGTATGCATCAAGTATTGCGAGGTAGCTCAAAAGTTACTGCGAAGGAACGTAAAAGTAGGCCTTTTGGTGGTCATGATCAGACCTAACAAACTGGTGGTGAACTAGATCTAATCTTATTTTTTATAATTATTCAAAACTGATTCTGATTGATACCCCTAATGAGGTACTATAATTTGTTATGTGGACACGATGTTCCATAAAATAGAATGGAATGAGATCTAACTGGGAGGCTTTGAACACGACTTAATGCAAGACAAATGGTGGAGAGGAACAAACCAACACGGTTTCACAGCACTTCATGAAGCTTTCACGACATTGGATCTTGGTTTCGTGCTGAGCGACACCAATTGTGAGACCAATGAAAGTAACAAACGCCAAAACCTCCTAGTTGGGACACGTGCTGTCCCACACTGGTCTAGTGGTTGAAAGTCCTGTGTTATCGGATCCATTCAATAGGTTTCATTTCATGACTATTTCACAAAGAAAAACAAACAGTTGTTATGGTGGAGGACAGACGATGAGGTAGCCGCTCTACAACGCTGGAATATAGGGTATTTAAGTAGCATACCACACAAGTAAATTAGATTTACTTACCATGTTGGAGATCTTTAATGAATAAGAGTGAGTCGTCCACTAGTCGTAAGATAGGGGGTGTTTACAATGCAGCTGGAGGGAGGGAACGCAACAAAAAATGGTACGAAGAAAAAAGATGCTCCAGAGAAAAAATCGGGATGGGAGGAAATAACAGAGGGGATGGGTGGAGGAAATGGGTAAGAGGGAATTAAGTAAAAGGAAAGATGAGCCTGTAGACGAAAATTAGGCCACAGTAGGAGGAGAATCGAGGAAGTACATGGATTTCTCATTAAGTTCTGGGCTCCCATCCCTAATACTCATGCTGGAGTTATAAGGATTAGAAAGACGAGCTAAAATCATTCATCTAAAATCAGGATACAATCATGTCCTTCAGAACGTCCTTCTATATAAACAATTCTTCCCTTTTAGTAACGGTTTGACAGCTCAGAAGTTTGTGCAGGGTTTAGGTTAGGTATTATTTGTGCCCAATATGTATTAGAATGAGTCAAGGTCAAGAAATTCAAGCTGCACTGAACCTCATGTTCTTTTTTGGCTCACTTGTAGCATTGACTCACTTCCAACCCAGAACCAAACCAATTCATGAAATTTGTGGTGACAGTATGTCACAGCATCAGCTCAGAAACTCTCACACTTCAGAATTGTCCTAGAGTTGTTCCTGCTACAGATTAGTTAAACAAATAAATCTTAGATGTTTGTTTTTTTGACAATGGGAAGATGAATAAGAGAAGTTAATCAGGCCTTGCACAGATATAGCAAATGAGAAGTCATAAGGAATCAAATCAAACAGGATCAAATTAAATACAATCAGGCCAAATCAAACAACGTACTATCAAATGGGATCAAATCAAAGATGATTCAATCAAATGAGACCTTTTCAAACAAATTGAATCCTATGGGATCAAACTTAAATCAAAAAGCATCGTACAGTATCAAACTGGATCAAATCATGAGGGATGACTCAGGACTTGGGAATTGGGAGGAGATATTTCTGGCTGGAAGTAAAAGGAATCTTTTCTATGATGTGTGTAGATGACACTCTAATCTCCAGCTTATATAATTTTATTCTAGTGATTTTAGCTAACTATGGGATTGTGTTTTGTAAACTGAATTTGCTTCACACCACTGGCTGGCTTCTTCTCCAAAGAGTTGTTTCGCTTATCTGCACATTGACTACACGGTCCAGTCAGATATGAGGTTTCACCTCGTCTTGTTCCAACTCTTGGCCCTGAATTAGTCAAACTGGAGCGCGATGATTCAAAGCACAAAGCACAACGAAGTCATTATAAATTGGATTCTTCCACCCGACAAACAGTTCTCTGGTCTTCCACATGTTGATGACATCAGCCGTTTTTGTTCAGACATTTTGCTTTTAAACTCTGACCATTTAGAATAGCACTATAATTGTATGAACGTCACAACATGTATAAACAGGAAACAGTGTATTCCTAAGACACATGATGAAGTGAAAATATTTCCCTTTATTGTCAGTTGAGTCAAAGACACTGGAGACTCTGCAGGATCATTTCAAAAGCTTTTGGTAATTTATTCTGAAGTATCTCTTCATTTATTCCTTATTATTCATGCTGTCTTCTACCTCATCTTCATTTTCACACCGCTTCCTTGCAAATGAGGAACATTATTGTGGAACATTTCAGAGCAAAATACAAGTGGCTGCAGTGACATTTCAATTATATGGCAGATAAAAAAAAAACATAGTTCTCAAAGAATGTTTAAAAGTCCCAAGACTGAACGGTTGTATTAGTTGTAATAAATTCAGCGTCATAATTATAGTACATGTTCTGCTACCATTTAAACTTCAGATTCAATCCAAGTGACCTTTTTTTTGGTTTGTTTGCTCACAGTGTTGATAAAGTCTGTATTTAGATAAAGACTGGGTGTAATATGAAAACAGAACATGAGCTCAGAGAAAAGAAGAGTGAAAAAGGAATTGTACAAAGGCGGACATCACCAACAGACTGCAGGGTGTGATTGGCAGAAAGGATCATTGCTTGGTTAGTCAGACATACTTAATTGACAGCATTTCAGAATAAATGGATGACAGTAGGGTTTAGGGAAATTGGACTGACTTCTTTACTGATTGAAAGAATGGAACCCATCCATCTTAATTTGAGCCATTTTACTATTCCTTGTGATAAATGCAATGGGTTAAGAGAAGATTTGCTTGCTGGTGGTTGGTTAAAAAACATCACCATTATTTTATCCTGGTCGTCTAGGGTTTTAGGAAACAGACTATTTGATGACAGTCTAACGGGAGTTTGTGAAATAGTTAAAAAAAATGTTATCTATTACAAACTCTACAAAACCAATGTCAGCTTTAGACAACGAAACCAAAGTTAGCTTTTGACAACGAAACCGTTAGCTTTAGACAATAAAACTAACGTTAGCTTTAGACAATAAAACCAACATTAGATTCAGACAACAAAACCAACGTTAGCTTCAGATGACAAAACCAACGTTAGGTTTAGACAACAAAACCAATGTTACCTTGAGACAACAAAACCAACGTTAGATTTAGACAACAAAACCAACATTAGATTTAGACAATAAAACCAATGTTAGCTTTAGACAACGAAACCAACGTTAGCTTTAGACAACAAAACCAATTTTGGCTTTAGACAATAAAACCAAAGTTAGCTTTAGACAACAAAACCTACATTAGCTTTAGACAACAAAACCAATAATACAAACTAATACTGTTCATAGCTCTGGGCGTTGAATAGTCATTTGGTTGTGGTTAATTCATGTATCCACCATTAAAAAGGTTCATATATTTTTTTAGTACTGATAGACAAAAATTGACAATTTGTGTCCCTTAACATGAACCCAATACGACCACATCTGCTGAAGTGTCCTTGGGCAGCATACTGATCTCCACATTGCCCCATAAGGCCTGCTAGGTTAGCCTGTGTGAACCTGCGTGAATGGGTTAGTTAGATATGGATGGGCAGGTGCTACTTTGTAGTATGAATGTGTGTGAATGGGAGTAAAGTGCTTTGAGTGGACGTAAAGACCAGAAAAGTGATGCAGAGATGCATTTCATGACTATTTCACGACATGTGAAACTGGCCGTCTGCGAGCTCGTTCTCCATTCAGAACATTATTTCTGGTGTAACTTCGACTCTCTGGAGAGAGAGCAGAGTGTGGTGGAGGAGGGAAGAGGTATCAGGGCAGAGTCCGACCCACGGGGACCATGAAGTGCTTTGATGCTGTGGGCGTACATTAGGTCTAACAAGCATGATTGAGGTTTCCTCACCTCCTGTCACAATGGAACAAATTGCCTCCCACCTCCAAAGACAACTCTGCATTGATTGGTTTTCTATGCACCAGGAGTTTTTAACTCGCTGCCACGGCTGGAATCGTCAACGACATTGCTTCCGCTGCACCAAAATATATATAAAAAATTATATATATTTCATCAGATATTGCTCGATAATCAGTGTTCTTTTGTATTCATTACATAGTTTAACAACAGAAATGTCTTTAAAGTTGCGTCAATGCAAAAAAAAATTTGCACTCATTAAAAATGTAAGTTTAAAAGAAAACTAAGTATTAACATTGTTGACGGAACAGTATCCCAACTCGTCACATACGGGTAGAGCAGCGTACCTTTGCAGTAAACACCCGGTTAACATTGTGGATTCAAACAAAATCACTTTCTTAGGTTTACCCAATTAAATCACTTCGTTAGGTTTAGGGAAAATGTCCTGGGGTTAGGGTTATAAATAACGACTTACTAATAAGGTTTCAACAGCAAAAAGAAAGTTAGATTGAGACAACAACATTTTGTTAATTAAGTTTCAGAAAAGCTTAAAATAATAATGTAAGCAACATAACACAAGTACAGGAAACCCCATCTTTTACCCATTTTTTAAATACAAAATTAACATTAACATTGGAATTACTTGAAAGCCCATTGCGTCTCATACAGACAGTAAAGGCTAAATGGTCAATTTTTTCAACTTGTAGTCCAAAATTTTTAAATCGCAATAGGAAGGATATATCACGGTGATAATATTAAATCCCTGGAGGATCACAAAGTCGCACCCAAAGGTCACAAAACTACATAGTTAACTATGTAGGTTTCCTAAAAACATCAGTTTTGACAAAAATGCAACAAAAGTACATTGATTGTGTGAACAGAACTACTTGGTTCTAAAAGGACGCTAACATCAGTCTCCCCATCCACCACCCAGGCCTCTTTCCTACGTGGACTACCGCAGACTTGTTTGAAACTAATTTGTGATACTTCAAGAGCAACACGTAATCCTCCACTAAATGCGTTTCCCTGAAATGGAATTCAAAATGCAGTTGTGGGAACGTCATTTTTAGGCAGATGATACTTGATTTTATCTTCTTATCAGAAGATTTCGCACAAAAAAGGTATTTTAACTAACAGAATATAACAAACAAATCACATTTTCTGTTATTGTTAGGATGAACTATGTACAGAATGAGCAAACTGAAGCCTATAAAAACCTTCATTGGGCTCTGAGATTTTGTTTCATTTGCTGTAAAACATTTTTAAAGATCTCTATGTAAAAGTCTATGAAATGTATAATTCAAAGGGGGTAACTAGTCGCTAGTGTAAAATAAGCCACTGTACGTTCAAGCTAAACTTCATGACTGTAAATACACAACACACTGAATATGAATAATTGTTATTATCAATCATATATGGAATCATTCCAAAGAGAGGAGACTTTGTTTTCCTTCAAAATATATTAAATAAAGCTCCCAATGTACAGAGCATGAATGTTATAGTGATCTAAAGGCATTGTGAATTGCTGTCTTATATTTTTGTCAGAGTATTGCTTTTAAAATGTCAGCAGTTAAGTGATAACAAAACATTTCTTCCCCACAACTGATTACATCGTTTTTTATGTCCAGAGTGTATCCCTGAATGAAGATGTTTTATATTGGGAGCTGGAAATCTGTAATATAGATGCCAAACTGATGTAACATCTATGTAATTTTCCTCTATGTTGGTAATCATCTGTATACGTACTGTATGTGCTTTAAATTTCATGGGTTCCCAACAGAACTCTTTAAAGAGTAAATCAACACAGTTTTGTAAAACCATCACTTCACAATACTGGTCACTGGTCTGGTGGTTGAAAGTCCTGTGTTGTTGGACCCATCCATGTCCCCACAACCCCCACCATATTGAGAATTGTGACTTGTCTTTCTCAATATTTAATACTACACTACTAGCTCTAGATGTTGCATCATCACGTGGACGTGTTCCATGAAAAAGCATCCTAATTATCTTCACATTGACATTGTTTTAATGCCGGGAGACACGAACAAATTGACAATTTGGGGTTTTGTGACTATTAAAAGTTAAAATACTCCAGTGAGGTACTGTTACATCACACCTTTCAAGGACTTACTACAGTAAAAGTAGTGTAATTTCCTATGCGGCCCATTTTGCAATGAAACAGCCATTTGCTGCACTTAATGAACAACGGTTGATTTACTCTTTAAAAGTTTGTGTCCCAGCGTAGCCAGGTCCTTTTTTTAAGTCCTAGTGGTGTTTTGTAAAACCTGTATTTTTGTCAGTATAATGCTTTATGGCTGTTTGTACTTTCTCTTCTACATTTCTGTATAAAATACTATTTGAATCGGGGCATCATTTTTAAAGCACATTGCCTTGCACAATTCACAGCTACTATTACTTTTTAAATGAGATGTATTAAAGATGTATTAGAAGCAACTTGTGTTGATACAGAATAATGCAAATAAACAGCTGCTGTCAAAAGGTTGTATAATGTGTGTTGTCTCAAACTACATTCAGGCCTTTATACATTATATAAACCTGATTATTCAGCATCAAGATTCTCCTCTTGTTGTCCCGACGATGCTGAATCTTAAATGGAGGTAAACAAATGTTGCCTCCTGTGTCTGTGGTCCCCCAGAGGTCTACGATAGTAGCTCACATTAGTCCAGAGACCAGACCAGACTATGTGGAGAAACCAGAGACTGTCTGTAGTCCCCCAGAGGTCTACAATAGTAGCTCACATTGGTCCATAGACCAGACCAGACTGGAGAAACCAGAGGCTGTCTGTGGTCCCCCAGAGGTCTAGATAGTAGCTAGCATTAGTCCAGAGACCAGACTATGTGGAGAAACCAGAGACTGTCTGCGGTCCAAACAACAAGGTATCTGCTGTATTTATATCTAGATTACCTTATTTGGAGTGTTGATGGAGCAGCTACAATGTTAGCATAGCCTAGCACCCATCAGCCAGACTCCATTCAGAAAACAAGCATTTTAAAAGTAGTTAGCTTGTCGTCTTGAAGACAGACAGAACAAAGCATGACTTCACACTTTTTAATGATCACCATCATTATGGAGCTATTTCAGCATCATTTGCATCTGGTTGTTGATATTCAATCCCAGCTAAATAGTTTGTTTTGGGTTCCTCAAGCTGTGGTAAACCAGCCGACATGTGTCTTGCAATATCCAGTGAGTACAATTTGATGAATTCCATATGTTCTATATATAAAAAAATCAGCCACTAAGACACTAAAAAAAAAGAACGGAATTGCACACTAAAATTTGGAGGTATGATATTATATTAATAGTATGTCCAAATCTCTTTTATCTACAATGCACACAATACTAAAAGAGCAAACAGTTCATCTCTAATAAAAAAAGGATACTATATTAATTTGGTTTAATTTTCAGTGACAGGAAAAATCTAGGAGGTAGGATAATTAAATGGTTCAGCAATCAGATGTCAATTCATGTTCTAAATGTGAAAACATGATTCTGCATAGTGAGGCTCAAACAAGACAGACAAGGAAGCAGGAAATAATTTGCAATTCAACTATTATGGTTATTTTCATGATTATCTTCTTGTACTTTTATCTACTTAAGCAAGCGCCAGTGAAACAACAGATAACCCCCACCCCCTCATTGGCACCGTAACCATGGCAACACAGACAGAAACGATACACATCAATTATTCTGGTGCTGACCTAGATTGGGAGGAGCAGGTTGTTAACAAGTCACAATCGGATTAATGCACCACATCTCAGGTAATTACATAAGTGCAACATTGAGGAATACGTATGTCATTGGGCGTTCAGGGACACGTTAAGTCTGTGTCTAGATTCCCAACGCCAGCGATGGACATGAATGCCGATGCCGCTCGCATGACTGTAATCTGAAACAACGAAAGTGGTGTTTAGCAGTCAGTCACACCGAGGGAAGGAGAGGATATGTGTTGCCATGGTGAAATGGGATCATCATCAGAGTTAGCTGGAGCCTTGTAAGGAGGGGTGAATAATCGCTGCCAGGAATGTGAATTGGTCACACGGTCACACACACACACACACACACAATTAAAATGAAATATTGTACCAACAAACCCATATGTGGAAGTGTAAATCGGAGTGTGTTATTTGACACCAGTCTGTTTACTCTTGTAAATGTGTTAAATCTAATGAGCAGACAGCAGCGTGAAAAAAACTATATTCATGCAAAATGTTGTCTTCACACTGAAGTCCAATAGTTGCTTATTACGGTTATCAGGCAGGCATCTATGTGCGAGTGATAGGATTGTTTTTTATCCCCCTGCCTCGGAGAATTCTCGGCCCACGAGTTTGAAAACTTTGCTCACAACCCAGTATATCGCCACAGACTATAGTTATATTAATTATTATTGTTCTCCTGCAGTGTAAAAACAGCTATTTTTTACGAAACGTATCCTGTTTCTTCAATTTTTTTTGCGCAGCTCCCCTCGACAGAAATTCACACATCCACATCCAAACTTTTCACCCAATGTATATTTAATTGATAATTTTTAATAATTTTTAATAATTAGCATGTTACACAATAATTCATGAAATAATGCATTTAATTGTAACTGAGCAGAAGAGTCTACACTGTGCTTTATAATTTAAACACATTTTTTTAAATCAATGTTTTATATGGAAAAGTGACTTACACGGAAACATGGATGGTCATCATTCAATTTTTTTTTTAAGTATGTGAGGAAAGTGGTGAGGAAAAAACTACCCAAGGATCTTTGGTTGCATCCATGCTCATGGGAGATCAGCATGTCAGCTATATATTCTGGAGCGATCCCCCTACCAGCCTTAAATATTAAGATCCACACCGAGACAGACTGGGAGCCAATGAAGTGATGTGTTCTTCAACTTCAACTTCAACTTCACTTTATTTATAGAGCACCTTTCATACATGAACATGTAACACAAAGTGCTTTACACATCAAAAAAGAAAAGAAAAAACAATTACAAATAAAGCCCCTCCCTCCCACCCTCCATACTACACACACACACACACACAAACACACACACCTACACACTCTCACTACTGACAATAGGGAGACAATAGTTCTCTCCAGTTGGTCTAGAACTACCAAACATCTACCATTATTTCCTTGTGAATAGATATTTCGGATCAATTCTAGTCCATGAATGAGTTTAACTGTAGAAAACTTCAGTTACCCACTTATTCATATCTGGAATGGACATGTGGAGGTTGTGTGATTGATTGTCATAGTCAGTAATCCCTGTGGAACTCGTTATGTATTTTTGACGTTCAATTAAAAATGAGTGTGAAAGATCATTTTAAGTTTCTGTTCTGGATTCATTAGGGTCCAGGGGGAAAAAGAAAGAAAAAATACTGAATAAAACCACATCAGTTGAATCACAATGAATTAAACAATTACTAAACAGATGACACCATGCAAATACAGATATACCTAAAGTCTATAAATGCATAAAAATGTATTTAGTGAATCAGTAACCCAAGACAGTTAAGAATCAATTCGGGGTTGGTTCACAGAGCTGTTGAAATGTGTTGCATAAAATACATAAGTAACAAGTTAAAAATACAAGAATTTACTACAAACTTGCAGTCTGGGCAGACACAAGACTCACAAGCAGCAGGTTGTTTCACAAAAAGCAGTCTTATTGACCAGGTCAGGCAGGCAAACAAGACAGTGGGAATAAGCTAAACCCAAAAATCCATTGACAAAACCATGAAGACGAACACTAGAATAATAACGCTGGTGAGTAGTGTACACTAGGGAAACAAAGAAAAACAGACAAACCAGGACTATTTAGGGGAAGGCTTGATGGGAATCTGAGGGGTGGGTAATCGGAGACGGTTGGGGAACGGGAGGCAGGTAATTAATCAGAGGCAGGTGGGTAATCAGAGGTAGGTGGGTAATGGGAGGCAGGTGGGTAATCAGAGGCAGGTGGAGAACGGGAGGCAGGTGGGTAGTCAGAGGCAGGTGGGTAATCAAAGGAAGGTGTGTAACGGGAGGCTGATGGGTAATGGGAGGCAGGTGGATAACCGGAGGCAGGTAGGTAGTCAGAGGCAGGTGGGTAATCAGAGGCAGGTGGGTAATAAGAGGCAGGTGGATAACGGGAGGCAGGTGGGTAATCAGAGGCAGGTGGAGAATGGGAGGCAGGTAGGTAGTCAGAGGCAGGTGGGTAACGGGAGGCAGGTGGGTAGTCAGAGGCAGGTGGGTAATCAGAGGCAGGTGGAGAATGGGAGGCAGGTGGGTAGTCAGAGGCAGGTGGGTAACGGGAGGCAGGTGAGTAATCAGAAGCACAAGGGCAGCAACTGAAACGACGAGACTAGTAAGAACTACAAAATAAACCAGGAAACACAACAGATAATGTTTTCTAATGGAATGTTACATAGTGTTCATTCAGATTTCTGCTTCAGATCTCTGTCGGGAATGAAGGAACCGAATGATTAATAGAAATGGTTCAGCCAACTTAAGGCTTCTGATTTTGTATGAGCTTGAGTATTTAAATTAGGAGAGTCTGGAGAACCTGGAGGACTACAAGGAAGAGAGTGCTTCTCCCGGATTGTCATGAGTCCTAAATCTTCAATACTGACTCTCTCTACAGGAGATCCTCTACAAAGAGTTTCAGGCCTTGCAGGAATCTCTGGAGTTCAGCCAGCAACAGGTCTCCTCCCTGGCTGCCGTGAAATCTCTATGACAGTGTTTCACTTCTCTCTAAAAAGGCAAATAAAATATGCATGCGGGACAGTTGGTTCTTTTCGGGAATACACTTCAGCGTGTTCAAACAAATTTGTGCACATTTCCACTGCACATACAACATTTGCCTCATGCTTGCCACATGGTATCAAGTCTCAAAGTCACAACACTTTGGAAGTTGTCTGTGGTTCTTCTCATTTTGCAAGGCTTGATAAAAAATTAATGCGGGCTCGCTGCTTGAGTGTTACAAACTATCTCTGTCTCTGCCGGGTACTTGTTCAAGATGATCTACATGAATGTCTGCAGTTCGGAGGCATTAAACGAAGGTTTCTCTCTCTGGTCTGAGTGAGCCTTCTCTCATAACCCATAAGGGGCCCTGCCACTGGTTTCCACTGGTTACCATTCCCAGCGTGATAAACGGAGATGTAGAAGGGCATTGTGGGGGTACTGTCACCATCCACATGCTACAAAGTGTGCGTGGTTTACAACTCTCTCCACAAAGGATTATTGCCTTCATTAGCAACACATAATGCAGAGGTGGGAGTCACAGGCAAAGTTGATCCGGCAGCAGGAGCAGCAGGGGGGGATGGGGCCGATTGTTTTGCACAGCCCTCCAGTACACGTAGCCATCAAAATAATGATATATAATATCAGCCTGACTCGTCCTCTTTCTTGGTGGAGAGATGGTACCAATAGCTCTGATCCCTGATCAGTTCCTCTGTTGAGATTTGGAAACCTGAATGTGTCTCAACACTACCACAGAACTACTCATTTGGTAATATATTATTACGCTACTGCAGTTTGGCAATTTTTTGTATATGTACAACAAGCCAATACCCCCCGATTTGGAGTTTCATGGGACATTTCAATTGATCAACTCTATTTTATTTAGCCATCTAGACGCCCAATCCGAGCATTTACGACGGATCTGATCCACTGCTTGACGTGTGACAATGGCACTTATTTGGTAAATGGACCATTTCTATTGCACTTTTCTAGTCTTTTTCAACCACTCAAGGCTTTTCTCACGACATTCAGTCTAAATGTACCCATTCATATACTGATTGAACAGCCTTCAGGGGCAATCTGGGCCACGAACTGAACAACCGATGACTCGCTCTACCCCTATTTTGTACTACCATTGTTGCTATGAGGTTCCAAGTTTTCCCCTCTTTCTCTGATGATCCACTTAACTGCACATGTGGTCAGGTTGGTGAAGTAATTACCTGTAATGTGTCTTAGATGTATTTAATCACATTTCAGATCAAGTCAGATTCAACGTTGTTACAAGATGCCTTTTCTGTTCTTTTTCTTTTTGTTACCACAACCTCGCAGAAGGCCTTTTAAAGGTAATAGACGAACACATCAGAGCTGAACACATCAGAGATGTGGGTGTATTTGATATGAAGCGCTGTCTTTTTTCCCACCTTTAATAACCCTCATTCAATCCAATCTAAAACTCTGTGTGAAATCTACAAAAGTGCTTTATAAAATCATTGATGAGGTCCTGCTTGTTCGTAAAAAGAGATAAATTGTCCTTTGGGTTTCTATCCTGAAATAGTCTGTAAACGCTGGCAGGCTTCCTCTGTGTCCCTCTTTTGAGTTTGACTCGGTCTCGTCCCCGTAGGCTGCCTCGCATTCCTGAAACTCTGGGTTTGATCTGCCTCTGCGCTGTTCTCATTTCCTCCTCCATTCCTCCGGCTTTAGAAAGGCTTTTATTTTTTTCTTCATCTGGGTTTTAAGTTCCGTTGTCGCCATAATTTGTTTTGTTTTTTTCTGAATAACCAACTTATATTATACATAATTGTGTTGAATCATTGGCCACTTGTTGCCACCTACCATCTTGGTGCCACCTAATGGTCCACTGATAGGCTTCATGGTGTTTTCATAGTAACAGTGGTTCCCAAACTTTTCACAGGCCTGGAGTGTTATCTTTTTTTATGTACCCCTACGCCAATTTGCGTATCCCAGTTTGGGAACCACTGATGGCAAACGACGCCTAAGTGCGTTTTACTTGCATTCTCTCTACGGGCCATCAGGGGGTGACAACCTCTGGTTCCAAAAATAATTGATGTCTCGCTGAAGCTACAATGCCTGTGTGTGTGTTCGGTACCAGGATGTAACGTTACTCACACTAACAACAGGTCTCTCGCCTTCTTTCTCTTCCGATAAAAAGCATCACTGATTGAAACACATCGGCTATGATAATTAGAACATATGTGATGGAACATAGCTAGGTAGCGAGCAAAAAGGGCGTTGTGTGAGATCAGAGATGTAGTTCACTGAGCGATTTCACACTAACCTAAATATTACAACAACAAACAGACTTTGGAACATAGCTAAGGTAGCTAGGTAGCAAGGCAAGCGAATGGCTGCGTTGGTGACGTACGTCCCGTGAGTCAAGTTTACCCAGCGGTTTCACACTAAAATACATTGTACGATGACAAACTGGGACTGTAGCTAGCTAGAAAGACAAGCTAATGGCTGCATTGGTGACGAGAGACGTAGTTCACCTAGCGGTTTCACACTAAAATACATCATACGATGACAAACTGGGACTGTAGCTAGCTAGAAAGACAAGCTAACGGCTGCGTTGGTGACATACGTTGTAGTTCCTGATGTAGTTCATTGCTTGAAAACTGACAAATGAAAGGCTGCATGTAAACGAGAATATAAGTGGAATATTAATTTTCATCAGCCATCAGATTAGTCGGAATATTGTCCTTTTAGGCGCATGTAAACAAAGTCATTCACATCTCATCTGAATAAGTCATATCAAAACTTGAAAAAGAAAAAAAAATGGTGTCACATAACAAAACAAAGTTAACAAACACTGGGATCAACTTGTGTGGAGGCTGAATGAAATGTGAATGAGTGGATCAAATGAAGACGGCAGAATGGAAGTCGCTGCTGCAGGAAGCTGCTGATTTATTGATGAAGGCTTTCTTCTCCAACACACATCAAAGACGGAGTGACACACGAAAGGTGTGAAGAGAGAGAGGCTGACTGGATGCGTTTTCAAATCAGGTCATGAAAACGAGATCAAAGTGGTGCGACGAGTGAGTTTTATTTATTCAGCTAATATCACAAATTACGGATTTGGTGTGAATAAATGATAAAAAAGGCTGCTGCAACAAGTGGAAGCTGCCCTTCAGACCCTGCATAGACCAAACAAGCAAAGACCAGGATAAAGAGGACCAGGTGAAACCAATCAGGTAGACCGGTCAGGAACACCAAAGAAGACAGGAAATAATACATGCAGGAGGAAAAGTATCCATGACATGAGGAGGAGGATGGGATATGGCAAAAATGTTAAAGCAAAACTACTAAAGCAATACATACATATTTGAATACATATAACTAAAATATGTATTAAAAGGGTTTTAAATAAATATTAAAGCCCAGCAGCCTTCTTTGTCGGGACACTGAAGGCACCGTTGTCGGAGATCTGGGAATTCAGTTTTATCCATCTTTTTTTATCATGTACATAAAAAGTGTCAAAAAGTTAATCAGATGATTAGTTCTTGAGATATATGGAAAAAAAAGACAGACATGAATGTGGTTATTACAAAATAAGTAAAGACAACATTCATTCTTTTATGTTTTCTTAAAAAAAAACTGTTCCATTCACTCAAATTAAGTGCTTTGCATTTGATTGGATTGCTAAAAAAGTAGACGGGCTTATAAAATGGACACGCCTTCCTTATTACTAAAAGTTCAGATCGATGGAAGGAGTTCATGATATTATTGGTACTAGCTGATGCAAGCACACCTCCTATAGTTTAACAACAGCAACGCATCCTCATTTGTTCTACCTTCATTTGCTCCACCTTGAGCTCAATTTCTAGTCGTTTCAAACCCACCTCAGCAGCAGGTTCATCGACACCCACTTCCCCGTCACCCTCGTCACCTGGATTTAGGCTCAGAGGCATCAGCGAGGATTTGTTCCTCCAATAACCAGATTACCCTTTTTTACACCATCCTGTCTGCTCCCCGCCGTCACAGTAACACCAAATTGGCGAGCAAATAGCAGTTCTGGAGTCTCCACAAACGAGTTCCTACCTGAATTCTCAAGCTTTTCAAAAGCTACCAATAGAATACCTGCAAAGTGACAGGTTTATTCCAGATCCTAGACTAGCCCCCGATTGTTACATTTCCAGAAATAAAAGCCTGAAGGACAAAACTACTAAGAAAATAATGCACAATAATCTCAGTCAGACAGAAAAACTAAAGAATTGGACCCAGAAAATGAACAAACAGTGAAAACAAACACTTGCACCCAAAACCCAGAGAGCCAACTGAAGGTGTTGACCCTCCCGACACATCACACACTGATCAGGGATCTGCAACTCCCTTATATAACCTCTTTGACTGATGGATTGCAGTCACCTGAGCGAGATCACAGGTGCACCCTCAGCTCCTGATCACTTGTGATCCAGATCTTCCCAAAGGGATCCGTAACAATCATGACGTTGGATTTAGACAAAAAAAAAACAATGTCTTTGTATGTTTTGCAGTTTTTTCACACTTGAAAAAAGAAAAACCTGGTCCATTATGAATAAATCCTGCTCAAAAAAAGAAAGGAGAATATAAATATGTGGGGCTTTCATGTCTACACAAGTCTGCAATAATACAAACAAGACACAATATGTTTTGTCATTTTAATAAACAAAGAGAAAATGCAAACCTTCTACAGGAGAAAAACATTTGCTATTCTGAAATGGGAGGATTTTTTTGCTCCCCAGTCTTCAAAGTGAAAGGATTGTATAACGGGGCTTTTATGTCCAAAGGCACATTTACAAAGTAAATATTCCCAACTTTATTCTACAAGTCGGTCCTGTGGTAAGAATTATTGATCAGGGTGGGAGACAATGACACACAAAGAAACCGTTTGTGTGTGGATAACAACATGATTCAGACGGGAAGATTAGAAGAGCTGAGAAAACTTCAAAGATATAGTTTCAGTCGATGGTCTCAGTCTAGTTTTGGCCTCAGGGTTGTTATGGTTTCAGTCTAGTTATGGTCTCAGGGTTGTTATGGTCTCAGTCGATGGTCTCAGAGTTGTTATGGTCTCAGGGTTGTTATGGTCTCAGTCTAGTTATGGTCTCGGGGTTGTTATGGTCCCAGTCCATTGTCTCAGTCTAGTTATGGTCTCTGGGTTGTTATGGTCTCAGTCAATGGTCTCAGAGTTGTTATAGTCTCAGGGTTGTTATGGTCTCAGTCTAGTTATGGTCTCAGGGTTGTTATGGTCTCAGTCGATGGTCTCAGTTTAGTTATGGTCTCAGCCGATGGTCTCAGTGTAGCTCTGGTCTTGATTTAGCTCTGGTCTCAGTATAGCTATGGTCTTGGTGGAGCTATGGTCTCGGTGTAGCTATGGTGTAGCTATGGCCTTGGTGAAGCTATGGTTTCGGTAAAGCTATGGTGTAGATATGGTCTCGGTGTAGCTACGGTCTTGGTGTAGCTATGGTGTAGCTATGGTCTTGGTGAAGCTATGGTTTCGGTAAAGCTATGGTGTAGCTATGGTCTTGGTGAAGCTATGGTTTCGGTAAAGCTATGGTGTAGATATGGTCTCTGTGTAGCTATGGTCTCGGTGAAGCTATGGTGTAGATATGGTCTCGGTGAAGCTATGGTGTAGATATGGTCTCTGTGTAGCTATGGTCTCGGTGAAGCTATGGTGTAGATATGGGGCCCTAGTTTCGTGGCGCAGCGCAGGGCGGCGAAGGGTGGCGGAGCCGGCGCAATGCAAGTTTCGACCCGCGCAGCCTTGCGCACCGTCAGTTTGGCAGTTTGGTGGATCGCCTGCGTCAAGATGAGTGGCGGCGCAGCAGGGGGAGGCGGCACAGATTCAGCTTGGCGTAGCGGAAGTTTCGTGGCAAAAAGCCTCGCCGAGACTGCGCTGAAAGCTCGCCAGCTCCAACCTGGTCTACTTTCGGCGCAAGGTGTAAATAAAGTCCATTCATTCAATGTGAATCACAGCTGGTGGAGTGGAAGTTTGGCTGACGGCGCGCAGTGCGCACACGTCACCGAGACCTCACAGGCAGGTTTCCACAGTTCCAGGCACATTTAAATGCAATACATAATCACAACAAACACTATTTAATGCAACTAATTGAATCAACACGTGCATTTATATCTATATAGATTGTCCCGTCACATCTGACGTCAGATCAAAGGCGGATGGCACGCGTAACGGAAACTCAGCCTCTCGGACCAAAACATCTCCCTCTCTCTCTCCTGTTTTTTATAATATCGGCATTGTTATTATTATAATACGCGCGCACAGCGCATGATGTGCGTGGTGGGAGCGGCGGCGCTGCTTATGTCATCGGGTTGTCAAGTGACGGATCTTGCACTGAACCTCCCCTAACGCATTAAAGGAGAGGAGAGAAGCTCATTTGATTTGTGAAGATCTGAATCGGCTGTATTAATCCCAGTCCACGCCTCGTCTCCTCCCTCTTTCCCACTTGCGCGGGTGGGAGTGACGGGAGGTGTGCCTGCGCGAGCCTGCGCGGTGCACGAAACGTGCAAAGTCCAGGCGGACACACCCCGTCGGCGCGGTGCAGGTGCGCTGAAAGCTGAGTGCGCCTGGTCTACGAAACTAGGGCCCATGGTCTCGGTGAAGCTATGGTGTAGATATGGTCTCAGTGAAGCTATGGTCTCGTTGTAGCGATGGTGGATTGGATGTCCAGAGGCATTTGATCTATCAAGCGTTCAGTAGTGACGATGGGTCACAAGTTCCAATGCACTTTAATTGGAAGCAGCTGGTGTTCATGCTGAGGGTGAGGCTCCCTTTATTAGTCCAGTAGAGATTTAGTGCCTTCCAGACTGTGACTTATAGTCTATCAGGCTGTTGTTCTATAAGGCCACTGTGCGACTGTCAGATGGTGCGATCGATAATTATTTCTAGTTCTTCTTTTCATCTCCGCAGCAACGTTCTAGTTGTCCTTGCCTTTTCTCTTCTTTCCTGAAAAAAAAAGACACAGGGGTGCAAATATGAATCACAAGAATATAACAATAAAATGAGCAAATGGGTGCCATAATATCACTTAAAATATCTCAACTGTGGAACAGGTTACCATGACATTTTGTCCAGACATTCATGGTCGAATGAATACTCTTGATTGAGTGACAGTAATTGTCCATTTTCAGGGTTTAACTTACATATTAGGAATGTAACTTTTCACGTACAGCAGTCTCACCTTTGGTTTTTGTCTTGGTTTTTCCAGTGCACGGTTTGGTGACAGCAATAGCCTGTTGACACTCTGCGTTATACAGAGCCCTCTTCAAAGTCCCCGTTCTGGTCCGCAGGCCAGAGCTTGGATCACACTCTCCCCAACTACCAAAGCGATACTTACAGTCGGCTAGAAGATGGAAAGAGGCAGACAAAAGACACATGCAATAACTTCATATCAAATCTGACCACATTTGGGTTAAAATGACTATGAAATTCAAACAAAACAAAAAGAAACATACTGGTCTAGCGGAACCAGGCTGGAACCTGGGCGTCCTCATAACTCAAATTTACAATACCAAGGTTAAGCTTTGGCATTACTTAATTGTTTTTGTGGAGCGATTTGAAATGGTTTTCCAATTAAACTCCAAGCATTTATATGGAAATCAAAGTGGGTAAAATCATAGAACAGCTGCATCATTAAAATGATTATCGTACTGTTCCGATTCCGTTGGCAGGTATTTTGTCTTTTAGGAAGCAAGTTATGAGAATAAATCCAAATAAGGTGCATTATTTAATTCTCGTTTGTCAAACTGTCATGTGAACTAATAAAAGTAGAGACTCTACCATTGTCACTATTTAAGTTCAAGTCATTTATGACCTTTGTGTTTTTTTATTATTTTATTATTATCATTTTACAAATAATAGATTGATCTAAAGTGGGCATCGTTTAAGAAGTGGTTTAACAAACGAGCAAGCTACGACAAATACCAGGTTATTGTAAATAATAGCTGAAATATCCTTAGACAAACAATTAAAAACACTTTTAAAAGGGTCAAAATATGATACAATAGT
Organism: Chelidonichthys spinosus; assembly: GCA_029853015.1. Lineage (NCBI taxonomy): Eukaryota > Metazoa > Chordata > Actinopteri > Perciformes > Triglidae > Chelidonichthys > Chelidonichthys spinosus. The sequence goes on from CM056844.1 coordinate 8,284,323, forward strand.
ACATTTTGAAGGAGGCGGGGTAGGAGAAATGGACATAAAATCTGAATTTGAAGTTCTAGAGTTGTTTAGAAGTGTATCTATTGTAGAAAACAAAACCCTTGAATAATGTGTATTATGGTTTAATAGATTTTGAACTAGAGTTAAAAGTAATTCATAGATTTTGGTATATCCAGATGCTCTAGAAGCTGGGTTTATATTGGGGCCTTTTTCATCACACTTTAATTTAAACAAAACCACCTAAAATGACTTCCGTTCCTCGACTAAAGGTGGTAACCACATCTTCACTGGGTGACATATTAGACGTAACAGCATAGAATTTGGAAACTATTAGACCCTTACAGGATCCAGAGGGTTGATCCACCATAAATGTTCTGGGTACGATCCTTTAAAAAGGCTTTATTACTAATCCCAATGACTGAATCTTCCCTGACACAGAATCTTTAGCCCCACAGAGGGTTTCCATGCAGGGCTGCTGCATTGGATTGCATCACATGTTCAAGATGCTTGTGGTGATGAGATGTAATGGAGCTTTACCATTCTCTCTGTGCGTATGTGTGTGTGTGTGTTACCTCCAAAGTCTTTTTTCCAGTTGCAAGGCACTCTACATTTCATCTTTTTACTCTGCTGGTCACATGACCCCTCTCGAAACCCGGCTCCGCAGTCCCCGTTGCTAGGCACACAGTTGCCATAGCGCCAGTCGGTGCATTCTGACCCGGGCTGGGAGGGTTTGTTTTTCTCTGAGGGCAGAACGATCAGACGTGTATAGTTAATTCAAATGTGCAGTTTCCACAATGTTGAGAGCTTCTGCCCAGTTCATCCGGTCCGCTGGTGATTGTTGGTGAACTGGGAACAGCCATTCTGTACTCAACAACACACACACACACACTGAAAAAGAGTTTCTAAAATGTTGAATGACTTCAATTTGAGGTGGCGAAATTTGAATTCAAAACAAGTTTGGAACAACAAATCTTGATGGAATACTTTTTGCACATATTGGCACATGCCCTATGGTCACATGATGGGATGTTCCAACAATCGATTAGAGGGGGCCGTACATACAGTGACATTTCAAATCAATGGTTTCGCAAAAATGCGTGTTAAAATTGTGAATTACGTTTTGAGGGGAACGTATTCCACGACCCTGAATACAGGATAAGCAGTAGACAATGGATGGATGGATGGATGGGGAACGTATTCCGATGTAGGCTTAATTTGCTCATTACGTATCGGAAATGAGTTGCAACCATAGACGTAGTCATGACAACCATGAATAGTACCATTTTGAAGAGTCATGTTTGGCATTTTGGCCGCCGCCCTCTTGGAATTTTTGGCACCAGTGACCATATTTGGACTGTGATGGAGCGACGGGTGGTTCTGACAAAACACAAGTGGCACCCCGAGCAATACGCTGACTGGATCGGCATCCATATGGCTTCAGTTCGTGGTAGCAAGGCTGCGGTAGTGACCTGTCAATCACAAGGTAGCCCCGCCCCCTAAAGCATCCCCTGCTTTCTGATCTGTTTGACTCTAAATGAACATCATGCTGGATTGAAGAAGACCATAAACTCATGTTTAATAATAATAAATCAAATATACTCTGTTGAGAAAGAGAATAGGGAGTACAGTAAGAGAGAAGTCTCACCTTTCTTGTTTTTCCCTCCAGCTACAGTGTTGACGACGATGAGGGTGACTAACAGCAGCAGCAGTTGGGCCTTCATCCTGTAAAACACACAGTGGTGAGAGAGCCACCATTAAACAGGGACACAAACAGCACATTAAGTGTTGACCCTTGGCCCTCGTCTCTTCCCAGCATGCCATCGCCGCACATAACAACCCGCCAGGGGAGCACAACAAGCACATGTTTTATTAGTACAATTTTTACAAAGCAACAGCATAACTACTGCTTGTGTTCGTACACAGCAGGCTTAAATCGCCTGGGTGGTGTTATCCCAACTCCCGATCGCACTGAGATGTGATGCATCAGGATCGGCTGATAAAAAAAAAAAAAAAAAAAGGCCCCGCCATCTAACAGGAAGGAAGTAGTTAAAGCCTGTTGCACCATTTGAATGGCTGCCTGGAAAAACGGTTTTGCAGGCGACAACGAGAGATGAGTCGCCCCCTGGTGGCCAGCAGAGAGGATGCAAGTTTAAGGACCTTCAGCATCGCAGTGACCCAGGATTTTTTTGTATAGACATAAGATAAGAAAAAAAAACAAGAGAAGATGAATACCATTCACATTTGAGATCCACTGACTCACCCGAAGCCTTGACGTTGCCGTGAAATGAACATTTCTATTGAAACACTCATGTGACACATCTTGTGGGTTTCATCAGGTGGAGTCCGACACAAATGTTTTGTCAAACTGCTGCTTTGAAGGTAAAGAAACAACCTTCGACTACAATATACACCTTCAAATGCAGATATATTTTCCAAACAACGCATGGACGGTGTGAGTGGCCTCGTGAGAAGCTCAGACTAAATATCTTTGAAGGATTTCTCAGTAATAGTGCGAGCAAAGCTTGCGGAGCATGATGGAGTGTATGTTTCACACAGGCTGTAATTATGCATCGCTGCTCTAATAACCTGTCCAGGGACTGGAGTTGAAAGGCGTCCCATGAGGAAACAAGTCCAAGCTTCTCCAGGATCAACCCAAGTAGCACCAGGAAGATAAAAGTATATTCAGACTGTGGTCAACCACAGTCCTAGTTATGTATCATCAGACACTGAATGATCACAATACCATTATTCTGACTTGGTTTGGTCAATGACAAGGTCTCAAATGTCCTAACCTCCTACCTTCTTGGTTCATTAGCTGAAACAACAGAATTGTATTAAGGCATGAAGGTCAGAAGTCATGTGATGGAGCCAAGGAATGACCCACAATGAGGTGGTTCAGGTTAAAAGTTAATGGCCTGCTGGGGATGCTGATAGAGGTCTTCACCCACATGGAAGACCTACGTGACCCAACGGGTTTTCGATGAAGGTGATCGTGAGACTAAAACTATGGTGCTATGTTACCCTTTAGTGTCAGTCAGGATTAGGGTTGTTCAAAAAAAACAAAAATTGATAAACGACACTAAAAATAAGTATCAGATTAGATGCGAATTTGCGAAACTATTGATTGATGTGCAACTTCCCCTAGCAATGCCGCATTCATGCTAATTTCCGTCGCGTTTAACGTGAACAAACGGTGGTCTCCCGGAGCTCTACGACAGTATCTCACGTAGTTTCGTACAGACACCGAACCAAACTATCTGCGGGTACAAACAACAAGGTGGCTGCCGTACTGATGTAATACAATGTTAGCATAGCCTAGCCCTAATCGATCCGAACACCATCCAATTGGCGTATCGTCTCGCTGACAGACTTAAAACACCATAACTTCATGTTTCACCAATCATCATTGTTATATTGTTACTTCAGCATCCTTTTTATCCATTTATTGCAGATAAATCGCAAACAAAACGTGTTTGATCCGGGCGTATATTGATGTACGGTATATTATTATTATAACCTTTATTTAACCAGGTTTGTCCCATTGAGATCCAAGATCTCTTTTGCAAGAGAGACCTGGCCAAGAATGGCAGCACATAAAGTTACAAACACATCATCACATTAATCATAGACAAAAAACAAAAACAATTAGTATACAATTAGCAATTGAATTTTCAAAATTAGTTAAGAGAATTTACAAGATTGGTCAAACATTTGCAATCAAATAAAACATTTACACTCCTGAAGCCTGGATGTAATGGAATTTATCAAGGACTTAAATACATTGAGAGATACCAGACTTTGGAGTTTGAGCTCTGACTGCAAATTGTTTCATGTACTCGGAGCAGATAATCTAAAAGCTTTCTTCCCCATTTCTGTTCTGACCTTAGGAACAGTAAAATGATAAACGTCCTGAGAGTGGAGACTATAGGTACTACTATTCAAAATTCAAGATCTAGTAAACCTGTCGATGTGTGTCTTGCTATTCACAGTGAATACAGCTAAATTAAAACACCTCTTGATGATGACAGGAGGCTGTTTTATTAGCCGGTGTATATGGGATTTATATATATATATATATATATATATATATATATATATATATATATATATATATATATATATATATATACACACATACTGCAAGGATGAATGAAGAAGATGCTGCCCACACCACAGGCCAACCGAAACAGAAAGAAAGACAGTCTGCCAAAAGCTTTTTATCTATTATACACTCTGTAACTGTTGAAGCCAGTGACCGAGAAACCTCCTGGGAACCAGCCACAAGGGTCGTTTCTGTGAGTCCAAGTAGTGACCCGTTAGACAGCAGGTCACGTCTACGCTTAGACTGGTTGAACTCTGACAATGTGGTTGGATCGGGGTGTTTCATTGATGGCTAATCAAAGCCACACCCACACTGTCTTGATGAAGTAGACTGATTTAAAGATGGGACATTTCTATGTATTAAATGCTATATTGCCACTACCCGAAATATAAATCCTGGTCAACAGACAGAAACACTCTCAACTCCCAACAGGGACTTTTCTTCTCTCTGCTCTGATTATCTCTGTCAGTACCCAGAGTTCCATCTGCCACAGTAAAAAAAAAAAAAAGATCAGTCCTGACAAAGGAAACATTTCTTCAGGGTCGTGATGGTTGGTTGAAAAGGTATTTGCTGTGCAAGCAAAAGGAAGAAAAGCCTTAATAACATTTATGAATACATACATAACACAAATCTAGCCTCAGCTTATTGAGATCACAGTAAATGAAGCATGTAAACAAGATGAGTCAGTAACCTTCGCATTGTTGAAGTTACTTTTGTCCAATCATCCATCTTGTGCTCTATATGCAAAGGCTATGGATAGCCTACAAATCGACTCAGCTTTTATAAGTTATCAAACTAACTGTGTGAAAAGCTTAAATCTGTGTGCATGTTGTCTTCTTTTCCGCTTGGGGCTTGCTGGTATCTACATCGTCAGTATTGTAAACCTGAACTGAAACAGAAGAGACCACTTGGGGGTCTCCAACAAAGCCAACATTAGGTTTAGACAAGAAAACCAATGCTAGGTTTAGACAACAAAACCAACGTTAGGTTTAGACAACAAAACGTTAGGTTTAGACAACAAAACCAGTTAAGTTTAGACACAAACCAACATTAGGTTTAGACAACAAAACAACATTTGGTTTAGACAACAAAACCAACATTAGGTTTAGACAATAAAAACAACGTTAGGTTTAGACAACAAAACCAACATTAGGTTTAGACAACAAAACAACGTTAGGTTTAGACAACAAAACAAAGTTAGGTTTAGACAACAAAACAAAGTTAGGTTTAGACAACAAAACCAACGTTAGATTTAGACAATAAAACCAATGTTAGCTTTAGACAACGAAACCATCGTTAGCTTTAGACAACGAAACTAACTTTAGCTTTAGACAATAAAACCAACGTTAGCTTTAGACACCAAAACCAACATTAGGTTAAGACAACGAAACTATGTTAAGTTAAGACAACAAAACAATGTTAGGTTTAGACAACAAAAACAATGTTAGGTTTAGACAACAAAACCAACGTTAGGTTAAGACAACAAAATAACGTTAGGTTTAGACAACAAAACCAACATTAGGTTTAGACAACAAAACAACGTTAGGTTTAGACAACAAAACAAAGTTAGGTTTAGACAACAAAACCAACGTTAGATTTAGACAATAAAACCAATGTTAGCTTTAGACAACGAAACCATTGTTAGCTTTAGACAACGAAACTAACTTTAGCTTTAGACAATAAAACCAACGTTAGCTTTAGACAACAAAACCAACATTAGGTTAAGACAACGAAACTATGTTAAGTTAAGACAACAAAACAATGTTAGGTTTAGACAACAAAAACAATGTTAGGTTTAGACAACAAAGACAATAAAAACAAGATGTTTCTTCAAAATCTCATCTATAATACAATTTAGTAATTATTAGGAGACATGGTTTTTTAGTATCAATTGTCCCGAGCTACGTTAACAGTGAATTCGACACTACTGGAGGGCATATTTCTAGTATTTTATTTTATTTATTTATTTGTTCTGCAAAATTGTAATTCTTGTCCTTGCACATTTTATGCTTCTCGTCACTGAAAAAATGTTCTCACGTACAACAAAAAAAAAATCAAATGATTTGAGGTCACAGTGGAAATTCACTTTGTGTTCAATCTTAAAGCACCTCAAGAATGTTTGCAGGGTGGACAACGGTTCCCATGGCGACTGTGCCAGGACAGCCTGACCCTGTCCTCTTCTCAGAGAAAAAAAGATGGGTCACGGCTGGGATCTTCTTTTTTTTTTTCTTTTTTTTTTTACCTGCTTGTCATCTCAGGAAGAAATTTAAGTTACGTCCTGCTTTCCTGCAGTGGACAGAGTTGAGCTTCAGAGTGCTTCTACTGCAGTTCAGCGCCGCGATTACAACAAATAACCTTTAATTTTAATTTCTGCAGAGCTGGCATTCAGCAAAGCCAGCATTCTTATCTGACAGCACCGAGAGTCATGGTTGGTTATTGAAGCAAAACACAGGCTCGCTTGCTCTCTCTCTCTCTCTCTCTCACTCACTCACACACACACACACACACACACACACACAAACACACACACACACTACATAATACAAGGCTGACAGTGTAAATTTCTGTGGCATGTTCACTTTTTAATCTGAAAAGCCAAGTGTGTTGTGAAGAAGACACAATTTTTGCTCCCCAGCCACCCAACTTAGGAGTTTAGAGTCCGACCAAATTATTCGAAGTGAAGGAGGTTGGACATAAGGGCTCAGTGTGTGCGTGTGTGTGTAGCTGTTGACTCCGTAATTAGGGATTTTGAAAAAGCAGCCGAGCGGAAATGACATTTCCTGGGTCCCTGGATGACCTACTAACTCCAGCGGAGAGCGAAGGGAAGGAATGAAGACAGATAGTTTGAGAGACAGCGCACAAACATGTCTCAGTGACAGCTGTAACGGGCTGGTTTTTTCACAGTCGTCCAAAAAAACACGCCAAAATTTTAATCAGCACAGCTGCCCTCGACAGCCGCTTCTCTTCACTATTCATTTGCATACACTGACTCCAGAAACACGTCATCCATCAGGTTGGCGCTCATGAAAAAAGTTAATTCGCTACAAGCTTGCAAAAACAGTCAAACTAAAGAAGGCTACGAGGTAAAATAGAAACGGCAATAAATCAAACTTTAAGTCGGTGAAGAAAAACACCCAAAGGCTACACAAGGGCTGATTGGGAGATGAGACACAGGTGGGTACCAGCAGTAAGTAATGCAAACAGCGACGACGTGGAAATAAACTACAAAATAAAAACCAGGAAGTCAAAAACGCCAAAAACAAGCGATAGAAACGAGAAATAAACGGTAAGTCAGAGATACAAAGCACCAAGATCATGACATGATCGGTGGATCTGTGAAATCCCTGCAATGCACATCAGTTTAGGCAACAAAATGTTGTTCCCATGTAACTAGACTACAACCTTAAATAACGGTTGCAGTTTTCAACATATTGAAACACGTAACCAAACCCAGGACCCACTGCACCAGGAGAAACCCAGGACCCACTGTACCAGGAGGAACCCAGGACCCACTGTACCAGGAGGAACCCAGGACCCACTGCACCAGGAAGAACCCAGGCCTTTGATCCTAATTTTAATTTGAAACATCAATAAATGTTGGACTGGAATGAGAAAATAAAGACTGTTTCTATGACAACAACAAAAAAAAGCTTTACAGAGCTATACTGTGTTGCAGAGCACATCGCCAGTCATATTGTTCACCTATTACCAATATTTAAAGAAATGATGAAAAAAAAAATTCTCTGTATTTTTATAAGATATTGTTTTTCTTTCTGTAAAATTAAATATGACACACTAATATCACAAGATTCATCCATCAACCAATCAGAGCTTGAGAAGGTGGCGAGTTAATTGTTTCAACCAGCCATATATATATTCAACAATATTTACATATGACACAAACATTCCAGCAGAGGAATAATGTGAACAATAAATGTTGTATATGTTCATATGTTTTTACACAAATATGTGTGTGTGTTTGTTTTCTCTAAATCACCTGTTGGTTGCTGCTCACCAGTTTGTCAACAAAAATAATAAAAAAAATACAAACTTACAGCGTGGCTACTAACAGCAGGAAGCAAAAACATGCATGTTTAACATTTTTAATCAAAATTAAAAATGTGCTACAATAGCTTAACTGCTGCACACACACACACACACACACACACACACACACACACACACACACACACACACACGAAGTATGCATAGAAGAGCTTTACTTGCAGTATTTTAAAGTGGAGATGTAGGGAAAGTGCAGGGACTTGGCACAGGAAATGGGACAATTACATAAAGAGTAATAAAACCCAGCGGGCAGGGCAGATGATAAGCACCAAACAAAATGGGTTAGAAGAGAAGAAGCCAGCACTGTGTTACATACCCAATACATATATGAAAGCAACATTTTCAAGAGTCTTATAAAGCCACAATTTACTTTTAGCAAAGCTGGCGTTTTAACAGGGAAGTACACCGGTTTTTTTTAACAATTTAAAGACAAGCTGAACTTACTTGTTTAGTTGCCAGTTGAGTCTCTCTTGTCTCCTCCTGCTCATGCAACCCCCAGAGCCCCTGCTTTTGTCTCCCAAACCAGTTCATTCTGGTTGCATTAGCCCCATTCACCCCAAACACACACACACACACACACACACACACACACACTGCACAGATGTGTCATCAGGTCAGACCTGTTTTTTCCACCCCTGTTGACCATATAGATCGGCATCAGCAGATGATAAAAGCAGCAAGAGGCAAGGAAAATCTTTTTTTTTTTTTTAATGTTTGATCATGTTGCATCTTATCTTACGAGGCAAGACTGTCTCCGCTTTCATCTCATACCCATAATGTGGAGTTGATCTTCATCAAGGGAGGACGATACATAAAATAAAAAAAAAACATGAATAACAGCGGAGAAAATCCAAAGTTGATAATATAATGTATCAGAGAAGCTTTGAGGGTCGACTTTGTTCAACACGTAAAAACAACATTCTAAAACTGCGTTATCGGAACTTAAATACTGACAAGTCTAACTGTTAATTTGGTTCTGTTACTTGACAGAAATTATTTTTCTGTCAGTCGGGACGGAATAACGCCAAACAAAAGGTAGGTTTCAGGAAAACTTTGTGGTTGGACTTAAAATAACGATGTACAGGTATATTTAGACTAAACAACCAGAGGCCCCACAATCCGATAATATCCAAAAATCAACTTATATACAATACAATATAATCGCGATACCTAAATCACGGTGCAATTTTAAACATTTTTGCCAATTATTACCCTTTTTCAACTGCTAATTACTCAGTTTGTCCTTATTGGTTTTATCTACTTGGATAAAGTTTTCAGTGGCCGACACGTCGTCTTTGTCTTAACAACTTAACGTGCATTTGGAATATTTATAGTTCATATAATAAAAGATCAATACTTCGCTTTAGACAACAAAACCAATGTTAGGTTTAGACAACAAAACTAACATTAGGTTTAGACAACAAAACCAACGTTAGGTTTAGACAACAAAACCAACATTAGGTTTAGACAACAAAACCAACATTAGGTTTAGACAACAAAACCAATGTTAGGTTTAAACAACAAAACTAATGTTAGCTTTAGACGACAAAACCAACGTTAGGTTTAGACAACAAAACCAACGTTAGGTTTAGACAACAAAAACAACGTTAGGTTTAGACAACAAAACCAATGTTAGGTTTAGACAACAAAATAATGTTAGGTTTAGACAACAAAGCCAATGTTGGGTTTAGACAACAAAAACACTGAGTTAAGTTCAGTAAAACCGCCACTAAAGCTTAGAGTTAAAAACAACACTTGAGGAAATGCGGTATCCAACACGTGTCTGGTGGTTGAAAGCCATGCGTCTTTTTCCATATTTAATATTCCATCACGTTGCACCGTCATGGACACGTCTCTACTTCATGTGTCCTCCATGAAAAAGGACCCTCGTTAACATCACATTGTTTAAGTGCCAAAAAATGGACAACTCATGTCTCCGTACAGGAAACTAATTGATTGGGACTATTTCCAGAGCTGCTCAGAGGCCGAGTTGAATCGAAAGCATCAAAAAGCAGAGACGAGTGAGGATTCTTTGTTAAACAGCATTACAGGGACTGTAAAAGCGACTCGGCGACAAGTTGTTGGTGTCTTTGCGGCAGATCTAGGAGGCTGTGGGAGATAAAAGAGTGCAATGAAGCTTCGTGAATGAGCATGAGAGCGGTTGGCAACGTGTCACGCCGCTGATCAAAGACACCAAAATAACCCCAGAACTAAAGCTTTCATTATTCAGGGGGAATTAACCTCCCCCCGTCAATGGGAGAATGAATAGAGATTTCACAGGAATGAACGGAGCCGTATTCTTTATATTGATCCTCTCCTGACTCCTATCACTGATCCCGAGTCTGTAAATTTAGTAACTAGTAATTTAGTCACTAATGTAACAGTCTCGCTTAGAACCTTGAACCTTTATATATATAAATGTACATCAAAATAAGTTGTATATGAGTTGGAAAAGGAAGATTTTCTGGGCATTTTTGCCCTGCAAATTTTTTTTGACAGTTTGCTAAATCGAATTTCAATAGTTATTTTAGTTTGTATTTTTTAAGCATTTGTAAAATGATTTAAATAAATAAACACAAATTGTTCACTCACATTTATCAACAAAATTGTGATAACTATATATGTATATATATACTAATATGCAAATATTTAGTGTAATGGAAAAAAACACATTTCACACAATTTCACACGAGGTCCAACTTTCAGCCAATCGTTGACCTCCTTTATACTTTGGCTCCGCCCTCTATGCTGTCAATCACACCGGAGCCAAGACAGCCATTGCATCGAATGTTATTACGCCTGGAAAAATAGTCCTTTACAAGAACTGAGTTTCTACCTGGAATTTGAGCTAAAAAGCAGAAAACATTTTCAGGTACATTCTGAAACGTTTATTGAATATGGACAAAACTTACACAATTTTACTAAACATGGTCGAGGTTTATATAAACGCTGATCTGGTCCTTAAAGTCCTGAACCATCAGGAACTCAACTGATGTGAGACTTTGCTTTAGCTTGAAATGGTATATATATAATAGAAACGAAAATCATGTTACCTTGGTGACGCCAAAACAAAAATAGGCATAAGGCTCAAATATCATCTTACATGCCATATAAGCAACACAATCATTTCATATAATGCGCACATGTAGCTAATTATAGTCGCATCAAGTGATTTCCCAGCATTCCTTTCTCCATTTGGCATTTAAACTGCACAAGACGTTACCTTCTTCTCATTGGTGCAATGTGACCTCTCCGTCGAGCTCCGATTGGTTGGTGGGTTGGTCTCATCTCAAGCGCCACGGTCTGCTCCAGATCGGGTTAGCAAGCACCATCGGTTACTACGGTGGTCCTGGATTAAAGGTGGCGTCTTTAAGGCGGTTTGAGTTGAACATTTTTTTTATTTTTCGCCGGAGGGTCAAGACATAAATGTTCACATTACAGATTGGATGATGTAGTGTCTCTTTAAATGTAAACAAGCTTTTGGCACGACTACGAACGTTTCACTGTCTCCCTTCACTCTAAAGCACACGCACAAAACCCGTTTGATCTAATATGACACACTGTAATTCTGCAGAAACAAAAAGGTGACAAAAAGATAAAAAAAAGTCTAATCCTTCAGCATAGGCACCAGAAAACATCACTGTGATAAATGTCGAACATATAAATAATTATTATCTAAGTCAACAAAATACACAATGAGCAATATATCAATAAAGCAAATTCACAACATAAATGACACCTGCAATCGCTTTGGTCCACCACAAGGGGGGGGGGGGGGTTCTGTGGATGTGAATGGTCCACAATGGTTTGGGTTTCTTAGCATTACATTACACTTTGATGCAGCGTTCACACCAAAGGCGGAGCCGACTTATTTGGACGGAGCTTTTGCTTAATAAATCACCTGACCTCACTTCCTGTGAAGTTTATTTTGAAAGGACACCGTCCCCGATGCTCAATAAAGGGACATTATCACGTTGTTGACTGCAATACGACAAGCTAACAACATTTAAAACGCTTGTTTTCTGAATGGAGTCTGGCTTGATGGGTGCTAGGCTATGCTAACATTGTAGCAGGTGCTAGGCAATGCTAATATTGTAGCTGCTCCATCAACACTCCAATTAAGGTAATCTACACTAGACATAAATACGGACCACAGTCTCTGGTTTCTCCACATAGTCTGGTCTGGTCTCTGGACTAATGTGAGCTTCTATCGTAGACCTCTGCGGGATCACAGACAGTCTCTGGTTTCTCCACATGGTCTGGTCTGGTCTCTGGACTAATGTGAGCTACTATCTAGACCTCTGCGGGACCACACAGACAGTCTCTGGTTTCTCCACATGGTCTAGTCTGGTCTAATATGAGTTTGGTGTGAACGCAGCATTAGTCTTGTTAGAATTTGTTGAATCATCTACTTGACATGATATTTGAGGCTCGATTCACTTCCCTGATCCCGATGGAAACAATCAGACCCACAACACATGATCAATGATTAATGTTTGACGATCACCTTCAGTCCTCTGGATTTATTTGATACAAAAGTTTTCAAGTCCGGAAGAAGTCTGTGATCCGTTTCTGTTCTCTTCATCACGGTCAGGACTAAACGCTGACTCGTGGCCACAGGACCAGGACCCGGGGACGCATCTCAGACAGCCGTCTCCTGGTCCTCCCTCTGAATCATCTGGTAATGCTGCCGGTTCTCCAGATAGGCCGCCAGCTCGGAGTCCTGAGCCCTCTCGGCCCGGTTCTTCGGAGTCTCGCCCTGATGCAAAAGAATCACACAGTCGGAGATGAATCACAGACGGGCCGATGACAGCAGAGAGACAAATCTGAGACGCCTACCGGGGGACCTGGAATCAAAACTAAATAGCTCCAAATATGGATTTATTACAAAAACAAATCTGTGTGCATGTATTATGGATGGTCCACCAGCAGCCGGCCAGCTGACACTTTTGAGTGTAGACTGCAGGGACAGAACTAACGGAGCACAGGAGACCACCTGACAAGTGTCCTGAGGACTTTAGAGATCAGCTCCATATATAGCCCACTATGTAGTCCTCTACATAGTCCCCTATATAGTCCTCTATGTAGTCCTCTAGCCCTCTACATAGTCCCCTATATAGTCCTCTATGTAGTCCTCTACATAGTCCCCTATATAGTCCTCTATGTAGTCCTCTAGCCCTCTACATAGTCCCCTATATAGTCCTCTATGTAGTCCCCTATATAGTCCTCTATGTAGTCCCCTATATAGTCATCTATGTAGTCCTCTACGTAGTCCCCTATATAGTCCTCTATGTAGTCCCCTAGCCCTCTACATAGTCCCCTATATAGTCCTCCACATAGTCCCCTATATAGTCCTCTATGTAGTCCTCTAGCCCTCTACATAGTGCCCTATATAGTCCTCCACATAGTCCCCTATATAGTCCTCTGTGTGGTCCTCTACATAGTCCTCTATATAGTCCTCTACATAGTCCCCTATAAAGTCCTCTATGTTGTCCTCTACATAGTCCCCTATATAGTCCTCTATGTAGTCCTCTAAATAGTCCTCTATATAGTCCTCTACGTAGTCCTCTATGTAGTCCTCTACGTAGTCCCCTATATAGTCCTCTATGTAGTCCCCTAGCCCTCTACATAGTCCCCTATAAAGTCCTCTATGTTGTCCTCTACATAGTCCCTTATATAGTCCTCTGTGTAGTCCTCTACATAGCCTCTATATAGTCCTCTACGTAGTCCTCTATGTAGTCCTCTATATAGTCCTCTATATAGTCCTCTACATAGTCCTCTATATAGTCCTCTACGTAGTCCTCTATGTAGTCCTCTATATAGTCCTCTACATAGTCTTCTATATAGTCCTCTACATAGTCCCCTATAAAGTCCTCTATGTTGTCCTCTACATAGTCCCCTATATAGTCCTCTGTGTAGTCCTCTACATAGTCCTCTATATAGTCCTCTACGTAGTCCTCTATATAGTCCTCTATATAGTCCTCTATATAGTCCTCTACGTAGTCCTCTATGTAGTCCTCTATATAGTCCTCTATATAGTCCTCTACGTAGTCCTCTATGTAGTCCTCTATATAGTCCTCTATATAGTCCTCTACGTAGTCCTCTATGTAGTCCTCTATATAGTCCTCTATATAGTCCTCTATATAGTCCTCTATATAGTCCTCTATATAGTCCTCTACGTAGTCCTCTATGTAGTCCTCTATATAGTCCTCTACATAGTCTTCTATATAGTCCTCTACATAGTCCCCTATAAAGTCCTCTATGTTGTCCTCTACATAGTCCCCTATATAGTCCTCTGTGTAGTCCTCTACATAGTCCTCTATATAGTCCTCTACGTAGTCCTCTATGTAGTCCTCTATATAGTCCTCTATATAGTCCTCTATATAGTCCTCTATATAGTCCTCTACGTAGTCCTCTATGTAGTCCTCTATATAGTCCTCTATATAGTCCTCTATATAGTCCTCTATATAGTCCTCTATATAGTCCCCTGAAAAAACTATATAGATATCTCCCTCACTCTCCCTCTCTCTCTCTGTCTGTCAGACTCTCTCTCTCTCCCTCAGACACTCTCTCTCTCCTGGTCTCTCCCCCCCTCCCTCACACGCACTCTCTCCCTCAGACCCTCTCTCCCTCCCTCCCTCCCTCTCTCTCTCCTTTAGACCCTCTCTCTCCCTCCCTCACTCTCTCTCCCCCCCCTCAGACCCTCTCTCTCTCTGTCTCTCGCTCACTCTCTCTCCCCCTAAGACCCTCTCTCTCTTCCTTACACACCCTCTCTCTCCCCCTCAGACCCTTTCCTCCCCCTCAGACTCTCTGTATCTAGGTCACTGCTCGGTCCAGACACATAGAGGCTGTTTCTCACTGGAGAAAGCCTCACGTGGAAAACCCAACACGAGTGAAATGAGACGTACGTTAGAAAGCAACGCACGAATGTGGAGTTGGGAAGACTTTCCACCAGATATGATAGTGCGTCTGTGGGAATGTGGGGGACCCTCAGGAGGAGGTTTGTTGATCCTGGTCAAAGACCAAAGACCTTCTTCTTGATATGTTCTTAAAGAGAATAATACATTAAGATATTATTGACATGGAATACACCAAGATTACAAACTCCACAAAGCTGGAGAGACTTCTGTTGGACGAACTGTGTGATTTCTTGACCAAAACAAAATCAAATCAAAACAAACTGGACTTGAAAATCAATGCTGGAAGCAACGTGAGCTTCACATTGCACATCTTCTGGCCATGCAGACTTTCTGGACTGGAGTTTGTGGTTTTGATCTTGACTTCACGCATCTATCTCTATCGAGGAAACATATCCAAGGGTATCAGAGACAACTATGTCTCTGAAATTCTAATGGTAGCAAGCAAAAAGGCAATTAGAAGACGCCTCCCACCCTGAACCAATGCAAACAGCATAATATACGACAGTCAGTTTCATATTACCATCAGTCTCACAGCAGTGCATGAAATAATCATGATAATGAATATTATATCATGATAATTCCTGTACATGGACATCGTGTCTTTGGTCTTTGTTTTTTCCAGTCAATGTTCGCTTTAGACAACGAAACATAGAAGTTTAGGAGAAACATCATAGTTGGGCTTAAATTGATGACGCAACAAAACTTAAACTTAGGTTAAGGCAAAAATAAAAGCCTAAGGTTAGTTTTGTTGTTTAAACTTAACGTTGGTTTTGTTGTCTAAACCTAACGTTAGTTTTGTTGTCTAAACCTAACGTTGGTTTTATTAAATAAACCTAACGTTGGTTTTGTTGTCTAAACCTAACGTTGGTTTTATTAAATAAACCTAACGTTGGTTTTGTTGTCTTAACCTAACGTTGGTTTTGTTGTTTAAACCTAACGTTGGTTTTGTTGTTTAAACTTAATGTTGGTTTTGTTGTTTAAACTTAATGTCGGTTTTGTTGTCTAAACCCAACGTTAGTTTTGTTGTCTAAACCCAACGTTGGTTTTGTTGTCTAAACCTAACGTTGGTTTTGTTGTCTAAACCTAATGTTGGTTTTGTTGTCTAAACCTAATGTTGGTTTTGTTGTCTAAACCCAACGTTGGTTTTGTTGTCTAAACCTAACGTTGGTTTTGTTGTCTAAACCTAACGTTGGTTTTGTTGTCTAAACCTAATGTTGGTTTTGTTGTCTAAACCTAACAATAGTTTTGTTGTTTAAACCTAACGTTGGTTTTGTTGTCTAAACCTAATGTTGGTTTTGTTGTCTAAACCTAACAATAGTTTTGTTGTTTAAACCTAATGTTGGTTTTGTTGTCTAAACCTAACAATAGTTTTGTTGTTTAAACCTAACGTTGGTTTTGTTGTCTAAACCTAACAATAGTTTTGTTGTTTAAACCTAATGTTGGTTTTGTTGTCTAAACCTAACAATAGTTTTGTTGTTTAAACCTAACGTTGGTTTTGTTGTCTAAACCTAACAATAGTTTTGTTGTTTAAACCTAACGTTGGTTTTGTTGTCTAAACCTAACAATAGTTTTGTTGTTTAAACCTAATGTTGGTTTTGTTTTGTTATGTCGAGCCCCACCAACGTTTTTCTGAAACCAAATTAAGAGCTTTTCTTGTTTTTGTTTCATGGCATTACTTTGTCCCAACCCGTCGATGAACACGAACATGTCACAATTTTTACACCAACTTCCGTGACGCCATGTTGATGGAACCTACCTGGAGGTCGGTTTTCATCAGCGAGGCTCCTGCTTCTACGAGGTAATGACAGATGGTCCTGTGGCACAGAGATGCAGCCCGATGAAGAACCGTCTCCCCGCTGGTGTGACAGAGAACAGACAACATGAAGCAACGTCTTCTGAGAGTCTCAAACCATTGATGATCTGGCACCCCGCGGCTCCTGTTTGCTTGAATATCTTCATTCTCATAAGAGGGGCGGCACATTGAGACAGACCAGGACTCGGAGAGTTGTACATCAAAGCTGCTAACTTTCACAACACTGTCTCACCTACAGAGTGTCCATAAAAACACAGGATCGTCAATGCATTCAAAGTTATTGAAAGAGTTGAATGGTTCAGGTGATGAAGAGGACTTACTGTAGTTTCTCCGTGACGTCTAGTAGGTCACTTGGAACTGGAAACATACAGAGGGATTACTGACATTAGACCGCACCATTACTGCTGAGTATCAATTAATTCATACATTCTAAAGTCCTGTACTAGGGACCAGGATTTGGGGGTCAACTTCAGAATTATCTCTGGGTTTTCAGTCCGACGAAGGTGGTTCACTTCTTATCAGGTTACCATGGCCACTGATGCAGCACACATAAAAGCAGCAACTGTTGACCAATCACAGCTCGAGGGTGGGGTCATATTACACCAATAAGAAGAAGGTAAAGTCATGATCCAGACTTTGAGATTGTGTGAATATGTAAATAGATAGTTATAATATCACCGCCGGATCTAGAGCTGATAGATCGGACTATAATTAGCTACATATATGTAATTTTATGGCGTGTATGGAAATATTAGCCGCCTGTAAATTGGTAGCTTTTAGGCTTTTATACGTTTAACTTCCTCGTATTTGTTTAACATTTGAGTTTGCTCTTCTTTTTTTAAAACACTGCTGACAGGAGACTTGTTTCTGATTGGTCACACCTGCTGTAAGCTCCGCCCCTTTTATGAGAAGGCCCTCACAGCCAACGTTTTCAGGGAAACGGATTTTGGGATGGATTACATTTGCTCTTGATATATCATCATTCCGTTTGAAAGATTCCATCAAGTCGTAACCAAGTATTGTTTTTTTTTTTTTTTTTTTGCATTTCCGATTTATTTTGTTACTATTTCATAGATGTTTTAAACCATGATATCTTTTTAATATGGTTAAGGTGCTATGTAGCAAATTGGGAATTCTTCTATTGTCTTTCACCATGGTGATGCCCGAGCCGTAACTAGAATTCATTAATCACTATATAGATGATATATTAATTTCTTATATGCCTCCTCTAACCATGACTTTGAATGCCTCATCAATATTTTAAAACAAAAGGACCTTTGTCCGAATCTCGAACGCATGGATTCAACTGTTACATAATTGAATATACTCTAATTAAAGGCGTTGTTATATCCTTCACTTACCATTGTCAAGGACGTAGCGGACGATCTCTTTGCTTCCTGTGTCGACGGCGTGGTGCAGCAAACTGCAGCCCGACGAGTCCAGCGCCGTGAGGTCGGCCCCCTTCAGGTGCAGCTCCTGCAGCTTTTCTCGAAAACAGAACTTATAATGAGCTTTCAACTGCAATACACACATTACATTTTGATTGAATACCACAAATATTAATTTACTAGTGACTAGTAGTTAATGATGCAAACAGAGCAGACTTTGCAGTAGGGATATTAATATTATACTGCTTAACCAGCTTGTCACTTAAAGCAGAATAGTGCTGGTCCACCTTAAAGGTCAGTCCACCTTAAGTGTAGCTGAGCCAGAGAAGACGGAGTTGTTGCTAATGTCAGCTGGTGCTCTCTCACGCGATATTTCCACAAAGTAATGATCCCGCGTTACTGCGATAATTTTGACAGCCCTGATGAATGTTTTTGATCTATAAAAGCTACGTGTCACTCACCTTCTTCTTGTCCTTGTTCTTCACGCACTCTATCAGCATCTCTAGTTTTATGAAAGAGAGAAAGAGAGAGAGAGAGAGAGAGAGAGAGCGAGAGACATTATCAGTGCATGCATGGTAACCTGAGCTTGGAGACTGAGGATGAACCTTCACATGCTCCATTCTCCACATTTAACAAACTAAATGTGCTAACATATTCCCTCCTCCATGCATTCAGCAACGGCGGAACAACGCCGATAGACGGCATCACGTGAATTTCTTCACGCAAATTATGCAAATCTCACATATTAGCCTCAGTCGGCTAATAGCATCTTTGGATTGTATCTTTTATATGTCTGTTTCCATGCATTTCAAGCACTCTCCTAAATTGACATTGGCCTGCAAGGTCCATTTTCAACCACAAAATACTGATTTTCACACATTTCCTAAGGAAATGTACACCATCACATTAGAGTCATATCATTTAGTTAAGAGCTGCAGTACCCATTAACGCTTTAATTAATGCCTGAATGTTTTTTTCCCTTGTCGATGATTAAGTTTGTTATTAAATGCTATATACACATAACTTAAGGTGTTTTTCTAGTATTGGTACTGATGAAGCAAACCGTAGCAGGGATGGGAGCAGAGTCCTTGCTTGATACTGTTGCAGTCCTATAAAAGCCTTGGAATTAATCTTAATGATCTTTAATGCTGAATAGGATGATATAAAAGTTAATAATCTTCAATTTCCTATTTAGTGGACCACATTTTTATCAAAGAGTGTATATTTAAATATAGTTTAGCTTGTGGGCCTCACCAGAAGTGCATATTGTGAAATACTTTTACTTTCTAATGAAAAACATGGAAATGTCGATTTAAATACAGTAGCAAGTGATGAATCAGAGGAAGAATGGAAGCATTCGGATCCTGATGTCATTAGTTAGCGTGTGTCTTGCTGAAGCCTGGCTGATTCATGAGATGAATGTTTATTAGGTTGACCTCAATACTCGCTCTCACTCACTATCTCTCTATAGTTGCGGCCTAATCCAGTTATGGTAGGCTTTAATATGTGTATGTGTGTGTGTGTGTGTGTGTGTGTGTGTGTGTGAGGGAGAGAGAGAGAGAGAGAGAGAACTTCTCTAAGAGCTTTTGTGGCTTCAAGACAAATCCGAACAAGACACAAACCACAAAAAAGCAACACACACTCTGAATGTAGGAATTAAATGAGTGGGAAAGAGAGAGGAGGAAGAGAGGGTGGGAGAGGAGAAGAAGAAAGTGGAGGAGATGAGGAGAAGAGAGGAAAAGAGGATGGGCAGGGGGAGAGGGGAGGAAGAGAGGGGAGGGAGACAGGGTGGGAGGAGAGGGGAGGAGAGGAAGAGAGGGTGGGAGGAGAGGGGAGGGGAGGAAGAGTGGAGAAGAAGAAAGGGGAGGAGATGAGGAGAAGAGAAGAAAGGAGGATGGGAGAGGGGAGGAAGAGAAGGGAGGAAGAGAGGGTGGGAGGGGAGGGGAGGAGGAGTGGAGAAGAAGAAAGGGGAGAAGATGAGGAGAAGAGAGGAAAAGAGGATGGGAGAGGGGAGGAAGAGATGAGAGAGGGGAGGGGAGGAAGAGAGGGTGGGAGGAGAGGGAGAGGGGAGAAAGAGAGGAGAGAGGGGAGGAAGAGATGAGTGAGGGGAGGAGGAGAGGAGAGCGGGGAGGAGGAGAAGGAAAGGGGGAAGAGAGGAGAGGAGAGAGGGGAGGAAGAAAAGAGAGGGGAGGAGGAGAGAGGAGAGGAGAGAGGGGAGGAAGAGAAGAGAGGAGAAGAGGGAGGGGAGGAAGAGAAGAGAGGAGAGGAAGAGAGAGAGGAGAAGAAGAGAGGAGAGGAGAGGAGAGGAGAGAGGGGTGGAAGAGAGGTGAGAGGGGAGGAAGAGAGGAGAAGAAAGGGGAGGAAGAGAAGAGAGGAGAAGAGAGAGGGGAGGAAGAGAAGAGAGGAGAGGAAGAGAGGAGAAGAAGAGAGGAGAGGAGAGAGGGGTGGAAGAGAGGTGAGAGGGGAGGAAGAGAGGAGAAGAAAGGGGAGGAAGAGAAGAGAGGAGAAGAGAGAGGGGAGGAAGAGAAGAGAGGAGAGGAAGAGAGGAGAAGAGAGAGGGGAGGAAGAGAGGAGAGAGGGGAGGAAGAGAAGAGAAGAGAGAAGGGAGGAAGAGAGGAGAGAGGGGAGGAAGAAAGAGAAGAGAGAAGGGAGGAAGAGAGGATGATGAGATCTTGAAACAGACACACACCTCCCATAAGTATCAGACAGGTTGACTGCATCAAACTGAGAGTTCAGTGGAGCAAGTGACACGCATGTGCATGTGTGTGTGTGTGTGTGTGTGTGTGTGTGTGTGTGTGTGTGTGTGTGTGTGTGTGTGCATCAGTAACAGAAGATAGATGTATGGTTTAACCGACGTGACTAAACGGCATGGAATTACGCATAATTCAGAGGCGAATGATGACAGCCCCGACTATTCACATTAAGCGCAATGAAATTTCACGAATCAATTATTTCTGTTCTTAAAGAAAAAATTGCGCCACGGGACAAATATATACGTTAACGGATTCAACATCAAATGACGATGACCTGGTTCTCCTTTTACTTAATAAAAAGGAACAAAACGAAATACCTGGGTCCATCCATTTATCAAAAAACAGAGAATTCCTTCATGAAATCTTCGGAAATCTATAGTTATAGTCTAGCACATACATAACCTCCGAAAATAAACTCCTCCGCATTCGTGAACATTGCAAAGTGGAGGTGAGGATAAAGCTGATCTATTATCATTAGGTTGATTTAATTAACCCCTTCACATTTTAAGAATCCTAATCTGAAGCTGAAATACG
The DNA here is from genome assembly GCA_029853015.1 of Chelidonichthys spinosus. Lineage (NCBI taxonomy): Eukaryota > Metazoa > Chordata > Actinopteri > Perciformes > Triglidae > Chelidonichthys > Chelidonichthys spinosus. The sequence goes on from CM056844.1 coordinate 8,305,895, forward strand.
CGAATTGCCCACTAGTTAAGCTAAATGCGTTATATATTTAGAATCGTTTGTCATCTGCATATTGTCTCATGTCATTCCCTGATAATGACAGGATGCCACCTGCCTGAACCTGGACCTCTTGGAACCCCGAAATCCCAGAGCTTTACCAAAAAAAAGCGTTTGCTGTTAAAATTGGTGTCTCATTCATGAAACGCGAGTAGAACAAATTTATGTGTGAACTGTAGGGCTGCACAAAAAATCAATCTCGATTCACACATACACGTGATCTCATTTCTACACACAGCGATTATGAAGCGCTTTATATCTCAAGCTGCATCACAAAGCACCACATTTTTGAAGCGCCCCCAAACACAGCACTGCCGCTGCCTGCTCCCTCAACCTATAGAGTGGTGAAGTCCCGCCCCTCCATTTCCGGGACATGGGTCCTCAAAAGCAAAAAAATATCAATGCGATTCAATGGGTAGATACAAATTATTTTCTGGTCCCGTTTGAATTGTGCCATGGATTTCACATATGTTCTTTGTGATATTTAAAGAAAATTTTTCACGCAAAGAAGACGACAATTAAGCGCGAAGAGTTTTGATAAAGTTAGGTTTTGTGTGAGCCGCTTTGTGAACTACAGCTCCTCGCTGTTCTCGTCGCGAATGATATACGTCACCACCCGCCGAGTCCGAAGTCCGCCGAGATGGCTGTTTCTCTGCTCCACTTCACCGCTTTTTTCCAAGGGCAGAATAAAAGTATCGAAAGGGGGGAGAACCACTATAAGTCGGGTCATGTGGAGAGCCGAGGGAGGGAAAAGGGCGATGACGTGACGTCACATACGCGACACAACATGTAGTCTTTATCATTGTGTTTTCTCAATGAATTTTAACTGAAGAATTGCACAATAAACGGTCAAACTCTTGACATGGAAAATTATAATTTAAGCCTATAAACAACATTTGTGTAATCCAAGGCATAACGACCGGGGGATCAGATAATAATTATTTTCCGTCCATTGAACACCATTCATTTTTTTCGCTCCGAAAGGACCCATGGCGCCGTTACTTCCTGCTTCCGCTTCGGCACTCTATAGTAAAGCGTCTTTACAACACGTGATTTAGTGGAGGAAGCCGCCTGCAGTTGAGTGTTTGGAAAGAAGGTACGTGTCCTCAGGCAGCGGTGTTTCCCCGCGTCCCATTCATTGCGCCGGGCTCGACTCGCCGCCTCGGGAACGCTCGCGAAATCTAAAATAAAGACAGATTCAGCAACTGCATAGCTTATTTCTCACTTAAAATGTTTTCAGAAACACCTTTCGGTGAACTATTTTCGTAAAATAAGAGAAAGTTTCCAAACGAGCCGCCATGTTGGTCTGCGTGAACTCCGGAGCAGACAGGACAGCAGTGAAAGCGATCGTCCAATCAGATGCAGCCATGAAGTGTGCGCATGATTGTATGAAGGAGAGCGCCTGTCAATCATCCTCAGTGGCAGCCCAACAAGCGTGCAATACTGGGAAGCAGCGCGTCCACTTGCGTTTAAAATCGGAAAAAAAATTGTTTTACTTTTGTAAAAATGACTTATCTTCCAATGATAGAACTACTACTATGCCTCTGCCAAAGCAAGAGGCATAGTCACACGGCCTGTTTTTCTTTTGAACAAATGAATCCAACGTACTCTACTAATTTTTTTTTTCTTTTTGACATTTTTCACTCTTCAGACAGTCACTGATTTGTTTTTGTTTTCTTCTGTAAAATTCTCTTCTTTCTTTTCTTCTGGGAAATCAAAAGAGGTTGATTAGACCTTATTGATTATATGTATAGGCCTAACATTATAAGCCTATGGCCTATGAGAGAGAGACTGTTCTCATTATGATCACTTATTATCTTATTGTTTACACACATACACACACTTGTAACGCTATGAGCCTCTGTTGCCATGGTTACCAACTCGCGGTGAGATACCGCCAGGGCAGCCGGCAAAATGTTTTACCTGTGGAGTCGGACGCTCCTCATACGTTCGGCTACTTAGCCTACTGTGTCGACTAAGACCAAAAATATTGGATCAATACTGCAAGTTTACACTTGGATCGCGTCGATCATTGGTTTAACTTGTAGCATAATATTTAAAAGCTGTCACTCAACTGTCAACTCGCAGTGTTGTCTGTGGTCATCTCTTCTGTAAATTTCCCGCGACTTCCGCCGATAGATAACTTCCTGTCGTTTCAAAATAAAAGCTTTCCTGTGGCGGTGTGTTAATATGCTGTTCGGGGCCCACTTTTTTTTTTTCTCCAAAATTTTTTACCGAGGTCCGGACCTCGGTGACCTTATAGCTGGCTACGGCCCTGCATCCATCATCCGATAAAACTTATGACGCACAGAAACCTTGCACAGTGCATCCGATCCGATTTTGTTTGTAGCTCTACGGTGGCTCTGAGTGGTCAAAAAATGCTTTGTAACCAATGTACAAACTTACAAACTAAATGTCAATGGGAACGTGACATGGGTCACTTAGATATAGCACAACCATCTCAAAATGCGTAATGAGTAAAATTGACCCTTCTGTGACAAATATGTGCTGGCATGGTTGTGGTTCGGTGGCGACACTCATGCATATGGTACTGTCCTTGTATGTGCTTTGTATTCAATACTGGGATTACACTCTGTCCAATTAAGTGCTTATTTGGAGTTGAGATGGTATACAGTCAGGAAATATACAACATGTCCTCTCACTTGCTTTCTTAGTGGCAAAAAGGACTATCCTTATTAATTGCAAGAAATGCAAAAATAACTGCTTCAATATGGATCTCTGGCAAAATGACTTTATGGACATCCTTGCTATGGAACAGGCTGCCTTGTCTCTCAATCCACCAGTGGCGTTTTCTTGCAGAGGCCAAGGGAAGCCAGGCTTCCTCAATTTTTTCAGAATGTAACCATCATTTAATAAAATCACTTTTTTAACAGTTTATGTAAAGGCAGGGCCACACCGGACCGACTGCCCGATTCGCGTCGGATAAATAAAGTCGGGCTACTTAACATGGCAGACTCGAACAACGACATGGGTGGTTCACACCTACGGAACTACAGCCGACGCCATACGTTCCGCGCTTGCGCGAGATGTAATGTCTCCAAAACAACAGGCGGCGCTAATCTGTATTGTGGGCCAAAAAACACGAAAACTGGAAGTAGGCGGTCCTCTCTAGACCACCTTCTTCGATTCCACTGGTTATCTGGTATGTTTACCATCGTCACTTCCGGGCTTCACTGATTCGCTAGTCAAGCTGCTAGCCTCCACCAATCAGAATGGTAAAAGAGTGACCGACTCGAACGGCGGATTACACATTTGAATCGGCTGAAATGAACGCCGACGCGGGCCGATTCGAGCGACCACACCAAGCAGACTCATGTCATGGACGCCGACTCTCTCAAAGACGGCGATTTTCGGTCCGGTGTGGACTTGCCTTAATCCCTCTGCTGTTGTCTCCTTCTCGTCTCTCTTCATTAATTATTGAGAGTTTCATGATGTGCAAAACAGCGCCCCTCTAAATGTTACGGGGTGAATGAGCGTTGAAAACATGTTACTGCACCCTGTTGTCTGTGAGGAGGCCAAGCTGCGCTGAACTCCCTTGGTGAAAAAAAAAGAATGATTGATATGTCAGTCATGACACTGCTCCCCTGTGATTGGTCAGGACAGTGTAAAGGGAAGCTGCGAACTCGTTGGCATCAGGCCAATCAAATCACAGTATGTCATCGTCAACGTCAATGAATGAAATAACGGAAGATTCGTTGCTTTGTGTTCTACTCTTGATAAGCTAGCTAATTTTTTAAGCGTGATTATGGAGGGTGGAGATTTATAGTATTTAGTAAAAAATTATTTTACTAAACTGCCTCTACAACAGCAACTCCAGATTAAATCTGACGGCCAGCCAACACCAAAACTAGAGGCCTAGTGCTCTGCAAGGCCCCTTGGACATTATGAGAACTTTAATGTATAATTAATGTATATTTGGATGTATTTTAATGTATTAAATCGAATTAACTGCAGCCCCTCCCCCTCCTTTTCCCTTGTCTTTGTCTTGTATTGTTATTTGTCCTTGTCTTTGTCTTGTATTGTTATTGTGATATGATTGTGAAAAAGCAATTAAATTTAATTATAAAAAAAAGAAGAAATGCTTTGTGAGGGAGTACGAAAAATGCAGAAAATCAAATTTCCAATGAAAAATAAATGGACTCAGTGTGCAAAAAAGGCCTTAAGAGATGCAAGAAATAGACATAGTCTTTGTGTTGAAATATGATATCTGGCAGATAACGTTGGTTGTGTCTTCTACCCTCTTTATGGTCATTACCAACTGGTTGCTAGGTGACAGGCATGGCAAAAGCGACGCAAACAGGGAATCTGTCGTAATCCTTTTTTACATTCAGGGAGTATAACTGACATAATATAATACAGTAATTCTTTAAAATGTGTATTAAACAATGTAGTTGTAGAAACAGCTGCTTTAACTGGGTTCAGCTCAAAACACATAAAAAATGGAATCAAACACAAACTCACTGCCAAGAACAAACACAAACAAAACTGAACCAGATCACAAAGTTCCCAAAGAGAATAAATTTTTTTTTTTTTTTTAAAAACACAGCGAATCTGACAGACAGCTTAGGCTCCCACACAACCAACTCCCAGCATGCAACGTGAGCGCGAGGAGACGAAGGTTGAGGAAATATGTGTCAGAGGAAGAAAACGGCCTGTCTGGAAATACACACACAGTTGTGTGGTAGTTTGTCAGCTGGCTGCCTCACACTTCATTTCAATGCTGTGAAGCTCGTAGCTGACAGGTGTGTGTGTGTGTGTGTGTGTGTGTGTATTACCTTTTTCTTGTTCCCTCTCTGTTTCACTGGTCTGTTGGCTCTTTACCTGTCTGGACAAAGGGATTCAACCACTTATTGTTCTCACTTTAATTACACACAATTTATGCACTTAAAACACTCCTGGTGTGCGAAAACCTGCTAGACAATAAACCCTCTTCTTTTTTTGTGATTAATCGTTAAATTAACTGTAGTACGTTGGTCGTTTGAGAGCGCACCGTAACAATCCTGTAAATATCTCGCCCCATCTCATTGTTGTTAGAACCTTAACTTAACGTTGGTTTGTTTGTATAAACTACTGTATTTCTATACAAGTATTTTTTGTGTCTTTATCACGTTCTTGTTCATTCATCCGGAACGACATTATGCTGCAAAACCAACGTTAAGTTAAGACAACAAAACCAACATTAGGGTTTAGACAACAAAACAACGTTAGGTTTAGACAACAAAACCAACGTTAGGTTAAGACAACGAAAACAACGTTAGGTTTAGACAACAAAACCACGTTAGGTTAAGACAACGAAAACAACGTTAGGTTTAGACAACAAAACAACGTTAGGTTTAGACAACAAAACCAACATTAGGTTAAGACAACGAAAACAACGTTAGGTTTAGACAACAAAACAACGTTAGGTTTAGACAACAAAACAACGTTAGGTTTAGACAACAAAACCAACGTTAGGTTAAGACAACGAAAACAACGTTAGGTTTAGACAACAAAACCACGTTAGGTTTAGACAACAAAACCAACGTTAGGTTAAGACAACAAAACAACGTTAGGTTTAGACAACAAAACAACGTTAGGTTTAGACAACAAAACCAACGTTAGGTTAAGACAACGAAAACAACGTTAGGTTTAGACAACAAAACCACGTTAGGTTTAGACAACAAAACAACGTTAGGTTTAGACAACAAAACAACGTTAGGTTTAGACAACAAAACAACGTTAGGTTTAGACAACAAAACAACGTTAGGTTTAGACAACAAAACCACGTTAGGTTTAGACAACAAAACCACGTTAGGTTTAGACAACAAAACAACGTTAGGTTTAGACAACAAAACAACGTTAGGTTTAGACAACAAAACCACGTTAGGTTTAGACAACAAAACAACGTTAGGTTTAGACAACGAAAACAACGTTAGATTTAGACAACAAAACAACGTTAGGTTTAGACAACAAAACAACGTTAGGTTTAGACAACGAAAATGTTAGGTTTAGACAACAAAACCAATGTTAGGTTTAAACAAAACTAACGTTGGATTTGTTGTCCAAACAGTTTTGTTTCAACGTTGATTTGGAAGCGTAATGTCGCAGAAAAAGTACACAAAAATTCTGTGAGTTTCTTGCATGAACTGCCATGAGACCGTGTTGGTGGATATGAGACATTGCTGTCCACGTAAGCAGTCGATGAATAGCCCCAGCGCTTCATACGTGTAGACTCTAGAGCCAAACCAACATGAGTGTACCCTCCTACATCTATGTCCAGCAGGAATCTAACCCTGAATCATCAGATTCCTCTGAGCCATAGCAACAAAAACACCTGAAATGCATTATTGAGCTACATTGTTGTGCTGGATAGGGAAGTCAGGAAGTATTGAGGGGAGGTAAGCGCTGTATTGTAATTATAGTCTTAACAATACAACAGAGTCCAACACACATTAATCATAGAAAACAACATTTAACATACACGTGTCACTTCCTCCTGGAACATTGGGTAAGTGATTTCTTCAATGGCTGCCGTACATTTATGGAGGAAGATCTCAACGCCGATGAGCTTTCACGTCACAGGGTCATGCAAATGTCTCGCTTGGGTTGAAATATTTACACTGGCGCAATTCCGCAAATGACATGTATCTCATTGCGAGTTGCTTAATTCATGCTGCCAGTGCGAGGAAAAAAAAAAAAAAAAAAAAAGCCTACATGTTCTCCTTCTGTCAGTTCAGTAGCATTTTAATGAGCCGAGCAGCGGCGGTGTGTTTTAATGAGCGGAGAGACTTGAACTCAAACTGACAATATCACACGATGTCTGGTAATGAATGAAGACTTGGAGTCAAATTCACACTCGCACCGAGACACTCGTTGAAGCAGACAGGTAATTCCTCACACCCTGTGTGGTGAGACAGGTAGCGTATGTGGGAGCTTAACCTCTTGTAAACGAGAGTCTCCCGTCGTGGTTGCAACCCACAATGTAGTTAAACAATATCATTATTTCATAATCGTCTATTAGAGCATGTAAATGTCATACTGTCTTAAAAAAATCCTTAGTAATAAACTTTACAGAACATAAACTCGAAATACAAGAATGTTATTTTTTTTTAATCTTGACTCATTGTCACAGCGCCACCTATGGCAACAGGAAGTAATCATTATGAGACAAACACCATCCAATATATAAAATGTCTGTATTCAATGGTGGACACTTGATGTAGAGTGGAATAATGCATGTTCAGTGTAAGTTCAATAGCGCCACATAGTGGCGAGTGGAAGGTGATTCTGAGAATCTTTCCTGATTCTGATTTTAACATAGATTTCAACTGTTTTTTCTAACGATTTTTTTTTAAATCTTTCGTTCTTTGGTTATCTGGTTTCAAAACTAAATCAGAAAAACTAAAATAACGACTTTTTTTGTTTGTATTAAAAACGGAACAGAAATTCGGGAAAATGTAAAAAAACAATAAAATAGACCTCTTGCCAATCCAACCGGAAATAAAAATGTAATTGAAAATGTAATTGAAATGAAGTAACCAAGGAACGAACAACACACTGCTTGTTGTTTCCTGTGATGTATTTCATTTGAGTTGATCTTAATAACAGCCCAACGGTGGTTTTGTAAATGTACTGTACCTTGGTCTTGGTTTAAAGTCAGCAGCAGTGGTGTTGGAACGATGGATGCAACCTGCCCTGAAAAAACACACACCAGTAGCAGCATAAAGAGACCGAAACCACATGTAGCACGTTAAGCTGGGGATGAATGTAGGTAGCAACAGTGTGCTATTTAAGAGTGTGTTATTTGCTAATAAAAACACGAAAGATACAACGGTTTGAGCAAATTAAGATAACACATTGAGACACTTTCCAAGGTGTGTGTGTGTGTGTGTGTGTGTGTGTGTGTACCAACCTGCTGAGTTTGCTGGCTGCAGGTGTTGTGTTGTGTGTTAACGCTTCAGCAGCAGAGCTGTCACTGTTCACTCGCTGCCTCTGGGAAGAACTACAACAAAACACAAAAACAAGTTACAGTTCAGATATAAAAGACATCCCAAAGAACATGGGCTTTTAATTATTCTGGAATATTCAGATCTTTACTAAATGAAATATTTTTCAAGTATATTCTGAACACATTTTCCCTTAAAAGGCAATCTCTAAGATCCCTTCCTGGTTCCGTCAAAACCTAACATTGGTTTTGTTGTCTCAACCTTACGTTGTTTTGTTGTCTCAACCTAATGTTGGTTTTGTTGTCTAAACCTAACGTTGGTTTGTTGTCTCAACCTAACGTTGTTTTGTTGTCTCAACCTAATGTTGGTTTTGTTGCTGAAACCTAACGTTGTTTTCGTCGTCTAAACCTAACGTTGGTTTGTTGTCTCAACCTAACGTTGGTTTGTTGTCTAAACTTAATGTTGGTTTTGTTGTCTTGGTTTTGTATTTACATCCTGCTATGTTGCCGATACAGTAAAACATCATTAAAATATGCAATGTTCAGTCAGGTTTCTTCTCAGTTTGTGTTGGAAACATCAGCCAATACACTAAATATAAACATTCTAACATCACGGAAATGCCTCGGGGAGTATTGTCTGCGACACCATTCCAAAAATAGTCAAGTCTACTAAGTTTTCTGTCCTCAAATTCCCCTCAGCAACGTTTCAGCTCCCCTGACCCGAGAGCCTGACTGCGTCTGCTGGAACAGAGTTCCACCTGATGCTGACGCTGTGCCAAGCCGATCAGCTCATTTCCAAACAACAAGCTGTTTGGTGTGTAGGTGTGTTTGTCAGAGACAGAGGGATGTAGGTAATTACAGTGGGAGGACCAGCATTGACCTGTGGCCCTGCGTGGGCTAACGGCTCCACTGTGAGAGTACAGTGGATTGGAGGGACCCTCCACGGCTCTCACATGCCTTTCCTACTCCATCTTCCTCCGAAAAAAAAAACCCCATCTCTCTCTGCCTCATCTCTCCTCCTCATCCTCCCACTCGCTGCACTCGGCATTGCAAATCAGCCCTGCTGACGCACGTGCACACACACACACACACGTGCACACTCGCACACAGCCAAAGGGGAAGTGTTGTCAGGATCAGCGGCTTGTGTTCATTCCCTCTCTTCCTATTCTGTATGCTAATCTTTACATGTTCACATTTTGTATCCACAGAGCTGAGAAATAGTATGATCCCTTTAAATGGTGATTCTGCCACATTGTCCGTTTTGTCTACATTGGTGTATCAACAGCTGTGTTGTTTGGCGACGCGTCATCTGAATTCATCTTTATGCTAATAACTAAAACGGGACAAAAGAGGGCTGACATGTGTATTCACTGTACTAATATTCACAGTTCTTCCTACTGATACCATAAACACCAGGTTTATACGATACAATTCATTCATGTTAAACCTAACGTTGGTTTTGTTGTCTATACCTAACTTTGGCTTTTGTTGTCTAAAGCTAACGTTGGTTTGTCTAAACCTAACTTTGGCTTTTGTTGTCTAAAGCTAACGTTGGTTTGTCTAAACCTAACTTTGTTTTTTGTTTTTTTGCTGAAACCTAACTGTTTTTTTGTTTTTTTTTTGCTTATACCTAACATTGGTTTTGTTGTTTAAACTAACGTTGGTTTTGTTGTCTAAAGCTAACTTTGGCTTTCGTTGTCTAAAGCTTACGTTGGTTTTGTCTTAACCTAACTTTGTTTTTTTTCTGCTTAAACCTAACTGTTTTGTTTTTTTTTTGCTTAAACCTAACTGTTTTTTTTTTTTGCTGAAACCAAACTTTGTTTTTATTTGTCTAAACCTAACATTGCTTTTTTTATTTAAACCGCCAGATTTATTCGATACATATTATATTCTAGCCCCCATCAAATTGCGAGGAGACAACAGTTCATTTCAAACTGATTTGTTTTCGCTGCCCCTCATTTTACAGTGAGGTATTTTGAGGCCGTGATACACATTTAATAATCCGATACCACCACATTGTGTAAACACAGAAAACACATGATTTTTGGAATTCTATCCATTTGAACCCTCAAATGTGTCGATTTATTCCTTTTTATTTAGAGGCTTTTTGGGATAATAACTGTGTGTCTTCTGCCACATACAGCTCTAACAGGATTAACTGGACTATGTTCTAGTACAGCTTTTTATGAACCAAACAAATTCATACTGTGTGCCATCGTTGTGGCTTTTTGCCTGGATGTCCTCAGGTTTAGAATACATCACAAATGTATGTTCATAAATGGATGGATTACCTAGATTATGGATTGTATCTATCTGTCTATATGTATTAGATTCATAGACACATGCCACGTAATCCACAAATTATGAATGACATTTCAAAGTAATTGGTACAGTGCTATCAGTGTCTTATACAAGATGATCCATAATATCAAACTGCTAGAGCGGGATAAGTGTGCAGCATTAGTTACCATGGTGATCTACCAATGTAGGACGGGAAATTGCCAAACCCCAAATACTGCTTCGTTGTTCAGGACTCTTTTTTTTTTTTTTTTTAAATAAGAGCAGTCTTTAAGAGATTCAAACACATGGTTGGCATGGCATGAAGAAAAATCTATAATCACACAGGTGCATCCTCAGAATGAGTGACGGGAGAAACATCCGTTTTCTCTCTGTAGCATATTCTCATTGATATGAAAGAGAACGTTAAAAAAAATATCTCACAGGTTCCTGTAGGTGAGAATTAAATCCGTACACGTGGAAATACAGTTAAAAGGGATTTCACACACACACACACACACACACACACACACACACACACACACACACACACACACACACACACACACACACACACACACACACACACACACACACACACACAGCAAATAGTAACACTTGGCTGATTTTGCAAGGAAATGGGACTGTGGAGAAATGTAGATAGAAAATATTATTCATGTATTTATACACCCACACATATGGACTTATGCACACACACACACACACACACACACGCACACGCACAGATTTATGCAGTTTCTACTTCATGCAGCTTTGCTCTCTAACAGGCTCTTGACAACTCAAACTGTGCAGCAGTGCAATGAAATTTGCATGTGGTTGCGCAACCAATCAGAGGGAGCCGAGCCCTTCCAGTAGCTGCCACATACTGTATGTGGACGCCATAATGCAACCTTCTTCACTGAACACACCAATGCCTCCTAATTGTTATGCTTCTAAATATCTGTTTCATGAACAATTGTTTTGTTGTAGCTACTAAATTCACATTCAGTGGTCAGCAGTGAGAATATGTCTGTAGGTTTGTGTTTTGTTTTTTTTTTACCTGGGAGAAGAGGGTGAAGGTGAAGCAGTAGAAACAACAGGGTGCACAAAGACCTGGTCGGAGGTCTGATCAGAGGGGCTTTCCCTAAACACCACCGAAGAAGAACATATTACTGAATGTGGCATCCCGCAGAGCATTCCCTCCTTTTGTAACACAGCTGATCAGAAGGGGAGACTCACGGTTCATGTACAAGGACACAAACAACGTTAGGTTTAGACAACAAACCTACGTTAGGTTTAGACAACAAACCAACGTTAGGTTTAGACAATTAAACCTAAGTTAGGTTTAGACAATTAAACCTAAGTTAGGTTTAGACAATAAAACCTAAGTTAGGTTTAGACAACAAACCAACGTTAGGTTTAGACAACACCACCAACATCAAAGTTTTTTTTGGTAAAACTTTAAAAGTTCAAATACAACACGCAATTTGATTGGACTCCTGAATGTTTGTTAGGCTGGGCTTGAGAATTGTTAGCTCTTAATAGTGATATTAATATTAATATATTCTTAAGCCTGACATCATGAATCTCTTTGCTAAGCTGTTACGTTTGGTTTCCCACAATGACTAAATCACTGGGGGGGTTTTAAACGATGTCATTTGATATGGATGCCTGAGTCCGGGTTGGTTGTCTATGCGGAATAGTTTAGCCTGTCTGCTAACTCTGAATGCAGACTGTCACACATTGTTAGAGAAGATCGTCTTCTCGAGACGACAACGCTCACACCGGAGACGTTCCCTGAACTCCATCTCCCTCTTCTGTCGGTGAGGTCGACAAGATTTAAGTGGACAGCTGTCTCTAAACTAGACTCACTGAAAACAGAGTCCGGCAAGAGGGAGAGAGATATCGACTTTGTTTTTATGCCGATGACTGACTGATTGACAGCTACGACGGCTGAACACGGACAGTGTCAGGACCCGTGTGCTGGTGACTGGCCTACCTGCTGTTCGCCAGGCTGGTGGCGGGGTGCACCAAGTCAGGCATCACTGAGGGGGAGGTGCCCACTGTCGTCATGACAACCAGTTCGGGGTCCAGGATGAAGATCTCTTCTTGGGAGATTTCGGATACATAGTTCAGATGTTCCTGGAAGAGCCATGAAACGTGACAGTAGAGGGTTTATCTAACAACATCTAGGAATGGTTCCTCTATTTTGTATCTTTTTTTAAATGAAACAGCTGAAATGTCAATATTACAATAAAATACATAAAAGCAGTGCTTGCAACTATTGCCTCTGAGAAAATTCTCGAAATGCTATTATTCTCTGAGTAAATAAATGATGAACCACTTGTGGCACAGAAATATGCCAAGTGTGCCTTCGCCACCCAAACAGTGGGAATAATTAAACAGATAAATAAAGAAACCAGATTCCCTTCATGCTCATGTACCGTGGACATCGGCTTCTTCCACTGCTGCAGTGAACTACATGGATATATTCAGGCAACAAAACAGCTTCTATCGGGACACTAACATCAGTCTTCTGCTGAAGACCCTGTGTTTATTTTTTGACCCGTCCTCCACCCAGACCTCCTCCCTACGTGGACTTCTGGTTCTCTTTGAAACTAAATTGTGAAACATGTCAAGACGAAACCCAATACACCACAAAAACAAAGTTTGTGTGGGAATGTAATAATTAGACCGGGGCTGGTCTTGGAGGTATCTTGTTCTGGACTAAGCCTGCAGGACACTAGACCTGATCTATAAAATGCAATGAGAGATGGTGGTCTAACCTGTGCTCTGTCGATCCGGTAGAAACGATCTGCTGTTGTAGCTTCGGAGACAAACAGAAAACGTATTGTTAACCATTGACATATCTATGGTGATGCTCTTTAAATCGGATTGTCATTGAAATACAAATAGCATTGTTAAATTGCACATGGGTTGGTTCTCCACAGCAGCGACAGTTCTACAACATGAGGCGAGGTTGGCAAGTCTCTTACACCAAAACATAATGGGATTTCACACCAGTACACGGTTCGTTCATTGTCTAAGAAAATGAAACAATCAGTAATCCCATATTGTAAAAGAACAGTGTGAAATTCAGGGTATATAACTGGCAGTCATTAACAAAGTAGTTTACTATAAAAAGTGAAAAAAGTTCAATTGTGTTTTACGCTGTAATCAGATTTGTGAGGAGCAGTGTGCCCTGCAATTCCATTCAAATTGTCCACAGGGCCAATTGAGGGCAAGCAGTGTGGCTGTATAAGAATAAAATGTACAAGGAAAAAATAATAAATGTGCAAGAATAAAATGGGAAGACAAAACAAGGCAAGCAACATAAACGGTTCGGATTAATATGAAGAAAAAGAACAGAAATGTTGGTTGGGGTTGAGCTTTTACAATGAAGGAATACGTTCTAAATGCTATTAACAGGGGTAGTAGCACCATTTAGCAACCTTAAAATGAGCCCATTTTAGATAAATAGTTCAAATGTCGATGAATGAGCACCATTCCAGATGAATAATTGAAGTATAATAATAAGTAAAGCCTCAGGATTCCATTTCTTTTTTTCTCCTACAGAGAGGGCCTTAAAGATACAAACGTCCCCACAAGCCATTTTATTGAAGCACAAAGACCTAAGTCCTAACTAGTCCTGAACTGACAGTGAATCAATCCCAGACCTGTCAATATGGTACCTTCCCATACCTGCTTATCTTAAACATTGATGTTCATTCATTTGATGTGAGATGGGTGGACATATGAACTGTACCAATACCAGGCAACATTTAATTATGGCCTATTGCTGAACATTTATTCCTTAACTATGGCCTGTTACTGAACATGTATTCCTTAAATATGGCCTATTACTGAATACGTATTCCTTAAATATGGCCTATTACTTAACATTTTTATCCCTTAACGATAGTTGAAAATGTTATCCCTTAACGATAGCCTATTACTGAACATTTTATCCCTTAATGATAGCCGATTGCTGAACATTTTATCCCTTAACAATAGCCGATTACTGTACATTTTATCCCTTAACGATAGCTTATTACTGAACATTTTATCCCTTAATGATAGCCTATTACTGAACATTTTATCCCTTAATGATAGCCTATTGCTGAACATTTTATCCCTTAACAATAGCCGATTACTGTACATTTTATCCCTTAACTATGGCATATTACTGAACATTGCATCCCTTAACAATGGTATATTACTGAACATTGCATCCCTTAACGATGGACTATTACTGAACATTGCATCCCTCAACAATGGCCTATTACTGAAGATTTGATCCTACAACTATGAGTGAATAATATATCCCTCAACAATGGGCTTTTTACTGCACTACGGTGCAGTTTGAGAGTATTTAGTCTTAATGAACATTTTCAAATTGTTACATATGTTATGTATATGTATAAGGACCAGAATAATTGCCTCACTAGTGATTGGTTTGACTATGAGGTCAGTCTAAAAGGCTAATGTCCCCATACAATAATGGCTTATTACACATTTCCTCTGTTTCTCTTCCAACTAGCTGTTGTGTTCTTCTTTGTTCTCTGCTAAATTCCACCAGGACTCACCAAGAACGGGTGCGTATGAGTGTGTGCGTGGGATATTTTTGGTAAGCTGTAGCTGTATGAGATTAATATTCATGACACAATAAACACTGATGGATGCTTCATGTTATTTAGAGAAGGTATGCATTTCATTCTACCAACAACAACTACCACAACTTCCTTTAGGATATTGTTTATAGTCACAGTAAATTATAATATAGTCCCACTACAAACGATATGAAATAATAGTACTGCTACTACTACTACTACTACTAGTAGTACTACTACTTCTACTACTATGTAACTGTATCTTTCTGTTATAATGTTCAGTCTGACATTGATCAAACTCCACCAGTCATTACTTCAGGTTCATTACTCTTCATCGTTCTCCACCTGTGGCTTCATGGCTTTAGACAGGAAGTCCCGCCTCTTAACGATCTTAACTGTATCCATTGAAAGTCATCATTTATTAATCAACCCAAGTAGTTAACTCAGACAGGCACTTACCATCGGAATGTTTCGTTCAATGATGTCGGCTATTCCATCATTATTTGAAAGATTTTAAATAAAAATACAAACCTATGTCGTATTGAGTTAACTTAAAAGTCCACTCATTATTTGTAGAATGATGTGTAAAAATGTTGACAGTAGACAAGTAGAGAGGGTGAGCACTTACAGTCAAGGAAACACCACTTTGGAGATAATCTTTGGGAGGAGAGACTCTGAGGTTTGGCCGCCTCTTCCTGAAAGACACACAGATGGAAAACATTCAGCATCGGATTATAGAGCGCGAGTTAATAGGGATGCATCAATCTGTCGAACAACACCAGCAGAAAGGGAAAAAGGCGTGGATGGATGGAACAGATGTTTTGGCTTCTTTAGAAACACTTTCTGTTATATAACTTGAAATCCCAGTCACCTACAGATAGCAATGAATACATAAAATGCTCCGACATCAAACATTTAAAAACAAATGTCCCGTCCGTCCAATCAAAAAAGTCAGGCTGTCAATACTTACTTCCTGATTGCACTACAATCAATAATGTGTTAACATTTAGAGATTTCAGACATCACGGCAACTTTTTGTGTTTTGGTATGAGTTGGTAACTTTTTTCTTTTTTTTCTCTTCATCCAGACAACAATTAGCTCAGACACTGGCAGACAGATTTTTAACAAGATGAATATATGACTGAGACTCACGGCTCCCTGGTAGCTCGAGACTGAAGTTTCAACCCCTTGTTCTTTGGCAGTGCAGCATTAATGGTCTTCTATCTGTGAACCCCTTCCCTCGGACGCGGTCGGAATCCTTAGATCCTCCCACCAAAGACCAAAGACTCTGGTCTGTCCACACATCAAGGACTAAATGTTGTGCTGATACGGACCCCAAACTGTGAAATGTTCTTCCTCCTTCAATGTATTTTACAACTTCAAACATACTTAACCACCATCATTATTCCTGCATTCCTTTTGTCTGCTGCAGGTTTGTTATGTGAATTGTTTGGTGGTAAAACGAACAAAATCATCAGTATCAAAGACTGATACACCCACAGTCTCACGCCAGTTTGTGAAATAATCACAAAAAAATTCAATCTACTTTGTTCAGGCAACAAAACCAACGTTTGGTTTAGACAACAGAACGTTAGGTTTAGACAACAAAACCAGCGTTAGGTTTAGACAACAAAACCAACGTTAGGTTTAGACAACAAAACCAACGTAAGGTTTAGACAACAAAACCAACGTTAGGTTTAGACAACAAAACCAGCGTTAGGGTTTAGACAACAAAACCAACGTTAGGTTTAGACAACAAAACCAATGTTAGGTTTAGACAACAAAACCAACGTTAGGTTTAGACACAAAACCAACGTTAGGTTTAGACACAAAACCAACGTTAGGTTTAGACAACAGAACAACGTTAGGTTTAGACAACAAAACCAACGTTAGGTTTAGACAACAAAACAACGTTAGGTTTAGACAACAAAACCAACGTTAGGTTAAGACAACAAAACCAACGTTAGGTTTAGACAACAAACCAACGTTAGGTTTAGACAACAAAACCAACGTTAGGTTTAGACAACAAACCAACGTTAGGTTTGGACAAAAAAAAAACGTAAGGATTAGACAACAAAACGACTTAGATAGGTTAGCAAACTTATGTGTCACCAATGCGTCACCTCACAACAACACTTTCCGACACATGTCCAACCTAGGCTTCAATATATGAGCACAACGACTGTTACCGTAGTAACTGTAAAAGAAAGGTGGGAACAGCTGACATAAAAATGACAAAAAAGCTGCTGTCTATGATATCATGTTATATATAAGAGGCTTATCTACAGTGACTGGAATAAAATCTTTTAACTTTTAACAACCATGATGATAGTTGCGCCTGAAGAGGGAAGAGTCACCTTCCGATCGTCGTGACAGGAGAGAAAAAAACAAGCCACTGTTTCCCTTTCACAGTGCACAGCTTTGATGCCGACTGTGACGGGAAGGCTGGCTGAAGCGAACGCTCCTACTCGGCTTCACTGTGTGTCTCAACTTATCTCATCCTGCTGTCGACTTTCGGCAGCACAGTGGAACGCCGGCAGCGAACCTACAAAGCCGAACACGTCTGACTGACTGACTCCCGTCTTCACCTTCTCTCTTCTCTGTGTAGCCCTCTTTGTCTTCTCACACAGAACGATGCTTCCTTGTCTCTTACGCTCAGTTTGCCTGTCACTCCAGTTATCCGATAATATATATTTAATAATAAATGGACCGGAATTTTGGTAAATGGAACTGCATTTCCATAGAGCCTTTTCGACTACTCAGTCAACCTTTACCCATTCGCACACAGTGCCGATGTGCCCTTCTGGGGCAATTTTGGGGTTCAGTATTTTGCCAACCCAGCAAACAGGTAACCTTTTGAGAACCTTTCCTGAATGTTCTCGAAAGGTGTTTTAAAAAGACATTCAGAAGGTATTTACTCAGTATGATTCATCACGAATGAAAAGAGCAAAACAAAGTCTTTAAGAGTTAAGAGTGACTCAGCGAGTCAAGATCCCGTTTCAAAAGCTTCAAGCCTTTTTCAGTTTTCTTTATTCATAATGAAGATTTGTATCTTTTCTGCCGACGGTGTGACAGAACAA
The DNA here is from genome assembly GCA_029853015.1 of Chelidonichthys spinosus. Taxonomy (NCBI): domain Eukaryota; kingdom Metazoa; phylum Chordata; class Actinopteri; order Perciformes; family Triglidae; genus Chelidonichthys; species Chelidonichthys spinosus. The sequence continues at coordinate 8,323,852 of CM056844.1, forward strand.
AACGGTGCAAAGTGTTTATTGAATAATGGAGTTATGATGAAGACAACGCTAAAAGACTTTCCCAACACTAGAACTGTGCTATGAATTGTCTTGTCACTTGATGGTTTTTGCTCTCAGGTCTCAAAGAGACTACCTGATTTGTTTAAAGATATAAAAATATTATCTAGTCTGTTGTTATAAAGTAAATCACATCCACACCATGGGACAGCTCACCTTTACAACAGCTCACATTACACAGCAGAATATTCACACACAAATTGGACACACAGTCACAAACGGTAGTCCATGCATCATGCTGAGACGTGGGGAAACTAATCCGTGTGTTCTTGTCTCCAAGCAACCATCAGGGACAAGCTTGTCCCCCTTGTCTTTGAGTCGGATTAGGTTGTGTTGATGGAGTGGGATCAGGAGTTCCCCATCATTTTCACCGCAAGTTCAGAGATTTTTTAAAAAAAGGTGGTGACTTTACACAACGTTAAAATAGATCCAACTGGGCAACAACAGGAGCAGTCAGATTTTCTGTTACTACCATGGAAGGTTTATCCCGACGAACAGAAGGTATAGCAATAAATTAGATATTCCCTGTTCTCACTTCATGATTGTATTTTGTTCTGATCCTGTTTAAACATAAGTTGTTTCTGTTGTGGGATGTATAACTGGCCACATGCCGTACTCTGAATCCCCCAGAGTATGCAATCTGTTCACTCTGTTTGTGTGTGTGGGTGTTTGTTTTCCATATTGGAGGAACATTTAGAGCCTCTTTAACTGAGGCGTCTGTCTCAACTGTCAATCACTCACTGTCACATGTTACGTTCTACCAAAATCCACAACTGGATTCAGACAGGAAGCTTCACGAAGGGCTTTGATGCGTCAACTTCATAAATAGGAACATTTAAACAAGCCTGGAAGAAATGCAGTAAATATATCCCAGACAACAACATGCACCAAGGTATGTATGTATGTAAATTGTTAATCACATAATGATGACTTTGGTGTAGACAGAATTATCTTTTTTATGTGTGGAATACGTCAAATTTTTGTCAACGCTGTTAGTTTCCCGTGTACCTCTGGGCCAAACAAACAAACAAACCACACTACAACCAGCAGCACCCAACTACCAACCTGCAGCCCCAAACATCCAACGGAGAGATGGGCAGAACAGAAGTCCTGGAGAGGAAGACGGGAGCAAAGAGAGCACAGAGCAGTCTAAAGGCTGAAAGCACTGGAATGAGTTGATCAACCAATAAGAGTCGGCTGAGCCCTTATAGTAGCAACTGTACCAGCCCATTCTCAAGGCGGGTCACAAGATAGTCATGAAATTAAATGCATTGGTTTCTTGGACAGGAATTGCGCATATTTTCATGTTGCGTGTAACGTTGGTTTTGTTGTCAAAAGCCAGCGTTGGTTTTGTTGCTTAAACCTAGCATTGGTTTTGTTGTCTAAACCTAGCGTTGGTTTTGTTGTCTAAACCTAATGATGGTTTTGTTGTCTAAACCTAGCGTTGGTTTTGTTGTCTAAACCTAACGTTGGTTTTGTTGTCTAAACCTAGCGTTGGTTTTGTTGTTTAAACCTGATGATGGTTTTGTTGTTTAAACCTAACGATGGTTTTGTTGTCTTAACCTAGCATTGGTTTTGTTGTCTGAACCTAACGATGGTTTTGTTGTGTCAACCTTATGATGGTTTTGTTGTCTAAACCTAACATTGGTTTTATTGTCTAAACCTAGCGTTGGTTTTGTTGTCTAAACCAAGGGTTCCCAAAGTGGGGGTCGGGACCCCCCAGGGGGTCGCGAGATACCGCTGGGGGGTCGCGAAATGATTTTCATGACTTTGACTGAGATGTTCTGCTGCTAACATGGAAATGAAAGTATTGTGTCAAAACATGACAGCAACGATGTTCACTCCTAAGTTCCATGGAGATGACTTTGACTGAGATATTCTGCTTTTATCTGATAGTAAACTGTTTATGTAAAATCATATCATGGTTGTCAAGGTTCTGTTCTTTTGTATTGTTGTTATGCCCGTGTTTGGATACGCCTATAAGTGGCGTGTTTCAGTCTCCTCCAGTGATATTGGGGGTCTCCAGTCTCTGGTACTGTTATTTTGGGGGTTGCGGGCTGAAACGTTTGGGAACCCCTGGTCTAAACCTAATGCAGGTTTTGTCGTCTAAACCTAATGCAGGTTTTGTTGTCTCAACCTAACAATGTTTTTTTTTTTTCTAAACCTAATGATGGTTTTGTCATCTAAACCTAATGATGGTTTTGTCATCTAAACCTAACGATGGTTTTGTTGTCTCAACCTAATGATGGTTTTGTTGTCTAAACCTAACGTTGGTTTTGTTGTCTAAACCTAAAGATGGTTTTGTTCTCTAAACCTAACGTTGGTTTTGTTGTCTAAACCTTATGATGGTTTTGTTCTCTAAACCTAACGTTGGTTTTGTTGTCTAAACCTAAAGATGGTTTTGTTGTCTGACACAAATGATGACTTTGTTGTCTCAACCCAATGTTGGTTTTGTTGTCCCAACCTAATGATGGTTTTGTTGTCCAAACCTAACATTGGTTTTGTCTAAAGTTCCGTGACCATGTACATCAAAAAGTGGATTTTAATTTCTTTTAAACTGTCATGGGCATTCGTATGGATGATAATGCAACCTGACATCATCTTTCTTGAAACACAACATCATATTGCTTTCCTAATGCTACGCTTCTGCACACCTGTTTCGTACATTATAACATAGCATCATCGAGCATTTCAAAAAGTGAAAGTAAATTCCTTGGTTTCAATCAACTCAACTAGAGATTGCTTATCTTGCTGTGTCATGGCCTTTCTCATTCCCAGAATCATGCCCTTCCCATCAGTCCAGCCCGTCCCTCTAGCCTCCTTACCTCTTGTAAACGCTGGATGTGTTCTCTGCAGGTCTCTAAGTCGCTGTCACCAGAAACCACAATCAGTCCCAGAGGAATAGCTGCAGATACAGAGGAACAAGACAATTATCCAACAACCCTTTGATATAGACGTATACAGGGGTTCTCAACTACAGCCTTCAGGACCCTGCGAGGACTGCTGGTTTTAAATCTGGTCTGGTGGACCTGCAACTGCACAGGAATCTAATTAAAGACAACCAGCAGCACTATGGCTGAGAAAACTGCGAATGACAGAGAGACATACTAAATGAGTAAAATTAATAATTCATCCACACACTCCTATAACGCCGTAGGAAACAGCATTGATATTGTCAGATGAGTGACAACTTCACCTGCTCATCATTTCAGGTGACACATTAAAGCAATGAAATGAGCAAACTAGCTAGCTAACTATCGGACAGCTGGCTGGTTAACTTTATAACTTACATAGCTGGGATGTTACCTACCAACATAGCTTACTAGCTACCTAACCACATAGCTTACTGGTTACCTACCCACATAGCTAACTAGCTACCTTCCCACATAGCTAACTACCTACCAACCCACATAGTTAACTATCGGACAGCTGGCTAGTTAACTTAGCACATAGCTAAGGTGTTACCTACCCACATAGCTAAATAGCAACCTAACCACATAGCTAACTCGTTAGCTACCCACATAGCTAACTAGCTAAAGCTAAGTAGCTACCGACCCTCATAGCTAACTAGCTACCTACATAGCTAATTAGCTACCTACCCACATAGCTAACCAGCTACCTACCCACATAGCTAACTTGTTACCTACCCACATAGCTAACTAGCTACCTACCCACATAGCTAACTTGTTACCTACCCACATAGCTAACTTGTTACCTATCTAACTATCCAGACACCCGTCTCTCAAGCTGCGTCCCCTCTCTTTCTGGTGAGCGGTGACATCACTGTACAGTCTCACTGACATGCGTCGTCAGCATAACGACAAACAACAATCCCCATTTTCTTTTGGACTAATCACATGACCTCTGAAAACAGTTAGATGTCCATTCTACTCTTCACCATTTCACCAGAAACATCTAGTGGGAAAGTTGCGTTTTAAGGAGACTATGTTTCTCTCAAAAGGCGATTCACAATGCGGCTTATAGTGTGGGAACATAAGCAGACTGTTATCTAAGAATGACATCAGTTTCTCCACAACCAATGATTTATCTCCACAGCCAAGTTAACGTTGGCGTTGTATTTTATTCTCTGACCAAGCTGGCCCACCATCAGTAAGCCACCGTCGGTTGTTGAGACAATAAAGGCTGCTGGCTGAACATCACACAGCTCCCACACACACACACACACACACACACACACACACACACACACACACACACACACACTCATTGATATTAAATATCTGTCTCAGTGTGAAAGACAAAACTGTACTGTACTGTACTGTATTGTATCTTATATTACTGTATTTTATCATGTCTAATCGTATCTTATTGTTATCGAGTCATATGAGTCTTATGTTTTCTTATCCTATCATATCTTATCGAACCTTATTGTATTGTTTTTGTATCGTATCTTCATGTATTGTATTGTGTATTAGCGTATCATATTGTATTGTTTTTGTATCTAATCGTATTGTATCGTATTGAATTGTATCGTATCTTATTGTATCTTAGCGTATCTTCTGTATTATATTTTATTTTACTGTCTCTTGTATCATATTGTGTCTTATTGTATCATAACTTATCCAGTGTATTGTATCTTAATGTACCGTATCCTATTGAGTTTTCACTTACTGCATCATATTGTATCGTACCCTTTCATGTCTTACTTTATGGCATCTTATCTTATCATATAGTTCCTTATCTTACTGTCTTGTGTCTTATCCTATCTTTATCTTGCCATAACTTACGCTATCTTACCTTGTACCTCATCATATCATATCTCATCTCATCAGATCGTATATGATCCATCTCTCCTTTTCCATCAAATTGCACCGTATCTATCACATCCATCTGCATTCATTCGCTCTCTGTGAAGACGACCTCTTGAAGTGGCACCCGAGCAGCAGCTAAGTGGTTGTTATGTTTGTGAAGGCAGCTCCTATCAATAGAAGCACCGTTACCAGGATCGAGCACGGCCCTGAATCGTCTCCGAAGACGGCCCTGAAACGTCTCCGAAGACATCGTACAATCAATTCAACAGCGAGATATTCATTCTGATTACTGATTCATGGGGTCAGTTTTTACAGCTCGGGTGCAACAAATCACATTAAATGTGTTTTACTTCAGAATACTATCTACTGCAGCATTTATATCATGAACACTATAATTTTTCTAACGTTTTTTATTATTACCATTGTTATCTTCCTATTTGAGTCATTCTACTAAATGTATCTTATTTTGAAAATGCTGGATTCGTCAGTAGTTAGTATTATCTCTTGTTTTAAGTCTCATGTTGTTGTAATTTTTCTACTTTTATTTGAATAAATCTATCGGTTTTATTTAATTTGTATTTCTTTCTTTATCATCTTTGTATTGATATTTTGATCAATCAATCAAGAATTTCCTTCAGGGTTAATACATTATTTAGCTTTAAAACAAATAGTTGCATCGGAGGCTCTGTTACTATAACACTCCGAACGACTGAAAATTACCTGAAGCTGTATAATGTTATATGATGATGGAGTTTTATTCAAGCATTCTATCATTATTTTCTATTCTGGTAATTCTGTAGACTAAATGTCGGGATTACACCTATCCATATCCCTGTTAGACCTCCTCTACGTTCCCTCTGTGTCGAACCACAGTGAGCGAGCGGCGGTGAGATGATATAACCGCTGTGCCTTGGGGCGGGAAGCTTATTTTTAGTGACACATCCACAAGTTGAGAGCACTGATTGATTTGCATAATGAGAAACAACTCAAACTTCAGAGAGCGAGAACAAAGGAGGAGGTAGACAATGATGGAAATCATTTCAAACTAAAGGAAAGATGGCACTCAATTTGATTGTGAATTAATGAATTAGGGTGAAATATGAAGACATATTTCCACAGAGAGACTAAATATTTAAGGCTGGTGTCCTAAGATACCGTACAGTACATGTGAATGCACACAAAAATTGTGTGTGCAGTACACAAAAAAGAACCACCATTATGAATTGTTGACAGTATAAGAAAGCTATATATTGTAATAGCTAACAGCGCCCCCCTGAGTGCAAACTGTGGACTAAATGGGACTGAGTTCCTTTCTCTAGTTCTTCCAGGGAAACATATTTTGTGGTGGGTCACATTTGATCTTAATGAATCACAAATGAGTTTCAAAGAGTCCTAGAAGTCCACGTAGGGAGGAGGTCTGAGTGGTGGGCGGGTCAAAAAACATAGGACCTCCACCAGGAGACTGGTGTTAGTGTGTTATTGTGTTTTTGTTTTCAATTCCATAGTCACTTTAATCCAAACCAATGATGTTTTTACTAAACCTAACTCTGTCGTTTTGTTGTCTCAACCTAACTATATGTTGTTTTTTAATCTAAACCTAATTATGTAGTTTTCTTATCTAAACCTAAATATGTAGTTGTGTTGTCTCAATGTTGATGTTTTCTTATCTACACCTAACTATGTAGTTTTGTTGTCTCAACCTAACTATATGTTGATGTTTTCTTATCTAAACCCAACTATGCAATTCTTTCAATCGAAACCTAACTAGTTTTTCAAATCTAAACCTAATCATTTAGTTTAGTTGTCGAAACCTAACTATGTAGTTTTGTTGTCTAAACCTAACAATGTAGTTTTGTTGTCTAAACCTAACTATGTACTTGTGTTGTCTAAACCTAACTATATGTTGATGTTTTCTTATCTAAACCTAACTATGTAACTTATTTGTCTCAACCTTACTATGTATTTTTTTTGTCTCAACCCAACTATGTAGTTTAGTTGTCTCAACCTCACTATGTAGTTGAGTTGTCTCAACCCAACTATGTAATTTAGTTGTCGAAACCTAACCATGTAGTTTAGTTGTCTCAACCTCACTATGTAGTTTTGTTGTCTCAACCTAACTATGTAGTTTATTTGTCTCAACCTCACTATGTAGTTTTGTTGTCTCAACCTAAATATGTAATTTTGTTGTCTCAACCTAACTATGTAGTTTAGTTGTCTCAACCTCACTATGTAGTTTTGTTATCTCAACCTAACTATGTAGTTTAGTTGTCGAAACCTAACTATGTAGTTTAGTTGTCAAAACCTAACCATGTAGTTTTGTTGTCTCAACCTTACTGTATGTTGTTGTTTTTTATCTAAACCTAACTATGTAGTTTTGTTGTCTCAACCTTACTGTATGTTGTTGTTTTTTATCTAAACCTAACTATGTAGTTTTGTTGTCTCAACCTAACTATGTAGTTTAGTTGTCTCAACCTCACTATGTAGTTGAGTTGTCTCAACCCAACTATGTAATTACGTTGTCGAAACCTAACCATGTAGTTTAGTTGTCGAAACCTAACCATGTAGTTTAGTTGTCTCAACCTCACTATGTAGTTTTGTTGTCTCAACCTAACTATGTAGTTTTGTTGTCTCAACCTAACTATGTAGTTTATTTGTCTCAACCTCACTATGTAGTTTTGTTGTCTCAACCTAACTATGTAGTTTTGTTGTCTCAACCTAACTATGTAGTTTATTTGTCTCAACCTCACTATGTAGTTTTGTTGTCTCAACACAACTATGTAGTTTAGTTGTCTCAACCTAACCATGTAGTTTTGTTGTCTCAACCTTACTGTATGTTGTTGTTTTTTATCTAAACCTAACTATGTAGTTTAGTTGTCTCAACCCAACTATGTTTTTTTTTTTATCTTAACCCTGATGTTGGTGCATCCATGAATGCTTGAGTTTCCTTACATGCTTGCCGTAGTTTGTCCTTGTCGTAGTGCAGAGCCTCGTAGTCCGTCATGCTGATCCTGCTGACTCTGATCCTCAGCCTCTCCGGGACCGGCTGTTGGCTGAGACACAAACAGGACCAGACCAAATATAAATCCACTATTAGAGGTAGGAGGAGCTCCGAGTGAGCGGAGGTGACAGGAGCCTGTGGGACTTACTCGTTGAGGTGCGGTAGTGACGTCCGCCGCTTGGTCTTCTGAACCATGTTGGCCTGGTTCCTGAGGCTGATGTGGATGACGGAGGGAGCCAGTCTACACGGTTCACCATCCACCTGTCAATAATCCAATCACATTCATTGGTTGGAATTGGAAAAGGTTCCTAATTTACTTCACAGCCCAGGCAGGATTCTATAAATAAAAATGTGACAAACAAAGCCACAAGCAACCAGTATCTCCAGTGTGTACCTGTACTGGGAGAGGTTTCGTAGTGGTCAGGGTGACTTCTCTGCACTGGTTCAACCTCTCGCCATGACCGCCGACCTGGAGAGTAGCCTGCAAACGTACACACACACACACACACACACACACACGTACACACACATTTTGGAGAGGGACATGTTCTTGTAGATTATTATTATGTCTAGATCATGTTTAAATGTGTTTTCCCTATTAATATAATTCTAATTTTTTTATTACATTGTGATACATCATCATACTTGTCTGTATTAATTTGTGTGTGTGTTTGTTGTATTATATAACTAAAAGACAATAAATACTTTTTTTTAAGTGCTGACATTTTTAAACATTTTTGAATTATATTTTTCTTAAATTGTTTCCATTTATCAATTTTATTGTGATATTTTACATAATTATTGTTGTAGCATATGAGAAAACACAGATTCAGAGTCCTATAGGAATATATATATATATATATATATATATATATATATATACAGTGGCGCCGCCAGCCGGAATCCTGTAAGCACTGTGCATACTTTTTTTGAAGGTGAAAAAAAACAATTGAAGCAATTTTTATTTATTTTTTTCAGCGGTCTAGATATTTAAATTATGCAAATCAGCGGATTACACCAAACAAAGTGTGCCTTTTCTTTCGCGTGACCTGGAGAGACGCAGCCGCATTTGAGAGGACGATTGCGCGTGTGTGCGCAATTACGCATAGCATGTGTTGGCCCCTCTTCACTACACAATACAGCTCGGCTCTAGTCTCGTCACCTCTCTGCTGCTGAGCACTGTGGGCCGAGCCGATGCATGTCCCTCTCCCCGGGCCGGCAGAGTTATCATACCGTACTGTGCGTGTGTGTCTAAGCGTGTGTGTGTGTGCGTGGAGTGCTCACAAGCGTGCACTTGTGTTTAGGTCGGGGATGGAGGGCACAAAAAAAATATTTGCACCGGGGCCTATCACCGTGATATACACTACTGATTTCACTGATACTGAAAACATTAGATTTTGTCTTAAAAAAGTATTTTTCCATTTGTTGTTGTATTTGCCGTTTCTGTGCGTACATTGAAATTGAATCCCGGTGGCGCCACTGTATATATATATATATATATATATATATATATATATATATATATATATATATATATATATATATATATTAATACAAACACACACACACACACACTAAATGGATATATATATCTGGATATATATATACTATACTTTTTTTATACACGATACTTGATAGGCAACATTATTGTTGTGTACCTTCCTGTACTTTTATATACATATAACATTATTGGCCCACATGTGTTGCATTTTCCTAATGATGTTATTGTCTCATCAATATCACATCTTTTGATTCATTTAAAACGGGCGTGGGACGTCCAATATTTACATGTATATTAGTTTAGTAACCAACTCTCCCTCTCCGAGAGCTACGTACCAGTGAGGTCATAGTGAACCCAATGACTTCAATGTAGCCGTCGTCGTGGCGTTGCGGTTCAAAGTCGTGATGCTCACTGGGGTTTCCCCAAGGTGTCGTGCCGGCACAGTACCTGAAAAGCAGGAAAAAGAATCCACTGAAATCCAAGTATTTACATGGGTGGCAAGAATGTGAACACAGAAGATCCAAGATCCAGCTCCTCAGGTCAGGACTCAGAGGGCCATTTGCATCTTAAAGACAGTCCTTTGAGGAGACCAATCTTTGCATTCTGGCCAGGGAAGACACCTAAACTCTCAACAGAGCTTGTTTAAGTTAAATTTGTCCCTAGACAAATCAACAACCATCCACTCAAGTGGTGGCGGGACGGGTCAATGACTCATTTGACCCATGCAACCCCCATGTGAAGAGTTCACTTGATGGCTCAGGACCAGATCGGTAGTTCAAATGAAAGAGCCTCTTGGGATGAGAGGTGAAACGTCGTGAAAAAAACTAAAGCAAGTCCAGTTGCAGAAAATAAAGCTTTCAGAGATTCTCTGCAGAATGGTATGATCCAGCCAGTGTAGTAGCCTAGCCTATAACTAATCTCTGAATATTGTGCTTTATACTAAAATAAATGCATAATGTCCTCCTGGTCATCAGTACAATTAACCCAGTTATTATCCTTAACCAAAGCATTTTACTATATCTATAGAAATATTTAAACATAGGTATGTAAATAAAACAGTCATCCCTTGGTATCCCATAACTAAAATAAATGGGAGTCTAAAGGTAGATTGTGATGTTTGCCTGTATTATTTTTATAATAGCATAATAGTCACAATTTAAAATTACATTCAAAAACCAAAATGTTGCCATTATTCAAGGATCTTGACCATCCATCCATCCATCCATCCATTGTCTACCGCTTATCCTGTATTCCAGGGTCACGGGGGGGCTGGAGCCGATCCCAGCTGTCATTGGGCGAAGGCAGGGTACACCCTGGACAGGACGCCAGTCTATCACAGGGCCGACATGTAGAGACAGACAACCATTCCCACTCACATTCACACCTACGGGCAATTTAGAGTAATCAATTAACCTATCCCCATCCTGCATGTCTTTGGACTGTGGGAGGAAGCCGGAGAACCCGGAGAGAACCCACGCTTACACGGGGAGAACATGCAAACTCCACACAGAAGGAACCCGGGGCCGACCCGGGGATCGAACCCGGGACCCTCTTGCTGTGAGGCGAGAGTGCTACCCACTACACCACCGTGCAGCCCAGGATCTTGACCATTTACATCCAAATCAACAATTCACACAACACCAAATTCAACAGGTTGCCATTTGTGTAGCAATACTGCCATCTCTTGGGCACTTTGGCACATTAAGTTAACAGCCGAATGACAGTTTCACTCTTACGCAAACTCCTTTCAACCTTAACAAAGAACCACTCCCCCCATTTTAACCTTTTACAATAAAAGCTCCAGACGTATGTCCGAAGGTGAGGATCCTCTGATTAAAAGTGTTTATGTTTTCAACGTCATTGTTGGCACTGGAATGGATGGTTTCCTACTGATGAGTAGGAAGAATGTACTGTAATTCGATCAGTTCTTAGAAGTCGTAGAATCACCTGGGGATGTTGAGGAAAACCAGACACTGAAGCTTCAAGTCCTGAACCTTCGATGTTATATCCGTCTCGTCACACTGGGGACAAACAGAGACTTTATCAAAACGTGACCATCTACACAACAGCAACACACTTACCGGACCAAAATATCCTCCATATAAACGGCCTGTCCTGAACAAGATGAAGGAGACCATGATGTCCTCTAAGTCCACCACACTGGAGCATATAAACCTAAACCCTGGCTACTCTGATGTGGTCCTCCTCCACCAGACCCCCAAATCTGCCTCACCATCCTTGTGTCTTTTCTTTTGAACATTTCTCTTTTACATAATCCACCAACAGCTTTCTGCTGTCATTTCTATAAAGTGACCTAATTCTTAAATCCTCCAGGAGACGAGAGGAGACAGACAGAAACAGATGGACAAAGACGTAGAAAAAGTGAGAGGAACAGAGACACTAAGAGTCTTTCTTCTTGAAGGACGTCTACTCACCACCACCTGGATGTGTTTGGACAGGTCTTTGGAGCTTCCCATGAGGAAATCTGAGAACGCCGTCTGTAGTAGAGACACAAAGAACCCCAATTTAAACCCCCGGTGTCGGGGAGACAGTCCACACAGGGCGGTTGGGTCACACAAACATAGGACTTTCACCCAGGAGACCGCGGTACGTCAGCTATGGAAAACTAAAACTCAACCAAACCTAACTCAACCCAGTGACTGGATATCAGAAGTGAACGTCACCATGGTGACCAGTGTTTCATCGACTACGGTTTCGAAGCCTCAAGTTCAGGCATTTTAGAAGTTTTGCGACCAGTGAAGGAAGTGACCATATTTGGACTGCGGAGGAGCGACGGGTGGATTCGATGAAAACTCAAGAGGCAGAGCAGAACCCTCAAGCGGCAACCTTACCAGATCTGGATCCACCTGGCTTCTGACGTTGCTAACAATGTTAGCTTCATAATTAAAAGTCACCTTCAGTAGCTAAGTGCATTGGTCGCGTGGTAGCGACCTGTCAATCAAAAGCTAGTCACTTCTGATTGTGGGTTGGTCAACAGACAAACTTATCGTGTCAAAATGTTAAACATTGAACAGTGTTATCTTTACCATGGAGAAGTACTCACCCCAGCATAAAACATCTTGTTCCTAAAACGACTGTTAAACTTCTCCGGGTTAGCCTCTGGAACAATGACAGACAGAGGCAAGCAAATAAACAAAACATCTCCAACACATAAATGTGAACTACAAATGTTTTTTTTTCATATAAATTTGTACCTCTTGACTCGTGGAACTCTAGAGTCACATGGGCATCGAATCCAAGACTGAAGTAATTGTTGAAAACATCTAGAGGAAGCTGAGAGAGCATTCACACAAACATCAGTCACACCCGGGTTCAAAGGTACAACCTGCTTCCTTTTCATGCTCCCATACGCCGACGATGCGATTGATTTCATTTCATGTTCACTGAGTATCAAGTCTGAGAGTCTGCCGAGGGTGGGTCAAACAAATACTTAAGCCTTGGTCAAGACAAACAGATTTACTGGTTACCTTATCAGTTTGTTGTTCGTCTTGCTCAGCCCCTGTGCTGTGGTTTGGTTCAACCTGTAGATTCCATCTGTCTAGCTGGACAACAGCTCCATCCTCAACATGGGACATGATCTTAGACAGAGGTTCATCTGTATAGCCCTGGAAGACATGCAGAACTACTTCAAACATATAGATACATAGGCGCATATACTGCTCAAAAAAAGGGAAATTCTTTCATTAAAAGGGGAATTTAAGGGAATACTTGAACAAAGATTAGACCTTGATGAACTAGTGTTCGTGTTTGTACCCACCCCTCCCCAGTTGAGGGTCCTGGCGAGGTCATTTCCTGTCCCAAGTGGTAACACGGCGACAGGTGGTTGAGGATTTAATGCCAGTTCATCAAGACAAGACAGGATCCAGCCCACCTGGGTCCACACACAGAGACAGTTCAAGGTGTAGATAGCCACAGGACTCCTCAGGGTTCAATCCTGGGGCCCATTGTCTTTTAATGAATATTAAATCTGGTATAATTAAAGTCCCCCAATCATCTTCTTATTTGACCCACTTGCTATTGTGGTGGAATAGTCCTGTTATACATCTACATGAGTGTGTGTTGGTACTCACGGTGCCATCCCCTCCACAGGCCAGGATCCTCAGATTATGGACTTTACGATACAGCTCCAGCCTACGAGATTTTACTCTGGTTAAATGCAGTCAACCAGACGTTCACTGATGTTAGCAGTGTATCGGACACCTACCCCTCATTCGGTCCTCCTTGGCTCAGGTCAAATACCTGCCTGGGGTTCAGATACCACATGAAAGACTGCATGATCTTAGTACCCTGTCGGACAGAAGAACCAGTAGGATGTTGGAAGGCTACTATAGTACAACAGCTGCTACTGAGACCCCCCTTGTAAAAATAAACGATAAGTAAAATATGAAATAAGTAACTGGTCAGCTGAGCCTGAAATCATGAGCATTTTATCATAACATCATTGGCACGATCTATCAGCATTATTGATATTGGTGACAAGAGGTTCGCGCACAGAGACAAAACCCACCCAGACACAGCCTAAAGCATTCTGGGAAGTGATACACAAGTATCAGCTGACGAACCCACCAGATGGCAGAGCAGTTGAGAGACCCACACATTCATCCTACACCATTTCTTGGTTTGGCAATGAATACCTGGTTTCCTCCACTCTTTGGGTTGACGAACACCAGCAGTGGTTTCATCAGTGGCGAAGGGATGGGTCGGATTAAAAATGGCTTCCACTGTCGTCCTTCCTGTCAGAGAAGAAGATGATGAGTTCAGAGCTCCCAGCCTGGGACATTTAACCTCTAATGGTTTAAAAAGTATTATAACATTTAGCCCTCTCGGCTAACACCAACCTCTGCTCCTTTCTTGCTGCTTTTCCTCTTGAACGACGTCCTCTTCTTCTTCTTGTTGGACTTTATAGACGACTGTGAGAGAGAAAACGTACTTAATCACTCAATGTTGAGAAGGAATGTATAGAATCACTTTATAGTTTGCAGTAAATAGATGCTTACGAGCTGTCGGACGTGGCTAATTGTAGGGCAATTTAATCCGATTTAAATTATAGAATTATATGATTTACATAATCTGGTATGAACCAATTTCGACCAATAATATCATGATAAAGAGAAATTTCTCTACTGGCCATCAGGGGGCGACGCCTCTCTAATTGTATAGAAGTCTATGAGAAAATGACCCTGTGTGGTGTATGTATGAGGGGGACAAATTGAGGTGTCTAATAACAGTGATTGACATTGCGTAGCATATTTACCTGGCGCCGGACTCGAATAATCCATGTGGGCGGGACTATAAGAGCAGCGTGAGCTCCTATTGGACAAGCCTCCTCAATTTGCTGCAGCATGAAGCAGGACACCTTGTTGTGGTACTAAAGAGGGACACGTGGCAATAAATAGAGAATAGAGAGAAAATAACACATGGTCCGCTTTTTCGAAAACATACTCACGGCCTGTTTGCACCACGAGCAGCTGATGGCCACGATCTCTTTACTGTGGAACGCAAACTTTTGTTGGAAGCCCTGGAAGAGAAATGGATACAAAACTGGGACGAAACAAGACGAAACGAAAAAAGTTGTAATGATCAGCGTCGGAATCGCCGGCTCACCTTCCCGCATTGTTTGCATTTGCCTTCTTGCCGCCTCCGATGCACCCAGTGATGTCGCACCACGACGGGCTGAACAAATAACAAAGTTAAGTGAGTTTCTGAATATGAATCATGTACATCTATTTCATGATGGTTCCCGGAGGTTGTGAGAAGAAGAATGAGCAGCATAGAATAGGAGTTTTTTTTTCTTCTATGGCTTGGATTCAGAACTCACCTCTCGGATGTTCCTGGATCCGGCTTCTCTGAAAGAAGGTTTACACCGGAAATTAATCTGGAAGAGAACGGAGAGGAAGAGAGGCATCAATACATGGTAACCACAGTGACTGAGGCTTGATTGGAAGGGTTTCCGTCGATCGGGTTGGTTGATCATGTTTTAAGAGAAAGAAGGTATCGGATTTACGCATGTGAAAAGTGGGGAGGCACCAAACAGGAGCTGGGAGGGACACCAGCAGTATTCTATTGCCCTGCTGGTATCCACATCCTCATAAACTGGATTAGTTGACCACTAGTATCGCATGATCCATGCTCTACTGCCAGCCTCATGGCCGCTGGTGAAATAGTCACGAAAAGCAATCTATTGGTACAAGGAAGTGAACTTTGAACTCCCTTGTTGCTGAAATGTGGGGCGGCAATAAACCTGCCTCAATATCATATCAGTGTGAAACCAACATTCATCAGACCACCGGGACCAACAAGAAAACCAAACCAAGGGATAGAGGATTATACCAGATTTGAGGAAAAAGAAAATTACTCTGTAGTGATTAAGAACCAAAGTCAAAGTTTATAGAAGAGTGTGTGTCTAACAGGGATTCAAATCCAGTTTGATTTGCTCATTTTAAAAGTGGATCATCTCATATCTATCTACATAAATCTGGGACCCACAAATTAATCCTCATCCGGAGTGAAACCCCGACTTCCAGCTGTGAACTGGTTTCTTTGTGAATGAAAGAAGTGTGGTCCAGACCTAGACCAAGACAGCCCATAGACGGGAGGAGTTTAGTTTGTCTCACTCTAAAGTTGGGGTCATTGAGGGGCAGCGTGGCGTCCAACAGAATGGCTCTAGAACTGGGGTACTGCAGGTTAGACAGGAGGGACAGTTTAAGACCTCACCTTCGGTGAAAACATAACAAACATCTTCATCATGACTGAGTCAGTCGTCTCCACCTCCATCACCTTATCTAAACATCTTCTCCTCTCCACCTTTATCTGTCTGTGCTCCCTCCTTATTACACATTGGTGTCGTCTGTATAGTCGATTAACAAGGACGTGAATACAGGAGACAGACGGGGACATTACCTTCTCCAGTTGTTCGATACAGATGGTGTGGGCGACGATCTTGCAGGCGGCGCACTTCTTCCGACCCACAGACTTTTGCTAGACCGTAGAAGAAAGACACAGAGAATGATAATAATAATAATAATAATAATAACTTGGACTTATATAGCGCCTTCCTCAGTACTCAAAGAATGTGATTGGTTTGGAAATAAACAATGAACTTGTGGAACTTTTGGAAATAAGAGACAAAAAGCAGTTCAGGAGTGAGATGCCCAGTTTGAGAAGTGAATGGTCATTATTGTCCTGCTGTACTGGGGAGAGTGGGGAGTCATACTGGTTCTCATGTCTCAGTTCCTCTAGACCAGAAACATAACAAATCACAGAAACGGTAGGAATAAGCCACTGTAAGTGAACAGAAGGTGAGGCAGTAATGCCGCCTCTGACCACTGGAGGTCAGTCCTGTGCTGTAAAAGTGAAACGCTGCAAGGCCGTTGGTTGTGGTATGACATGATAGAGTGTGACATGTGGCCATACTGTGTTTGCCTGATGTGACAGGCTTGTTTGACTTTGATATGAGCTGACCGGAGTAAATTTATACTATGAAACTGGAAATGAGTCCTAACAGCATCACTATTGTTTCTTAGTAGAGATCAGAGTGGAGGATCCATCAAGGGGCTGAAAACAGCGAGTGAGAAGAAAATAGAAAATAACCAGGGAGTGAAAGAGAATGACAAGAGAGTGAGAAGAGAATGACAAGAGAGTGAGAAGAAAACGGCCAGAGAGTGAGAAGAGAATGACCAGTGAGTGAGAAGAGAATGACAAGAGAGTGAGAAGAAAACGGCCAGAGAGTGAGAAGAGAATGACCAGTGAGTGAGAAGAGAGTGACCAGAGAGTGAGAAGAGAATGACCAGTGAGTGAGAAGAGAGTGACCAGAGAGTGAGAAGAGAATGACCAGAGTGACCAGAGAATGAGAAGAGAATGACCAAAGAGTGAGAAGAGAGTCAACAGAGAAAGACCGGAGATTCACCAGAGACAACAGAGTGGCCGGAGAGTGACCAGAGAATGACCAGAGAGTGTCCAGTGAGAAGAGACTGACCACAGACTGAGAAGAGAGTCACCAGAGAGTAAACAGAGAGAGACCGGAGATTCACCAGAGTCAACAGAAGGACCGGAGAGTGACCAGAGAACGACGAGAGTGGCGAGAGAGTGACGAGAGAGTGACGAGAGAGAGATCAGACATTGACCAAAGAATGACCAAAGAGTACCCCGAGGATGACCAGAAAGTCCCCAGACAGTCACCAGAGAATAACTGGAGAGTGAATAGAGAGTGACCAGAAAGTCACTAGAGAGTCACCAGGGAGGGAGCTCTTAAATTGATTTCACCTTCTAATCCGATGCATAACCCAAGTTTGCTTGGAATCACAAACAGTTTTTTTTATGTCCTCAGTCATCTCTTCTATCTACTTAATTTTTAATATGGAACTTTTTGTACCTTTTGCCCTGCAGTATTGTTCGAAAACAGAGTCAAGAAGACAAAGAGGAACGGAGAAGAAGAGGAGATACTAACCAGAGCTCTGGCGATACAGTGTTGCTCTCCCACATAACAGTAGTCTCCAGAGACATTTGTCTCAAACCAGATATGATCTCCATAGAGAGCCGCCTCCTACGGGGACACAGGGGACACAAGAAGCTAATTCACTGGAAGGCCGTTGGCTCATTTCGGTTTGGTTATAATAAAAAGAATATAATACTGACGTTATTTATAGAGAGCTCTTCCAAGTGCTTTACATGGCTGAAACAAGATTAAAACTTCTCAAACTGTGTACTAAAATGAATGGAGTTATCTCTTACCCTGATAAAATCATTATTAAACCACATTTAATATTTAATTTATTTTGTGTGATGAAAGACATGTGCAATCACTGATCCTTAAGGATCCTGTTACATTCAAAGCTTTGTACGAGAACACAAAGAGGTTGCTATCCTGTGTGATATCAGAGCTGTCGTTGTACACCTGAGCCAAAAGATACAAGGGAGCGTGACTCACAGTCCAGTCCAGGGTGCTGCGGATATTGGCTTCCGGGTTGGTCCTGTTCAGGGACGATATACTGGGCTCACAGGGCAGCTGGTGCAGGCCCGACTTCGCTATCGCTTTCCTGGAAACACAGAGACCAGGAACACTGTCTCAAATCTGTCAACTACACACAAACATATTTAAAATGACCACCGGTAAGTTGATGTTTGTGCAGCTCTTCATAAAGTTTTAGCATATTATATGGATTTAAAGGTATAACGTCCATCTATCGTTGACCATTTAGCCACGGGGGGGGGGGCTGGAGCCGATCCCAGCTGACATTGGGCGAAGGCAGGGTACACCCTGGACAGGTACCCAGTCTATCATAGGGCTTAAAGGTATAACATGTCATGGATTTAATGGTATAACATGTCATATGGATTTCAAGGTAAAGCATGTCATATGGATTTAAAGGTATAACGTCATGGATTGAAAGGTAAAACATGTTATATGGAATCAAAGGTATCACATGTTGTATGGATTGAAAGGTATCACATGTTGTATGGATTTAAAGGTATCACATGTTGTATGGATTTAAAGGTAAACATGTTGTATGGAATTACAGGTATCACATGTTCTATGGATTTAAAGTAAAACATGTTATATGGATTCAAATGTTAAACATGTTATGGGTTTAAAGGTATACCATGCTATACAGATTTAAATGTATAACATGTCATACGGATTTCAAGGTAAAACATGTTTTATGGATTTAAAGGTATAATATGTTTTATGGATTTGAAGGGATAACATGTATGGATTTAAAGGTTTAACATGTTACGATTGAAAGGTAAAACACGTTTTATGGATTTAAAGGTATTACATGTATGGATTTAAAGGTTTAACATGTTATGATTGAAAGGTAAAACATGTTTTATAGATTTAAAGACATAACATGTATGGATTTTAATTTTTAAATTAAAAAATTATGTCACAATTTCTTTTTTATTATCACTACTGTGAAGAATTTCCTTGGTATTAATAAAGTTCTATTTTATCTTAATTTTTTAATAATAAATTTATTACAAGGAATTAGGTGTGTCATAAAAGAAGCATGTGTGCCTTGATGTGCCACCTGAATAATACAATTGTGGATATGCAATTAAGTACATACATATACATATGTATACATATACAGAATTGATTTTCCCATCCTGAGCTTCTCCCAGGATGCACCTGGACAGGTGACATACATAAGAACAAGCAACCATTCACATTCAAACCTGAGCAAATCACATACCAGTGAAGCAAGAGGAAAAATTGACACAATCAGCAAATATGGGGATGAAGCTTCAAGACAGTTCACACACTAAAAATGAAATAATAACAATAACACCATATGGAAATATGAGAGAAGAAAGATGTGTAAGAAATAAAAAAGAGGTAAGAAAGAGGACATTTAAAAAGCAAGGACTGAGATATGGATGTGAACAGTTTGATCTCTGAAATACTATAATCCAAGTTGTCCATAAAATAAACAACATCACTATAAAAACATGACAAACATTTAAACAATAATTACTAAATGTTTCAGCTTCTAAAGAAGAAAAGATACAATAGTCCTGTCCAAGGGAACATTCGGTACAAAACCTAACCTACATGGTGGATGGAAACATGTCGGCAAACTGTAGATAAAAGTCACATTCGACATAAAGATAGCATCTAATATACTGAATATGAACAGCCGTTCTGCATGCCGTGCTTCGCATTGGCGATAAGCATGCATCACCATGGTAACCCACAAACCTTAGCAGCAGCGGAAGTGTGCATTTTGAAAGGCGACCGGAATAACCCTTATGTTTGATATGTGATGGAACATCAGAGGATTGCAAAAAGAAGAGCTCTCGATCGGTCAGCTGACAGCCACAGCTGTGCTAAAGGAAAGGCCAAGAGGTCATTAACGTCGACAATGTTTCAGCCTGACGGCGACGCCGAGGGAGAGGTCGGAGGGGTCGCCACAAATATCTTGTGCACTATGAATATCCCCTACAGATCTGGGAGTTTTGCCATCCAGTCTCCTATCAAAATCAGCTTTTTTAAATGCAGGGAAACCCACTAAAATGAGGTAGTAGCCACCTTTCCCAGCATGCTGTGGACCAGAAACGCGGCGGGCAAAGTGACGGAGGTAACTCCCTTTTTTCTCTCCGTTGCAAATTCAAGTTAAATCAGAGTTGCCGATTGTTGAGCGAAAAGACGGTTTTGATGAGTTCCAGTTCGCTTTTGGCAATTTTGAAACGACCAGCGAGGTAAGGCAGTCTAGAGAGCAGATTAAAGATATGTTTTTGATGCCAATTGTGCAAATCATTGTTGAGTTTATATAATATATATTCATGTGAATGCATGTCACATGG
Source organism: Chelidonichthys spinosus (assembly GCA_029853015.1). Classification (NCBI taxonomy): domain Eukaryota; kingdom Metazoa; phylum Chordata; class Actinopteri; order Perciformes; family Triglidae; genus Chelidonichthys; species Chelidonichthys spinosus. Next base: position 8,344,505 of record CM056844.1, read on the forward strand.
CATCGTGCCAGAAAAGGCATCAAATTAGCATAATTTGTCAGAGGAAGGATTATGCAGAAAAATGGTTTGGGTAAGTAAATGGCTAGTTAGCCGAGTTGTTATTCTTTGTGTATGTGTGTGTGTGTGTGTGTGTGTGTGTGTGTGTGTCTGTGTGTGTGTGTGTGCTACATACAACAGGAAGTTCTCCCATGTCTCCAGATAAGGATCATAGTACACAGTTCCCTCTGGACCCCGCAGTGGTGAAGAGCAGCTTTTATGGGGTGAAGAGGCGGCCCCAGATTCAGAGGCCGGACCTGCTGAGGCCAGCTCGCCGAGACTGGGTCTGGTCCTGGAAGTCTGGTCGTTTAAAGTCCAGTTAGCCGGACTTGACCTTTGTCGATCATAGCGACAGTAAACTCCAGAATCTGCTGGAAGGTGGAGGGAGGAGTTTCGCCTCAGACAGCGAGGGGGGCGGAGCAAGGGGCGGGGTGCCATGGTTTCCATGATGACTGGCTGGGTGAAGTGCATGAAGTTCACATCTTTTATCCCTCCGGTTGTGTTCTCCACATCATCACTCCCTTCCTCCCCATCGGATTCGGAACAGGAACACTGGGAAGCATCTAGCGCCTCCTCTTCCTTCCCTTTCACTACCCCGCCCACCTGGACTACACTTGCTAGTAACATGGAGGATCCAAGTAAATGAGCTTCAATGGATTTGACTTTAGAAGGACGCCGATGTCGCACTGCCATCCCACGGTGTATACAGGGGGCTGAGCCGGAGGCCCGGCGAGTCCTCCTTCCTTTCCTGGCGACTCCATCTAGTCTCTCAGATCCGCTTCCTCCCGCTGCTTCACTCAGGTACGTTAGTCCGACATGTCTCTTCTGTCCACTGGCTACCAGGGCGCCAACACTGGGCCTCCTGCGCTGGTCGGTACAGACGGGGGGTAAACCGACAGAGGAGCGTCTGGACTTTACCAATGCTGCAGAGGGCAGACCTACACTAGAGCGCCTCCTGGCTTTGCTGGTTGGAAGGGCGGGACCGGGCTGACGTGCTGCAGCCTTCTTTCGATTATGGCAACGCCGAAAAGGGCGTCTGAACAAGAAATCCATCATGTCTTGGGAGTTCAGTGCAATGGGGAAGGTCCTAAAATGATATGTGGCATATGTCTTGTCTTCTGATACCGGACTCAAGGTCAAAGGTTAGAAGGTGGTGTCCATTGTAGCTGGTGACAGTCCTCGCTCCAATCTTCCTTAGAAACGCTTGGTTTATGAAATGAGTTCCCTAAATGACATGAACAGAGATGTGTGACCACACTGATCCAACAAGTCCTTCCTTCATAAATACTGGTTAGTTACATTTTCATGCAAACATTTATTTTAATTTAGCACATTAAGTGTTTCGCCTGATCAATCATCTGTTTAATCAATAATCACTGATGCAGTGCTGTTTTGTTCATAGTCGATCAACGCTGGCACGTTACCACTTCTACAAATCATCATGCTACTCCCCATACGGAAGAAATACACAGCCCACGACTCCGTTGCACAATACTGCTTCTTCTTTTTTCTACTTTTTCCACACTCACATTCGAGCAACTGGTATATGGTCACATATGCTGGCCATGTATTAAAGTTATGGTTTAACATTAGTTCAACAGATGTGATTTGATTTAATTTTCTTCAATATCCACAATTGATTTATCACCTTGTTCTTCCTAATCGGAAGCTTCAATATGCGAACTGCCCACTTATTGAACTATGTGTTATATATTTAGAATATTTTGTCATCTGCATATTGTGAACATAACGTGCATCATGTCAGTTCAACTGAAACAGCTTAGTCGGCCCTTTATGCAACAAATAGCCGAAGAGTTTCCTGCTGTGACAACGATCAAAGAGAAGAGTGCCATGGTTCTCATATCTGTTTCTAGTTATACCGCCTAACTTACAGGAAACAAAGAATGCATCGGGGGGGCTCGCCACGCTCCGCTGCAGACCACAGACTCTCACAAACACTTTCTCAAAAAAATGACTGACTAAAACAGACTCTGTCACAAAGGTCAAGGGTTGTCAACACTGCTGAACGGCTTCAGCCCCAAACATGTGGACATGTTGATACACTGCATTAGAAGTGTGTGACACAACAGCCATAGTGATTTAATTTCCTTATTATTACTACTTTGGGGATTTAAGACCAATTTAAGAAAAATAAGTCACGTTTCATTCAATGGTCATCAACATTCACCATGGGGAAGTAAGGCTGAGCCTCTTTCATAACTACCTAAAGGAAACAACTGCAAACCAGCCCCCTCCTATAAGGGTGTGGTAGTGACCCATGGTTGGACTGACCCTTCTGGGGTGTGCTTGGCTGGCAGAACGCTGGGTGGTGCCCCCTGAATCTTTTATTTTGTCATTTTGTGGTACATCATGTATATAATTACTTTTAGTCCTGTTATCATTATTCAAATTGTTATTGAAGAGTCTCTTAATGATTACACACTCATAAAAAAATTAAGGTATCGGCAAGATAATGGAGGCAGAGCTGTAGTTATATTCTTTACATTGTCAGATAAGACTGACACTGGATCAATATCAGATTCAAGTCCAGCTATAATTACTTTATAGTGAAGGCTTTTTTCTGATCCTTCATGTCTGTCCCATCTAAACAACTAGATTAGGACTCTGAGTGTGTTGCCGTTATGTAACAGCTGCCTTCTACATTAATAACCTGCTACCATAACAGGGCAGAGTGAGGAACAGATGAGACCTCATTGTGTGTGTGAGGGTGTATTGGCAATGTTACCATAGCTTAACGCTCTTTTTCTTGCTGAATGGGACAGAGGCATATGGAGGCGGGGCTATGTCTTCTTTTCTCTGGTGTCCACCAATAGACTTTCTATTGAAGAGAGCAGGACAGGACTGAAGCAAACTGCTTTTCATTTACTGTCTTATTAGTAAATGTATTGCATTGTTTACTGTAAACAATGTAACGTCCCGAGAGGGAAGTCGACCAAGTTTATGTCTGTTTTGTTGTCTAAAGCTAATGTTGGTTTTGTTGTCTATGGCTAACGTTGGTTTTGTTGTCTAAAGCTAATGTTTGTTTTGTTGTCTATGGCTAACATTGGTTTTGTTGTCTAAGGCTAACGTTGGTTTTGTTGTCTAAACCTAACGTTGGTTTTTTTGTCTAAACTTAAAGTTGGTTTTGTTGTCTAAACCTAACGTTGGTTTTGTTGTCTAAACCTAACGTTGGTTTCAATGTCTAAGCCTAATGTTGGTTTCAATGTCTAAAGTTAATGTTGGTTGGTTTTGTTGTCTAAACCTAACGTTGTTGTTGTCTAAACCTAACGTTGTTGTTGTCTTAACCTAACGTTGTTGTTGTCTAAGCCTAATGTTGTTTTTGTCTAAACCTAACATTGGTTTCAGTGTCTAAAGCTACGTTGGTTTCATTGTCTAAACCTAAAGTTGTTTCTTTGTCTTAACATTGGACAACCTTGGTTTTGTTGTCTAAACATAATGTTGTTGTAATGTTGGTTTCATTGTCTAAACTTAACATTGGATTTGTTGTCTCAACCTAAAGTGGGTTTCGTTGTCTAAACATAACGTTTTTTAGGTTAAACACTTCCAGTTTGGAAGTCACGCTGAGCGACACACAAAAAAAAGTCTGCTTCAGGTTATTGGTTCAACAGCATGCCGAGAACACTAGGGTCACTGACTTCCTCCCTCACAACTCAAAGTAAAAAGTATTTGCATGAGAATAAACATTTGAACACAAGGCATATGGTTTACTGGTGAGGACGGTCCTGATGTTCACACCCACATTCGGAATCATATTCATAGAGAGCGAGATAGCGTGTGAGAGAGAGAGAGAGAGACTATCCAGAGCTCTGTGCTGTTAGCTTAAATATTTACATGAAACTATTGCTGTGCTGCACAAATACAGAGACATAAAGGTCAATGTAGTTGTGCGACCAGACCTCCGGCTGTGTGTGAAATATCTTTCACTCTGATATGATAATGGGTATGTGACTGATAGCTGCCTGCAGGAAAAAACGTCTTACACTACCCACAATGCCTTTCAACAACCTCCAATATTCTGGTGTCTGACCAGAAACTTGGTTCAGACCATAGACTGTATCTATGGTCATCAATATTTTTTACTTTCCATCACCACAACAATTTACAGAGATAATTTTGATTATTTTCCGGTGTATTTACAATTGGTGATTAATTGCGATTAATCCACAGCTACCCTGTGATTTATCGGATGCAAAATTGCTGTTTAACAGCCCTAATACAAAAAAAAAAAATATATATATATATAAGAGATATGAAAACTAACGTTAGGTTTAGGAAACAAAACCTCATACTTAGATTGAGTGACTGGATTTCCATAGCCTTACATGAGAAATCACACCGAGACTTCTGTCTCTCTTTCTACATCAAAATATTTTCCGTCCAAACAGCAGCCATCTCTCTCCGTCTGTCTCTGTTGTCAGTAAACATGTTTCCATGTTTTCAGTCTAAACAGCAGCTAAGGACTGGAACTCTACACACATATACACATTTCTGCAAACAGAAGCCTGAAGTGATTCATACAAGCACTGCACAACAGAAAAATAGCATGAGGTATTTTCTACATCTCGATATGAATGTCACTATAATGTTTTCACATGTTAAATTAGGTATGTTATGTGTCATATGAAGTGATTGATGATTCGTTTTTTTTACTTTAATCAAATTACAACTCTTACTTTTTCAGTTCATTACATGAGATACATACTGTAACCTTGGCAGGATTTATTATTTAAAAAAAAATCAATGTATAACTTTTACTATGAATACTTTTACTTTTTACTTGTACTTGAGTGATCTTTTATTGAAGTACAATTTCAATCTATTTGGTTGAATGTCAGTAACACCTCTGGTCACTACTAGCGGTTCCTGTTCCTGCTTTAATTCTCTTAAAACAATGATAGCACAAGCGAGCATCACGAGCATCACTACCCTGCAGCAGTACAACGGATCAGCAATATCCTGCAGCACTAGCTACCAGCACTAGCTAGCAGTACTATCTAGCAGCACTAGCTAGCAGCACTATTTAGCAGCACTAGATAGCAGCAGTAGCAGTACTAGCTACCAGTTGTAGCTAGCAGAACTACCTAGCAACACTACCCAGCAGCACTTGCTCGCAGCACACCAGCTCTAACTAGCAGAAATACCCAGCAGCACTAACCTGCAGCAATACCTAGCAATACTAGCTAGCAGTACTTCATTGCAGCACTACCTAGGAGTACTACCTAGCACTATCTAGCATCACTAGCAAGTGAGACCTTAGTCCTACCTAGCAGCAGTACTAATTATTACTTCACCAACCAGCGGTACTAGCTAGCAGTGCTACATAACAGCAGTACTTAGCATCACTACCAAGCAGCATGGCCTTGCATAGACCTGTACTTATATCACCTTTTTGACCACTCAAAGCGATTTACAGTACATGTCAACATTCACCCATTCATCCACTGATGGCAGCGGCAGCCACTCAGGATCTAACCAAGCCATTCATGCACCGATGCACAGCCTTCCGTTTCTAAAGTAAATGATCCATTTTACATACGGCCTTATTTACACGTTGTGTTTGTGTGTGTGCATGCAAATTAGGTTGATGGTGAGCCAGATTAAGTATTTTTGCTATGCACGGCTAAAGCTACATCCGTGCTCAATGCACACTCTTTAATCTTTTTTTAACTAATTTCCACGGCAAATCTATGTCTTTTTCCGTAGACATAAGGAGGGAACGTAAAATTCTGTGTTTCAGAGATTTTATTTGGAGTTGATAGTCCTGCATATTTGCACTTTAAGTTGATTTTAAAAGGCACTGTTGTTGTTATTATTTTATATTGTTGTTGTTAGCATTATTAGACATCCATCTATCATCTGGAACCGACTCCTGTTCTGGGTCAATAGGGCTGGTACCGATGCCAGCTGACATTGGATGAAGGCAGGGTACAACTGGATACGTCGCCAGTCTATAACTGAAGGATTATTATTAGTAGTAGTATTATAATACTGCACACATTAAGAACGTGGTGTTTGGTTAGCAAACAGGGTTCGAGCCAGAGTCATTCGTCAATTGCTCACGTTGTAGTAAACATGCAGAATCGTATTTTCCTCTGCTGTTCAGATAGACATTTCCAAAGTGTTAAAACGTTCGCAGCTCTGGTTTCATATTGTTTGAGACTTTGTTGAAGACAAAGTGTGAAAGGCCTCCATGCCAGAACTCCTCCTCTTCTTACACTGCAGTTCACCAGAGTGAAAACTCAAAGCTAAAGTTACCTTGTCGTTGGCGACATTCATTTGACTTATTCGTAACCAGCTGGTTTTGTCCCTCTTTAGTGTGAGATGACTGAACACAGCACTGCATCAGCCCTCTAACAACCTGACCACACACTGAGTTCACTTGATTTCACAAACAAAAAGTTACTTCTTTACTTCTAAATGCAATATTCTAAGAAGCTGTAAATCATCCTGCTAAACAGGATTCAAAACAAAGAATAAACAAAGAGCTAACCTGAATAAGGAAGAGAAAATGATCCACACTTCCTCCCTCTTTCTCATCTACTGCATCTATGTGCCGTGCTCACACTGAACTGTGGAGCGGAGAGAAGGAGGGAGGGGTGAGAGAGAGAGAGATAGAGAGAGAGGGAGGGGTGAGACCCAACGCCTGGTCTGGAGGGACGAAGAGGGGGGGGGCGGAGAGAGACTAAAATAACTTACTTCCTTGACGAGCTGAGTAAAAAGTGTGACATACGCTCAGACAGTGAGACCAAGAGGAAACTCGGAACCACTCTTGTATCGATGTCAGTGAGTGAGTTGGGCCACACCCCCCTTTCTACCGCCGACTATTTACAAGGAATTCAGCGAATGACATAAACTGGAGGGTAACATGTAACCACCTGTCGCCACAACTTCTCACCTCTATGGCTCCATAACAACAATCACCAGGTATTAACAGTAAATAACAGCAGGACACAGTACCTCTTTGGGGTGGGACTCAGAACCTGATGGATCAACAAATCTGAAAGGGGTCAGAGAATCGGACGGACGGGTTACAGAATTTGAGGGGTCACGGAATCTGGTAGGTCACAGAATCTGAGGGGTCACAAAATCTGATGGATGGGTAACAGAATCTGAGGGGTCACAGAATATGCACAGTTACAGAATCTGGTAGGACTCAAAACCTGATGGATCAAAGAATCTGAAGGGTTAGAGAATCTGAAGGGTCAGAGAATCTGACAGACAGGTCACAGGATATGAGGGGTTGCAGAATCTGGTTGGTCACAGAATCTGATGAGTCAATGAATCTCATGGGGTAAGAAAATTTGTCAGAGGGGTCACAGAATCTGCTGGATCACAGAACATGGCCGGTCAAAGAATCTGAGGATTCATTGAAAACAGAGGTGTCACAGAATCTGGTGGATTACAGAATCCTGAGGCTCACAGAATCGGACAGGTCAATGAAACACTTGTGGGGTCAAAGTTTCTGATGGGTTCACAGGGTATGGTCTCAGAATGTGGTGGGTAACAGAATATGAGGCTTTACAGAACCAGTGCCTGGGTCACAGAATCTGAGGGGTCACCAAATCTGAGAGTTTACAGAATCTGAGGGGTAACAGAATCTGAGGGTTTACAGAATCTGACAGATGGGTCATGGAATTTGAGGGGTCACAGAATTTGGTGGGTGATGGGCCCGGGGTCAAACAATCTGACGGGTCACAGAATCTTGAAGTCAGGTCCTAGAATCTTGTGGGGCACAGAATCTGGCGGGTCACTAATTGACCAGGTCCCTGAGAGGACGATGAGAAAATTCCTCGTCTCATCTGATGTGGAGTGGGAAACCAAGCTGGAGGCACGATTGCCATCGTTGTTACCGTTGACATGGCAACTGCTGCCCCTGTTGCCGTGGGATTCATGTCCCCTCTCCACATGATGACTCGTGACCCAGTAGCAAGGTTATACACACACACACATACATTTTTATCTGAATAAATCAGGACAGCTGACTCAGCCGATGGCTCCACCTGCTGGTCCACATGTGGACATTACACCGGTTAGGGGAAGACCACCATTATCCAGCCACCGCCTTGCTTTTAAAGGCTTACCTCCGGGTGAAGAGCTTGAGTCCGGTGAACGACTTAGAGCAGCCAGTCAGCGTGTCCTTCTCCTCGTCCTCGCAGACCGGGTGGGACGAGGACCAGAACGGGGGGAGGTGGGAGGGGGGCAGAGAGGAGTTAGATGAGGAGGATCCAGAGCTGAACCCTCCATCGACCCCTTTTACATTCAGCGACCCGTCCCCTTCCGCTCCTACCCTGTTTGGCTCAGGCGCATCGGGTCCAGATCCACATCCCGGATCAGTGTCAGAATCCATGACAGGTCAGTTGAGTTCCTGGTCTTGCCCTAACCCTTGTCACATTTTGCCAGGATGAGCTACAACTCGTTGAAGTCTAGAAAGAAAGGTCCCGACATGACTCAAGTCCGGAATCTTGCCTGTGAACTGGGAAAAATCCGGAAAAGAGGGGTTCAAATGAAAAAAAGACCAGCGGCTAGACTACAAACGGACCTATTACTACTCTTAAACTGTTCCAGGACTTCAAGCATGGCCGCCCCGCGGAGGCTACAAAGTCAATAATCCACATGCCAAAGGTCTTTTACAAGGTGTGTGTCCGTGTGTGTGTGTTTGTGTGTAGAGAGAGAGAGAGAGAGAGAGAGAGAGAGAGAGAGAGAGAGAGAGAGAGAGAGAGAGAGAGAGAGAGAGATTAGTGTGGAGATAATCCTTCCCAGCATTCCTCTCTCTCATGTCTCAGCAGTATAGTCCAGTCTTCCTGTCAATCATTCTTCTTTTGCTTCACTTTTACACTTCATCTTCTTCTTCTTCACCAACTTTACTCTCCTTTTTTCTCACTCGCTCACAAATTTAATTACACTCCACACACACACTGACAGACACACACACAACTAAGTTGCACGCTGCTACACACACACGTTGGTAAACACACACTGATCCTCCACTGGCCGTCCGGCTCAAATCAGGAAGTGTATACCGACTACAATCAGGACCCCAATATTAGCTGCCCCGCATGCCTGACTGAAAGTTTCACACTGACTTCCTGTTACTTGTCTTTACATGAGTTTTTAAACCCTTTGCGCACTTTATTTATATTCATTTATATTTAACAATATATGTCCAAAAAATCAATATCTTTTTATTTTAATATATTACATATTAATATATTATAATTTATTTTATAATATTAAATTATATACAATATTTCTTTTGAAAAGTTGCGGTGAAGGTTGCGATGTTTTGGGGATTTTATTTTTTCGATAATAGTGCAAGAGCAAGTGAATTTATAAGCTTACCCCCCCCCCCCCCCCCCCCCCAAAAAAAAAAAGCTCAGGGTTTAAAAAAAATCAAACAAAATGCTTTATTTGCATGATATTATCTAAGTTTAAAGAACAGATTCTGGAGTTTATATATATTTATAGATATGTATAGAATTATTAATGCTGGATTACACAGTTAAATGAAAGGTCACTCCAACCTGAGCACCTGACTTTTAGGGAAACGCAAACATACAAGACCGCCACACGAGGGCGCTGTTCGCCATGAAGCTTTAGCATCCGGTTACAGAGTGTTTGGTCATCAGATTCTCATTGGTGTCAAAACATTAATAAATCACTGACTTCACTTCCATAAAGTATGGAAGGCCATTTCTGCCAAAATAAGGAGCAAATTTCTCAAAATATTGACTTAATAGCTCAAAATAATAAGCAAATTTCTCAAAATATTGGCTTAATATCTCAAAATAATGAGCAACTTTCTGAAAAAATTGATTCAGTATCTCAAAATAATAAGCAACTTTCTCAATATATTGGCTTAATATCTCAAAATAATGAGCAATTTGAGGCTTAATATCAACTTTCTCAAAATATTGACTTAGTATCTCTTAGTACTTAGGATTTAGTTTTACTTGGTTTAGTAATTTATTAAGATTAACCTGTGTTATATTAATATTTACTCATGTCGTATTAAAATGAACCTGTTATATTAATATTTACTCTGTTGTATTAAGATTAACCTGTGTTATATTAATATTAACTCATGTTACATTAAGATCAACCTGTGTTATATTAATATTTACTCGTGTTGTATTCAAATTAACCTCTGTTATATTAATTATATTATATAAATAATTAATTAATTGTTATGTTCTGTAAAACATTGTGTTTTATAGAACTATATTCGGTGTGTGGAGGAGAGAAACGCTCCCTGTCGTCGTCGTTCCCTCTCATCCATCACCCACTCACTATTTCCATGACAAATAATAAAAAAAGAACGCCTCGCACACAATTCAGAGGGATCCTTTTAACTTCCCAACACCCACCGCTGCCCTATTTTCTCACTGATTATACATGCAAACATTAATCCGACCTGACCCCGAAGAGAACACTATACGTAATGAGCTGCTGGACATGTGATGTAAGATCAGAGCTGCTGCATGACGGCGGTCATCGTTGAGCTACGGAAAAAACAAGGTTCTCTTAATAAGACCTCATCTGTGCTTCATGTCCTATGTAAGTGACATCAAAGCCACTGATCAAGAGGAAGAGTTATATCATGAATACGGTCCATTTATGTGTCAGGTGCTACTCTTAATTAAGGGTCTCCTGATGTTGCTATGGTTACTTTTGTTGGTTAAGTTCTGCTCAAAATAAAGAAGCTAGCCCTATTTGGCTAAGTTCGGATAAGTGCCGACTATTTTTTCATGCTTGGTTAAATTCACGTTTTTATCAAGGCTTGAATTGGTTTCTTATTTTGTACTTACTCATTCAAAATTCCCAGTCCACCTTAAAAGCCGAAATCATCAAAATGTTACATAACAAAGACGGTATTTCTACAGGCTTTAACTAGCCCACAATTTAGCAAACGTAGCCAGGTTATTTTTGCCCTAATTTCAAGTGTAAGATTTTAGCTAAGTGAGTCGTCCAATGAAGGACGTCGCAAAGCATTGAGTACAATTTTTGAGATCTAATCTTGCGTAATGTGAAAAAAAACTAAAATAGAAAAAAAAATTTTAGCCAACCACTTTACAAGATGAACCCTTATTCCTTTCTCATGCTAGAGCCAGAGAAAAGTAAGAAACCACGTTAAAATGCACCAGATTAACATTATCCAGGGGAGGACCGCACCCCCCCCCCCACACACACACCCCCACCCGTTAGATTGTCCCACCCAAATTGTTATCCTTCCGATGCATAATTGAGATAAAAATCAAGTGAAAAGTAGGAGCATTTTCTCATAGACTTCTATACAACCAGAGAGGAGTTGTCTCCTGCTGGCCAGCAGAGAGAATGCCAGTCTAAGGCACTTCAGCATTGGCTTTACTTCTCAGGACCGGAGGTCGCCGTCTGAAGGGTGGCCATATCGCCAGGATACTGATTAGGGGTGGGTAAAAATATCGATACAACAATATATCGTGATACTTTGCCGCCCAATACAATATCAATTTTTCAACTCCAAAGATCGATTTAAAAAAAAAAATCATGTTTAGACGCGTTGCGAATGCAGTACTTTATCCTTTTTCATTCTATTTTCAATATTTATTCCAGTCAATTTCATTGGAATTAATAAAATGTTGAGGCTGTTTTGAATGAAATAGTTTTGACTCAATTTGTCCTTTGATCAATATCATCTGATGTACATATACAGGTACTTGTATTTTCATCTTTATTAATATCGTGATATCGTGATACGTATCATATTGTGACCGTAATACGTATCGTGAGGTTCTTGCCAATACTCATTTTTACTCCCTAATACTGATAGTGGACCGATTTATTGCTACAAGTACAACAAGTTGGGCCGGGCTTGTAGAAGACCCGCCCACTTCTTACCTCGGCCCTAGCCAATCAAATAGCTGCTTTTTTCCTGCTATTATTTGAATTCATATTTTGATTCCCTCATCATTTCATCTCCGTCTATTTAAGTGATAGACGGCATTTCATTCCATTAGCCATTGCTTACGTTATGGGGGGGGAGAGAGAGAGAGAGGTTGATGATTCACCGGTACAGATCTGCACCATCTGTCCGCTGACTGCATCGGCTCCATCTGTGGATGATCCTCCTCTACAGGACAAGATCTCATGAGGACTGATGGACGTTAAACTATTGGTTTATCCCTGCAAGCTACACTAATACATAACATTGTCAGTGACTGTTGGGGCAGCAGTGATCAGCGTTATTGATTAACCTACTTCCAGTATCTGACCTGCAGCCTAAGTGGTAGTCTAGTTTCAGTTGATGCTTCGCCGTAGCAGCAACGCAGTACGGTGATGATGAGAAATGTTGAGTCATCTTATTGTCCAATGAAAAAATCAAACGTGACATCATCACTGCTGACAACAGTGCTCGAGCACTTCCTGTTGGTTGCCATTCGTGTTCAGTAGGGATGGGGATCAACAGATGCCCCACTTTACGATATTATCACTATATTAAGTCACGGTACAATATTATCACGATAATTAAGTCACGATCCGCTATTATCACGATAATTAAATCATAATGCGATATTATCACAAGACTTAAAGCACAATACAATATTATTCCAACCTGATCCCGATAATTATGTCAAGATGCGTTATTATCACGATACTTAAGTCAAAATCTGATTTTATACCGATCAGATCACGATACTTAAGTCACTATACAATATTATCCTGATCTGATCATGATACTTAAGTCACAATGTGCTATAATCACAATATTTAAGTTACCATAGGACATTATCACGATATTTACTTTACGGTATTATCAACGTACTTAAGTCACAATATTATATCATGTGACTGAAGGCACAATCCCGATCTGATCACGATACTTAAGTTACGATGAGGTAATGAGGATGCACTACACCTGTTGGGTTCTAGAGGATGTAGGACACGTAGTTCTCCTGGTGATCAGATCTATCTTTTTCACACTCCGACACCCACACAAAGTCCTCGGAACACAACAAGTCCAGGACTGTTAAGTTCCCCATCTGTCCTTTTGTTTTTTTATCTGCCATCTGTGTTCGTCTCCAGCTGGCGTTGTGTTGTTCTACATTATGCAACTCTTTCGCTCGAGGCAAGAGGTCCATTGTTCCTCCCGTCTCATTGGTCGGCCGGTCACACATCAACACTCGCCGATCACGATCTTCGATATGAGCCCTAGGCCGGAACTACCACCCGACAGTAAAACACAAACATGATCCCACTGTTCCTGGAGCCTACAACTATGCTGTTTCTTGATAGAAAGGAAAACTCCCATGATTCCTGCATTAATGACTGATGGAGTATTTTAGCTCTGTGTGGGAGGAGCCTCTCCCCAGACAGATCATGATCATTAGATTATTATTAAGGCCTTGCCTTGATCTATTCTTTACCTTGTCTTGACCTTGCCTGGATCTCGCCTTTACCTTGCCTTGACCTTGCCTTTATCTATTCTTTACCTTGCCTTGAACTCCTCTTTACCTTGCCTTGACCTTGCCTTTATCTTGTCTTGATCTCGCTTTGACCTCACCTTGATCTCGCCTTGACCTCGCCTCGACCTTGCTGCTCCCTTAGTACTCGTTACTTTTTCAAGATCCAGCCTCTTTATAAAGGACTAAAAACTAATTCCCAAATATTTTGTGAAAAATTAAATATTGCAATTTTAGTTTTACAACCGTCCGTTGCACAACACAGAAGATGCAGCTGAAATAATGAGGCCAAAATATTGTATAAACATATTCACATCTTCTTCATATCGGTGTTAGTGATGTCACTGAGCTGTGATTGGTCAACAGGCGGTGCTTTTATACAAGTTGATATCTTATCTTAAGCGTAACCTCCTCCAGATCAGGTCAGGTGTACAGCATCAGTTACCATGGTGACCTACGTGGTACTCAAGTTCCCTTGCCAGCCCCAAATCATGCTCTACAGTAGCTCCAGGACTCTGGGAACACAATACACACAACACTAGTTACACATCATTCAAACACATCTAATTAGACAGAATGAAGACAATTATGTTGGTGCCAGGAAGACGAAGCTTCATGTTTGATCCTCATCATCATCAGTCTTCTCCTCTCAGACAAACGCTCCATCTCGGGCTCTATTGGTGGGAACCTCGATGACATTTTGTTCTAACAGCAGCTGTCCTCGAGTTACGCTGGCTGCTCCTAGTTTTATATTCTACACAGACTCACAGTGTATCCGGAGAATCCATATGTGATGTTTTCTATGCGTGTTCTCTATGTGATTGTCTCTATGTGATGTTCTCTATGTGATGTTCTCTATGTGTGTTCTCTATGTGACGTTGTCTATGTGATGTTCTCTGTGTGTTCTCTATGTGATGTTCTCTATGTGTGTTCTCTATGTGCGTTCTCTATGTGGTGTTCTCTGTGTGTTTTCTATGTGGTGTTCTCTATGTGGTGTTCTCTATGTGGTGTTCTCTATGTGATGTTCTCTATGTGTGTTCTCTATGTGTGTTCTCTATGTGATGTTCTCTATGTGATGTTCTCTATGTGATGTTCTCTGTGTGTTCTGTATGTGATGTTCTCTATGTGATGTTCTCTGTGTGTTCTCTATGTGATGTTCTCTATGTGCGTTCTCTATGTGGTGTTCTCTGTGTGTTTTCTATGTGGTGTTCTCTATGTGGTGTTCTCTATGTGGTGTTCTCTATGTGATGTTCTCTATGTGCGTTCTCTATGTGTGTTCTCTATGTGATGTTCTCTATGTGATGTTCTCTGTGTGTTCTCTATGTGATGTTCTCTATGTGTGTTCTCTACGTGCGTTCTCTATGTGGTGTTCTCTGTGTGTTTTCTATGTGGTGTTCTCTATGTGGTGTTCTCTATGTGGTGTTCTCTATGTGATGTTCTCTATGTGGTGTTCTCTATGTGTGTTCTCTATGTGATGTTCTCTATGTGATGTTCTCTGTGTGTTTTCTATGTGTGTTCTCTATGTGTGTTCTCTATGTGGTGTTCTCTGTGTGTTCTTTATGTGTGTTCTCTATGTGCGTTCTCTATGTGGTGTTCTCTATGTGGTGTTCTCTATGTGGTGTTCTCTATGTGGTGTTCTCTATGTGATGTTCTCTATGTGCGTTCTCTATGTGCGTTCTCTATGTGCGTTCTCTATGTGGAGTTCTCTATGTGTGTTCTCTATGTGCGTTCTCTATGTGGTGTTCTCTGTGTGTTCTCTATATGTGTTTTCTATGTGGTGTTCTCTATGTGGTGTTCTCTATGTGATGTTCTCTATGTGCGTTCTCTATGTGCGTTCTCTATGTGCGTTCTCTATGTGGTGTTCTCTATGTGTGTTCTCTATGTGGTGTTCTCTATGTGTGTTCTTTATGTGTGTTCTATGTGTCTGTTCTCCATGTGATGTTCTCTATGTGATGTTCTCTATGTATGTTTTCTAGTGTTGTGTACATCATCATACTGTATGATTATATATTATTGTTCGAGAATGTGTATTATACAAATGTTCTAACACTAAAATCTGCTGCTTTGCAGGAATCGTGTTGCTGGTGAATCATAGTTTACATTACTTTGTTCGTTCTCACAAGACAGTATTTCAGTCCAACAGGATCTAATCGTGACATCACTCCCCTGGCCCCGCCCCCGTTAACACAGTCCCATCTGGATTACTGATTAGACCAAATGATGTGGCGATTAGTCCTCATGCTGGCTGATTAGATCAGAGACTCTCCAATACACTGATGGAAAACACACATCATGCTCTCCGATGTGACAACTGAAACCAGACACCGGTGACTCAGGTCGGATCACCTGACATCCCCCAAACCCGGAGCAATCCTAAAATGTAGAGATTCCCTCCGCATGAGGCGGCCCTGGTCTACAGAGGATTTCCTTTCACCGTTGCTGCTCCTGTCACCTAGCAACCAGCTGCAGTTGACAAGAGCATAAAGGTAACGAGCGGAATCTGCATGACGCGAGGGATCATATTTGATTCTTTTTATCTGCTATACTGCTGATCCTCTCGGAGACGCCACATCTATTCAAATCCAGTCCTCGCAATGAACCTTGGGATATGTTGGAATGAGGAAAAGAAGGCCACATTTCTGCACCGGATGCTGAACTGGAATACAGCTAATATTTAACAACCCTAACCCAAAGCAACGCAACAATGGAACTCACTCCCAAATCATATTACAAAACCAATTTTAGGTTTAGACTACAAAACCAACGTTAAGTTTAGACAACAAAACAATGTTAGGTTCAGACAACAAAACAATGTTAGGTTTAGACAACAAAACCAACGTTAGGTTTAGACGACAAAACCAACATTAGGTTGAAACAACAAAACAAACGTTAGGTTTGAACAACAAAACCAACGTTAGTTTTCGACAACAAAACCAACTTTAAGTTTAGACAACAAAACCAACATTAGGTTGAGACAACAAAACTGACCATAGGTTTAAACAACAAAAACAACGTTAGCTTTAGACAACAAAACTAACGTTATGTTACATAAATGATAAAAAATTACTTGTTTCGCAAAAGAATGTGCAAGTATAAAGTATTTTATACTTCATATACATGGAGTATGTGCCAAAATCACAGCAACCCAAACAAACAGTATAAAATGCAACAGATTTATATTAATCGATTTTACTTCTAAATGTTTAATCAGTTATAATGCAACCTTGAAATGTCACTATGTCTCTCTATGCTGATGACTAAATGATTCTGATGGCAAAGGCGCTAAATAAATCTACATGTAAATCACAACGTTCTCCTCTCCGATCTCGTTTACTCACCAGGCTTGTATTTGCACACAGTCACATCTCCGTGGGACGGCTGATTGGGTTGCCGGGAGACGTGTGACACTCGACCTCCTACTGAACTACGTAGCGTCAGATGAACAACACGGCACGTATATAGGCTGTATAGCCAGAGGATCAAATCCAAGACCGGGACCCAAAACCAGAAAACCTACTGATGTCAAACCCAGCTGACTCAGGATCAGAAGGAACACGGAGACGAGCACCCAAACTACAAGTGTTGCTGCAGTAAAGAAACAAAACAAAAAAACAACAACACACACAGCGGGATTGTGAAGGGCCTTATCACATGTTGGCACTCGGATTTAAAAGTCATCACTTTTTTTTGATGCCATGTGGGGTCAAAACTGAACTGCCATCAAATAAACCAAGACAAAACGTAAAAAACGTTAACAAACTCACGGATCGACGTTTCTTCTTTTTCATTTTAGAGATTGCTCGATAAAAAACAAAAAAAAACAAAACACAAGTTAGTCGTGAAGTGAACCTTTAAATAAAACCTGGTTTCGGAATTCACCTGATTTACACCATTCCAATCTGGAGGCACACACACACACACACACACACACACACACACAGTCACGTGACACAGGTAAAACAGGTAAGCAGGAAGTGCACCGTTCGTACCTGTATGACACCTGCTTCCGGAAGGTCAGCTGGCCGAACTCGCTCTCCAGGTGGGCCACTGCCAGCTGGTCCTGGCCCCCCTCGGTCCTCCTCACCTCCATCCTCCCAGGACCCTAAAACAAACAGCAGCTCTGTAGGCGGGTAACGAGGAGGAAGCGCGCGCGCGCGCACACACACACACGCCACACACACACACACACACACACACACACACACACACACACACGCACACCTGGCAGCTGTCGGGCTCCAGCGTGCTCTTGGAGCCTCCCTCCGCGGCGAACACGTCCTCCTCCTCGTCCACGTCCTCCAGCCTCGGCCGCTCCATGATCGGAGGAGTGGAGTCCCTCATCGCGTCCTTGCCGCCCCCTCTGAGTCGCTCTGTGGGGATCCTGCGGACTGATTCCCGCTGCGTGTCTCCCGGATAAACGTGCCCGTAGTTGGGTCGCTTTTCTCGGCCAGCGGAAAGAAAAGTTACCGGCGGAAGGTTGATCGGTGTCCCGCTTGCTGATCCATCAGGAGGGCGCAGGAAATCAGCTGTCTCTCTTTCTCTTTCTCTCTCACCCCGCCCCCTTTGACAAGAACCAATCAGACGAACGCATCCTTCATAATTGCTTTGTTGATAACGCGGTCACTGTTGGCACACATGTAATGAGAGTTTATACACGATCACTCACACGTATTGCGTCATCAACTGGTGGAGCAACTTCATTCATCGAGGCAGATGACGTCAGAGCCAATTAGTGGCCAGTTCTATAAATAGGCGCCACACTGTCTAGTCAGGTGTTATTTTTAAAGTTTCAGTACTGGGTTCTAAAAATAGGATTTTTCTAATTGGATGATCTGTCTGGGTTCGGTTCTATAAACAGGAACCAATCTTATTCTAGTCAGGTGATCTGGAACAGAGGTCTTCAAAGTTTTTCAGGCCGAGGGCCCCTTGGCTAGACCCTTATTGTAGTGCCATGTACAAATATTTTAATGGCTATTCAATTTGGGACCCAAACATATCTGTTCTCTGATCTGAGTTCAGTCCGGCAGGGGGCAGCAGAACTCAGTTGATCCGTTTCTCAAAGAGCATTTTGAAACACTTGCTTCAGTTTATTGGGCTGAAATGTCTTGTGTTCCATCAAGAAATCATAAAATGCACTCATGGGTTTATTTTAAGGGGATGGCTTTATTTTTTGTTTTCACACGCTCTCACAATGAAACCATTTAAATCGTTTTTTACTGTCTGAGTCCTAATACACTTCTATTCTAACAAACGAAGACAGAATCCACATTTCAATGCAAGAAATTCAAGTTAATATGAAGCTTGGGACCAACTTCCCAAAGTCGTCTTTGGGTTCAATGTTGCCGATCCTTAAAGCCGATTTTTAGGGGACCGGATCTTCAAAAGCACAACAAGAGCTGTTTGGACTCTTTTGGGCGTCCTCGTCTCTTTATAAACAGGTCACATCTGTGAATGAACACGTCCGACCCATCAGTTTGTCGGCCAAACAGCTTTTCACAGCTATGGACACAGAGCACACAGCCATTGTCTGCCCCATTGATGAAACCCAGAATGCTGACTCGGCTGAACCGCGGCCAGTCTAACGCAACATCTAAGTCCGGTCAGCGGGCAGCTCGTAGACCCAAACTGCCGATAACGTCCCCAAACTGGACCTGAAACAGCCCCCGGTCCTGCTGCTGTTGGCCTGTGGTCCGTGGAGCAGCTAAGCCTCTGAGCTGGTGGGTCCGAGCCCGGAGGATTAGACTAATGCAGGTGGCGGGAAGCTGCTGCTGGCGGAACAACAGGGGATGGGAAGTGACCCTTGTCTTTGCATGGCAGTTCACTCTGAGCTACAAATGGTGGCCTTTTGGCTGTAAAGTGTTGTCACAGCTCAACAGGAAGAGAGGCTGTCTGGCTAGTTGCCTAGTTACCTAGTTATCTGGCTGACTACGTAGTTATCTACTTAGTTATCTGGCTGACTAAGAAAGAAACTCTGTTTTGACCAACATGTCGCTGCCACAACTAAAAAAGTTCAACAACGTCTATATTTTCTGAGGAAGATGAGTTCTTTTAATGTGTCCAGTGAGATGATGACTCTATTTTATAGAAGTCCCAAGCCCATCTTATAGACCTTTATAAAAGGCAGGTGTTCAAGAAGGCCACTTCCATTCAGGAGTGTGTAGATCACCCCCTCCAAACCGAGTTTGAACAGTTACCTTCAGGTCGGAGGTTAAGGGTGCCTTCTATCAGGTCAAATAGATATAGGTCTTCTTTTGTTCCTTCTGCTATTATGATGCTGAACAGTGTTAAATAGCGAGATAATTGACAGCTGTCTTGACCACACAGTCTGTTTTATCCTACCTTGTTTGAATGCACTTGAATGCACTTCGTCTCTGTATGCACTTGGAAATTAACTACTCTGCCCAATATGTGTTCTTATGTGTTGCTCTATGTGCTGTTTCTTTCCTAACAGAGGTTGATTGCTCTGTGTGTGTGTGTGTGTGTGTGTGTGTGTGTGTGTTTTATGTGTATTTATTGGTATTGTATGTTTTTATGTATTTTGGACATCTTGGCTGCAAATCAATTTCCCAACTGGGACAATAAAGATAACTTTGGAACTTTGACTACGTACTTAGCTACCTAGTTAACTGGCTGACTATGTATCTACCTAGTTATCTGGCTGACTACATAGCTACCTAGATATCTGGCTGACTACATAGCTACCTAGTTATCTGGCTATCTTGGTAGCTAGTTAGCTATGTATCTAGCTGACTACGTAACTGACTACCTTGTTATCTGGCCAACTTTGTAACTCGCTACCTACCTACCTTGTTATCTTGCCGACTACGTAGCTAGCTACTTAGTTATCTTGCAGACTACATAGCTAGCTACCTACCTACCTAGTTATCTGGCAGACTACGTAGCTAGCTACCTAGTTATCTGGCAGACTACGTAACTAGCTACCTACCTACCTAGTTATCTGGCAGACTACGTAGCTAGCTACCTAGTTATCTGGCAGACTACGTAACTAGCTACCTACCTACCTACCTAGTTATCTGGCAGACTACGTAGCTAGCTACCTCGTTATCTTGCTGACTACGTAGCTAGCTACCTACCTAGTTATCTGGCTGACTACTGTGGAAGAAAAACTCTTCAGGTCCAATTCTGTGGCTGGTTCAAATGAGGTTTAATCACTGACAGTGGAGAAAGGAAATTCACAGTTTATCCATGAAGATCCAGTCTCCCGAATGGCCTGGCCAAGGTGGATTTATACAGAACTCTCTGGAGAACAAAAGTGAAGGCGTCATGAGTGATTTGCATTGAATCAACACATGTCTCTCTGCAGAGGAAGATACATCTGTAGATGTCTACAAGCTGTGACTGTTCTTGGGACAGCTAGACGATCTCACTACAGGAGCCACTCGTTGGGCCTTGATCAATGTATGTGAGACAAAGATGTTACGGAGACAGCTCAGGAAGGGGGAAAGATCAAAGGGTCTTTTCATCAAGACTAACAAGTTAACCACAATCAAATAGGGGCAGCAGGACATTAGATGAGTACAAGAGAAAGGAATATTAGTATGAGATTAAAATAAGAATTGTAAGGTAACGCATTTTCTTCTACACTACTTAGCTAGCTACCTAGTTATCTTGCCAACTACATAGCTAGCTATCACGTTTTCTGGTCACAGCAAACTAGTTAACTAGCCAGCTCTCCCCTAGTTAGCTAAATAACTAGGTATCTGACTGACTATGTGACTAGCTACCTAGTTATCTGGCTGGCTAGCTAGCTAGCTAGGTACCTTGTCCGTCTGCAGACCAGTGAGCAGTGAGACGGGGAGACCGTTTACATACTTTAGCCAGTGTTTGTCATGGTTGTCACCCTATAACCAAAGACTAACGTATCAAAATGACAGTGTGTGTTACCATGTGGTATCAATGAGAGCTAGAAATGCAACAATAAATAAGGTCCAGAAATAAGTATGCAGATGGTTTAATGATAAAAATATGAAGAGGAGTTTCCTGACATAATCCAGCATGAGACGAAGATTCAAAGATGTCCTCTCGTTGTTTGAATGTGTCCCATCCAGCAGACTTACAGTGTTTATTATCACCTTCCTGACCTCATTGTCTCCTCCTCTCCGTCCAGCAGGGTTTGTTTTGGCAGCCCCGGGTGTCTGGTGTGTTGACGGTACTGGGTCCCACCGGGGTCTAGACCCAGCATTCCCCCCCATTCTCCAGCGTGATTGTGCTGACGAGGCCCGCCCCACCATGAGATAATGCCATTCCAGTGGGATCGTGTCTAAAGCCTGTCTTTCTGGCTCTCAGGTATATAAACAGGAGGACTGGGCCTCTCTTGAAACACTCTTTTTTTATTATCTGGATTCTCCCCTGCTGCACCAACACATCTGTTTCCAGTCACTATGGATATTAGCATCCAGCACCCGTGGTTCCGACGTGCCCTGGGCTCCGTCTACCCAGCCCGACTCTTTGACCAGTTCTTCGGAGAAGGCATGTTTGACTACGACTTCTTCCCCTACACCACCTCCACCATCAGCCCCTACTACAGGCAGTCTCTGTTCCGCAGCTTCCTGGACTCATCCAACTCTGGCACCTCTGAGGTAACGAGACCAGACCCCTTCATGTCGGGACCCTTTGGCAACAACGTTGGCTCATCTGCAAACAGTTTTTCCTTTGTGATGTTAGATAACGTCTAAACTCATCATCCCTTCTTCCTACTTAATATTCGTTGTCCCAATTGTGTTTGGTTTGCTCCATTCGGATTAAACCAATAGGTTGATGTTCGGGTGTGTCCCACAGGTGAGGTCTGACAGGGACAAGTACACGGTCTACCTGGACGTCAAGCACTTCTCTCCGGACGAGCTCAGCGTGAAGGTGACCGATGACTATGTGGAGATCCAGGGGAAGCATGGAGAAAGACAGGTACTGTTCCTATTCTCTCTCTTATACACTTGTCACCGGAAATCTTTTTTTAAATATTGTTTTAAAAGATTTAAAAAAAGGGTATTTTCCAGTTAATTGCATTGTAAGGTCATCAGAGGCGTGTTCTAACGCTCAACAGATTCTATTCTAATCTGTTGTTCATCCATATTAGGTTTATCTCAGCATATTCACTTCAAATTAACTAGTAGGATGCTGCCCTCTGCTGGAGGATGAAGAGACCACCACTTGAGCTACTTCTGGAGAACTGAAGTACATTGATACAATCAAGTAATGGTACTTTTACAGGTGGGGTACCAAAAAAAAAAAAAAAAAAAAAAAACTGCTAATGGCTGTGAAAGAGTTAATTTAGATGCAGATGTGAGGGAATTTCCAAAAAAAATCTAAATTAAATGTTTATTAATATAGCCCCAAATCACAAATTGGAATGTTTATGATTTAATATCAATAACCAGATGAGAAGGATGCAGAAATAACTCCATAATGATGGTGATCAGTAAAAAGTGTGAAGTCATGCTTTGTTTGGTCTGTCTGCAAGACCACAAGATAACGATGATGATACGCTAACTGTAGCTGCTCCATCAACACTCCAAATAAGGTCATCTAGACATAAACACAGCAGCGATGTTGTTGCTGGTTCCTTCCCCGGTCTAACTGTGTGCGTTCACGTTGCTGTGTTTCAGGACGACCACGGTTACATCGCCCGGGAGTTCCACCGCCGCTACCGCCTCCCCTCCAGCGTGGAGCAGTCGGCCATCTCCTGCACCCTGTCAGCTGACGGGCTGCTGACCCTGACCGGCCCGAAGGTCAGCGGGGGGAGTGAGTCTGGCCGCAGTGAGCGCAGCATCCCTGTCCTCCGCGACGACAAGCCCAACGCTGCTGCCGCATCCTCCTAGAGGGGGGGGGGGCGGCGACCTTGAGGGGCTCAGCACCCATTTCTTCTTCTTCTCCCTCTCTTAACAGGATATACGTGTCCTCCTCGCTTCACTTTTCTCCGTTTACTCCTCTTATTAGTATCACTGTTTTAAGCTTAAAACGTATCTCCCCATGAGGATTGGTAGTGAGTTTATAAGGAGGAAACTCGCCTCGAGGATGAGACAGTCACATGACCCGGCGCCTCATTCTGCCGGCTGTGGAGCTGATGATACAGGTGGTGAGGTTAAGCTTGGAGGTGAATGTCCCACATGTTGTTCAAGGTCAGAGGAGTTGCTCCCTGGTCCGACGCGCATCCTGTACTGTAGATTAGACCTTGGTCACCACTGAGAAGTCACATTAAAAGTGTATCATTCACAAAAATGACTCCTCCTCTTCATTTATTCTCCACTCTTCGTGTGTATGTGTTGAATTAGGAATGACGAGTCATGTTTCAGGCGTGAAATCGAGTGAAACTGTTTATCTCCACATTAAAAGCATCCAGAGGATGAAACAGGAAGTGACTTTTATTGCGATGGACATTTTTTTTTGCCTCTTACATTTAGTGTATTTAAACAAATTAATCTGATCCACTTCAAATACCTGTACCATGAAAATCAAGCGCCTTCACAGGAAGTCATAGGTCTGTAGTCATAGAAACAGGACCACGTCCATCTCAAATGTGGTCAGAGACAGAAGCCTTGTTGATGTTTAATTGTCAAGAATGTTTTTTTTTAAATCAACAGTTACCGTGGCAACGCATTATTTGGCTGTATATATGTATGTAGAATATATGTGGTGTATCTATTAGAAACATTAATGATGAAAAATATTCCCTTCCTGACTTCTGATTATCACCTCTGCAGACGACGGTGACTCACCGTCGTTACCTTATATAACTGGCGCTGCTGTTACCATGGTAACCGCAGGTGAAATCAGGTCAACAGAGACTGAATTCTAAAGGGTTCTAAATTTCAAAGGTATCGCCTATTACTTCTAAGCATATGATATAGAACAGTGTACAACATCCTTTTAATTTTAACACAATCGTGAACGAATGTGAAGAATCAATGGTGAACAGGGCAAATAAAACAGCGTGGCTACAGATGCTTCAACGTGTGTTTTCACTGGGGCACCTGTTGGAGGGCCTGCAGGTCCTCCAGGGTCTGCTGAGCTGCCAGCCTCAGGCTAGGCTGGACACTGGAGGTGAGCCGGCCCACGTGAGCCTGCAGGTCTGGATCCAGCAGAGAGGAGCCCAGCGGGAGCAGCGCCTCGGCCTCCAACAACACCGACTGCAGGAGACGCAGAGAGTGGAGACGCACCTCCCAGTCTCCATCTGTCGGAGGCACCGAGTGGAGAAAGAGATGTCACACTTGAAGCTTGACCCCTGAACCCTTAAGACATCGACCTACCTAAATTAAGAGTCTCAATCTATAAACTATTTCATGCTCCAGTCCTTACCGTCCAGCAGGGTCCTGATGAGGGTCAGCAGTCCAGGGTTCCCACTGATGCACTTCAGTCCTTTCACACTGATGCTGACGTTGTACAGAGACATCAGCATCAACCTGCAACAAAGCACAACTCCTGAGTGCCACAGCAGAGCAACAGTGACACCTGCTGGTCACATCTAAAAGGTGCTACGCAGGACAGCCAACAGGTTTTAACTGCAGGGAAAATGTTGTTGAAAAGTGAACCTCCCACAAATACCTATTGAAGAAGATTATTATGGTTAAATAAAATCATAATGTGAATGAATCCTCTTTTTTTCAATCACTTCTAAGTGTGAATGTCTGTGTTAAGTGAATGAAGGCGGGCTGCACTACACTTTGAGTCGGGGGAAGACGCCGGGCTTCATCAACTTCAGCTGCCTCAACAGAGTGTCCAGCAGGGCGTGAGCCGAGCTGGACAGGAAGTCCCGCCCACAGCTCACTGCCGCTATGTCTGGTTAATGGGAAACAAAGACAGAGCGGGTGATTGGAGGGGATGCCTGGTCTGATATGTTGTACAATCTTACTCTTAAAGGCAAACTCACTAGTGATGGTTCCAACCAGAGCCAGCACAAACTGGTGCTCGTGGGAGTTGTGGTCCTCATTCTGGGTTTTGGCCTCTTCGTCCAGAGACCTGACGAAGCTCTCCAGAGTCTGAGCAGCTACAACCAGGAAGGACTGCAGCTTCCCCTGCAGCACCCACACACACATCAGACATCATTTGAAAATACATTTTCCAGGTTTTTGGTGGCCGAATAGGAGGCAGAGGACTCACATCAGCCACCCAGCGTGTGACTGTGTGCTCCCCAGCTGAGCAGCTCCACAGCAGACAACAGGCCGCAGATCCCAGACCAGAACAGAAGTCTGCCTGCTGCTGCAGTTCTTCTCCGCTCTGCCACAGCTGCTCACGTAGAAGCAGCTTCTCCTGCACACACACATTTCATCGTTCTCCTTATATGGACGACTCATTTCTCTACGATATTGTATTATGTAAACATGAAATGCCAGTTAAAGAGTCTGTCGCAAAAAAAAATAAGGAAAAAAGTCTGACAATAAAACATTTTTTACAAGATTATTAATAATACACAGCAAGTGAGTTATTTTTTCTTGTAAAAATACTTTTTTTTTTTTCTTCCTACAATGGTTTTTTATATCAAATCCAATTATTTTTTTCCTTCCTGGAAAACAGAATTGGACATGCGCTGACATCAGCTTGGACCAACCAACAACATTATGAAATCCATCCATCAACCAATCAGAGCTCGAGAAGGTGGTGAGTTTTTACCGTCGAAGCAATGCCTGGTCCCGCCTCCAATCCTGTTTCACTGTAAATACGTCGCCATACGTCAGACACACATGGTGTGAACCTCATCCAGGAGACTGTCTCACCTCTCTCTCTCTCTGGCATTCAGCCTGGACTGCATTCAGTCTGGACTCGAGGTGAAGACACTCTTGACGCAGCTGCTCCTGATCCTGCATGAGCTGCTCCTTCACTACACACACACACACACACACACACACACACGTCAACCAATCACTGGGGATCTAATCTCAGGATCTAATCTAATCTCATTTATTCAAGCATATTCATACGTCAATTTTAGGTTCAGTATCTTGCCCAAGGACACTTTGGCATGCTGACTGGAGGAGCCAATCGGACCACCAGCCTCTTAATTGGAGGGCTACTCGCTCTACTTCTGATGATATCCATCAACCAATCAGAGCTCGAGTTAATCTTTTCCAACCATCAAATCCTCAGCCTCACGACAGGCACAGAAAGGTGAAACAGACTGAACTGATGGATCTTATGAGGCCGTCTCTGCCACAAGGCCGAACAGACAACTGGTCTCAGATAAGTTTATGCCTTTATAGTGACCTACAGGAACTAGATAAAACTACATTATGCCCTGATGGCCAGTAGGGGGTATGACAGTTGGCTTTACTTTTCCGAACCAGAGGTTAGGTGATTGGGAGCTTACTTGTCTGAGCTGTTCGAGCTTTCTGCAGCATCTCAATCAGGTCTCCATTCACAATTCTGGGCAGGAACTCCCTCAGCTGCATCACTTCGGTCGTCAACTTCTCCAGATCACTTTTCCTCACTCTCACAAAACCATCCTGAAAGAAAACAAAAATACACAGAGCTCAATGCGCGGCCCTGAGACGACGATGAGCTAGTATTTTATAAAGGTGAGTGTTACACACGATTAGTTGGACCGAGGTCATGTGACTGACACTAGAATATTCCACTGTTTCGCCTTCAGGATTTAAGTGCTGCGTTAGGTACCAGGATGTAACGTTACTCACACTGAAAGAGTTGCTTTATAACATTACATTTGTGATTGAACACGTTAGCTAGCTAGCTAGCGAGCCACGAGAACAGCGGTGTTAGTGACGTACATCGTGTGAGAGTTTCACACTAAACTAAATAAAACGACGACAAACACAATTTCTGGAACATAGCTAAGTTAGCTGCTATGTTGGTGAGAACGTAGTTCACTCACTGAGGTTTCACACGTCACATTGCGACTTTCTGGACTTGACGTAATACGTGTAATTCATATTTAAAAAAACTGATTTGCCAGGACATTTATTCTGAAATAATGTCCAATGGTTATACAGGAAGAAGCTATTTCTAGAATATTACCTTCATCTTTTCGCGTTGAATCCGAGCCGGCGGTTTCCCGCCAAATGACGCCGACATCGTCTACTTCCTCCTCGGCCACCTGCTCCACCTGCTCCACCTTCCCCGTCGCTATAGCAACAAATACATTCTCGAGTTGGTAGTATCTAACACAATTTTAATAATTACATAAATAATTTTCCTTACCTGTTAGTGTGGTTTAAAGGTTCCCCTCCGACCTCTAGGCGGCACAACGGCAGATGGAGCTCCCGACCTACTTTAACCCCGAACCGTCTAAAACAAATGCCTCAGTGTGGTCCCGTCGCATTACCAGACTCCAGTCCGGGTTTTGCGACTCTCCAGCCGCTAACAGAGGCTTATCTCCTCTTCCTTTGTGTTTGAACCGATTTTTCTTTTTCTTTTTTTAAGTCTCTGCACCGTGGGACGGGAACACTCATGTCTGAGGGACGAGAAGCCGATTTCTCCAGCGACGAGGTGTTCATCCGCCGCTTCCCCGTCCACCGTGCCTGTCGGGATGGAGACGTCGGCGCTCTGGTCTCCCTGACACAGCAGCTCCCGAACCAGACTCATCTCTGTGCTGAGGACTCGTGTTACGGATGGACCCCCATTCACTGGGCTGCTCACTATGGCCAGGTAGGGATTAACGCTAAACTACTAGCTAGATTAGTACATTTAGCCACATAGTACGTTAGTAGTGTTAACTTTACCGTACAGTTGGTAATATACATGCAGTCAACTTCAGTCGTGGCTTCGTTAACATTAATTATGTTCATGATACCATTCATGGTGGCTACTAGCGTGAACCATTTAAAAATATTGATAGTTTATGAAAAATAATGTGCTATTAGTGAAAGCTGCTGCATCAGAAGCAGCCGCCGTTACTCATTTATCATTGTTTGTGTGCGTTGCTGCCGTTTTACAGTTCTGTCTGTCTGACTGTACAATAAAGTTGTCATGGGAGGGGGGGGGGGGGAGATGACGTAGCAGGTCCCAGCATTCCTATTGGTTCCTTGGACCCAATAGTTCTTCAAGCAGCAAAAACAGCTCGAGGGCTTGATACTGTAACGACTGTAATTTTTTTTCTCCCCCAAAACTTTATTCTACCTTAAAGAAAAAAACAAAATAAAGACGGATTATTCTCCATCAACTTCAGTGATGAAAAAATAGTAACAAAACTGTTCGTGGGAAAGTCTAGAAAAACTGAAGCTGTGTTTTTATGTAAGAATAATTTAAAGGTTGTATCAGCGATTCTGGGCCGAAACATAAATGATCACATTCATCTGTTTGTACCTCACGATCCGCTAGCTGCCCGCCCCATAAGCAGGCCGTCAAAAAAAAAACGCGTCTCTCTAGGCAGCCTAGGCTCCGAGATCGCACACGAAAACAAATGGTACTACCAACCCCTCAAAAGCAAAATAAACAGTGTTCCAACCAATCACAGACAAGGGGTCGCAACGGAAGTGAGGGCAACCAGAATCGCTGATACTCTATGTAGTAGAGAGAGGGAGCAATATAGTGCATATGGAATCTATAAAGTATTATAATGTATAATGATTTGCTGGTCAGAGTGACTGTCTTCCTGGGTGGGATAGATGAGGGTCAGAGTGCTCCAGCCTCTGGTCTTGGCCTTCGTCCCAGCTGGACCACAGAGCTGGTCTCACGCATGGCCCATGTTTGTGTGCACACAGCTGGAGTGCATGGTGCGCCTGGTGCAGATGGGCTGCGAGGTGAACACGGCGAGTAGCCGCTTTGACCAGACGCCGGCGCACACGGCGGCGTTCGGAGGACACCCCCACTGTGTGCTGTGGCTGACTCAGGCCGGGGCCGACGTCAACAAGCAGGTCAGTAGGTCAGTCCTCTGTTGCGGCCGCGCCACATGTTATTTATAGTACATTTACATTTCAAAAAGGGGGTCAGGTGGTTTTATCATCTATAGAATACGCCTGTTGTCTTTTGGTCATAATTCCATAATGTAATCTCTAATCTTCTAACACCTAAATTACATTAGCGTATTAGCAGATGTAGCATGTTAACAGTTGAGGTAGCTATCTTCTAACACCAAAAGTAACATTAGCTTGTTAGCAGATGTAGCATGTTAACAGTTTAGTTAGCTCTCCTATAACACCAAGGGGCAACATTAGCATGTTAGCAGAAGAAGCACCTAAACACTTAAGCTGTCTTCTAACACCTGTGAGCAGATGCCGCATGTAAACTGTTAAGCTAGCTATAGTTATAACATCACTGATCACCATTAGTAACATTAGTGTGTTAGCAGAAGTAGCAGGTAAACAGTTGAGCTAGCTATCTCCTAACACCAAAGTAATCTCTGCTATCTTCATCTGTTCTGCAGGACTTCCTAGGTGAGGCTCCCGTCCACAAGGCGGCTCGTTCAGGTAGCTTGGAGTGTATCCAGGTCCTGTTGATAGCCGGCGCTAAACCCCAGTGAGTATCCCGCCGTCGTCCTCTCAGTGTCACACAGCCGCTAAGCTGCCGTCTCCAGGGAAACGAGTCCCGAATCCGTTGTAGAAGCTCTGGCGTCTTTAAACGTTAGTGTCTTGATACCGTCACATCAGCTGTTTGGGGGGGAACCGCTCACAATTCTCAAATTTCACATATTATGAGTCAGTTAATGATGAGACGTCCTTCCGACGGATCAGTGGGGGAGAAAAATGATTTGGATCCTGAGAATACGTGAGTATCATAACTTCCCGAGATCACATTTTAGAATAAAAAAAGCAGGTGTGGACTCAGGTCACTTGTTTCCTAAATTAATTAACGTTTAATTTCAATAAAGGGCGAAAGAATCTACATTGAACAAAGGTTGACAGTCATGAGAGAAAAGCCATCGTTGCCCCCTAGTGTTTGATATGAGCACGACGGCCTCTAGTGGCCGTAGATATGACGGAAGGCGACGAGGAAGACAGCCCACGTCAAAACATACACAGGACTTTCACTCAGGAGGCCACTGTTAATGTCCAAGTGAGCTTATTTTTTACTTCCATACATTATGTTACATATTTGCTTCTTTTCCAAGAGTATACCAGAACATTTCACCGTCTGAATGTGAAAGATCCAAGCGTTTCAATGGCCCTTCCCTCCCCAACAGCTGGTTTAAAAGCAGATGCTGATGTATGTGTGTGTGTGTTTGTGTGTGTGTGTGTGCATTTTCTTCAACAGCTACACAGGTAAAAGTGTTCTCACATGTTAGTCAATGAGAATGTTGATCGTGTGCAGAAAAGCTCATGTTTGCACGCTGACAAAAAGGCACCGTCGCTTATCGACAATCATTTTGATGGTTGATGTTAATTAGACGTCTGTTTCCGTGCAATTTTCTATCGATGAGAATATTTACTTAGTAATAAGAAAACAATGTACAAGCTGAATTCTTTCATTTGGAAAAATAAATCAAATTCTGGTCCATTTGAGACCCTTTATATTTGTCAAAGTAGGGCATAAAAGAATTTAGTATTGTGTGAAAAGGTTTGGTGTGGCCACTGATGTGGAAGTAGGGTTCTCTAGACCGGTTCTTCATGTAACCAGGTTTCATTTATGGATCTATTTTTATATTTTAGGTGATTAATTAGTCAAAGTCGTGTGGACCTGGAGAAAACACCATGTGTAAAGGTAGTTCACGTCATCCAAACATGATTTAGAAGTGGATCGGCAGGAGGTCTCAGAGACTCAGGAGTCCTGTAGACCTGGGACCAGTCTCCCTGAATAGCTACTAGATAGTCCGTGCCACATGTTCACTCCATCATGAGCTTTTCGGCATCACTGACACTTTACAAACTTGTAACGTCTTATTCGCTTTTTGTCTTAACATGTTTGGTTTTGAGCAGAAAATGAACAATGTGCTGTATGATGTAAAAGAAAAAAAAAAAAGGATAACAAATGAGCTTCATGTTCACACTGCAAACACCCCTGCACGTTCTCATGTTTTCCAGCTAATGAATTTGAACTCGGTTTTCTTGAGTAATCCCAGAAAGAGGGAGCAATCCACATAGACACTGCAGAATCTGCCACATGTGCGCCAGCAAAGCGTCTTACAGGTGTTCAGGTACTTCCTGCGGTGATTGGTTTCACTGATGATGATGATGATGATGGTGGTGATCGTGTGTTGACCTGCATGTTTACTGTGCTAACAAAGTGTAGAGAGCTCAGGAAGTCTCAGCTGTAGTAGACGATGACGTGATGGGTTTGGGGGAGGAGGATAAAATGAAATGCTGCTTTTAACGGGTTCTCGTTGACGCACGCCGTCTCGACTCAACTCCCGGCCTCGTCTGAGCTTTCATCCTCGTGTCATTGTCTTCATTGTGTGGCCGCTGCTTTTCACACACAATGATAAATCAATGGAGCTAATAACCATAAAGTAGTGACATTCTCAGTAGACTATTTTATAATATAATATCATATGGTTAACGCCACTGATCAACCTTAGCAAAATTAGCGTGTTAGCAGAAGTAGCATGTAAACAGTTTAGCTAGCTGTCTTCTAAGACCAAAGTAACATTAGCATGTTAGCAGATGTAGCATGTTAACAGTTAAGCTAGCTATCCTATAACAACAATGGTCAACCTTAGCAACATTAGCATTTTAGCAGAAGTAGCACCTAAACACTTAAGCTATCCTCTAACACCTAAGTACCATTAGTGTGTTAGCAGATGTAGCATGTTAACAGTTAAGCTAGCTATCTTCCAACACCAAAGTAACATTAGCGTGTTAGCATATGTAGCATGTAAACAGTTGAGCTAGCTATCTTCTAACACCTAATAAGCATTAGCATGTTAGAAGATAGCTTAACTGTTTACATGCTACTTCTGCTAACACCTAGGTACCATAAGCGTGTTAGCAGATGTAGCATGTTAATAGTTTAGCTAGCTATCTTCTAATACCAAAGTAACATTAGTGTGTTAGCAGAATTAGCACCTAAACACTTTAGCTATCTTCTAAGACCTAGCATGTTAGCAGATGTAGCATGTTAACAGTTAAGCTGGCTAATATCACTGATCAACCTTAGTAACATTAGCGTGTTAGCAGAAGTAGCACCTAAACACTTAAGCTATCTTCTAAGACCTAGCGTGTTAGCGGATGTAGCATGTTAACAGTTAAGCTGGCTAACATCACTGTTCAACCTTAGTAACATTAGCATGTTAGCAGAAGTAGCACCTAAACACTTAAGCTATCTTCTAAGACCTAGCGTGTTAGCAGATGTAGCATGTTAACAGTTTAGCTATCTTCTAACACCAAAGTAACATTAGCGTGTTAGCAGAAGTAGCATGTACACAGTTTAGCATTCATATGGTAATATTCCATCCGCGATATATTTACTTTCCACTATGATTAAGCACACTTTCTTACACCAGGTCTATCGCCTTGACAACAGAATAAACCCCACCCACCGCTGTAAGCCCATGAGATGTGGTGAGACTGAACTCTTCTCTCAACACCAGACACATTTATCCTTAATGAGTTACTTTGTTTATTAGACTTTTATTAAATTCATAATTCAATAAAGTATATATATCACAGCAGCATTATGTCATAAGATTAGGATATGTACAGAAAATACCAAGCGGCATATTGATTACTTATGTGTATCAGCTGCTAACTTTGTAATAAATAAACAATGGTTGATACATTGATGCATTAAAATAAACAAATTATTATAATTCTTTGATTTTGTCTGGTGCTGAGGAAGATAAGTAATTAAATTAAAAAAAATAGTGCAGAGCCTCGTTGGGCGACATTTCATTTTATGTAACTAACATTTCAGGACTCAAAATATAGTTATTACTCATGTTTTCTATAGAGAATAGCTAATCATTTAATTGTTTTAATTGATTAATTGAAGTCTGATTGGAGGGGAGATAGCATTTCAGTGGCAGCAGTAGGATGTATGAGGTGTTGCCGGGGGAGACGGTCACGCAGGAAGTGATGTCGCTGCGTGTTGTCAGCTGACTGGAGGTCGTGACCGTGTCTCCCTGCAGTACGTGATGAGAGCAGCATGAAGACAGGCTGTTACTGGCCGGTGCGACAGGAAGTTGCCCGTCTCACGCCCCCCCTCTCTTCCTGTCCAGTTTAAGGAACGCCAGCGGGCAGACGGCGGCGGACCTGGCTCACGCTCACGGCTTCCTCGACTGCTTCGGCTTCGTCTCGGCGAGCAAGAAGCAGCTGCTGCAGCTCAGCGGCGCCCCCTGTGGCCAGAGTCTGCTCGGCAGGAAGAGGCTGCTGGCGGCGGCGGACGCCGGCATCATGAAGAAAGCCAGGAGAGCTGACAGTAAGTGTTCCTGCCCAACTCCCAGAGATACGTAACAACGTCATGAAGGAGTTAACGTTAAGAAAACACAGTTTGGGCTCAAATACCTAGAAATTAAACAAAACATCACTAGAACGTTAGCTAAGTGCTAAGGTCTGCAAGAGTGACAACATACAGGAAGGAGGAGAGGAGGAGGGGAAGGAGGAAGATGGGAGGAGGAGAGGAGAAGGCAGAGGAGGAGAGGAGGAGGAAGAGAGAGGAGGGGAAGCAGGAGAAGAAGACAAGAAGAGGAGAGGAGAAGGGGAGGAGGTAGACAGGGGGGAGAGGAAGAGCAGGGGGAGCAGGAGAAGAAGAGGAGAGGAGAAGGCGAGGAGGAGAGGAAGAGGAGGAGGGGAGAGGAGGAGAAGAAGAGGAAAGGAGGGGGAGGAGGAGAGGAAGAGGAGGGGAGGAGAGGAAGAGGAGGACTCAATTTCAACCAGTAGAGGGCAGTCACGGTGTATATTTCTAACATAATATGTAGAGAAGCATGCCTACGCAAAAAAAACAAAAAGATAAACCAATTTCCTGTTTCAGATTTGTAATCAAACGTTCTTTTTACAGGCAAATGAAGTACTCCGATTTTTTCTGTGTAGTACAAGTACACAATAAGTCATAATACATGTGGATCCTCTGGTCCAGTTCAGTTGTGAACAGTACGGTCAAACACCAGCTGACTTGGTTGTGTCATGTGACCTCGTGTCCTGCTGCAGATGTGCTGGTGCAGATGAAGAGCTGCGGCGAGGAGGCACCGAGTGTCAACATGGAGCTCAATTCGGGTACGCTGCCACCGCCATTTCCGTTCACTCAGACAGATCCCAGATCAGCAAGAATTCATTACTGTGTTGTGTTTTTGAAAAGCAGACGGCGACTCTCCCCGCCACACGCAGCCTCCCGAGGAGTCCCGCCCTCCGACCAATCACGGCTCAGCGGACATGTGTGGCTCCCTCCACCTGAGCGCGAGCCCCAGCAGCTGCGTATCCCAGCGGCCGGCCTGGCAAGGGCTGATGGGAGGAGACTCCCTGCATTACGGACACTACCACGGCTTCGGCGACACGGCGGAGGAACTGAGCGACGGCGGCCTCCGCCTCGCTTAAGAGACCCAGACCAGGACGGACCCGGACCAGGGACAGCACTCGCCAAAGAACGACTCAGAGAGTCTAGTTAGTCTCCAAACATTTAAACATTATACCGACTGTTGCTTCATTATTATTCGTGGGCATCGTCCAATCAGCTGGCTTTAAATGGTTTATTTACAATATTAATAATAGACTAAAAGGTGGATGCTAGTCAACTCTGATGGTTTTCTAACAGGTGTTGTTTGTAGCTTTCGTGCTAAGCTAGGCTAAAGAAGAATACTTCGTTGCCATGACGATGTCGAATGACAGACGGGTGCTTTGTGACGTCCAGGTTCGAGACCGAAACCAGAAGCATCGGAAAAGACCGCGTTGCCTTTGTTTCCGACTTTCCTAGTCCGTCTTCGTCTCCGCCAATCGTCTTCGTCCATTCGGCTTTGCACTCGTCTCCATTTCACGTCCGTCCTCCCCGACTGACTCCAGATCTGCCGTCCTCCCGAGTCCGATCTACCAAAGGGAACGCGTTAACGACTTTGTGTCTTTTTTTGTACATGATTGTGTCCTTTGTGTTTTAGAGCAGATGAATGTGTTTATTCAGAGCTGTACTGTCATTTGATATTAAAAAAATAATCATCTTTTTGGGGTATTAGACAGCTGTGTGGGAATGTCATGTTTTATACTGGTTCTGGTTTTTGCTATTAAATGTGTTTTGCAGTTTCATAAAAAAAATCGGTGTGTCTGTGATTTTTTCAGGTTTCAGCATCTTCAAGACACGTATTGTTATAATTCAGGTGATGAAAGATGTACTTTAAAAAGATAGATTTAGGATTTGGACCAGAAGTTAAATGGAAGGAACTGGGGTTTCCCACCACCTAGGAGGAGTATGAACACACCACGCTAGTTAATTCAATCACAACCAAGAATATATGTTTAAAAATCCTTTATTTCCAATCTGATATCCGAGTTAAAAATCCCCAGAATGCATCACCACGTACCATGAACGTGATCACTTCAGGTCCTGCTGCAGAGTCTTCTGCAGACTGGCGATGCTGGCGTCCAGAGCCGCCAAGCCGTCCCTGAACGCCGCCTCGTCTCTGGTGTCGAAGGTGGACCCCGACCTAACGCTCCAATCGGAGCACACGGATCCACACAGGGACGGACGTGTGTGCTGCCACCCGCAGTGTTGTGGCGACGCGTCTCCTAGCTGGGCCGAGGTCACTTCCTGTCCTCCCTGCGTTGACCCCAGAGTTGACAGGAAGTGGCCGATGCGCTCAGCGGGGGACTCTGCTGGAACCGGTGTTGTTGATCCTGAGCTGGCAACATCCTGAGGACGCCTGGATGAACAGTGGAGAAGCCTGGAACAGAGGGAGGAGAAGCGCGATCACAACGTTTTCCTCCAGAGAAGTCCTTCAGACCACTTTGCTCCCGCCTACCGGTTCAGGTTCCCGATCTCTTCCAGTCTCTGCTGGGCCACTGAAGCCAACCGACTCTGCTCTTGTTCCCGGTCCAGCAACCTGCTTTTAGTGGCCTCCAGGTCTGCACACACACAATGACATCACAACGTCACCTGTGAAGTTTGTGGGCTACGGTTTTGAAGCTTTGAATTCTGCATTTTGGCCGTCGCCCTCTTGGAAGTTTTGCAAGGGAAAGGAAGAGACCATATTTGGAGTGTGGAGGAGCGACGGGTGGATATGATCAGCTTCATAATTCAAGGTTCAACTTCAAAGTCATCATAGTAGCTAACTGCATTGGTAGCGTGGTAGCGACGTGTCAATCAGCAGGTTAGCCCCAGCCCCTAAAGTATCCCCTGCTTTCTGGTCTGGTGGACTCTAAATGGACCATAATGTACTAAATGGACATCATGCTGAATTGAAGAAGACTTGAAACTAGAGATCAACACCATAAACTCAACTTCTATACAGTCAGAGAGGAGTTGCCCCCTGGTGGCCAGCAGAGAGAAAGGCAGTTTAAGGCAATGAAGCGTAAAAGAAGAAGTGGGAACCTGTTCTGAGGCGGGCATTCTCCGCCTCCCGGTCCGCCAGCTGGCTCCGCGTGTCCTGAAGGGCTTGCCGTAGTCCTGCGAGGTCCTCCTGGATGTCCTGCAGCCGCACCTGAGCCGTACCGAGGTCTTCCTGCAGAGACGACACTGTGGAGACACGGGACTCACACTAGTCACATGACTATGTTTGAATGGTGGACTCCAGGGAGCAATGAGAATGCAGCCTGTACCTTCTGAGTTAGAGAGGGACTCCAGGTTCTGTTGTCTCTCTGCTGTCCCCCTGTCCTTTAACGGAGTCCTCACACACCTGGGACACACACACACACACACAGTGTTGTTGATTTAAGGTCATTAATAGCCATGTAGACTGCCCTCTACTGGTTGAAACCAGCTATTGACCTTGTAGAGAGAGGTATTAGAAAAGAGTAGGCCTGACCCTTTCAGTTAGCCTGTTAATCATTTATGCTAACTG
This sequence comes from Chelidonichthys spinosus, assembly GCA_029853015.1. NCBI lineage: Eukaryota > Metazoa > Chordata > Actinopteri > Perciformes > Triglidae > Chelidonichthys > Chelidonichthys spinosus. Next base: position 8,381,816 of record CM056844.1, read on the forward strand.
CTAATGCTAATTGTTGTATCTTGTCACTATTACAGCGGCTAGCAATTAGCATTAGCATTATCCATTGGCACAAGTGCTGACGTTTAGCACACCTGTTAAACGTAATGTAGACCAAGCAGTTCGTGAGGTGTTATTAGGTTCTGAAACGGTAGCATGGAATTAGCAAGCTAGCTCGCTAACTAAATTAATGAAACTGTGTCGGAAAGCTTGTTTCCTCCAATTAGTTAATAACCCTGATTCGCCAGATTTCAAAATGTCACAGGAATGCTAATGCTAATTTCATATCCTAGTCTTGCATGTAAACCCAAATTCAACTAGCATTAGCGCTAGCAATGAGCAAAAGTGCCAACGTTAAGCATTAGCGCCGGAAATGAGCACACGTCCCCGAAATTTAGCGTTAGCATTAGAGGTTAGCATTAGCAAGAAAACGGCGCCGGGGTACCTGCGGAGCTGAGGGTTTCGGCTGTATATTGATGATGGGTTTGAACCAGCGACGTTCGTCACCGTCTGCTCCAGATGACTGAGCAGCTTCTCCGCTACGCTGCCTGCACACACACACACATACAACAGTGATGCTTTGTTTATATGCAATCTCCATGGCAACAGCGGAGCTAGTATATAGTAGTATGTAGAATGTAGCTGAATGTTGTAGTATATAATGATGTGTGACTGTCTCCATGGTTACCTCGTCCGGCAATCAGAGCCTTAAGTTCTCCCAGCAGATACTGAACCGTCCTCAGCTTCACATCCTCGCTGGCGTCTCCGTCCTCTGGGAAGCCGGGCCGCATGCCAGACACCTTCAGGTGTCCGCCGGCGGTGCTTCCGGTGTCGGTGTCCCTCACAGGGACAAAGTCCTCATCCTCTTCTCCATCACACTCTGCCTTACAGGAGGTGGGTGGAGAGTTAGAGGCAGCATGGAGGTCTGTGTGAGGGACAGACAGCTGGTCTGAGGGATGGGTGGAGGTCTGGGGAGGAGGGGTGGAGGTCTGGGATGGAGGGATGCAGGTCTGTTGAGAAGGGATGGAGGTCTGAGGAGAAGGGATGGAGGTCTGTTGAGAAGGGATGGAGGTCTGAGGAGAAGGGATGGAGGTCTGGGGAGGAAGGATGGAGGTCTGGGGAGGAGGGATGCAGGTCTGTTGAGAAGGGATGGAGGTCTGAGGAGAAGGGATGGAGGTCTGGGGAGGAAGGATGGAGGTCTGGGATGGAGGGATGGAGGTCTGGGGAGGAGGGATAGAGGTCTGAGGAAGAGGGACAGGTGAACCAGCTCTCTGGAAGTTTGATCTTCCTGGTCCTTGCCGGACGGACGGACAACTCCTCTGGTCTGGAGGTGGACAGGAAGTCGGGACTGTGCTGGTCTGGGTTCTGAGACTCTGACGTGAGAAACCTTTATGTCAAGAACAAAGACGTCCGTCAGTCACACACACACACACACAAACACACACACACACACACACACACACACACACACACCACACCTGTCTTTGAAGCCTTCGTGGCCTTGGTCGTCTTCTTGGCAGGTGAGCTACATGGTCTAGACTTGCTGCTTGCTGCTCCCGTCACTGATCTGAGACAACCTGGCACAACACACACACACACACACACACACATTACATCATTAAAACGTTGATCAAATCAAATCAGACACATGGATGGAAGCCAGCCAAGAATCCTCTTCTGTACCGGCTCCCTCGAGAACCAGAACCAGAGGACAGTATTGGTCGTGTGTTGACTTGGAACAAACTCTTGGCTACTGTGTTGATGACTCATCTGACCTGGCTTGTCCGCCTGAAGGATGTCATTGAGCAAGGCAGCACAGCGGTCCAGACCGTGGTGGAGACAAGAGACCTGAGGGAGACACAACACATGAATGCAGAGTTGGTGCACTTTAAGAGGTTACCATGGGGATGATGACTTTGATTAGGAAACGGATACTTTAGCACAGAACTGTTTTCCTTTACCTGTAATCAGTTAACCTGTAATCAGGTTACCTGTAGTCAGTTTACCTGTTGTCATTTGAAATGTAGTCAGGTTACCTGGTCTTCAGAGTCTGTGGAGTACAGAGAGTAGGCTGGTTTAGGGCAGGCTGCTGGTCCTGCATCTGGACTCTGGACCCTAACGACACAAGCCAGAGTAGTGGACTGGGCCAGTCGACCAGGAACATATATAGTGTGTATGTATGTATGTATGTATATGAAGTATGTTTGTTAGAAGTCATGAACTCACCGTCTCCTGGCCACCTGCTCTTTGACTCGTCCGGTCAGCCTCCCTGACGTCACCGCCTGCCAACAGCAACACCTGTTACAGCTGTTTACCCAATATTATACTGCCGCCATAGATGCGTTATCAGAGCCATATGATTTAATTTCATGTTAGACACTGAAACAGATCCAGGGACAGCTAGCTAGAACAGCTGCGTAGTTTCACGTTTTTTAGTTGTGTACACATCCAGGGGCAGCTAGCTAGAACAGCTATGTAGCTTCACGTATCTTGGATGTGTTCATATCTAGGGACAGCTAGCTAGAACAGCTACGTAGCTTTTGTATCTTAGTTGTGTACATATCCAGTGGCAGCTAGCTAGAACAGCTACTGTGCTTTAGGTGTCTTGGTTGTGTATCGTGACGTTTGTCGTGACGGGCTCTGACCTTGCTCTTAGTTGTTCCTTTCATGGTGAGCTGCTTCACGGACGACAGCTGGCGTCGTTTCATTTTTCTGTAGCTTAAGTTTGGAGCACACATTTCAAACGGAAAGTGGCCGGCCAATCAAATGACACGGTAAGCGACCCGCCCACAGTGGGCGGAACTAAGAGGCAGGAAGGACTTCATGTTTTTCAAAATACATTCAAATGGGAGACCCTGCATGTATTTTATAGGACTGTTACATAAAAAATAGACTAGGGGCAAAAACGCTGATCTGAGGTCAATCATTTTCTGATTAATCATGATCACATCGAGCCAGACTCCCCATTTTGCAGTTTGAATACATAAATGCGTATTTAGCTCCTTTAATAAAGAATGCAATATAATTTAATCATGAGTGGAATATTTAAAACGTTCGTATTTCTTGACATTTTAGATTTTTGAATATTGTTTGCCAAACTTGACGGAAAAGGCAAAGTCAAATAATGATGTCATGATGTGGTGTTTATGACTTCCTGTTTTATTTTGGAATATTTTTGTGACGTTGACAAGGCTGTTTGTTCTCAGACCAGGTGTTGTGTCCCCCTGATCCCACAGCCCAACATCATAATTTACCTTATGGAATCAATAAAGAGTTCTTAGTCACTAACAAATCCATTTATCAACATAAACATTTACATTTGTAAAATGTCCTTTGAGGGAGGAACATTACATGCTTTTACAAAAACACACACACAGTATTAACTTCAACACTTGACAATAAATGAAGGCTCAGCTTTGAACCAATATTTATTGGTTAAACTAAATACAGCTGGAATATGACATCACTCCTTTTTGACTTGGTCAGACACACATTTTCAATTCTATAACCATGCTCCATGCAAGTGATGATTAAAACAGAAAACAAAGAAGCCACAACATGCTATGTCTTTGAACTAATTTTTTCTCTCCTTCAAACAAAAATACTTATATAAAAATACAACAAGCTGAACACATGAAAAGAAAAATAACTCGGCTCAACACTGTGTGCGTGTTGCTCTAATATTTTCTCTACTCCCAGTCGTCATCGTCTGCAGTCTGAGCGGCCGGCTGGCTCCTCATATCTTTGTCTTGGAAGGATCCGGCCTGAGGACACATGAGCGGACAGAGGACATGGTGAGAACAGAACACCACACTGGCATCAAAGAGATGGTCTAAGTCCACTTACCTTCCTGGAGTCTGTGGAGTTGAAGCTCCTGTTGGTGGAGTTGAAGCTGGACCCAGCAGGGCCGCTGAACGCAGACTCCTCCAACCATGAGGGGACTTCCTGCTGGGCCTGGCAACACATGGAGACAATTAGGTACTTCTTCCTGAGATATACTTCCTGTTATGACTCAATAAACCATCTACCTTGGAAAGGATTGTGACAAGGGAGCGGGCCAACTGTCCGTCGGCTTCAGGGTCATAGAAAGACACCGCCTTCCCGGTGTTACCACAGCGACCAGTTCTCCCAATACGGTGGACATATTCGTCGATGTTGTTGGGGAGGTCGAAGTTCACCACATGCTGTACGTCTGGAATATCCAGGCCGCGGGCGGCAACGGAGGTGGCCACCAGGACGGGACAGTTCCCAGAGCGGAAGTCTGCCAGCGCCTGCTCTCGCTCCCGCTGCTCCCGGTCCCTGCCACATAACACGCGTGTTACTGTTTGCATTCAAAAAGCAGGGGGGGAACAGACCTGAGGTCAGCCCACTGACCCGTGAATGCTGGTCGTCATAACCTTCTCCTGGCACAGGTAAGTGGCGATGAAGTCGGCTTGTCTCTTGGTCCCCACAAAGACCATGGTGCGCTCCGTTCCTGCAACGTCACTGCCATCAGAGTGGAAGACGAGCTGATGCTGCTGCTCGTCTTCCACTGTGGACCAATAGGATTACTTTACCGGTGGCCTTGAGAACGTCCAGGAGCTGCTCCCTCTTCGAGAACTTGCTGACTTGAATGAAGGTCTGCTCCACATCACTGCAGGCTCCGCCCACCATGCCCACGGCCAAGAACAAGTAGTCGACTTTCAGGAAGTCGGCCGCCAGCCTGCAGAAACACACCTCCACGTTGACACATGCTGAACTCGGGACAGTAAAGGGTGAGGCGGATCAGGAGCAGACCTCTGGATGTCGTCGGGGTAGGTGGCGCTGAACATCAGAGTCTGCCGGCCCTCTTTGGACGGGATCCCGGGGGAGCCCACCAGGCGCCGCATGTCAGGCTCGAATCCCATATCCAACATCCGGTCAGCCTCGTCCAGCACCAAGTAGCGCAGCTTACTCAGGCCAACCTGGAGGAGAGTCATACTGTGATACTCAACACAGGCCGTTTCACTTCCAACATCTGGAGACCCTCATGTATTTACCTTTCCCCTTCCTATCACGTCCAACAGTCGCCCTGGGGTTCCACACAGCACATTACACCCCCTGAGGAGGTCTCGTATTTGGTGTCCCGTGCTGACTCCACCATAAACCACGACTGGACGCACGCACGTTCTAAACAGGCAGAGGACTCACATTAGGAGGCAGGGGACACATGCTAACGGTAAGACGGGTTTAACATCCTTGTCTAATCACCCAAAGGCAAACTTCCTGGCCTCCAGGTAAATCTGGTTGATGAGCTCCCTGGTTGGAGCCACAATGATGGCTTCAGGCTCCTGCAGCTCACTGAAGGAGCTGGCTGCCACGCCGTCCGCCATCAGCTGCTGCAGGATAGGCAGCAGGAACGCCGCCTGGAGGAGGGAAGACGCCGTTAATACTCGAGCCGCTGACCAACGTGCCGCTCAGGCGTTGGTCTCATCTCACCGTTTTGCCGGATCCCGTCTGAGCGCAGGCCATGACGTCCCGACCAGCGGAGATGATGGGGATGCCGTACTTCTGCACGGGGGTTGGCTTCACATAACCAGACTTGGAGACATTTTTCCTCAGGGACTCGCACAGAGCGGCCTCCTCAAAAGTCTGAAGGACAACGGTTTGAATTGGTGACAAACAGATTAGACATGCCCCAGATTACAGCCTTCTCAGCGCCACCTTGTGTCTGGATTGTTGTTGATTTTACAAAAGCATCCACCTTTTTTCTGTCTGAAATGAATGTAACTGAAATAAACTATTGTGGTTAGTAGGGCTGTGCGATATGGACAAAATTTTATATCCCGATATAGCTAATTTAATATCCCGATAACGATATATATCCCGATATAGTATTTTTTCTTAGAATTTATATATATAAATGCAAATGTAAAAAAAGCTACCACAACGCAGTAGCGTTGCTGCAGTTACATTCGCCTTCAGAACTTGTTTTGAACTCAAAATTTGGATATCCAACGGTCATTCCGACATTGAGTTGTGCTTTACACGGCGTATTAAATCACAACCGTAGTGTACGTTAACGACGCCCAATTTCCACTGCATGCGTCTCCGCTGCGGTGCGTCTCCGATCCGGCTTCGGTCCGCCGTCCGCCAATCCCCACAGGATGCGTTTGAGTCCGCCACGGCACAGTCCGTCGTTCGCGATAAATACGTAATCGCGCGCTGCAGTTAAAGATATGTGTAAACACAGCAACCAAGCGATACAAAGGTCAGTGTTCCCAAGGAAAGAGTACAAGACTTTTTTTTTACGTAGTCAAGTGGTTTTATTAACAAGTGTTTTATTTTGAAAAGTTCTATTGTGGAGTATGTACCGAACTTCCTGTTTCGCTTTATTTGCCCTGTGCTGAATTGCTGCGCCGTGGTCCGGCATCCGCCAGAAATAGAAGTCCGTATTTGTTGCGGAGAGCTGCGGACTGCCGGAGCTGAGACGCAGCGGACACGCAGCGCAGCAGACCTGGTGGGGATTGACCCATAGACTAAAGTGAAACGTATCTGCTCCCCTGGCGTGGCGGAGACGCAACGCAGCGGAGACGCATGCAGTAGAAATGCGTGTAGCAACAGTGCTAAACAAGTAGCCTACACGTTAAAATTACGATATAAACAACAGAGGGTTATATCCTACGGTAGACATTTTTATATCGTACTACGATATATATCGTAATATCGCACAGCTCTAGTGGTTAGTATGAAAGGTGACCGCTAGGTGGATGGCAATCTTAGTCACTGCTTATTTTCTCTAGTGATGCAACAAATGGAACATCAGCTTCTATTAATTAATCATGAATTAACGAAGTCCAGAACTCTTACCATGATGGCAGTTGGTGGGTTGATTCCACTGACCTCCACCAGGATGTCATCATACTTGTCAAAGTTGATGCCTTTCTCATAGTGGGCAAAGATGGAGTCCTCATCATCAGGGAGGGTGGGGGGGACATAGGTGACCTTTGGTCCTGCAGGTCACAACAAACATTCTCCCAGCTTAATCATCCTGTAGGTTGTACATTTACACTCCAGTGGTCATTAACTTACTGTCACCATCTTGTCCATCCTTCTGCTCTTGAAACTTATTATCCCCTGTATCAGATACACATCAGCCACATCAGTGAAATGTTTAACATCACAGCATCACAGAATGAGTTAGGCATTAAAAACATTACAACCTTGAGTAAAGATGTCTTCATCTTTCCCACGGTAGCCTGCAAGGATGCAACACAAACTCAACATTCAGCAACATGAACAGAGACTCTTCCAGAAGCTGGAGTGAGTGTTTACCTCCTCCAAAGCCTCCTCTGGCACCCGGCTCTCCACCTTCAACACATTGTCACTATTAGTCAAGTGCTTGACATATTTAATAATGAAATTTAATAATGCATAGGCCCTATATAGCACTTTTCTGGATACTCAGGTGCTTGAAGGCCGTGTTCACACAAGGGATGCAACAATACAGTTAGCCCACAGTTCAATACGTACCTCGGTTCTTGGGATACAGTTTGAGTTCACATTTTGTATGTAAGGAGAAAAGAAATTGCTATTTATATATTCAAAAAACATTTCTTTATTTTATGTTTGGCCTCTCCAACGTTCACTCAGTGACTGCATTGGTCAGTTTGGAGTACTGCTCTTCATCTCTGACATATAGCGGACCGTCACAGTGAGATAACTCCAACTATCCGGGTCAGTGCTTCAGCCAGTTCCACGTCGATGCCTCTCTGCGTTTTATAGAAGTCTGGGAATTACGGAGGGGCTCTAACTACTGAAAAGGGCTGCAAATCTTTTGCAATAACCGTCCCCACTGCACACAGCGATTTGATATGTACTTGGCAGGGAGGCGTTCCCGCATCAGCAGCGCGTCAATAAATGTTGCATTCAAGCGCTCCACTAAAGTGCCAACAGAGTTAATGATTGCAAAACCGAAAAGAAAACCGTACAGTACACCATGCACGGTTCAATATTATATTTGGAACCGTTGCATCCCTAGTTCACATGTAGCTTCTTTTTAGCTTTTCGTTCATGAGCGAAACACCAGATCTTGCACTTTACTCATCATTTAATACATGAATTCGCTGCTGAAAGAACTCCCGGAGTAAACACACAAATACCTTGTGAGAAATCTCCTCCCCTGCTGCCTCTTGCTCCTCGGCTCCCTCCTCTAAACCCTGTTCATAACATTTAAACAGGATTCACAGACATTAGAAAAGAAATGTACTCATTTAGGTTTAAAACAGTCAACACTTGATTCTCAATTCTGTCAGTAGGAGGAACTAAGAAAACCTACCATTTTCTTGAACTCCATCACTGTCTGCTGGAAAAAAGCAGTTCATGTCGTCAGATATGTTCGGTGTGCAGCTCTCCGAACCAAATATATGAAAACATTACCATTACCGCGATCCATTGAGCCAAATCCTCTGCTGCGCCCTGAGAGAATACACACAACTTTCATGAACAGAGTTCAAAGGGATCAAAAGTATTTAAAATCAGCCAACTGATGACACAATAGTAATTAAGGATGCAACAGACTGTATAGAGTTGGTCTCACCTCTGCCTCCTCTGCGGCCTCCTGCTGTGTTGTTCCAGGTGTCTTGAACTATATCGAACAGATTGGAGGGTGAGTAGCATCAAGGACTAAACACCTGCTGGCAACAGTTCATGTTACACTGTGCAGTGCTTACCATTGCCATTCTCATCAGCACCTACAAAAGGTCAAAGCACTAACATTAGATTAAATCATTCTACATGGGGAAAAAAAGGCATCTGCTCCAGTGTCGAATCAGTTCAGGGTGTCACTGGAGGAGTGTGTGCCACCTAGTGGTTTGTTTGCAGACTGCAACCAAGTTAATACTCATTTATTTTGCATTGTTATTTATTTTTACATTGTTAAATAATGAGATGCATGAGAACCTGAGGAGAAATCGCTTTTAAATCCTCCTCGCCTGCCTCTTCCACCGCGACCTGGAGAGAAACAGAAAATCATCTTCATCAATGTCCGCTACTACTACTCCACACTGGTCATTCTCTTCTTCGGATTCTGATTGCTCACCCCTCCCAGAGTCACTGCCATTGCCATTCCAGAAGCCTCCTTGTGTACCTAAAGGGGTTCATGCCCAATAATGCATCATCTACAATTAAATACTTACTTGACTTACTACTTAACTTGATTTTACATGTTAAAAGTAGATAATAATTATCACTTCATATTTTGCATACAGGGCAGTAAAATACCTTCGCTTGAAGTGTAGCTGGTTGCTGCAGCAGTACTGGTAGTAGTTTCCTGTAAAGATGAGTAAATACAAATCAGGTGGCAGGAACAAGGCAGCTGGACATAATTCACCCAGATGTTAAACTAGCTTACCCCTTCATTCCACTCGTCCATGTTGTTCACCTAAAAACAATAAAACAATTAATCAACATTCAAATGCTGTAAAGGAGCAACGGATAGAAGGAGAATCTCAATGCTGATTGGCTTCACGTCAGCACAATGTAGAGAGGAATACATGCGAATTTCCGCCGTTATGACGTGGCCCAAAGAGGCGTGGCTTCGCAGAAAAAAACGTCTGCAACAGGTGGCGTCTGCGCATTGACTGAAAAACCACAAAATCCATGCTACAAACAAGATCCCTGCCGTTTTAACCCACGCTGACCCCCTTCAAATAACAAGCATTTTAAAGTGATTTGCTTATCATGCTGACGTTTGACTTTTTACAATTCATAGCCATTATGTAGATATTTCGGAATCATAATTATCCGTTTATTGCAATTAAATCACAAAAAATAGGCCCATACTGTGGCCGAAGTCGCGCAACGCGAAAATTCGCTTTACGTTTGACAACCACATCACAGCTACCGCGAGGTACGCAAAACGTCAACCGCCGACCTCGTGCGTCTCAAACTCTACAGTCAAACTCACATCGGCTAAAACCCCACATGTAAATTGTAATATTGACATATCAAATGTTGAAGGAGTGTTACTTATATTTACTAGCCTAAATAAACCATTTCGGCCCGACTTCATCATGGCTACGTTGCTAGCTAGCTAATGGCACTGCCAACACTACACTTCCTTTGCTAGTAAAGTGTGCAAAAATGGCTTTAGCTCCTTTTGGCTAATTCCGTTTAAGAGCGGAATGGCTTACGTATTATTCGGCGTGTCCACGCAGCTAAACACAGAACGTTGGTATTTTTTAAAGAATATTAGTCGGTACATATTTGAAGGTGAAGGCTAATTCCGAACACCGACGCCTGTTCGCATTAGTAGACGGGGAGTGGCGCCATCTTAAATTAGCTAATTCCATGTGAATCACAAAGAAGAATAAAATGTTGGCAAAATGTCCGTTCAAGTCTTTAAAACGTTGTTTACTTGCTGGAAGCGTCGATACGTACTCGCTAACCGTCATAACCATACCGTATGTGAGTATTTTCAGGTGGAATATGGTGGTTATCTGCCTCGTGGCGTGGCTCCGGTCTGCTCTGTCAGGATGCTGCTCCGTCAAGGGTCGTGTGCACACTGACCAGATTCCTGAGGTTGCCAGTTCCGCCGCTTTCCCGCCTTACGGGATAGTTTACAACAAGGGTGTCAAACCCAAATTCGCAGTGGGACAAAACTAAAAACTGGGACGAAGTCGTGGGACAAATATTGAATATATGAAAAATTGATTGCATCCAGAAATGTAATGTGCTTTATGAAAACAATCCATGCCTTGGAGTAGAAAAAGTGCATAAGACAACATTAATTCAAGCTCAGTTTGCTACACTCTGATTTACTCTGATGCACATTGGTTCAAGCCAGATACCTGGCATCTCTTCTTTACGGTGGCCCTGAAGTGCAAAACGCAACCGCAAAAACAAAACACACACAAAAAAGAAAACACACAAACAAAAAAGCAAACACACAAACAAAAAAGAAAACACACACACAAAAAAGAAAACAAACACAAAAAAGAAAGCAAACACAAAAAAGAAAATGAGCACAAAAAAGAAAACGAACACAAAAAAGAAAGCAAACACAAAAAAGAAAACGAACACAAAAAAGAAAGCAAACACAAAAAAGAAAGCAAACACAAAAAAGAAAACGAACACAAAAAAGAAAGCGAACACAAAAAAGAAAGCAAACACAAAAAAGCAAACACACAGAAGAAAGGAAACACACACAAAAAAGAAATCCCAAAACGGAAGTGTTACCTTCGGCGGACATAGCTGATTGGACACGGTAGGCTTGCCCCGGAAACTAAACTTGCTTTCCCGTCTACGTCGCCAGAAACGAACACAAGAAGAAGACGAACATGAACGACGAAATGGACAGCGAAACCGAACTCTCTATTATAAAGCAATATTTTGATGCAGGACACCAATACGACGCGATAGTTGACATGTTGTCGACTATTCACGGTCGTAAGATGAGTCTTCGAACACTGAAGACCTGTTTGAAAGAAGCTGGCTTACTTAGACGCCATAACTATTCCCCACTATCCGAGGTGAGGCGTGCAATTCTGAGCGAGCTTGATGGACCGGGGATACTGTTTGGATATCGTGGCAAGTCCTACTACCTACTACAAAAACATCGACTGCGTGTTAAACGTGACGTTGTAATGAGGTTGCTGAGACAATTGAATCAACAACAGACGGCTTTGAGGAGACGCAGGAGGTTTACACGGCGGACGTACCACTCCATGGGTCCAAACCAGATATGGCATGTAGATGGGTACGACAAACTCAAACCATTTGGCCTGGCTCTCTCGGGATGCATAGATGGATTTTCACGAAGAGTCATGTGGCTTGTTTGTGGACTGTCAAACAACAATCCATCTGTCATCGCTCACAACTACATCAACTGCGTCAAGAGTACTGGTGTTTTTCCAATGAGACACCTGCACAAATACGATGAAGCTGCCGCTCTTGGATTCTTACATTGTCTTTAAGACAAACATGGAGTTTGGGATCCAGAATGCTCCAGGATTGGGATGTTTTTAGCTGCCATAGCTACCTTTCATTTTTCTGTTTACCTGTGTGAACGCACCTTATATTTTAGTCCATGCAGCTACATGCACAGTTTAAAGATTCACCTGTGTAAGGACTTGTATATTTTTCAGTCTGTGCAGTTATCTATATATATAAATAACTGATCCTGATCCATGGTTTTCTTTTTGTTGTTGCTCCTTTTTTTCTATCAACAACCCTCTGGTCAGATTTGTACATGGGTCCAGATTATGGATTATGTTGCTGTTGATTATTGTTTAACAGCTCACTCTTATCAATAGTCAAAAACATATAGTTGTAGACATTGTGAAATGTTTAAATAACTGCTGAACACTACAGTTTTATTCAAAGATGTTTAATAAAGGTACCTGTCACAGTGTACTAAAAATATGAGGTATTGTCAACTCTTGTCCACAAAGATTCATAAATATTTTGAAGAATAATGTAAGAGAGAATCCTTTGATCAAATAATTTAAGTCAAAAATCCATTCCTCCAACCACCAATTACACATATACAGACAACTATACACTTTCTTATGACTGTGAGTCTTAGGGACACATGGCTAGGCACTGAGGAACAGGGGAAATGCCATCTGCAGGGCCATTGACACTGGTAAGAGCAGGAGGATAAGGACTGTGCCATCAACTGGACGGCCATAACTGACAGACGAGCAGACCAACATGGTGGAAAGCCCCGTAACCAGAAGGACCAGTGGGACCCAGGAGTCAGTATTTACAGGCCAGCTATTTGCTTCAGAGTGATGTAAAGGTCAGAGGCTGTCCTCCAGTCATGTGGCTGTTGTAGTCCATTTTGTTCCACGGCCTGTTGTAGGTATTCCTTCATGTCTTCACTGTAAAAATCAATCTCTTGCCTTGCCTCAGGAAAAACATAAAGAAAAAAACAATTAGATAAAAATATTATGAAGGACTTGGTCATTGCAGAGACAGAGCCTCTAAATACAAGATTATACCAACCTTTACTCCTTAAATTTTTTGTAATGTATATGATGTAAACCAGGGGTTTGCTTTATAATAGAGAGTTCGGTTTTGCTGTCCATTTTGCGTTCATGTTCGTCTTCTTTTTGTGTTCGTTTCTGGCGACGTAGACGGGAAAGCAAGTTTAGTTTCCGGGGCAAGCCTACCGTGTCCAATCAGCGATGTCCGCCGAAGGTAACACTTCCGTTTTGGGATTTCTTTGTTGTGTGTGTTTCCTTTCTTGTGTGTGTTTGCTTTTTTGTGTTTGCATTCTTTTTTGTGTTCGTTTTCTTTTTTGTGTTCATTTTCTTCTTTGTGTTTGTTTTCTTTTTTGTGTTTGCTTTCTTTTTTGTGTTTGTTTTCTTTTTTGTGCTCATTTTCTTTTTTGTGTTTGCTTTCTTTTTTGTGTTTGTTTTCTTTTTTGTGCTCATTTTCTTTTTTGTGTTTGTTTTCTTTTTTTGTGTGTTTTCTATTTTGTGTGTGTGTTTTCTTTTTTGTGTGTGTTTTCTTTTTTGCGTGTGTTTTGTTTTTGCCGTTGCGTTTTGCACTTCAGGGCCACCGCACTTCTTAGACGCAAGTGCATCAATGTCTGGGGTTAGGCTCTTAGCTGGGGAAATCCTCAGGATTGAGTGAAGGTGTTCATCAGTGAGACGATTCCTTAGTGGTGTTTTGTTCATCTTCATCAGGGAGAACAGTTGCTCACATAAATGTGTGCTGCCGAATATAGAGAGCATTTGAGCATCATGAGCATGGAGCTGGGGCAGTATCATTTAGACAGTATCATTGGGAGTCATTAGTATGGTCAATGGCCAATAGTATCATTGGGAGTCAATATTATTGATCATTAATATTGTGAGTCAATATTAATGATCAATAGTATCATTGGGAGTCAATAGTATATGGTCAATGATCAATAGTATCATTGGGAGTCGATAGTATGGTCAATGATCAATAGTATCATTGGGAGTCAATAGTATGGTCAATGGTCGATAGTGTCATTGGGAGTCAATAGTATGGTCAATAATATCTTTGGGAGTCAATAGTATGGTCAATGGTCGATAGTGTCATTGGGAGTCAATAGTATGGTCAATAATATCTTTGGGAGTCAATAGTATGGTCAATGGTCGATAGTGTCATTGGGAGTCAATAGTATGGTCAATAATATCATTGGGAGTCAATAGTATGGTCAATGGTCAATAGCAGGGGTGCCCAATGCGGTCCTGGGGGGTATTCCAGAAAGTGGGTTATGTGAAAACTCAGAGTAAGTTAACCCTGAGATGAGGGAAACTCTGGGTTTTCCGTTCCAGAGAGAGAGGTAACTGAAACTCTGAGTCAGTCACCATGGTAACAGACTCTGTGAACATAACCTGCTCGCTGGCAGGTTTACTTGAAGAGACTCTGAGTTTCTACCCGTCTCCTCCCACATGAACAAAGCTGACATGGATTGTCCATTCATTCCTAATCCGATAGACGTCGAAGCGCAAATAATTCGGAATGTTTTACGTCGTGAGAGAATCTTCCGACCCAGGATCGATGTCCTGTCATTTGCTGAGGAATTTATTTTTGAACGCTATCGTTTTTCATCCAACAGTATAATTTATCTTGAGAACATACTCCGGCCATACATAGCCAATCTCACACACTGCGGACGTGCGCTCACATCACTGCAGATTTTATGCATAGCACTACGTTTTTTTGCCAATGGTAGTTTCCTTTACAATATTGGGGATGCAGAGAATTTGGGAAAGGCAACAGTGTGTAGAGCGGTGAGAAAAGTTACCCTCGCGCTGAAAAGTCTGTTACCAATGATGGTGGTGTTCCCCGGACACAAACCGGGAACATCAAAGAGGAATTCTACAGGATTGCAGGTGACTGATGTAGAATTTTTTTTTTTTTTTTTAAATTATGATATACATTCTGCTGCGACCTCAGAGTGGGGTCAGTAGCTTAATCAGATGTCATTTTGCAGGGCTTCCAAATGTGATAGGGTGCATAGATGGGACACAAATTCCCATTACTGCACTTAAAAACAATGAAGGGGATTATGTGAATAGAAAGTCCTTTCACAGCATCAATGTCCAGGTATATGACCTACCATCTTTAAAAAAAAATATGTACATGAAAATATATACAGTACTGTAGAAGAAAATGTGTTACCTTTACATTTTTGTTTAAATGTTACTTTCTCTCGGGAACCTCAAATGTCTTGCTGAGCTGCATCTATTGTATGTAAGCCTTGTCATGTTAATGAAAAGACCCTCTGATCTGTCCCCCTTCCTGGACCGTCCCCGAAACACCTTCATCTCACATACTTGATCAAGGCCTTCATGAATGGCCCCTGTTGTGACACTATGTAGCAAGAACCCAGCTGTTCCGAGGGAAGTCACACCTTTATGTTGTCTCAGGACGTCTCTTCCACTTGGGAGAGACGCGTATTGAATCTATGTAAATCCACTGTTTAGACCTGCCCCTTTGGTTCTGTGTATAAAGTCATCCCTCACCCCACATATGGCAGAATGGACTGTGTGGCAGCGCGACATTGTCTTTTCTCCACTGTCAGTGATTAAACCTCATTTGAACCAGCCACAGAATTGGACCTGAAGAGTTTTCTTCCACAGTACAATACAAGTAACTCATATTATCCTCTGCATTGTGAAGATCATATGTGATGCAGCCTACATCGTAACAAATGTAGAAGCCAAGTGGCCAGGCTCCGTGCATGATTCCCGGATCTACCGGGAGTGTAGCCTGAGCAACAGATTTGCACGTGGTAAGGAAGCTAAAGCTTTGTACAAATGTTCTTTTGTCTCCCCTTTTAATGCACTCAACTGTGTCCACTATAATTTCAGGAGAATTTGATGGCTACCTACTGGGAGATCGAGGCTATCCCTGCCAGCCCTCTCTCATGACCCCTTACCCTGACCCTGAGCCAGGGCCACAACAACGTTTTAATGTGGCCCACTGCAGGACTAGAGCCCGGGTTGAGATGACCATTGGCATAATCAAATCCTGGTTCCAGTGCCTGCGTAAGCTCAGGGTCACCCCAGAGAGGGCATGTGACATCATTGTGGCCTGTGTTGTTCTCCATAATATTGCAACTATTAGAGGAGAGCAACACCCTGCCCCACAAATGAATGACCCTGAGGATGAATACCCCATCCACCCTGCAGCAGATGTCCGGGATGGAAGGGCTGTCAGGGATCTCATAAGCAGAAATTACTTTGCTTGAAACAGTCAAATAAAGACAAATTCATGTGTTATTTGGATCTTCTTTATTCCCATAGTACAAGTACAAAAGCAACAGTTAGGATTTGTAATCTAGCTCCAACCATTAACATATTCACCTATTTCACCAATGCACCCACCTCAATTGGCGTTCCAGTAATAGAATTTCAAGGTCTGTTTTTCTTATTTTGCGATCCAGGTAAACCATTTCCTTTTCTGTTTTTTCAATAGTCCTCATGAGGTGCACTCTGTATAACTCCTTCACTGGTAACTGGGAAACATATGTACAACATTTAATTGCTACAGTTCTACATACAGATTTAACATGGTATTGACCAAAAATCTCACTCTATCAAGCTGTGCTGTGGAAGTTGATGGACCCTCCTCACGATGCCCAGCTATGTTCTGTTGAAGGACAAGAATGTGCTAGTTGTTTGTCCATTCTCTGTGCTCATCACTTCAGTGTAGGTTACATGTCAAACTATATTCCACTCGACAATGTAAAGGAATGTGAATGGGTAGAACACTGCCAGTAGCTATACATAATATTAAGACACACTTCAGTAGGCCTCTCTGGATCTCTCCCTGTGGCAGCAGACAGCGTTTCTTCATCACCATCGTCACCATCCTCCTCCTCCTCCTCCTCCTGTGATGCAGGAAAAGAAACTGTTTCAGATTACTTTGAGCTACCATCTGATCAAGATCTGAGTATGGAATACTTACAGCTGCAGGGTGTTCAATTGTTTCAGTTGGAGGCTGAACTAAGCAGATGACACTATCCTCAACTGTTGGGTGGGGATAGATATAGATATATAGATTTTAAAAGTAGGATAGATGGATGTGTTTTTCTAAAAAATGTTTTTAGAAAAACACAAGTGTGTACTTGCATCTGATGTAGGCACTTGTGTCCTGGTGGGTGACAGGTTCAGATGAGCTTCCCCCAGGGATGCCTTCAGCCACCGGTCGGCCATAGTTTTGGCTGAGGGCCATCTCCTCAGCCTCTGTCAGAGGTGGTGGAGGTGGCCCTCCACCTGCTTTTCGGGCTTCTGCCTTCTTTCTGTTGGCTGAGCAGAACTCAAATGTTATTTTTTTTAACTTAGTATTTTGAGTGTTCCTGTACACATCGTCATATTTTAAATGTAGCCTACATATAAAATAAAAATGTGTAAACATTGCATCAAGTTTTAATCTACTAATTGGTGTATTAAGTGGAAGGACGTGTTAAAACAGAATTTGGTTAGGGGTTTACATTACTATTTGAAGTAGCCACTGAATTAATATTTTTCTTTCATAATTAAAAAAAGAAAATCAAAGTGAGGTGCAATCTCACATGCCGCACGCAAAACATGTCTTGCCTTTTTGAATGATGTTTTTATATTTCAGTTTTAGCTGCTTCCAAGTCCTTTTTTCCCCTGCTGGACTGCACCTAAATGGAAATCAGATTTTATTCCTTTTTACATTCATAACTGCGCCCATGTGCTACGTTCTTACAGTTAAATGTTAATTAAATAGAATAGTTCAAACTCACGCGTTCACTCGGGCAGCAATTTCCTCCCATGCCATCTCTCTCTCCTTTCCCGCTGCAGCGGTGTTAGATTTTCGGCGAAATATGTGCTCATATACTGCATATGCCTCCAGCTCCATTGTAGTGAAATAACTCGATCGCTTTTTTTGTGTTGTCATGGTGACACTCGTGGGATCAGGGCTCCATTGGCGATGGCTTTTTATAATGGTTGTGCACGCGCGGGGGCTGCATGGTGGTGTAGTGGGTAGCACTCTCGCCTCACAGCAAGAGGGTCCTGGGTTCGATTCCTGGGTCGGCCCGGGTTCCTTCTGTGTGGAGTTTGCATGTTCTCCCCGTGTAAGCGTGGGTTCTCTCCGGGTTCTTCGGCTTCCTCCCACAGTCCAAAGACATGCAGGATGGGGATAGGTTCATTGATGACTCTAAATTGCCCGTAGGTGTGAATGTGAGTGGGAATGGTTGTTTGTCTCTACATGTCGGCCCTGTGATAGACTGGCGTCCTGTCCAGGGTGTACCCTGCCTTCGCCCAATGACAGCTGGGATCGGCTCCAGCCCCCCCGCGACCCTAAATACAGGATAAGCGGTAGAAAATGGATGGATGGATGTGCACGCGCGTAACTCGAGGTGAACATACTCAGAGTTGATTGAACTAATTCAGATCAGCTGTTCTGGAACCGGATACTCAGAGTTTCCCATCTCAGAGGAAGTCAACTCAGAGTTTAGGGATAGACTCAGAGTTTATTTAACCTCCTTTCTGGAATACCCCCCTGGAGAGCTACTGTCTTGCATGTTTTAGGATTCTCCCTGCTCTAACACACCTGATTCGAACGATTTTCAAACCTGTGACAAGCTTCAGTTGCTTGATAACGAGCACATCATTAGACTCAGGTGTGTTAGAGCAGGGAGAAACCTAAAACATGCACGACAGTAGCTCTTCAGGACCAGACTTGGGCACCCCTGGTCAATAGAGTCATTGGGTGTCAATAGTATAGTCAATGGTCAATAGTATCATTGGGAGTAATAGTATGGTCAATGGTCAATAGTGTCATTGGGAGTTAATAGTATGGTCAATGGTCAATAGTGTCATTGGGAGTTAATAGTATGGTCAATGGTCAAGCTTATATGTAGTATAGCTTGGAGTTGGCACTTCCATCACAAATGTCAGCCATCAGCTGGTAATCATCCATGGTTCCTTCATAATGACACAGTTTAGAGAAAGTGGTGCAGCTGGATTCTCTTCATGACTCCTCCTACCTCCTTCACCTCGGGACATTCTTCATCACGGTAAGAAAAGACAGTGGGGCACGGAAGACAGGTGAGTCTCGCACACAGACGCGTATCAATTATGAACAAATGATTGAAAGGAAATAAGTCATATCTGATGCATGTTATAAATTAAATAAATTAATCTATTAGACCAGAATTTGGATCAAAACTACAGTAATATAATAGAAATACCAAACTTTTCATTTGACTGTCACTGTCAAAATGTTATTTAAATGCAGTTGTATTACGTGTTTGTACTTTTTGAATTGAAAGCATTTGTTGAGGGAGCAGTCGTCACTTCATTCAGCTAGTCCGTCCAAAACATGTTTTTCTTCTCCAAATTAAAACAAGCTCCAATGCTCCCAATGTGAAACCTGTTTATTCAGCTTTCTGCTCCAGTAGTTTATTTAGCTCTAGGTTAAAGTCACTGATACTACTAAACTAAAAGTGGGAAAACTGGCCATGCAGGACTGTAAAAACCCATCCAATGAAAAAAAGTCGGGCCGGAGAAAATAATTAGATGATCTGCCCGTTAAACGGAACATTTGCTTCTATTTTGGGGTGAATATGGCATTAGAGTTTTGGCACATACTTCTGGTGTGAAGATTAATGAGCATTTTGATGTCTTCTCATGGAAAAAAAACGACCAGTGAAGGTATCAGGGCCTCCATGTAGATGCACTGGAGATTGTAGGGAAATGCCACAAACTTGGTTCGAGCATATTATACATTGCTTTACAAAGTCATTGTATTTGTTTCTTGCAGGATCCAGATAACCATTTTCTGTTGAGGCCCTCCCAAGGAACATTGTGCAAATAAAAAACCACACCATAAAGCCACACTGAAACAAGAATAGGGAACTGTTCATTTATTCATCTTGAATAACTAGACAAACCGGGTATACTCTTCAGCCACAAAAGTGCTCAAACATGGCCGGCACCACCATGGAGGCAGCAGACATTGCCGTTGTGGGATTCTACTTCATTGCGGTGCTGGCGATCGGTTGCTTCGCCATGAGGAGAACCAACCGCAACACAGTGAGCGGTTACTTCCTCGCGGGTCGCTCCATGAACTGGGCGGCTGTTGGAGCATCCCTATTCGTCAGCAACATAGGAAGCAAGCACTTCATTGGTTTAGCGGGATCGGGCGCTGCTAGCGGGTTGGGCGTGGCCGCGTGGGAATTAAACGCTCTGTTTTTGCTCCAGTTGTTAGGCTGGATATTCATCCCAGTGTATGTCCACTGTGGGGTCTACACCATGCCGGAGTACCTGTCCAAGCGGTTTGGCGGGAAACGGCTAAAAGTGTATTTTGCGATGTTATCACTCCTCCTATACATCTTCACCAGGTTGTCTGTAGATCTCTATGCTGGGGCATTGTTCATTCAGGAATCCTTAGGGTGGAACCTCTATCTGTCAGTCATCCTGCTTATCGCCATGACAGCTTTATTGACAGTCAGTGGAGGCCTGGTTGCGGTCATCTACACAGATGTGGTCCAGGCAATACTCATGATCGCTGGAGCAGTCTGCCTGACAGGAATCAGCCTCGTCAAAGTGGGAGGCGTTGAAGGTCTTCATCCATCTCCTTTATCAAGTTAAAGCAGTAATACCGTGTCATGTAATTGCTAAACCACCTACTTATATGTCATTTTAAAGGGGTGAGGACCAAGTACATGCAGGCTTCTCCGAACATCACCGCCATCATGCTGTCTTCACCCAACCTGACGTATTCGGAATCCTGTTTCCTCCGTGTCCACCCGAGGCCAGATGCCCTGAAGATGCTTCGAAGCCCAAGGGATCCAGAACTACCGTGGCCCGGTTTCTTATTGGGCCAGACTCCAGCCTCTATTTGGTACTTGTCAAAGTCTTTCACTTGGACTGATAGGGTATCAGGTATCATCAAATAAGGGACTTGACAAAGAAATATACATTTGGATGAAAATGGAATAATAAAAATCTTGATTGGAATCTACAATTCAAAGAAATATAGAATCATCGATACAATATTTCAGGGAAGAGGGAATACAACCTCATATGTAAAACTTGAATGGCCGCATATTTGAAGAACACAACGATCAACCACTTCATCACATACTTTGAGATTATATTGCTGGAAGAATTTACTGTAATATGATTCTTGTCACGCCCAGAATTAAGAATAGATACTTATCTGTACCACAGCCATGAAGAAAATTTGGAGCTATTTCAAGTTTTGGGTTCACCTGGTTATTGTCAGAATTCTGGGTTATGATACACCTAAGTCATATACCTTATCAGAACTTCCACACTCACCGGAAAAATTTCAGGCTATCTATCCAAAAAATGCCTCACCAACCAACATTACCGTCCATAGATTGATTCATACAAAGGTTATTTTCTGCAATAATCCATAATCAGAGGTGGAAAAAGTACTGAAATATTGTACTCAAGTAAAAGTACCAATACGCTGATAAAATATTACTCAAGTACAAGTGAAATTACCTATCTCAAAAATTACTCGAGTAAAAGTAATAAGTAGTTTGTTTAAAATGTTCTTTAAGTAAAAGTTACTTAGTTGAAAACTGTAAAACGAGGCCGGGGATCGCTCCCATGTAGTGAAAATAGGACAAGGGGTCATGAATGCAAAACTATTTTCTTTTTTAATTAAAGAAAAATCTATACAAATGTATGAACATCTATACAATGTGTAATATGTGTAGGCTACTTACCAAAACATGCTTCCGCAGATTGGATGTTGAGTTATTAAATGCGGCCAGTTCAGT
Source organism: Chelidonichthys spinosus (assembly GCA_029853015.1). NCBI lineage: Eukaryota > Metazoa > Chordata > Actinopteri > Perciformes > Triglidae > Chelidonichthys > Chelidonichthys spinosus. The sequence goes on from CM056844.1 coordinate 8,403,549, forward strand.
CACTTTTGGGAGGCACATTTGGCACATCATAATAATACTATTGCCCCTTTTGAATTTAAAAGTAAAACATTCGTTCAAATGTGGCCAAGGGTTTTTGTCGTTTTAGGCAGCTTGCATTTCGACTGAAACAGTCTCTGGGCCATCTTCGCTCGCCTGATCCACCTCCACCTTCTTCTCAATCTCCAACTGAAAGACTTGGCGCCTGATGCTGATCATTTAAGTGGTTCCGGCCGCAATTGTTTTTCTTCCTTTCGTTTTCATTAGTCAAAGTTTTTTTTTTTTTACTCAGTAACGGATGGGATTTGTAATGTAGCGAAATACAATACAAGTCAATTTTATATTACCAATTACTTAATAAACTACTTAAAAATACAAAATACACAAAATAATTACGCAATACAGTAGCGTGAGTAAATGTATTTCGCTACTTTCCACCTCTGTCCATAATCCAATGCAACAATCCCAAGTCTTTTTTTGGAGGAAACCAGGGTGATGCTACCTTCGGCCTCCAAAAATACATAATTATGGCACAACCCTCGTCGTTAAAGTCCTCCTTGTGTATTCCAGGTACTGGTGTACAGATCAAGTGATTGTCCAGCGTGTGTTGGCGGCAAAGAACATTGGCCATGCCAAAGGTTCGACTATCATGGCCGGCTTTCTGAAGATCCTCCCCATGTTCATCATTGTCGTCCCAGGTAGAGCCATGGTTTGCATTTTGAGTAACTTTTATCAGTGGGCTAACAGATTTATGTATCATCGTGATTTCAGGAATGATTTCCAGGATCTTCTTCGCTGACGAGTTGGCGTGCATCAGCCCGGAGCACTGCATGGAAGTGTGCGGCTCAGAGACCGGTTGTAGCAATGTGGCGTACCCGCGGCTCGTCATGGCGGTGATGCCCGTCGGCCTCCGTGGCCTGATGATGGCGGTCATAATCGCGGCTCTCATGAGCGACTTGGACTCCATCTTCAACTCAGCGAGCACCATATTCACGCTGGACATTTACAAGATGCTGCGGAAGCAGGTGTCCTTCAGGGAGCTGGTGATTGTCGGCAGGTTGTTTGTGGTTTTCATGGTGGTGGTCAGCATCGCCTGGGTGCCGGTCATTGTGGAGATGCAGGGGGGCCAGGTGTTTTATTACATCCAAGAAGTAACAGATTACCTGACTCCACCCATAGCTGCTCTCTTCTTGCTCGCTGTCCTGTGGCGCCGCTGCAATGAGGTGGGGGCCTTCTGGGGTGGGTTGATTGGGCTCATCCTGGGAGTGGTACGCCTGATTTTGGCATTGGTTTACCGCAAGCCTCTCTGCGACCAGCTCGATGAGCGGCCAGCTTTCATCAAAGATGTCCAATTCATGTACGTGGCAGCCATATTGTTTTGGGTGTCCGCTTTGGTGGCTGTGGTTGTGAGCCTCTGCACTCCTCCGCCCAGGCTAGAGCAGATCCGAACCACGACCTTGTGGGGATTAAACCAGAGGAAGAGACTCAAACAGCAAGAAGAGAATCTGAATGAAAGCAGTTTGCTCGGTACAGGAAAGTGCAAAGACCAGCAAGACGAGCTCAATGGCACCAAGGGCAATGATGAAAATGCTCAACCAAGCAGTGGTGATGATGTTCCATCCAGTGATGTAGAAAGCCACCTTCCAACCCACTCAGCGATTTTTGACACGATAGTGGAAGAAGAGGGCGAAAGTAGAGAGATGAGGGATGAGGAGGAGGAAAAGGAAGGCTACCTCAGAAGACTGAGAACTCTGGATGTGAGTTGTATGAAGGCTTTAGAGTGTTTCTTGGGTTACAAGGAGAAGCCGTCTGAAATGCAGGTCATTACGGTCCAGGACCAGGAGAAGCTCTTGGATGAGCTTCTCCATGAACCTCTACGAACCAGAATCATCCTGAACACAGGTCTGGTGGGTATTTGTTTTGTTGGGTTCTTCCTCTTTGTCTATTTCTCCATATAGGCTTGTTTAAGGCCTTCTTCTAGGCTTCTGTTATGTACTTTTTCAGATTTTTTATGAACTCCTCGTAGATTTGAAATATGGTCGAAATATAAAGATTGAGGAATCCGTTAAGCGCAAACAGGGTCTAGGTGTGTACTTCAGTTTTTGATGGGCTGTAACATGCCAACTGTTCCACTTGTTTGGGTTAGGGTTAACTTTAAATGTATTTTTTTTAAACTGACTAAAGTTTGTATGTGGGGTTTTTGATGGTTTTCATTAAAGTTTCATGATGAAGATGTTGTGACATCGGGAATATGCTCTTGTTAATTGATTCTTGTAAGATTTAATTTTTATAATAAGTTTGAGACAATTCAAATTTATAATACATGAAAATATGTTTATTTAATTGAACTTGATAAAATAAAATGTGACAAGTGGTTGAGAAAATGATGACAATTGTGATGTGAACAATGTTAGTGCCAAGTGCATTTGATGTCTCTGTTACAAATACATCCAATAAAGACATGACTGAAAAGACTTTGTCGCATGTTTAGTTGGTGAACACGAGTGCCGAAAGGACAGAGGTACTTCTCTGAATGTAGTGTTGCTAGTTCGCTATGAAAATAATCATCAGATCTACACAATTCACAGGACCTGGATGACCACAAAATTGTTGATTTCCCAGTTTGTAGACGACACCCTACTCATCCTGCATGCACTGACAAAGCTGTGTGAGTGTGGAGCAGCAGGGCTGCAGCCACGGCTTCCACACCAGGTGCCATGGCGACAACTGGCTCTCCACGGGCGTCAGCGACCTCTCGTGGGCCTCGACGGCCTCGCGGATCACAGCCAGGATTGGGTGGAAGGCTGGCTCGGTGTCGGGAGTTAGTGGCGTGGTCTCTGACGGGTCCCTCGTGAGGTCAAAGAGCAGTGGGGGATCATGGTAGGTCACGTAGTCCGGCGTGCAGAAGCAGACCTGTGTGTGGGAGCAGGTCGTCTCGTTCTCTGGGTAGTTGGGCGAGAAGTAAAAGGCTTTCCACACGGAGCTGCCTGAAGGAAGAGAAATAAAAGTTCTATAAACATTGACACACGGATTATCTATCATCACCGGTGGTTGCTGTGTGTTGTGTTCTATCTATTCATCCATGTAATTTCCACATTTCTGTCATGCTCATGAATATGCTTTATCTCTTAGCAGATGATGCCATCTTTTGTTTGATTATTTATTAACCGTTTCCTTCCTGCTTGGTAATTAAGCATCCCTTTAGACTGTTTATTACCTCAGCCGTTTGTAATGAACATATATCTTTTCTGAAAAACGATGGCGTCACAGTTATTAACTCGAACCCAATGGCTACTTGAATTTAGCTGATGGTATGGTCAATACAAACTATCATTTTGCATCAATACAGTCTGCATTAAGGAGTGAAAACAGCATTCGTAGGTCTGAGTGGGAGGTAGTTCGGACTTACTGTTTTGGGGACGCCATCGGACTGCATTCAAGTAGATGTTGCAGTAATGAAACAGGAATTTGTGCTGCGACCTTTCAACTCTCCCCTGAAGCAAATCCATGAGGTCACGACCATCTATCTCCCTAGAAACCAGGGGACAGGAAGTCAACAGTCAAGCATATTTTAACACGCACTTTGTTACTAATTGTGTCCCAATTTGGTGGCCGCATCGTTTGGAGGTCTACGTCTGCAGCATCCTTTGAAGGCTGCAAAATGCTGTTCCCATCCCCTGAGCTGCATTTGAAAGAGTCTTTTAAAGGGAACACTCAGCATCACCCTGGCTCGGCCTCCTTTAAATGTGGCCCAGATTCCAGGCTGCACTTGTCTGGGCTGACATGTGGAAGTGTTGCCGGCTCACCTGTCCTCTGGGACCGAAGCTCCACTCAGCTGCACCACTGTAGGAAACAGGTCCATGTTGTTGGTGGGCTCGTCTACCTGTCTGCCGCCGGGTACACTCTTAGAAATAAAAGTGCTAAGTAGAACCATATGTGACCGGCACTAGAATTACTTGTGTATGACAACGCCACTCTCTTTAAAGGGGAGAGACCCTGGACTACACGCAGTGTGACTAATTTACAGCAACCACTCCCCACTCAGGTTAATACCTATTAGGGCAAGGACAAGCAGAGGCTCTTGAAGTTGTACAAAAATAAAGTTTATTTTAACAATATCCCCTCAACAATAAAATCAATACTTTTGTATTTGATAAGGCTGATACCTAGAGTTGGACACACACATAACCAGGTGAATACTGTTATGTATTTAAAGGTTTGAAGGCACTGCACACTTCAAAGACACTGCACACTTAAAGGTTCAAAGGCACTGCACACTTAAACAGCTCAAAACACTGTATACTTAAAGGTTCGAAGGCACTGCACACTTCCAGAGCAAACATTAAATTCTACGACACCATGGAAAGGTGGATGGTCACAACTATCAAGGTAAGCGCAACAAAACAAAAATGGAGACACTAATTATAAGGATTTCTGGGAGGAGAGAACAGTGGCTGCCCTGCCGACGTGTGTCGCCAGTTCAGCCTACAAGACCGAATAAATACATTACAAGAAATTCAACAGTATTATTAAAACTGACCCAGATGATACCCATGCCCAGTCTCTCGTACCTGCTTTGAGCTAAGCTGTAGCGCATCCAGGTAATACAGTAGATTGACTGGGACAGCTAATGCTGCTTGTCATAAAGTGCTGATGATTAATATCTACAAATATAACAGGAAATACAAAGTTAAATAAACCACCAAATGTACAGCAGCAGATGGGTGGCAACATCATATTAGGTGGACATTATTAGTAGCTCCCACCTTAAACTGCTACGAGGTAAGGCCTACAGGTACGAGGTACAATGCAATTTAACCCTCATGGCACCAACCGACACACTAAGAATGCAAGGAGAGGTAAATAATCTAAACTCAACATTAAACACAAGCATATAGACCCAGAAAAGTGTTTGTACCTCTTTTCTTCTCAGACCTGCGACGCCGGCAACAGGAGCATGGACGAGGGTGAGCTACGAGAACAAACGTGGACTTGCAAAGTCCCGCGAGATCCTAGTCTCATGTACTGTGAGGCTGCTGTTGCTAGGTTCCCCACCTGGTGACCTGGGTCCTAGCGTCCCATATGTTACACATATAAGGTTCTTCGGCTTGTCCTCATAGGAGAACCCTTTTTGGCTCCAGGTAGAACCTTTTATAAAGGTTCCACCTGGAACCCTTTTGGAAGGTTCTACCGAGAACCCCACATAAAGGGTTATACCTAGAACTGTGTGTGTAAGGTTCCACCCAGAACCCCCCATGAGAGGTTCTACAAAGAACCCACACAGGGAGTTCCACTAAGAACCCTTTCATATTTAAAAGGTTTCATCTAGAACCTGCACAGGGAGTTCCACTAAGAACCCTTTCATTTTTCAAGGGTTACGTCTAGAACCCACACAGGGAGTTCCACTAAGAACCCTTCCATATTTCAAGGGTTTCATCTAGAACCTGCACAGGGAGTTCCACTAAGAACCCTTTCATTTTTCAAGGGTTTCATCTAGAATCTGCACAGGGAGTTCCACTAAGAACCCTTTCATTTTTCAAGGGTTACGTCTAGAACCCACACAGGGAGTTCCACTAAGAACCCTTCCATATTTCAAGGGTTTCATCTAGAACCTGCACAGGGATTTCCACCAAGAACCCTTTCTTATTTCAAGGGTTTCATCTAGAACCCACACAAGGAGTTCCACTAAGAACCCTTTCATATCTCAAGGGTTTCATCTAGAACCCACACAGGGAGTTCCACTAAGAACCCTTTCGTTTTTCAAGGGTTTCATCTGGACTTCACACAGGGGGTTCTAAAAACATCCCTTTTCAAAGGTTTTCACAAATAACTGTCTTGTCCTCTCAGGGTTCTATAAAGAACCATATTGTATTCTACAGATCAGTTTAGTTCATATTATATTGTGGTCATGTTGACATTGAACAAACATTCAAAACATTTTAATGAGAAAAACATTTATTTAAAGATAGTCCAACAGAACAGGCTGTGTAGGTCCCAGGGGAGAACAGGTCAAAAGTCAGCATAGGTCCAGTGGAATCAGCAAAATGACAGGCCAGACACATCATGCTGTCCTCAGTCGATTAATTTGTGTAATCTCCAGCAATGGTGACATGGCAGAAAGGGGAGACAAAAAAGAGTTTTAGATCCATCAATCCAAGGTGCAATTATTGCATTTACTTCGCCTTATTGTAAGCTATCTACAAACAATAAAATCAAATGAAAGGAATCAGAGTGCATACTGTACGTTGTTGAAGAAAACTCTTCAGGTCCAATTCAGTGGCTGGTTCAAATGAGGTTTAATCACTGACAGTGGAGAAAAGACAATGTCGCGGTTGCCACACAGCCCAATCTGCAATGATGTGAGGCAAGAGACAACTTATACAGAACCAAAGGGGCAGGTCTAAACAGTGGATTTACATAGATTCAATACGCGTCTCACCGAGGGGAAGAGACTTCCTGAGACAACATAAAGGTGTGACTTCCCTCGGAACAGCTGGGTTCTTTCTACATAGTGTCACAACAGGGGCCATTCATGAAGGCCTTGATCAAGTATGTGAGGTGAAGGTGTTTCGGGGACGGTCCAGGAAGGGGGACAGACCAGAGGTTCTTTTCATCAACATGACAAGGCTTACATACAATGAATGCAGCTCAGCAGGACATTTGATGTTTAGAGAGAAAGGAACATTATACCAAAACCAAATAAGAATTCTAAGGTAACACAATTTCTTCTACAACGTACTAATTGTGACAGTGGAACAGAATCATGAGAAAGTGAGGGAACCCCACAAAGTTTTCACATTGATTTAAATAATGTTAAAATACTCTTCAGTGTTATGTAACAAGAACTCAAAATGTTACGTATTGTAACAATAATGGAAATCTCGGCAAAACCCTCTTTTTCAAGCCAATGGCACACTTTGGCTTTCGTCCAAGCTGTGTAAGTCATTTCTACAAGAAAACAAGCAAGCAAACGAACAAAACATAACAAGAAACAACTGCTTAGTCCACCTTTCACCATAAAAGTCCTCAGCGAGGGTCGAGCATGCTGAAATAAGATATTATATTTAGCTCACCTTGATTCTCTGAAGTTTCTTCTGTTCTCTCTCTCTTCTGTTCTTCTTTGTTCTGTTCACAGTAATCACTATTGGTATGTCACACCTGGTTTGTAGAGGGTGAAGACCAGACTATATGGTGCAATCCATGGGGCGACCAGCTCTTAACTCACACATGACAGCCACCATGGGGCCAGCTCCCAGGTCCAACACACCAAACCTTGCCCTTTCCCCTGGGAGATCAAGGTTCAATTCCTGGCATCAACAAACCCTGATGCAGTAGCCCCAAAGTCAGTGTTACAATATGATTTTTTCATCAGTTAAGGCTTGGTCTCTGACGTCAAAGACCTTCCTTTATCACTGAACTTATCTGCAGCTTCACAACTTGACTATGCCAGTCAGCAGGGTACAGTAGCCATGGGATGAAGCCGATCATGGAAGAGTATGAGGAGGAGACAAATACATGAGTAAAATTGTCTGTAAAATAAGTGTTTAATATTTATCAAATTGTCTGTCACTTATCCACACATCACCTCAGTAGGCATTAACATGGTCATTCTGCATCAACCAGGCCTTGAACTCACAACTTCAAACTGTATCTCTAGATCACCTGACTTGTAACAAACTTTCAAAAGCCTTTGTCCAGTGAGTAGTATAGCTCACTTAGATGCCCCAGAAAGAGGGGTTATATCCTTGCTGTAGGGACACAGGGTTCAATTCCCCCAGCTCCTTATTTGCTGTGTGTCATTTGCTCCTGAAGAAGGGAGTAGTGTAACTAAACTTTAAAAAATAAACACAATTATAGCTGCTGCGCAGCAATGGGTCGGGTCCAGTCTATTTTTGGCAACTTTAGGCAATTCTGAGCAACAAACAGGAGAATAGGAAGGCAAGACAGTTGACATTGTAATGTTCATTTTGCACCATTTGAGGCTGAAATCCACAATTTCTGGAACCAAGACCATTGTCTATCGCACTGAGCTAATTGGCAAGTGGCAACTCAACTGTGGCTTCACAAATTGACTAAGCCATTCACAGTCAAAAATCAGTGTTTGAGGTAAAATTCTGATATCTTTGTCAAACATCATCTACCATGAATCTAAAATGTTGTACACTTGTTTCACAAAGACAACAGGAAACTTTGATGTATTATCATTATCACCCTTTCTGGGGCTTGAACCCACATCATCTGGCACCAAGAACCAGCTCCCAGTCAACTGAGCTAAGTATCTGATTATTGAACCTAATGTGACCTAAAAGCACAAGTCACACATTGTACAGACAGAGCTAAATAGACACATGATCAGCTCTCTGTCTGACCACTGACATGAAGGACAACCTGGCTGTGTGAGTGAGTGTGGCGAGTCAGAGGAGTCCCTGATCTACACGTTCTGCTGGATAGCTCAGTGGGTAATGGTACAGACTTTAGATTTGGAGGGTGGGGGTTAAAATCCCGGTCACAGCTAATCTTTGCCTGGATCAACAAGTTTGCTGATGAAGGTCTTGCTTTCTTATAATTAATGGTTGTGAAAATAAATTTGTAACAGAACATTTCAGTTTCATTATTTGTATGTCTGATCAGAATGTGTAAGGTAATAGACTAGTATGGTGGACCTGATGACTCAATGCAGCTAGCTGGTTAGCTCAGTCACTACTGCCAGTGACTTTAGACTGGGCAGCAGGTGTTCAAATCCCAAAATGGGCAATTATGTTGCAGTTTGATCAACAGGATCTGGAGAAGAAGAAAAAAACAAATAAGCAAAAAAATGGATATGAAAAGTATTTGTATCAGTAGTCACAAGGAATTGTATTTTGCACCATTATTGGTAAGTGTTATCAGGAAGTATGTCCCTGGTGACACAGGATCCATGCTTTCAACTATCCCTGAAGAACTCTTTCTTCCAAAAACGGTTCTCTGGATCGAAATAGTTCTTACTGGAACCCTTAGCGTTACCAAGAACCCTTTTAAAACCCTTTATTATAGAAAGGAGTTTTAAAGGTTTCTCTCGATCAAAATGGTTCTTACTGGAACCATAAGTGTTACCAAGAACCCTTGAAAAACCCTTTCTTCGGGAAAGGGTTTTTCAGAAGCAAATGGTTCCAGGTAGAACCTCAGCCCTTGTAGAAGAACCCTATTGGAACCCATATTTCTAAGAGTGTAGGGTCCCTGGCCAGCGCAGGATCCCTGGGACCCGGATTCCTCCCTCCCAATTTGTGGACTTCCCTTCTGCTCAGAAGAAAGAGAAGAAGCTACGATCACTCAGCATGTCTGGTCTCATATATAAAAAATAGAAATAAAAAGGTTTTTCCTAATAATAATCTCATGGACTGCCGTTTTCTGCATTAAATCCCAAAGAGATTACCGTCACTTCATTCAGCTATTCCGTCCAAAACATGTTTTTCTTCTCCAAATTAAAACAAGCTCCAATGCTCCCAATGTGAAACCTGTTTATTCAGCTTTCTGCTCCAGTAGTTTATTTAGCTCTAGGCTAAAGTCACTGATACTACTGATACTACTTTCCCCAACTAAAAGTGGGAAAACTGGTCATGCAGGACTGTAAAAACCCATCCAATGAAAAAAAGTCGGGCCGGAGAAAATAATTGGATGATCTGCCCGTCAAACGGAACATTTGCTTCTATTTTGGGGTGAATATGGCATTCGAGTTTTGGCACATACTTCTGGTGTGAAGATTAATGAGCATTTTGATGTCTTCTCATGGAAAAAAGCCAACCAGTGAAGGTATCAGGGCCTCCATGTAGATGCACTGGAGATTGTAGGGAAATGACACAAACTTGGTTCGAGCTTATTATGCATTGCTTTACAAAGTCATTGTGTTTGTTTCTTGCAGGATCCAGATAACCATTTTCTGTTGAGGCCCTCCCAAGGAACATTGTGCAAATAAAAAACCACACCATAAAGCCACACTGAAACAAGAATAGGGAACTGTTCATTTATTCATCTTGAATAACTAGACAAACCGGGTGTACTCTTCAGCCACAAAAGTGCTCAAACATGGCCGGCACCACCATGGAGGCGGCAGACATTGCCGTCGTGGGATTCTACTTCATTGCGGTGCTGGCGATCGGTTGCTTCGCCATGAGGAGAACCAACCGCAACACAGTGAGCGGTTACTTCCTCGCGGGTCGCTCCATGAACTGGGCGGCTGTTGGAGCATCCCTATTCGTCAGCAACATAGGAAGCAAGCACTTCATTGGTTTAGCGGGATCGGGCGCTGCTAGCGGGTTGGGCGTGGCCGCGTGGGAATTAAACGCTCTGTTTTTGCTCCAGTTGTTAGGCTGGATATTCATCCCTGTGTATGTCCACTGTGGGGTCTACACCATGCCGGAGTACCTGTCCAAGCGGTTTGGCGAGGAACGGCTAAAAGTGTATTTTGCGATGTTATCACTCCTCCTATACATCTTCACCAGGTTGTCTGTAGATCTCTATGCTGGGGCATTGTTCATTCAGGAATCCTTAGGGTGGAACCTCTATCTGTCAGTCATCCTGCTTATCGCCATGACAGCTTTATTGACAGTCAGTGGAGGCCTGGTTGCGGTCATCTACACAGATGGGGTCCAGGCAATACTCATGATCGCTGGAGCAGTCTGCCTGACAGGAATCAGCCTCGTCAAAGTGGGAGGCGTTGAAGGTCTTCATCCATCTCCTTTATCAAGTTAAAGCAGTAATACCGTGTCATGTAATTGCTAAACCACGTACTTATATGTCATTTTAAAGGGGTGAGGACCAAGTACATGCAGGCTTCTCCGAACATCACCGCCATCATGCTGTCTTCACCCAACCTGACGTATTCGGAATCCTGTTTCAACCGTGTCCACCCGAGGCCAGATGCCCTGAAGATGCTTCGAAGCCCAAGGGATCCAGAACTACCGTGGCCCGGTTTCTTATTGGGCCAGACTCCAGCCTCTATTTGGTACTTGTCAAAGTCTTTCACTTGGACTGATAGGGTATCAGGTATCAGCAAATAAGGGACTTGACAAAGAATCTACAATTCAAAGAAATATAGAATCATCGATACAATATTTCAGGGAAGAGGGAATACAACCTCATATGTAAAACTTGAATGGCCGCATATTTGAAGAACACAACGATCAACCACTTCATCACATACTTGGAGATTATATTGCTGGAAGAATTTACTGTAATATGATTCTTGTCACGCCCAGAATTAAGAACAGATACTTATCTGTACCACAGCCATGAAGAAAATTTGGAGCTATTTCAAGTTTTGGGTTCACCTGGTTATTGTCAGAATTCTGGGTTATGATACACCTAAGTCATATACCTTATCAGAACTTCCACACTCACCGGAGAAATTTCAGGCTATCTATCCAAAAAATGCCTCACCAACCAACATTACCGTCCATAGATTGATTCATACAAAGGTTATTTTCTGCAATAATCCATAATCAGAGGTGGAAAAAGTACTGAAATATTGTACTCAAGTAAAAGTACCAATACGCTGATAAAATATTACTCAAGTACAAGTGAAATTACCTATCTCAAAAATTACTCAAGTAAAAGTAATAAGTAGTTTGTTTAAAATGTTCTTTAAGTAAAAGTTACTTAGTTGAAAACTGTAAAACGAGGCTGGGGATCGCTCCCATGTAGTGAAAATAGGACAAGGGGTCATGAATGCAAAACTATTTTCTTTTTTAATTAAAGAAAAATCTATACAAATGTATGAACATCTATACAATGTGTAATATGTGTAGGCTACTTACCAAAACATGCTTCCGCAGATTGGATGTTGAGTTATTAAATGCGGCCAGTTCAGTCACTTTTGGGAGGCACATTTGGCACATCATAATAATACTATTGCCCCTTTTGAATTTAAAAGTAAAACATTCGTTCAAATGTGGCCAAGGGTTTTTGTCGTTTTAGGCAGCTTGCATTTCGACTGAAACAGTCTCTGGGCCATCTTCGCTCGCCTGATCCACCTCCACCTTCTTCTCAATCTCCAACTGAAAGACTTGGCGCCTGATGCTGATCATTTAAGTGGTTCCGGCCGCAATTGTTTTTCTTCCTTTCGTTTTCATTAGTCAAAGTTTTTTTTTTTTTACTCAGTAACGGATGGGATTTGTAATGTAGCGAAATACAATACAAGTCAATTTTATATTACCAATTACTTAATAAACTACTTAAAAATACAAAATACACAAAATAATTACGCAATACAGTAGCGTGAGTAAATGTATTTCGCTACTTTCCACCTCTGTCCATAATCCAATGCAACAATCCCAAGTCTTTTTTTGGAGGAAACCAGGGTGATGCTACCTTCGGCCTCCAAAAATACATAATTATGGCACAACCCTCGTCGTTAAAGTCCTCCTTGTGTATTCCAGGTACTGGTGTACAGATCAAGTGATTGTCCAGCGTGTGTTGGCGGCAAAGAACATTGGCCATGCCAAAGGTTCGACTATCATGGCCGGCTTTCTGAAGATCCTCCCCATGTTCATCATTGTCGTCCCAGGTAGAGCCATGGTTTGCATTTTGAGTAACTTTTATCAGTGGGCTAACAGATTTATGTATCATCGTGATTTCAGGAATGATTTCCAGGATCTTCTTCGCTGACGAGTTGGCGTGCATCAGCCCGGAGCACTGCATGGAAGTGTGTGGCTCAGAGACCGGCTGTAGCAATGTGGCGTACCCGCGGCTCGTCATGGCGGTGATGCCCGTCGGCCTCCGTGGCCTGATGATGGCGGTCATAATCGCGGCTCTCATGAGCGACTTGGACTCCATCTTCAACTCAGCGAGCACCATATTCACGCTGGACATTTACAAGATGCTGCGGAAGCAGGTGTCCTTCAGGGAGCTGGTGATTGTCGGCAGGTTGTTTGTGGTTTTCATGGTGGTGGTCAGCATCGCCTGGGTGCCGGTCATTGTGGAGATGCAGGGGGGCCAGGTGTTTTATTACATCCAAGAAGTAACAGATTACCTGACTCCACCCATAGCTGCTCTCTTCTTGCTCGCTGTCCTGTGGCGTCGCTGCAATGAGGTGGGGGCCTTCTGGGGTGGGTTGATTGGGCTCATCCTGGGAGTGGTACGCCTGATTTTGGCATTGGTTTACCGCAAGCCTCTCTGCGACCAGCTCGATGAGCGGCCAGCTTTCATCAAAGATGTCCAATTCATGTACGTGGCAGCCATATTGTTTTGGGTGTCCGCTTTGGTGGCTGTGGTTGTGAGCCTCTGCACTCCTCCGCCCAGGCTAGAGCAGATCCGAACCACGACCTTGTGGGGATTAAACCAGAGGAAGAGACTCAAACAGCAAGAAGAGAATCTGAATGAAAGCAGTTTGCTCGGTACAGGAAAGTGCAAAGACCAGCAAGACGAGCTCAATGGCACCAAGGGCAATGATGAAAATGCTCAACCAAGCAGTGGTGATGATGTTCCATCCAGTGATGTAGAAAGCCACCTTCCAACCCACTCAGCGATTTTTGACACAATAGTGGAAGAAGAGGGCGAAAGTAGAGAAATGAGGGATGAGGAGGAGGAAAAGGAAGGCTACCTCAGAAGACTGAGAACTCTGGATGTGAGTTGTATGAAGGCTTTAGAGTGTTTCTTGGGTTACAAGGAGAAGCCGTCTGAAATGCAGGTCATTACGGTCCAGGACCAGGAGAAGCTCTTGGATGAGCTTCTCCATGAACCTCTACGAACCAGAATCATCCTGAACACAGGTCTGGTGGGTATTTGTTTTGTTGGGTTCTTCCTCTTTGTCTATTTCTCCATATAGGCTTGTTTAAGGCCTTCTTCTAGGCTTCTGTTATGTACTTTTTCAGATTTTTTATGAACTCCTCGTAGATTTGAAATATGGTCGAAATATAAAGATTGAGGAATCCGTTAAGCGCAAACAGGGTCTAGGTGTGTACTTCAGTTTTTGATTGGCTGTAACATGCCAACTGTTCCACTTGTTTGGGTTAGGGTTAACTTTAAATGTATTTTTTTTAAACTGACTAAAGTTTGTATGTGGGGTTTTTGATGGTTTTCATTAAAGTTTCATGATGAAGATGTTGTGACATCGGGAATATGCTCTTGTTAATTGATTCTTGTAAGATTTAATTTTTATAATAAGTTTGAGACAATTCAAATTTATAATACATGAAAATATGTTTATTTAATTGAACTTGATAAAATAAAATGTGACAAGTGGTTGAGAAAATGATGACAATTGTGATGTGAACAATGTTAGTGCCAAGTGCATTTGATGTCTCTGTTACAAATACATCCAATAAAGACATGACTGAAAAGACTTTGTCGCATGTTTAGTTGGTGAACACGAGTGCCGAAAGGACAGAGGTACTTCTCTGAATGTAGTGTTGCTAGTTCGCTATGAAAATAATCATCAGATCTACACAATTCACAGGACCTGGATGACCACAAAATTGTTGATTTCCCAGTTTGTAGACGACACCCTACTCATCCTGCATGCACTGACAAAGCTGTGTGAGTGTGGAGCAGCAGGGCTGCAGCCACGGCTTCCACACCAGGTGCCATGGCGACAACTGGCTCTCCACGGGCGTCAGCGACCTCTCGTGGGCCTCGACGGCCTCGCGGATCACAGCCAGGATTGGGTGGAAGGCTGGCTCGGTGTCGGGAGTTAGTGGCGTGGTCTCTGACGGGTCCCTCGTGAGGTCAAAGAGCAGTGGGGGATCATGGTAGGTCACGTAGTCCGGCGTGCAGAAGCAGACCTGTGTGTGGGAGCAGGTCGTCTCGTTCTCTGGGTAGTTGGGCGAGAAGTAAAAGGCTTTCCACACGGAGCTGCCTGAAGGAAGAGAAATAAAAGTTCTATAAACATTGACACACGGATTATCTATCATCACAGGTGGTTGCTGTGTGTTGTGTTCTATCTATTCATCCATGTAATTTCCACATTTCTGTCATGCTCATGAATATGCTTTATCTCTTAGCAGATGATGCCATCTTTTGTTTGATTATTTATTAACCGTTTCCTTCCTGCTTTGTAATTAAGCATCCCTTTAGACTGTTTATTACCTCAGCCGTTTGTAATGAACATATATCTTTTCTGAAAAACGATGGCGTCACAGTTATTAACTCGAACCCAATGGCTACTTGAATTTAGCTGATGGTATGGTCAATACAAACTATCATTTTGCATCAATACAGTCTGCATTAAGGAGTGAAAACAGCATTCGTAGGTCTGAGTGGGAGGTAGTTCGGACTTACTGTTTTGGGGACGCCATCGGACTGCATTCAAGTAGATGTTGCAGTAATGAAACAGGAATTCGTGCTGCGACCTTTCAACTCTCCCCTGAAGCAAATCCATGAGGTCACGACCATCTATCTCCCTAGAAACCAGGGGACAGGAAGTCAACAGTCAAGCATATTTTTACACGCACTTTGTTACTAATTGTGTCCCAATTTGGTGGCCGCATCGTTTGGAGGTCTACGTCTGCAGCATCCTTTGAAGGCTGCAAAATGCTGTTCCCATCCCCTGAGCTGCATTTGAAAGTCTTTTAAAGGGAACACTCAGCATCACCCTGGCTCGGCCTCCTTTAAATGTGGCTCAGATTCCAGGCTGCACTTGTCTGGGCTGACATGTGGAAGTGTTGCCGGCTCACCTGTCCTCTGGGACCGAAGCTCCACTCAGCTGCACCACTGTAGGAAACAGGTCCATGTTGCTGGTGGGCTCGTCTACCTGTCTGCCGCCGGGTAGGGTCCCTGGCCAGCGCAGGATCCCTGGGACCCGGATTCCTCCCTCCCAATTTGTGGACTTCCCTGCTGCTCAGAAGAAAGAGAAGAAGCTACGATCACTCAGCATGTCTGGTCTCATATATGAGAAATAGAAATAAAAAGGTTTTTCTTAATAATAATCTCATGGACTGCATTTTTCTGCATTAAATCCCAAAGAGATTACCGTTTGTCACCATGCCAAACCTTCTGATCTTCGTTCCTACCCTCACCTATGGTCATGAGGAATGGGTCATGACCGAAAGAACTAGATCACGGGTACAAGTGGCCTAAAAATGAGTTTCCTTAGAAGGGTGGCTGGCGGCTCCCTTAGAGATATGGCATCTGGTAAGGATGCCCCCTGGGCGATTATATCCCCACACTGGCCTGGGAACGCCTCGGGATCCCCCAATCAGAGTTGGCTGATTTGGCCCGGGAAAGGGAATTTTGGGGTCCACTGCTAAAGCTGCTGCTACTGTGACCCGACACCGGATGAGCAGTTAAAGATGCCATGCAATACCATGCCGTACCTTTATATATTCCATTCCATCCTCGATGGACCTCCCCTGCTGCAGAGATCTCCTCCAGGTGAGCCCCCTGGTCTGAAGTCAGGTAAACCAGAGTGGTTTCTCTCAGCTCCAGCCTGTCCAGAGTCTGCATGATCTGACCTGAGAACAGACAGAAGTGGTTTGGACTGTCCTCCACTATCCTCAATTGAAGGGCCTCAAACCTGCATTCTCTCTACTGGCCAACAGGGGGCGACTCCTCTATTTGAAAAAAGGCAGACTGTGTACAAAAGGGGTGCACGTGTCCTAGTGGGTGGACCAGATCCACCTTAAAGGAGGTCAGAGGTCAAGATTTTCACGTGTGAAAGATAAAGGAGAGGGCTAAGAGGAGATGGAGAAAATCAAAGCTGACAGTACATTACGACACATTTCGTCAACACCTCAAAACATACAATAAAACCATCAAACTGGCAAGAATTTCACATTTCAAAAACCTAATATCCGAAAATAAAAATAACCCCAAATTTTTATTCTCCACAATTGAGTTTTTAACCAACGGTGACCGGAACAGGTCACCAATAACACCAACAGACTCCGTTTGTGAGGCGTTTGCTGACCACTTCAGAGGTAAAATCGATAACATTAGATCCAGTCTTTTATCTCACCAAATCTCAACCTCCGACATTCCTGGATCAATGCTTCCACCTGAGGAGACTCTGGACTCTTTTGCCCTGGTTGACGCAAGGACACTTGCGAGTCTTCTCCCAAGTGAAGCCCACAACCTGCCTTTTAGACCCAATTCCCACACGCTTTTTTAAAACGTTTTATGATGTTTTTGAGGAACAGCTTTTATATATGGTGAACTGCTCTCTTCAGACGGGTGTCTTCCCCACATCCTTCAAAACGGCGGTGGTGAAGCCCCTTCTGAAGAAGAGTGGCATAGACCCCACCATTTTTAATAATTACCGTCCAGTATCCAACTTACCATTTTTAAGCAAAATTCTAGAAAAACTGGTTTTTACACAGATAAATAACTTTTTATATTTAAACAATACATTGGAGAAGTATCAGTCTGGTTTTAGGACAAACCACAGCACAGAGACAGCCCTTTTAAAGATTTTAAATGACATCAGGTTCAATTTAGATAATCATAAACTCACAGTCTTGGTTCTGCTAGATCTAACCGCCGCCTTTGATACAGTGGACCATCACATTTTAATAAACCGTTTGAGGAACCTGGTTGGTCTCTCTGGTGCAGTTTTAAATTGGTTCTCCTCTTACCTCACTGACCGAAGCTTCTTCGTAAGTCTGGATACCTGTTCCTCCAAAACACACAACCTTAAGTGCGGGGTTCCCCAGGGGTCAATTTTAGGCCCAACCCTTTTTAATCTCTACATGCTTCCCCTGGGTGATGTCATCAGGAGGCACGGCATCAGCTTCCACAGCTATGCTGACGATACACAACTGTACATCGCTGTGTCTCCTGATGACACAGGGCCTTTGGATGCCCTTTTTAATTCCATTTTAGATATCCAGTCATGGATGGCAGCAAACTTTCTACAACTCAACCAGGACAAAACAGAGGTTTTAGTCATAGGTCCTGAAGGCCAGAGAGAGAAACTTTTACCAAAATTAAATAATTTTAAATCATCGAAATCTCTGAGAAACCTGGGCGTGATTTTAGACTCTGAGCTCAGTTTTATTCCACACATTAAAAATGTAACAAAGGTAGGTTTTTACCACCTGAAGAATATAGCCAGAGTCCGCCCGTTTCTCTCACAGGCCAGTACAGAGGTGCTGATGCATGCTTTTATTTCCAGTCGTCTAGACTATTGTAATGCCCTGCTCTCTGGTCTTCCTAAAAAGAGCATCCATACTCTCCAACTGCTGCAAAACTCAGCCGCACGCGTGCTGACGAGGACCAGAGGGCGGGAGCACATTACACCAGTTTTAAAGTCGCTGCATTGGCTCCCTGTCCGTTTCAGGATCGATTTTAAGATTCTTTTACTTGTTTTTAAATGTCTTAATGGTCTTGGACCCTCTTATTTATCTGACCTACTCCTATTATATCAACCCTCACGGACCCTGAGGTCCTCTGGCACTGGCCTTTTAACCTTTCCACAAGTCAGATTGAAAACACATGGGGAGGCGGCTTTTAGTTATTATGGTCCCCGACTGTGGAACAGCCTGCCGCAGAACCTCAGGGCCGCAGAGAATGTTGATGTTTTTAAAAAACGTCTCAAGACTCATCTTTTTAGTCTGGCTTTTAATTAACCTTCTATTATTTTAAGTCTGCTATTTTATTCCCCAAGTTTTAATCTATTACTTTAAGTTTGCTTATTTAAGTAGTTTATACTGATTTTATTCTATCCTATTTAGCTTTTTATCTAGTTTTTAGCTATTTATTTTATTACTGCTATCTTGTTGTATTTTACATTATTTTATCTCTTTTACCGTCGACTGACGGGAACCAGAGTCCCTCATGGTGTGGATGGCCTTTCACTCACCGATGTCTCAGTGCCGAGCCATGTCTCTACAGTTTTAGCCAATGCAGTGCGTGGGGGTGTGTGTGTGTGTGTGTGTGTGTGTGTGTGTGTGTGTGCGTGGTGTCCATACCTGAGTTGCGTGCATGTTAGTGTGAGTGTGCGAGTGTGTTCCAGGTGGGGGGGTCGGGTCTTTCTTTCTGTTGTTGTTGTTTTTATTGTTGTTGTTGTTTTGTTTTTATTTTCTAAATTGGTATTTTATGTACGGCACTTTGTGTTGCAGTTACCTGCATGAAAGGTGCCATATAAATAAATAAAAATTGAAATTGAAATTGAAATTAATTCTTTTTTTAATCCAGTTCTCCAAAATAAGGTCCCAAAACTACAGAAGAAGTGACCCACCTACGCTCCAGTCTACTTCCTGGACAGCATCGCCATAGAGGCCGTGGCGGCTTGTGCCCCTGAACGCTGATGAAGCAAATAGGGCCGTGTGCACTTGGAGGAAGGAGAAAAACAGCAGGAAAGGTCCTCCTGAGTTCCTGCAGAAACAGTAAGAAATAAGTATAGATGCAAATCGAAAGGCACCTTAAGACCACGCTGTGATTATCCGCCATGAAACAGGAAGTTGTTTTTCAGTGGATTGAGATGCTCGAAAAACTTGAATGTCAGTTGTGATGAAAATAGGATACCCAATTTGGGAATTGGGCAAATTGGCTCTACAGCGCCCCCTATCTTTGAACACCGTTATCTTTCACCCACCTGTCCATGAAGTCCACTGCCTCCCGGGTCATCCTCTGCGTCAGGTTTTCAGACGAGAACGGCTGCTCGACAACGTCGTGGTCCCTCATGAGGACACAGTTAATGTACGGCATCACCATGATGAATCCCGCCACCAGACATGTGACCACGGCCAACAGAGACAGCAGGCCCAGGATCAGCCCCCTGTGGATGGCGATGACGCCGATGTAGTGGAGTAAGGCGGCGGTGAGCAGGACGACGGCGAGCGTCCTGTAAGGTAGATGTCTGTAGATCTGGAACACGGTGCCGTGTCCAGGCTGGCAGTCCCGAAGGTTGGTCAAGGGGATCCCGAAGAAGTAGTTGAAGCCGTGGGCGCTGGGGTGGTGGCAGTGATCCGTACTGCTGTTACAGTTCAATCCAAGGTGCCATTTTCCTGGGAGAGCAAATGAAAAGTTGGTAAAGTATTTAAAGAGACATCGAAAATGGGTGCATTTTCGGAATATTAAATGTAAAAACGTGACTGTAGAAGTCCTGTAGGGATACCGGGCTAGCTACATTCTATGCTAGTTTACATCTATTTGGTGCTAAAATTTGAATACAC
This sequence comes from Chelidonichthys spinosus, assembly GCA_029853015.1. Taxonomy (NCBI): domain Eukaryota; kingdom Metazoa; phylum Chordata; class Actinopteri; order Perciformes; family Triglidae; genus Chelidonichthys; species Chelidonichthys spinosus. The sequence continues at coordinate 8,423,630 of CM056844.1, forward strand.
ATGAAATGCAGAGCAAATTTTTGCAGTGGCACAATTTTTTCGTACAAAGCAAATCCAAAGATGGGTGACGGACAATTATGCAAATTGGCCATTGACGTTTAAGAACATTTTTCGATTACAAGGTAATCAAAACGCACCGATAAGAGCGGTCTCGTAGCCCTGTTGTTTTGCAATCTTCGCAAAGGTAACCTCTCGGCTGGGAAGACCTCCAGATGCTGCGTTGAATAAAAAGACCCCAGGTCTGCCTCGACCAGCTACACCTATTAGACAGGAAATAGATTTTAAACATGTATTATTTGAATATTATAATGTATTTTTGTTCTTCTTTGTCGGTGTTGGAACTGGCCTGATCGTATCGGGTATCGTCCGGTGAGGAACGCTGCCCTGCTGGGGGCGCATAAGCTGGAGGCAGCAATATGGTGGGTCAGCTTCAGCCCCTCATTTGCCAGCTGGTCAATATTGGGGGTCCTGCAAGGCAAAATTCAACCCCGGAGTTTTGGCTGAAGCCTGGTAATTAAAAACATGCCTTGTATATGGTGTTGTATATTACCTCTGACAAGACCATAAAACCTAAACTAGGCCTAATGCCTTTGAAGGACCTGTAGACACCCTGCACATACCTGGATAACTTAAAAAATTATCTAGCTTAATAATCAGACTTCTTTTAACAACGATAGGTCGCCCCCTGATGGCCAGTAGAGAGAATGCAAGTTTAAGGCACTTCAGCACCGGCTTCACTTTTCAGAACTGGAGGCTGCAGACTGGCTCACTGCCAAACGGAGGAAACTTGGTTGTACCTCAGTGTCGTGTTGCCGTAGCAACCCAGGTCTCCGATCCCCAGGTCATCCACCATGATGAGGACGAAGTTGGGCCGGCTGCTTCCCTGAAGAGATGCACCGCTCAGTGCCAGGAGCAGCAGCAGAGACGACGGCAGCCATGACGACAGCCACATGGATTTCATGTTGGCACAGGTGGTGCACTAGAGTGGAAATTATACCATGGATTAAAAAATACACGCTCACAACGAATTCATCAAGCCGATTAATGTGAATATCGTCTCTAGCTAGCTATCATGCTGGAGACGTGAAAAGTAGAGCCTGGTTTTAAAAACTACAGTAAGTAACATGTAAGATTATTATGTTATTATTTTTGAATTACCCCATCCATTTTTAATGAATATATAATTTAAAAATGTTTTCAATAAGTGATACTTTTATTGCTGCAAAAAAACACTCAAAAATAAATGCAAATCAAACTGGTTTGGCCCCGTACACCAAACCGGACCGGCCCAAATCTAATCATAGGTGCCGCTTGATTATATTTTACAAACTTCACCTTGTTGGATAGCAAACAGTCCCGCATTCAAAATATTATAAAGTATCATCATCAAAATGTACTAAAACTTTGTAAAAGTCCATTATGTAGAATAATATTATATAATATTATTGTACCACTTTTTTCATTCAAATGTTATTGAAATCTAAATTGGAGTTGATTATACAGCATAACATTAATATCTTTTTTCATTCAAAAAAATAATAGTTATACTGATATACTGTATATAGCCTACCTACCTATATGTATATATACATACTTACATACATACTGTACATACACACATACTTATACGGTAAAGGCTCATTTCAACTATATAATATACTGTTGGTAGTTTAATCCATAATAATACATCGTCATTTGTTAATGATTATATTTTATATTTTGATGATCTGAATTGTATGTAACTCAAGATGTCAGATCAAAAGTAGTGCAGTAAAAAATACAATATTTAAATGGACGTACATGAGCATTAAGTACTAAGAACTCTGAACTACTACGTGAAATATTATGTACTCAATATCATAATAATAACGACTCGTAACATCACCATTCTTAATGAGTCTTTAAACACACTTCATATTTTCAACACAGCTGAGCAGGCGGTTTATAATTATGTATTGCTGCACTTATGTATCTCTGTAACCTCATTATGATTATTAATATTAATATTATTGCTATTACGGAAAGGACGCGCAGGTATTTTGCACTTTTTTTTTTAGTTTGGTGATCGGATTTTTTTTTACTTTATTGAGAAAGTTAATTTACAATATAAACATAGAAAACACGTCATTAACACCTCTCAGTATACATATCAGGCACATTGGATAGAAAGGATAGCTTAAAATGTATAAAATTATATATAATACTTCAGAAAGGAACAGAAATAAATTAAATACACAAAATAAATGATAAAATAAGGAGAGAGAAGAAAAATAAATAATAATAGTGGTGAATCTGTCTTCTTTTTTCATTGCTAGGGGTCCTCAAAAACCTTCATCTTCTTGTAAAGCCTGGAGGAGAGCTCTTGCGTGTTTCCCTTTCATTCGTTTTGATGAAAAATTTTGCCATCAGTATCATATTGTTCAGAATCAAGTCAGTCTTAATGTCCTTCATTACAAACACAATATTTTCTCTTGTGAGAGGAGTGAGAAGTTTGATTTTGGTTGAGAGCCAGTCCTGTAAATCCTCCCAAAAGGCTTCGCAGTACATACAGTGTAAGTATAAAGGTATTTTGCACTTACCTTCTCCTCTTCTGTCCTGTTTACAAGTTAACATCGTGAACTCGTCAAACTTCCTGGACGTTTGTGTGTCGAGTCTCGCGATACGTTAGGTTAGCTGAAATATAGGAGAGCGCTTCCGGTGGTGAGTTTCAAAACAAAAGTTGAGAGAAACGTTGTGGGAGGAAGGAAATTCTGTGTTAGTGTAGCCGAATCATGACTTTCTGATTCTACTTCCATATTTCAAACTATTATTGCAACGAATTGCTGCCATTGTTCGATGTGTATTAGCAAGCAAATCAGAAAATTACAAAATCATTCTCAAACTTTTATTCGTGAGCAGATGTCGTTTCAGTGTTTTTTCAGATTCTATTTTTGACTTTGAATCCAAACTTTCACCAAACATGACATGAATTCATGTCAACAAGAAACAAATGTCAACTTTGGGACTATTTCACGAACTTCTCACGAAACAATTCACTTTCAATTTCTTCCATAGTCTTTTATTTAACATTTATATCTGCAGTACACATTTGAGCCACATTAGGGAGCCTTAACGTTTTTATCATTCAAGTTTATTTATCTTCTATGAAAGGTGAGCAAAGCTTCTGTCTAAATCGACTTATTTGATCCATTTATACTGAACTAATATGTTTTCAACCACCGCTCTTCTTATTGGCCGGTTTTAGGTGATGTCGATGGTCACTCTTTTCACAATTTACCAATAAGGCCCTTTGGGAATCAGGTTGCTATGGTTTGTCATTTTTATTCCAAATATATATAAATAGGGATAGGTAAATTGGTGACTCTAAATTGCCCGTAGGTGTGAATGTGAGCGTGAATGGTTGTTTGTCTCTACATGTCGGCCCTGCGATAGACTGGCGTCCTGTCATCCAAAATGGATGGATGGATGGATGGATGGATGGATGGATGGATGGATGGATGGATGGATGGATGGATATATATAAATAAATATATTCTGGTGCTTTAAACATACCACAAATGTGATGCATGACTAAAGAGTTGTTGTTGTTTTTTGCTTTGTAGATGCGTCTGAACCACAGCAGACGGTTGACGGCTTCCCCTCGCTGCTTTATCAAACGGCCTTTAAAAACCCCCGACTGGAATTATGAGCCGGCATTCCAAGTAGAGATGGAGTCGTACGTCGCTCTGAAGCTACACTGATGTATATTTCATGAGAGGCTCTTATTTTCGATATCCGAGGCCGTACTGTGGGTATTTGCGCACACACACGCACACACACAGACACACACACACACACACTCCAGGCCTGATGAAAGGCATCTACCCATTTTCTGACAGCAGAATTAGGGCAGAGCAGTGACAGCGGGGAGATGCAGACGCATCGCGAGTCGATACAACACAACAAACAGACCTGATCGTAACTCCCGGCCCTCGGAGATGAAACTGTTTGAATACCAAAGAAAACTTCTCTGCGGAAGCGAAGATCTGAAAACATCTTTCTTTGGACTCCGAAAGGGTTTGTTGTTCACTGATCATGCGTACGTGGAATTCATTCAGTTTTGTATCTGTTTGTGGATTAAAGGCATAGTAGGTTATTCGGAAAAAAGCACGTGGAACTTTGACATTGAATGCATCACCATAATAAGACATGAGAGGCGGAAGATAATGAGTTTGGCAGCTTTCTATTTAATCTGTATCACCTTTCATTTCAGGAGAAGCAACAAACACACCGAGGGTTGGGGGGGTACTAAAGTAGCGTAAGTGCACTACAGTGTGCACATTTGCACGAGGGTTTGATTGCACTCCTCTCTTCATGGTCCATCTGTTTCACACTTCAGCTGGCGAGGAGGACGGGAAAATTAAGTATTGAGAGTTCTAGGATGCTGGCAGATGGTGATAATAATGATAATTCATATTACTTCATATTAGGTACTCAAAGACACAACATTAGATTGCAGACAACAAATACAGAAGATAAAAGTCAAATAAAAATAAATAAAATACTAATTTCATCATAAGTCCGTCACTTCTGATGGTGTATTTTACGAAAAAAGGCTTGGATCCACCCGTCGCTCCAAGATGGTGAAGCTGAAATTTGACTTGGGATTACTATAAACAACACAGTCCCTCATTATATATAGATAAACCGGTTCTTTACAGCGACTACAGTGTTCTCTACAATGTTATTTTTTGATGGAGATGGAGCATCACTTTCCAGAGTTAGCAAGAATGCTAATTTACATCTGTAATTTACATCCCTAGAGGCAGGCAACAAAAACTTTACAAGAGACTTTACACGCAACAAAATATGCAGTTCTTTTTTCCATGTTTTTAAGTATTTTATTTTGCTCTTTTTTAAATGAACAGTAAAAATTGTTTTTGTTAGTTATTGTCAATAAGGGGAATTTTCAAAACAAATGAATGAAGAAAAATAGTCATACAAGTAAAAACAAATTACATGCAAATCCTATTCTCTCTTCTTATTATGAACCACATGACTGTCACTATCTTGTTGCAAGTCTTTCATAATGTCTCTCATCTAAGTCAATGGATCAAAGCAGAATTCTTGATCCGGTTTGATAAAAGGTTTTCCCATTCTTGAAAGAGAGTTGCTGCCTGGTTAGATCGATGCGATTCCTCTTCCTGACACACGGTGGTGGTAATACACTGCAAACCTCGCCTTGCTCGCCCTGTTATTGAGAGTATCTTTTGTAAATCAGATTCCTGAGGCCTTCCTTCAGCCATGCTCTTTATGAATGGGAACTCAAGATGTCAGGACTGTCTGTGGTTGCTTTTAGAGAAAGGCTGCCCCCTGCTGGTGGAAATTGAGATTCACAGTTTCCACTCACAGTTACATATTTCTACTTACTTTATAATCAAATTCTCAGAACCGGGTTCAATGAATGTTTGACACAAAGTGTTTTTGAAGAGCTGAACAGTTTGTTCATTCTGAATAATGTAATGTTAATATATACAGCAAGTGAAAGCTGCATTTGGCTGGTTTTGAATGACCTTCATCTTCCTGCACTATCGACAAGATAAATGAATAGAAACCTCAGGACTCAAAAGCAGACAAAAAACAAAAGATGAATGGAACAAAGGTTGAATATGAAAATAAACCTCTGACAGACTAAATACACCAGGGACTAATTGGGAAACAAGGCACAGGTAGGCGTAAACATTAACGAAACGAAACCCAAGATCGACTGCAATAAAATCCTATCTTTCAAGTACAGAAATATATCTTTAAAAAATGTACAAAAATAATCACATGACATTTGGCATTGAATTTTACCGCCACCTGCTTGACGGCGCCGGGACTTGCGTTGCGGCGTCACAAAGGGCAAAAACTGTTTGTGGGTTGCGTCATAATAATTACATATGTATGTATCCCGTGAAACAACTCCTGACACTTGGTGATTTAATTATTCGCCGAGATAAAGGATCTGGCTATTATTCAGTGGGAAGATTGTGGTGGTAAAGTTTAGCGGTGAGAGAGAGAGAGAGAGAGAGAGAGAGAGAGAGAGAGAGCTCACGTAGCGTAGCTCCCAGAGTCCAAGAAATTGATGGATAAAAGAAATGGAAAGGAAAAACGGCCAATTTCAGATATCAGACTCATTATTCAGAGGAAAGTTATAATTAAGAGGCACTTTCACAAAAATGCTGAAGGAACATTATCGGAGTCCCATCCGCTGTGTTTGCCTGGAAAGGGAGGAAAAAGGCCTGTAATTATACTTCTCAGGACTCAGCTGATAATGTCCTAAAAGCTTTTTTTTTCTTCTTTTTTTTACGAGCGGATTGAGGAGAAAGTCACCCCCCCCCCCCCCTACAACCCCACACGAGCAAAGCCGGAAAGACGTCGCAAGGTTGTGCAGATAAAAAAAAAAAAAATCTGTCAGAAGATCAAATGGTTCCCGTGGATAGAGAGGGTCGAGATCAAAGGGGAACTGAGAAAAAACAGAAACAGAGACGCCATTAGGACAATCCCATCAATAGAGTTTAAACGTGCACCTGTCAAATCATAATACTGCCCACCTGCATAGCAGAAACCAGGATGACCTCATGACAACCATGTTCTGAAAACCACCGGTTCTGAAAAGTGAAGCCAAAGCTGAAGTGCCTCTCTGGTTGCAAAACAAAGTCTACGAGCAAATTACCCTTCTGCAATCCAGCATGATGTTCATTTTGTAAATTATGGTCCATTTAGAGTCAGAGACCAGAAAGCAGGGGATGCTTTAGGGGCGGGGCTACCCCGCTACCGCAGCCTCAGTACCATAGCTACCATGCTACTAAGATTGCTAAATAGCTAATTAAGACCTTGAATGATGAAGCTACCTTTCGATCCAGATCCAGATCCAGGTCTCTGCCGCTTGCGTTCATCAGATCCACCCCGTTGCTCCTCCACAGTCCAAATATGGTCACTTCTATTGTTGACATAGTTACAGAAATGTCGCCATCATTGTAGTTGTGTCGATTGCGAAACATTCCGTCCCGGTTCAAGCAGAAACCTCCGGTTCTGAAAAGTAAAGTCATGCTTAATTGCCTTAAACTTGCATTCTCTCTAATGGCCATCAGGGGGCGACGCCTCTGGTTCCGTTTAGAGTCCAACAATTTCAAGATGGCGTCAAACTATAGTCTACAAACCAGTCTGTGATGTCACAATGACATGACATCACATGACCTTTGTTTGTCAATTTAAAAGATAATTTTGCAAGTCAAAGAAAGTTGCAAGGGACAAGAGCAAGCTAGCTATTTATTTCTATTTAAATACTCTTGCATTTGCTCTTAAGTTTACATCGTATTCATACTTTATTACACTAAACATTTCTTGGTTTTGTGTCTTTTTTGTTGTATTTGTACCACAAACCAATGGTCTACGATCGAAGCTCAGTATCGGAGGCATTTTACCGTAAAGCCCTGATTCTGTGAAGCCAATAAACGATCTGTTCCTGACAGGGAAGAAAGTTGCTTTCCGACACAAATCCACAATGAGCCGCCTCGGTTGAATCCGAGATTGAGTTCAGGCTAGAGTGACATCATCGTTTCAGGCCGGCGTGAGAACATTTCGAGGCATCGATCACAGGAATGAGCGGCGGCCTGTCGTTTTTCTGAAATCGTACTGCGTCTCCGGAGGAAAACGGAGGGCAAACTATTTGAGGAAGAGGGGGGAAATTGGATATCCTTCAGGAGGGGGATGGAGGGGAAAATGTGATTGTGATTCTTCCAACGGATGCTCAGGCAGGGGAGGAAAGAAAAAAAGAAAAGGCTGTGTTCCGTATTGCATTTAGGCCCAATTGAAACTCAATCACCTTCTGCAAAGGGGCGAGTTTGGTTGATAGAAAAAGGGCTGAAAGTTTGGGACTCTGTAATTGGACAACTTCACAACTACAGTACAAGACAGCAGCATCACAAAGAAATGTTAGCATTCACATGTCAAGCAAATTTGAATTTTAAACTCACTATTACATGTTTACATTTGAACACATCATACTAACCTCATTTTTTTTGCCCAATGTTTAGCCAATTTCTAGCAACTTGATGCGATTGCATACAAAGTCAATGCGAGATTTGCTTCATTTGCACCGCCGTGTTTATGTCTAGATGACCTTATTTGGAGTGTTGACCCCTCAACCCAGACTCCATTCAGAAAGCAAGCGTTTTAAAAGTTATTAGCTTGTGGTCTTGAGGACAGACCTAACAAAGCATGACTTCGCACTTTTTACTAATCACCATCATTATGGAGTTATTTCAGCATCCTTTTCATCTGGTTATTGATATTAAATCCCAGATAAATAGTTTATTTTAGGTTCCTCCAGCTGTAATAAACCAGCCAAAGTGTTTCTTGCTTGATCCAGTAAATCCAACTTCAGCTATGATGGATGAAACCATGTTGGTGTCTACGTGGAGGTAAGCCCCGCCTCCACGACGCCTGTATGATATAAAAAGTTTGTATTGTAACATATCTAGATCAGGAAGGGTTACACCTTTCATTGAACCCTGTGTAACAAGTCCGTAACCACCCCTACCGAGATCCAGGCCACGGATGAAAAGAAGCCAGAGAACAATCTCTGGGAGGTAATATGAGGAATCCAGATCTGTTGGCCCACTTATCATCAGGGACGCATTTGCACTCCATTCGATTGTAATATAAGCTGCATACCAGTTGCAGAAAGTCCCTCCTTTCACTGATAAAATTATAAACATCAAATAGAAACGGTCATGAATTATTGCTATTGCCTTGAAGCTAGTTACAAGGCTATGTCCTCACACTGTGGATTTTTTTTCCCAGCCTCATTAAATATTTATCATTTGATCCAAAAATAAAGCTGAAAATCCATCTCTGAATTGGAAAGGAAAAGTGGAGTTCTTTGTATCATTACGAGCCTTGAAACTTCTTACTAATCTAATCTAAACTCAAGCTATGAGCTTCCTATGAGCGCACCTGGTCTTAAAAACCTGCATTAACTCAGAAGTCTTCAGCTCCTCTACAGAACCCATTTTCATGTGTTATTTCTAACTTTTCTTAAACACTGTATTTGAATATTTCTCCCTGAACAGCCTTGAAATGCATAAAAGCAGAAATCTGAGACTCTCGTGGATTCAATGAGTCCATTTAATATTCATGTGTGATGATGTTGGTCTCAATAGTAGCTGTCTCATTGTAGTGTTGCAGCGCCGAAGCTGTATAAAACGCCCTGCTGTGACCTCTACGATAATTGTTAGAGATGCTTGATTTAGTAGACATTTTGAAGATTTTTAGACTCCAAACAGCAGTTGTGTGTCTAATATTCATTGGGAATCCCATCCCCCCCCCTGCATTACACACATAACAGCTTTTCACGCTTGTGGGCTGCAGGGCAGGCAATTCTCTAAGGAGACAGATGCCATGTCCTGACTAATTTGAACAACATACAGACTGATTACAAGCAGGACTCCGGGAGGCATTTTCTGTGGTCGCAATTTCGATGCTCGATCGCGGCGTGAGAGAGAGCGGCGAGTGTTCTCCAAGGGGGGCGGGGGGTGGGGTGGGGTGGCGTGAGGGCTTGGTGGAGAGAATGATCAATACCCTGGAGAGGCCGCCGCACACGGACCCTGTTGTGTTTTTTAGATACCAAAACGCCAGCCTGTGTTCATGACGTCGTCCAGAGGCAAGATACACATCTGCTGGTTTACTACAGCTGGAAGAACCCAAAATAAATGATTCAGCTGATTTAATATAATTAATTAATAAACAGATAAAAACGGATGCTGAAATAACTTCATATTGATGGTGATTAGTAAAAAAGTCTGGAGTCATGCTTTGTTAGGTCTGTCTGCAAGACCGCAGCCTAACTACTTTTAAAATGCTTTTTTCTGAATGGAGTCTGGTTGATGCCTGCTAGGCTACGCTAACATTGTAGCTGCTTCATCAACACTCCAAATAAGTACATCTAGACATAAATAATTCTGTTTCGCTACATGCTACTTCCTGTATTTTCATAGAATTTCGGCCATATGAATCTAAATCGAATACTTTTCTTTTGGATTCAGCCAGAGTCCTATCTGAATAAGTATATTTTTTGGATCAGGGTCAATAAGAATCGTCATGAGTTACTTTGTCAGAGCAGAACAGCCTCTCTGAGTGGAATGCAGATTCCCTTTATCTCACGTATTTCGATTCCCCCGTGGATCTGACCAGAAAAGGTCAGGCCGCTTTTGCCGTGAAAGTCAAGCTGCCACTCAGCATCACAGTTTTCTTGAAAAAAAAGCTTTTTTTTTTTAACTCTTTTTTTTTTACTTTTTTAAGGTTTACATACTATGATTTATACACAGTGTGTGTTTGTAAAGCAGAATGTGTGACCCTTCCCAGGAAGGCAGAAAAAGTAGAAGCAGACAGTTTTCTCAGTATGACGTTTAGGCCTACACTGTAGCCTATTTGACACCAGGTTTTTGTTGTGCATGATCGCAGCCCCTACGTGTCAAATCATACCCTGGTTATTGATATACATGGTGACTTGCCAGGTTGAAACCCAGCTGGTGACATTGAATTTTGCTATTAGCTGATCTGGAGTCAGGTGACATATACAGAGGCAGGTACGGCAAAACCACCCTAACGTTAGCGACATGCATAATGTTGTTGATTCATCACCAACAACCCCCCCCTCCCCCTTCGCCCCTTCTGTTTGTCGAGAGGGTAGCATTAGTCAAAAGTAGCTCCACTGCTAATGCTTATCGCTAGCATACTCATGTAAACTCAAATTTACAATCTTTGTTTTCTTCGCATTTTGTCTCCCTTACAGCACTAAGCTAACCATAATCATAACGCGCCTTGCTAATTATTAGCATTAGCAATTAGCATTGGTGCTAGTGATTAGCATTCATGAACGGCAAGTTAAGGCCAGTTACGTGTGAGAGTGTAGACCGAGCCCAGCTGTTCACTTTTTACGTTCTGTCAAGCGAAAGTACGACCCCGAAAGCCGTAAAAACCGAACAACTTTATGCTAGCACATTCCTATCGCCAGATACCGAGCCCATGACGCAGATTCACAAGATTTTGGAACTTGAACTGTGATTATGATGATATAGTGGTTATGAAAATGAGCAAACACCAGTGGGTTTGTCTCCTTCCTCCTACACTTTTGTTACAGAAACGTACACTTAATGCCACCCCTACTGTTAATGCTACTACTACTATACTACCAACACCAAATGCAGTTGGAACCCAAGGGCCTGGGCTGCACGAGATTTCTGCCTAAAAGCCTATTAAGGCAGTTTTTTCTCGCCACTCTCGCTGTAAAGCTTGCCCCCGGGTGATGTTGGGACTTTGAGATTGTGTTGACTCTTGAAATTTTGAGCGTATTCTAGTCCTGCTCAATGTTAAGTGTCCTGAGATGACTTTTATAGTGTTGTTTGACACTATAAAATTGAATTGAATTGAATTTATCATGTAAGGTGACCTTGGGTGTTTGAAAGGCGCCAACAAATAAAATGTATTATTATTATTATTATTATTATTATTATTAATTCTAGAAATGTCTCCACTGACACAATAAAAGGCATCCTGCCTTTTTGATTTAGTTTTTAATGTAGCAGCTGTATTGATATGACCTCATCATACAGTACAGTTTGCTACAGTGCGAGTGTGAGCAATCCCATCTGATGCGTAGGAGTGTCCTCTGAGACCAGCAAGCGGTCCTTCAAGGGGAGCTTGGGTGCAGTAAAGGCACAGTACCACCTGCCGCCATTTGGGGGAGCAGTGACTCTGCGGCTGTTCCATGTGCTTTCCATCTCAACACCAAAGAACCTTGCACTGAGATAGATGTGCTTCAGTCCTGTCCGCTGCTGGAATACAATCACTTACCTCAAGAGATGTTACCGATATCCATCTGTGGCGGATCGGGGAGGCTTGATTTTGTAGCCGAAATAAAACATCCCGTAGTTGCTGTTGCTATAGCGATCATCCACATCTCGAGCCGGAACCCCGTGTGCTGCCAGAGTACACTTTGTCAAAGTGGATGGATTTAAAAAAAAAAGAAAAAAGGATGTTGTGAGTGTAAAGAGGCGGTTATGTCACAGCTGTTGGAGGTTATCAGGAGTTTTGTGCCTGTAATCCTGTAAAAGGAGGGCATTTTTACCCCCTCTATTTTTCTCTATGACCATGATAGTTATCGACGAGGGACCGTACAGCAACATTACCCATAATTTATGACTCAGCAAAAGTAATTCAACCAATTCATTTTTTAGGGTGTTTCTATTCCCAGAGGTCTCCATTAGGAGTTTAAGTACAGTAAAGTGTAAAAGGTAGAAAGCTTCCATTTTCCGTCCAGTCATTGTAGGTTTAAAAGAAAAGAAAACGGAGCCGAGAGATTGTCGGGCAATATTCGGTAGCAAATTTACAAGAAAAAAGTAAAAAATGTACAAGATTATAATGTCACAAATTTACGAGAAAAAAAGGAAATAAATCCCAATTTAGGAGATTATAAACTCACAAATTTATGAGTAAAACTAACAAATTGAAAAAGATTAGAAAAAACTGTTTAAACATTTCATGCAGATATGTGTGGATCCAGAGTTTTTTAATTGCAACACTCATTGGCAGAGACCGGCTTCACATCCGAACATGATCTGTTTACACATGGCCCCATAATTGAGTTTGATGAAAAGGTGACACCGGCATGCTAATTAGAGAGGGGAATGGGCTCTTTACACTTTTATTGATGCCTTTGTAAAACGTTGCGGTGCTTTGATTCTGGGCCCTGTCAAAATAAAAGCACTGCAGAGGACGTTTTTTCCCTCCCTCCCCGTTGAACGCAAACAAAAGCTGGTGAGCGGTGATCGAAGTGCTAATTTATGCAAACAGCCTTCCTTAATTACCCCAATATCAACAGTCAGCTGACGCTAACATGGTTAACCAGTTACTCCAGCAGAAGAAGAAAAAGTGCGATGCTCGTCGTGTTTTCCCCTCAGGGCTCCGATCCACAGTGCATCATGCAAATAGAGAAGATGAAGACAACGTGACAGTGAGGAATCACAGGGCGGTGTAAGTAGAGGCCTTCAGGGCCTTCCGAGTGTCAATAATAAGGGATGAGCTTCGGCTCTCACGTGTCGGGGCTCCATCTCGGAGAGATTCATTCAGGGGCGAGTGGATCGGCAGGCCTTTTGTGGAATGCGGGGTTTACAATCCACCATGTTCCCCTCTGTAGCATCACTTGTGCGTTGCTGGCGTTCAGAAAATCTAGATTCTTGGGCAGACCCTGGCCGAAGCTAAGCAAGGCTGACCAACCTCCTCACCCTTCATCGTATCCCAACTGGGGTCAGAACAGACACCACAACCAGAGTGCAGAACATGTGTTTCTAAAACCGATTGATTTGCCATGAAGGAACTTTGGAGGTAGTGTTGTTTTTGGCGGCCTGTGTTGCTTTTAGTTTTAGTCTAGTCTTTGTCTCAAGCTATCATTTTTTATTGTTCATCCTATTTTTAGTCTAGTCAAGTTTCAGTCGACTAAAAGTCTGAGCATTTTAGTCTTATTTTAGTCAGAATGGTCCACGACTATTTTAGTCTAGTTTTAGTCGACGAAAACTGATGACATTCTAGTCTAGTTTTAGTCAAAGATTGTATTTAGCCAAACCCCTTTCACAATTCAAACAAGGTTATCTTATTATTATCATTTACATTACATTTAGGTCATTTAGCAGACGCTTTTGTCCAAAGCGACTTACAATAAGTACATTTGTCAAAAGAAGGAAACAAAGAAACCACGACGTATCATTGCCGATGCAGTAAGAGCTACAAATAGAACAAGTGTTAGGTCCTCATCTGAGTAAAGTAGTACTTCAAGAGCAACAGTGCTAAGATCAGAGTGCTATAGGTAAGGTTTTTTTTTTTGGGAGGGGGGGGGGGGGGGTCAAGGGAGGGTGTTAGTGGGTCATGCTATGTAGAGTCGAGGTGAAGTCTGAACAGGTGAGTCTTGAGCCTTTTCCTGAAGATGGCAAATGACTCTGCCGTCCTGACATTGGTCGGGAGTTCGTTCCACCACTGAGGCGCCAGAACAGAGAAGAGACTGGACTTTGCTGAGCGACATTTGTTTGATTTCAGCGATGGTGGTACCAGCCGGCCAGCTGAAGTAGAGGAGCGAAGTGCTCGTTTCAGGGCATGAGGTTTGACCAGTGTTTGAAGGTAGACAGGTGCCAGGTATTATATTATTATTACCTTATGCACTCAAGAATACATCCATTCCAGACACAGAAGACGCTCTGATTTGAATTTAAAACACATTATTTTACTAACCAAAAATGTTATTGTCACATGACCAGCATTTTCGCATCTCGTCTTGTTTTCCTCATATAAAGGATAAAGGTTCGTTGACGACGATATTAAGTCATAATTTTTATGAACGAAAGCAACACTACCCAGATACACATTTAATACAAAAAATAATGCCAATAAATATTACTGATATTTATTAGCATTATTTTATACTTTATATTTGTATACGTATTTGACTCTCTTTCTTCCCTTTCTCTTATAACTGCAGCTTTATAACTTCCCGAGTTATAACTAAAGTATTCTGATTCTGATTTCCACAGATATTTATGAACAAATATAAATAAATGCGAATGAGGTCGCAAACTACAAATAGCCGACAGATCACGTTTAACAGGATGTAACTTTTTCTATGATTTCCTATCAAATCTTCGAAGGCCGATGGAAACTGTCCGACTGGAGCGCAGCGTTTAGGCTCCGCCTCCTGCTGCTTCGCTGACTTGTCTGCTGTCCAGGCGAGGCGCAGTTCACCTCGAACGATCAGACTCATAATAACGCGACTTAACGAGACGAAACAACGTTACAACATTTCGTCTCGCCACGTTTTGGTCAACGAAAATGAAGACACATTTTAGCATAGTTTTTATTTTGTAATCCATATACAGTCTAGTTTTTATTCGTCTACAATATTGCATTATATATTTAATCATCGTTGTCGTCACATGACCAGCATTTTCGTTGCGTCGCGTCTCGTTTTCCTCACGTGATAAAGGTTCGTTGATGACGATATTTCATCATAATTTTCATTAACAAAAGCAACACAATTTTGAGGAAGATTTAGTTGCTTTACTTGGGACAGAAATTTGGGACTTTTTCAAGATAATTCACAAAATCTAATCAAATGTCTCAAAACACAGCATTATAGTTTTCTCTGATTGCTTAGTCACTACCTAAACTAAATACTATTTTCGCAACACATGCCACACGTCACGTTCCCTCATCCCTCATGTTCCTTCAGCTCTGTTCCCTCAACCCTATGTTCCCTCATTCCCATGTTCCCTCAGCCCTATGTTCCCTCATTCCTATGTTCCCTCAACCCTATGTTCCCTCATGTCTATGTTCCTTCAGCTCTGTTCCCTCAACCCTATGTTCCCTCATTCCTATGTTCCCTCAACCCTATGTTCCCTCATGTCTATGTTCCTTCAGCTCTGTTCCCTCAACCCTATGTTCCCTCATTCCTATGTTCCCTCAACCCTATGTTCCCTCATGTCTATGTTCCTTCAGCTCTGTTCCCTCAACCCTATGTTCCCTCATTCCTATGTTCCCTCAACCCTATGTTCCCTCAGCCCTATGTTCCCTCATTCCTATGTTCCCTCAACCCTATGTTCCCTCATGTCTATGTTCCTTCAGCTCTGTTCCCTCAACCCTATGTTCCCTCATTCCTATGTTCCCTCAACCCTGTGTTCCCTCATGCCTATGTTCCTTCAGCTCTGTTCCCTCAGCCCTATGTTCCCTCATTCCTATGTCCACTCATTCCCATGTTCCCTCATTCCTATGTTCCTTCAGCTCTGTTCCCTCAGCCCTATGTTCCCTCAACCCTATGTTCCTTTAGGTCTGTTTCCTCAATGCAGCCGCACCAACTACTGAGGTCACTAAGGTCAGCACTTCAGGATTTCATGAGTAATCATAAGTTGGCATCGTTGCCGCAAAGCGCCAAAGAATACCGATTTGATTGTGCGTCTGTGGGCGGTGACATGATGAAGTAAATCACCTCGCCGTCGCTCCGAGAAAAAATCTGTCACCAACGGGAGGAAATGGGGCCGGGCGGCCGAATCGGAGTGAAGCGGGATCCAGGTAACGAGATGGTGACAGAATGAAACAGGAGGCAGAAGGACAGACATGTAACTGTCCTTGAAATCCATTTTTAACAATGGAAATCTAATAGTAGAGGAAAGCAATACATAATAATGCATTGTATAGCATTGGTCATATTCACAAAATTTCACACCCTGATTTAAAAAACAAACAAACAAACCCCTACATATTATTGACAGAATTAGCTTAGAAATGGATATCAGACAAAATAAAAAAAATCAATATTGTGCCTTTGTTTGAATGCCTCAGGTTCCCCTTCATCAGGTGCTTTACAGTTCTTCTATTTATCTTTTGCATTTGCATGAAAACTAGTTTTAGAGGTAATAGGTATTTCTTGACAATTCCATGTTCAGACTTTGATGATGAATTTTTCTTCTTAGCAGATCCAGTACTTTTGCACATTGTCTCACATGTTTATTTGTTGCTGTGCGATTTGTTGATTATTTCATTTTTTTGTTATGTTTTTTATTCATCACACTGCATTCTTGTAATATTGTTAATCTGAACATATTACAAAAAGGCAATGAATAAATTATCCCCATCATAGATTTGATTTGGTGTCATTTTTTGGTTTACTAGCAGCAATAAGAGGCCTCAAAACCCCAAATGAACCTTCCTTGAGGAACCTCAGATTGCAAAAAAAAAAAAAAAATTATAATAATAAAGAAAAAAAGCGGTTTACACAATGTTTAAATCAGAGATGTCGGGCTTTATTTTCACAATAATTAATATTAATTATTAAAATAAATGTCATTGTCCATCAGTAATACATAGTTTGGCCATGTTTAACAAAATTGCCTTATATTTGGGAAATTGTGAAATTTCTTTACGTTTTGTCCATATTCAATAAATGAAATGAAAATTGTTGTCGAGGTTCGTCAAAATAAAAGCCTCCTTTTGGCTCAAATTCCAGTTCCAAATCAGCACTCTTAAGGAACTATTTTTCCAGGCGTAATAACATTCGAGAACCGTTTTGTGGGCTACACCTTCAGTCTGTCGACAATAAATATTCTCTGTGTGTTTTCATCCGATTTCCATTACTGCCGTCAATTTCAGTGAGAGGGGGGGGGGGGGGGGGGGGTTGTACCTGGAACCACTTGAATCTGCACGCCTTTTAGTGACAGCTCTCATTCCACTTATCTGGCACGTGGCGTGCTGAGGCGACGGGCCGCCGCGAGTCGTGAGTCGGACTCTTCGTGGAGCACTAATCGCACGTCACGGTGCATTTGTAAAATCTTCCATTAGCTCACGACTGTAATGAAAATGAAGAAAAGCGGACAAGATTAGGAGTGGGGATTGTTCCGGGGAAGGGGGGCTGGGGGGGCGGTGTGCAATGCAAAGTGAAATGTAATGTTTCCAACGAGTGTTTCTGTCAGACTGCTGCATGGATGATGTATAGATGGATAATGGATGGATATATTGGATGGATATTGGATGATGGATGGTTATTGGATGATGTATGGATGGATATTTGATGATGAATGGATGAATATTTGATGATGGATGCATGGATATTGGATGATGTATGGATGGATATTGGATGATGAATGGATGAATATTTGATGATGATGGATGGATATTGGATGATGGATGGATGGATATTGGATGATGGATGGATGAATATTTGATGATGGATGGATATTGGATGATGGATGGATGGATTGATGGATATTGGATGATGGATGGATGGATGTTGGATGATGAATGGATGAATATTTGATGATGGATGGATACTGGATGATGGATGGATGGATATTGGATAATGAATGGATATTTGATGATGGATAGATGGATATTGGATGATAGATGGATGGATATTGGATGATGGATGGATACTGGATGATGGATGGATGGATATTGGATAATGAATGGATATTTGATGATGGATAGATGGATATTGGATGATAGATGGATGGATATTGGATGATGGATGGATATTGGATGATGGATTGATGGATATTGGATGATGGATGGATGGCTGTTGGATGATGAATGGATGAATATTTGATGATGGATGGATGGATATTTGATGATGGACGGGTACTGGATGATGGATGGATGGATATTGGATAATGAATGGATATTTGATGATGGATAGATGGATATTGGATGATGGATGGATGGATATTGGATGACGGATGGATAGATGGATATTGGATGATAGATGGATGGACATTGGATGATGGATGGATGGATATTGGATGATGAATGGATGGATGGATATTTGATGATGGATGGATATTGGATGATGGATGGATATTGGAAGATGGATGGATGGATATTGGATGATGGATGGATGGATGGATATTTGATAATGGATGGATGGATGGATATTGGATGACGGATGGATGTTGGATAATGGATGGATATTGGATTATGGATGGATGGGTATTGGATAATGGATGGATAGATGGATGGATGTTGGATGATGGAGGGATGGATATTGGATGATGGATGGATATTTGATGAATGATGGATGGATATTGGATGAAGGATGGATGTTGGATAATGGATGGATTTTGGATGATTGATGGATGGATATTGAATAGTGGATGGATAGATGGATGGATGTTGGATGATGGATGGATGGATATTGGATGATGGATGGATGGATATTTGATGAATGATGGAAGGATATGGGATGAAGGATGGATGTTGGATAATGGATGGATATTGGATGATTGATGGATGGATATTTGATGAATGATGGATGGATATTGGATGAAGGATGGATGTTGGATAATGGATGGATATTGGATGATTGATGGATGGATATTGGATGATGGATGGATGGATATTTGATGAATGATGGATGGATATGGGATGAAGGATGGATGTTGGATAATGGATGGATATTGGATGATTGATGGATGGATGGATATTTGATGAATGATGGATGGATATTGGATGAAGGATGGATGTTGGATAATGGATGGATATTGAATAGTGGATGATAGATGGATGAATGTTGGATGATGGATGGATGGATATTGGATGATTGATGGATGGATATTGGATGATTGATGGATGGATATTGAATAGTGGATGGATAGATGGATGAATGTTGGATGATGGATGGATGGATATTGGATGAATGGACTTTGTTGTTATTGTACAAAATACATTAGGGTTGCTGATACTAATTAAGGTAAAAAAAAGAGATGGGTGAATATTAATATTACATCTTAAAAGTTGGCTCAGAAAGATCGTAATCACATGTTTGGCTGATAACGGACAGATAAATGGATTCGCATTTCCTTCACATTGACTTCCAGCCGTTGCCGTCTCCTCTCTGCTGGATACAGTACACCTCACCTTGTTCCATGAAAACAAACTTGTGCAAAGTGAAGCACATTAGGAAGCTAATGACTATTGATCTCATGCCCGTCTGCAGAGTACATACACTTGGCCGGCGCTCGGCGCTCCACCAGCTGTGGTCCAACATCCATTCAGCCTGGCGATTTACACAAAAGCCCGTGGCTTGGAAGAAAAGCCTCAGACTGTGCGATCCGATTCCGCTGTTGCTTGATGGAGGTGCTTTTTTTTTTTTTTTTTAATTATGATGCATTAGATTCCCCTCGTCTGAATTGGTGCCCTGGTTGAGGCTGCTGCAGCATTGTTCTACAAGCGTGAAAACCTCTGGAAATGCAGCTCCCTCCACAGTGAAGCTTGTCTAATTCAATCCCAGCCCTGTGTAGAATCACTCCACACAGCTTAAGCGCCGACTGCAACACTATCTCCCTGCACACACTCCAGCAGAACAGCTCATTATTTACCTGCGACGGTGGATGACTTTTTCTTCATGGATGGCGTTGCTGTATTGGCCGATAAACAATCTGTGGAGGGGATACGAACGATCGCGGTCCTTAAATGGTGAGTCTGGGAAGGGAAGGTGGGTTTGAGACACTGCTTCAGCCCACATACAATGAAGGTTTAGACCTTCAGGGTGAAGGGCAACACATTGTGGTGACATCCTCACTTCCTTAAAAGGTTTTTGTCAAGGTTCATTTAAATCCTCCTTCTAGCTCAAATCTCAGTTTAAACTCAGTTCTTGTAAAGTACTAACATTCTCACCCTCTTGGCTCTATTGTGATTGACAGCTCAGAAGGCGGAACCAGTGTAAAGGAGGTCAACAACTGGCTGAAAGTTAGACGTTGGGCTTGTGTGAGTTTCAGGCTCATGCTGATACGACTCAACAGTCTCCATAAATCATGGCCAGTACGTCTTCCTCATATTATACTGGGAGTGTTGGGAAGTTGTTCTCTGACCAGGATCTTCTTCTCTACATTGAATTGTGGATCCTAAACCAACGTCGAGCCTTATCTCATACAAGCTTGTTTATCTCACCACTTCCTGGTTACAAAGTCCAATCAGAGAGAACTGTTGACCAATGGGATGTCGCCGAGGGAACACATGTTCCTTGACCAGGAAGTAAAAAGAGAGTGTGCTTGTTATTGAGGTTGACGTACGCTGGAACGAGACTCTCTTGAACTTGATATTAGAGGCTAGCTCCACCCGGGCCACTTATGTAAACTGGAAGCAGCCAGAAATTAAAACAATTGAACCCAGAACTTTGGATATCAATGCACCAATTGGTAACACATGGCCAAAATTTGCTCCACATTTGGTGTGAATGGAATTAAAAATGCATCAAGTCTGTAGTCCATCTATTAGTTGATCGTTAAACAGATTTGAGCTACCTCTGAATTGATATTAAATGGCCAAAATGATAATTTATTTACCCAAAAATGAGACTCTTTAACCAAGTATCTGGTATTTCTCAGGCTCTTCACCAGTGTTGCCACAGTTACTTTGAAAAAGTAATCCGACTACTAACTACTGACTACTCCTTTAAAAAGTAACTTAGTTAAGTTACTGACTACTTGATTTTAAAAGTAACTAAGTTAGATTACAAGTTACTTTATTAGTTAGATTCAACAGCTGCCGACTACCGATTTCGGCAATACTCATTTTATTGATGTGCTTTTTTAACAGGAACATCAACAATGTATCCACTGACATTTTAAGTTACACTTAAAACTATGTCCTGAAAGAAAATACATGTTTTTATGTATAAAAAAAAAAATTGACTTCACTTAACTTCAATAATTCTTTTGCATATTGTAATGGCAGTAACATCATGAATGAACATTTTATGAATATTGAACCGGCATTAGAGCAGCAATGATTGGTTTTATGAAACAAATGAGCACAGTTCTCATGTATGAGCGGCGTGATGATGAAGGGAGGGGGCGGGGCCAGCAAGCAGCGAGACATTTCTCCACTAAACACTCAAGAGAGACTTCGCTCGTATTTCAGGACAGACTGAGTTAGCAGGAGCTCCGTGAAATCGAGAACTCGTCTTATTCATTCACACGCTGCGCCTTTTCACCGTCACCGGACGGGACCTGCTCTTTTAATGTGGTTGTGCCATGCTGTGACTCTAAATGTTTTTTCAAGTTTGACGTTGTATTCTTGAAAGTATACAACACTTTGTTAACACAGAGTGTACAACGAACCTTTATGTTGCCATCTTTTGCTGAGATGAAGTCGAAATAATGCTTGTATTTCCAGCTGGAAAATGCGTATCTCTCCCCCTCCATTGTTTACGTTTCTGCCGGAATAGCCGACTACACGCGACCGTCCGTGAAGGTCTCGGCTAACCTACGTCACCCCTGAGACGCACGAAGAAAGCAAATCTTTTTTTTTTACTGACAAAATAGTAACGCGCCGTGTATTTGGATAAGTAACTTTAATCTGACTACTGGTTTGGCAATAGTAGCGCGTTAGACTACTCGTTACTCCAAAAAGTAGTCCGACTACAGTAACGCGTTACTAAGTAGCGCGTTAGTGGCATCACTGCTCTTCACGCAGGTTTTACTCTGTCGCAGTCAGCGGGCTGCCAATTACTGCAAAGTCAAGTGGTAAAGAATCTCGGAATATTCCAGGTTGTGTTATTTTTAATAATTATTGCGGGAACTTGCTCCGATTTCCTCAGCCAGTGAACATGCATACTTTATGGTTTCTACCCGATCGACTCTGTGTTTGATCCATTTTGTACGTCCCCCAAGTCTGTTCTTTGGGGGTTTGTATGCCGAAACGCCACTTCCGTCCTTCATCTGTTCACTGAAGCAATCAGCTGCAGGTTTTATGACCAGCATGCGTCTCAGGAAGCTAATGCTGAAACCATGTAGGGTTAATTGATGCAGTAAAAGGAAGCCTCTCTTACGACTCTGCGATGGGCAGAAAGAGCCTTCGTGAATTATTTAGGATTTCTCTTATATGGCATTGCACGGCAACTGGAGGTTTAATTGGAGTGATGAGGCCTCGCTTCAGGAAACCTGCACCTGAGGTTGAAGAACCAACGCAGTCTCACGGCAGTTTGTTACAAAATTAAAATCTTGAAATGATTTGTGGACACACATTTTCATTTTTCATGTTGCTTAAGGCAATTTTGAAACAAATTTCTTTCAAAGTATAGTTCCTGCCCGCACTAGGTTTTATTTCAGTCAGTCAGGACGATGTTATGTTCCAAAACAAACTTTATTTTAGGCAACAATTAGGTTGGTTTAGGACATTAGGTTAAGGCAACAAAACCAATGTTAGGTTTAGACAACAAAACCAACGTGAGTTTTAGACAACAAAACCAACGTGAGTGTTGCAGGACTGGTCGGCGGTGAAGTGGATAAGGACAGAGGCAACTTCTTTTCCACAAATAACGTTTTTTTATTTTCCTTTTTTTTTAAAAAGCTTGTCCTTTCAAAATGGGCAAATATTTACAGCGTCCCAAAATAAGTCAGATGCCGAAAATAGCCAAAACAAAACAAAAAAAAGTTGCAACATGCAAAACAAAATGGCTTCAAGGTTGCCAGGCTAAGTCCCTAGAGTGGACCCTGAACAACACGGAACTACAGCCGACCGTACTTTACAGCGAGACATCCTCCCTCCAACCAACCCGTCTGGAGCATTCTACAGCCTTCTATACCCGCAGCTCCCCCCCCAAAGACGAGCCCAGTTGCAAACAAATCAATTAACTAAATAACAACTTTCCACATGAAAATAAACAACTGAAAATAACAAGCACAAAACACATAAACACCCAAAATAATTTTAAGTACACCAAAACCCCTTCTACACATAATAAACTACATTTCCCCCAAACCTGGTAAAACACCCCCGTCAACATAGTACGCGCCGCCCAGAGCGCGCGCCCCCCGCAATATCGGTACCGTGAACCAGTCCCTCGGTTTCGCCCGAGAAGAAGGAAGTGATCGGAGTTGCCAGTGAGTCTACAGGAATCAATGTGTTTGTACGTTCGCTTCAACATTAAATTGTAAAAACGACCTTGTGTGTATGAGTGGTTTGCTACTGGTACAATGTTGTATTAACAGATGAATGCACGTTTTAGAAATATATTGCGTGTTGAAACGCGTGTGACAGTGTCTGTGGTTAGCGTAAGCGTCACGGCTCACTCCGTGACAGTGAGGTTTAGACAACAAACCAATGTTAGACAATGTTTTAGACAATAAAACGTTAAAGTTAATAAAAAGCAACAAAACACAGAAAAATCTGGGCCTATATACACTTATTAATGGATTTTTAATTTTGCCACCATTTCACATTCTGCCGTGAGACTGTGTTGAATGAAGGCTCATCCAAAGGTTGCATGAGCAACTCATATGGGACTTTGTGGGAGCCCAGTTGCTGTTCCAGCTGTGTTTTTAGCAGATCTTTACAGACTAAGATTCAAGCAGTACCCTCTGGAGGTCTTCAAACTCTGCAACAAACTGTCTGGCAAGTCTCTCTGCCAAAGAAGAAAAAGCCAGTGAAACAATGCACCACGTGTAGCTTTTAAACTTTAATCCACTTTTCAATTAAATATAAGCAGCAGCGACGAGGGGAATTCAATATGAATGGGGAGTCCGTCCAGAAAGGGGCAGAGAAAAACGTGATGCTTACTGGGGTAAAGATTTATACATGTCATGCTTTCTGATGCATTGAAAATTGGATTTGTGACTGCAGATTTAAAGGCAGCACTACGTTTCACAAATATGCATATCGTCAGTCTCTGTCAACATGTAAAACCAGATTTATTCATAAGGCTGTAATTATGCAGGCGAGGGCAACACACCCTCTCCTCATTGGTAAAGGTCAAAGGCTCTTCAAATCAGAGCTGGAGTTCAGGCTTTGTAAAAAGGGTCTGGATCCCCTTAGAGACATTATAGGGTGGTGAACCAGGGGTGAAGAAGAACGGCATGAAAAACCACAAGGTCACTTTTTCCTCAAGAATAAGAAATAAAAGAACATGTGCAAAATAAGTCAAAAGTAAAACATCTAAGATGTGTTGAATAATCAAAATACAGTATAATATACAAAATAAATAAAAACGATCCCCCCCCCCCCCAAAAAAAAAAAAAAAAAATTTGTTTTTGGCACAACCAGCTGCCCATGTTGGGCAAACCCTGAATTTCATCACCATTTTATGACCTTCCACAAGACTCAAAGTCTGCAACAAAAACAGCAAACCAGACAAGTGAAAAAGGAATAAACGGTCCTTTATGTCTCGTATTAAACAAAAAGAAGCAAACACATGCAGAAGGTCAGAGACCAGTAATGTGTGAAAGTGTCTAACTCAAACAAAGCAGCAGCCATGTAACAGAGGAGGTGAGACAGGTCTGTGTCTCCTGTGATGAGCTTTGATACCTGGAGACACAGTCAGGCTCAGGTGTGGCTCATCAGCCGTTAACGACCTCCAAGACCAGGAGAAGGAACAGAGCTGCATCGTCAGCAAACAACTTCATGTCAAGTAACTTGAACACAAATAAAGGGCAATAGGCAGAAATCACAGGAAAAGGAGCACTTAATTCATAAGCTTGTGCTGATTGGGCCTTTGTCAGATCGGAAAGTGGGTCAGCCAAAATTTAAAAGGAAGTTGGTGTGAGGCTGGAGAGTCAAAGTGATTTCGAAGGATTTGTACCCAAACACACTACCAGAAAGCAGCTCTGGTGATTTTTTTTTTTTGGTTATCTTGGTACATTTATTTATTTAGAGATGTTAAATCTTGCCTTTACCTGTGTTCTGATGGGACCTCATTTCAGAACAAATATGTCTGCTAATTAATAAACAGGCTAAATCATTTTTGGATCCCGTTTGTACTGTGAATTACAGATAAGATGTTTGCCAATTTAAAAGATCATATTTCAAGTCTAAATTTCAATATTCATTCTACAAAATGAGACTTTCTCTACTCTTGACCTTCAAAAATATCTTTTAAATAGAATAGGATATGTGTAATTCATGATGAATTCATATGGGATCATAAAAAAAGGGGGCAAAAAAAGCGCATATGAGGACCAAAATATCAAAGAGGCTGTTTCTGACTGGAGAAGCCTTCCCGGAGTTCTCAAACGGGTTCCCCTTTTGAGGACAATCTTCACCTTTATTGCTAATATTGCATCATTTTTTTTGGGATCTGTAAAAAGCTAAACCCATTTCATGCATTTAAGGTCCATATCTCATTGTGTTTTCAGGGCTCCCAACCTGTTGGTTGCTGGATAGCTAACGCGAGGCAAGTGTAGAAAATGATCCAAATGTCAAGAAAACATTCGATGTGACAACTTGCTGTATGGAAAAAAGCCCTTAAAAGTAAGTAGTAAAGAAGAAAGTGCAGAAGAAAAGCGGAAATGGACGATGGCGAAGGTAAAATGGTATATAGAGATGGCAAGGAGTAATACAAAAAGAGAGAGATAGAAAATAAGTAAGAAAGTTCAGGAGAGGTGAGGAAGAAGAGGAGTTAAGAATTAGGAAAGGGAAGAGGGAATGGAAGGGAGCAATAAGGGGAGGAGGGGGAGATAGGGATAAAAAAAGGGGGAGATACGATCAGGCCAAATACACTTCATGTCATTAGTAATTCTACATATTTAATTGTCTTTCTTACGTCATGTGATAGGTGGTAACAGCTGGTTCCTCCGGCTGCAACGTTCTGCGTTCATTAGCCGAAGGTGGTTTAGGACGATCCGTCAAGTGTCCTCGCTGCCGGCGCAAAGTTTCCCTTCCCGTCCAAAGAAACCAACTCCTGCAGATGTGAGTTTGTCCCCCCCCCCCCCCCCCCTCACATTCTACAGCACTTTGAACGCATCACGGAACGAATAAGTGGCACAAATGAGCGGCGGTCTGCAGACGCTGACAGTCCATCACGCCGAGAGAGGAAGGGGGACGCCCCTGCATGGAAATGATACAGAAGTAATCGCCGAGGCAGGGTTCTGTATTCCCCTCATGCATAGGATGGGGTGCCGCTGCATTTTGCTTGGATTCATCCCCTTCAAACTTGTCCTGCTCCCTAATTGAAAACCCCTCTCCTTGGGTAGGCATTACATTAATTATTCCAGACATAGGCTCTTATCAAAATGCAGCAGGGCTACTCGGGTAAATAAAGGTCTGGCAGGGGGGGGAGAGGCTGCAGCACGTTAGCCGTGGCCGCATATAAAAAAGATATTAGATCCATTCTAATTACGCTCCGGGAAACATGGCGGCTCGGCCTTGCCGTGTACAGTAGAGGTCAGAGAGAAGTACAACAGTGATTATGAAATCGATAGCTCTCCACCAAGGAGGCCGGTGGATTCTAAAAGGCCAATTACCGCGACGGCTGCCTCAGCGAATGCATGGGATTTTTTTTTTCTGCTGTGGGGAAAAAAAAATCTGATTGGAAATGAGACTGTTACCCATGAGCAGCACTAGACTTGTAAATAAAAGAGTTGGGAAAAGCCCATAGTCAGGTAACGCCACATTCTGCATTGTGAAAAGTTGACGGCGATTGCCTGAAGCAAGTCCAGTTGCCGAAACTTTCAAGGGGCATATAGGGCCACGTGCAATCTCGGTTAAACATCTGAACTCGCCAGCAGGGGGCAGAGTTCTGGGGCAAAACGGAGAGCAAGATCTAGCTCGTAAAACATTCTGCTGGACAAAATGTACAATTTGTGTCCATGTACCAATAGATTGTGTTTGTATGTGACTATGTGACGACATTCAATGAGACGAAGTGATTTGACGACTCCATGACATCACCAATGGGTGTGGTTACTAGAGGTTGCTGCCTGGTTCCTCTTTAAATATTGTGAAGATTCCTCTGGCCCTGGAATCTGTACTAGGTCCAACCAATTTCACTCACAGGTCAATAACGTCCAGAGACTAGAACACCCTGGAACCAGCTCCTCATTTCTCCGGCCAACTCCCCCACCAAGAGGCTCCACCAAAGGATCCCTTTGATGAGCACAGACTCGGTCTGATTAATGAGGGGGAATACGGGGATTTTTTTTTTTTTTTACCAGCCCTAATTCTTTTGATGTCGTTAAATTCCAGTCTGGAAGTGGCTTGTCCTCTAGTTACTGCTACTTCGTCTAAAGGCTCCAGGTCACAGAGGATTTGATTTCTGACATGGCGGGAGGGGTCTCTGGTGAGGCCAGTGGATCTCACAAACCTCCTACGACGGACTCATTCAAACCTAATTTAAGATCCAACGAAAGCAAACACAATATGCAGCAAAATAAGTTTCCATCATAACTTAGGAGGCCGTGCTGCGATCAGGGGGGGGTTACTGAATTAAAGGGTCCGTCAGTGTATTGACGTGGTCAGTGAATTTGTTTGAAACCCGTCCGGCAGCTGGGCTTCTTATGCTACATGGATTCATAACAATGGTTATTCTATATTCTATATTCTATTCTTTCTAGGACACTCACTTGACTAAATATTGGAAAGATTTCGACAAGTAGTTTTTTCAATTTTTTTGCATGTATTTGTATGACGGACCCTAAGCAGCCAGTATTTTGAGCATCATGGGACATTTTCTGGGGCCAGCAGAGGGCAGTACAAAAAATTGATTGCAATACAAAGGAGTTTTGAGTGGATTATCATCTAAAAGATTTTTGAAAATAAATCCCACAACGTGCAATCGGCTTTAGGTCCTGATGTCACAGAAATGGAACAATTAAGACATTTATGATATTAATTAAAGGATTGTTTTTTTACTTTAAGTTAACAGGGAGATGGAAATGGAGGTGTAGCAAGTAGTCATTAGATCTATTAATGTGCTTTAATGAGACGTTGCTCGCCTCCGTTCCCCAGCCTGTAATCAATGCATTAACTGCAAAGCAGCAGCAGACATGACTAATTCATCATTCTGGAATTCATAATTCAGGTACTGCCGCCGCACCGATGTACACCGCGACTCGCGAAACAGCTGCAACGGCGTCCCCTCGGTGTGGTGGCAGTTCGTCATGAGCGTCGCACGCTGACTCATGACTTCTCCGACTGTCTGCAAATGCATCACATTCCTAAAAAAAGACAATATTCTTACTAATCTGTCTACATGGCTGATGAAATTAATATTCCACTATTATAGAATATATTCTAATATAAAAACTGTGGTATAAAACACCCTGAATGAGGCGTGCATATTCATCAAAACAGGAATAATATTGGCATATGTCTTAATCTGAGGATTAATCCAAGAATATGATTTTTTGCATGACCGGCATTACATTAAAAATGTTGCGATATTCCAAATAACAGTTGCATATTAGCATGCGTGTCATTAATCAGAGTCGAGGAATTGTGAGATTATTTTTTTTTTTTTAACACAGCCATTCCAACACATCTGTCACAATCTATCTATTGATTTGTCACGCTACAACGTCAAAAACGTGTCACTTAATAACAACAGTTTGGGTTGAGTCTCTTGGCTCTCATCGCTGGTTCATTCTTGTTCCCAGCAGCAGCTGGTCTCAAAATCAGCAGTTAGCATCTAGCTAAATGTGTGCTTTTAAAATAACACATTTGAAACAGAGTCAAGAAGCAAAAGTGTATGAAATATGAATGATGAGTTTATCATCTTTGTTTCTTTTCTTAGACAATCATACTAAATTATTGAAATATGAGTGTGCATTTCCGCCAGAAACACAAACAAGCATATGGAAAGATCACGGTTATTTTGCATGTCATGGATTCCCCCAACAGACCCCAGAACAGCTCAAACAGAACAGCTCAAACAGAACAGCTCAAACAGAATAGCGGAGAGTGACTCTTGTGCGAGAGAACAAAAGGATTATTTTCTTGCCACCCGAAATTCGTGAAGTTTGGCTGTCCAACATAAAGTCTTCACATTATTCAGGCTTTTATTGCAGCGGGGACCCTGGAGATTAGATTCCATTTCTGTTCTTTGTTTTATTTGTCACAAAGCAAAGCAAACCTTGTATAATGCCATCGGTGCTAAAGCTCTCAACTGGTCCTCTGAGGTTCAACCATTGACCTTCAGCAGTCTCTCGTGGCTTTTGCCGTTTGGAAACTGAATTCTTAATTACATTTATGTTTTAGGCTTACCTAACGACACCATCACAAATTGCGTTTCCCATCATTGCCATCTTGAATTTTGGCCATCGCCATCTTTCATTTTGGTGGTCGGCGTCTTGGATTTTGGCCATGGCCATCTTTCATTTTTATGGTCGCCATCTTGGATTGTGGCCGTTACCATCTAAGATTTTTGGAATCATTGAACAGAAGTGACTTTGGAGGAGTGAATCTCTCCGTCTGCATCCCAACACTTTCACAGTTCCTTCGTGTATAGCATGTGAACAGCTGGAGGCCGCTGTACAACAGCTGACTTCCACATAAGGTGTCCATCAGAAGTATGGTCCAAACCAAACTGCCGCCGCCGCTTTAACGCCGATACACACAGCTCATCGGACAAACAGCTGGACTGGCGGAATGTGGCGTGTTCTCGCCGTCTGAGTGCTATTTGACGTGATGGCGGGCGACGGCCTGGAAGAGAAATGATCCCATCGACCGGGGCCCAAGCGCTGATAGCACCATTTAAATGGAAGGACGGGGCATCCCTCACTGTCCAGTCGATCCCCAGGGGGCTCCTGGGAGCCTCGGTCATTAAAGGCTGCTTTACAACGAATAGTTATCAACGTAGGAGGAGAATTGACGTTTGATGATTTAATCATCCTTTTAAAAATGAAGGTGTTTTAATGCACAAGCTGGCTGGGGAATGATTTTAGTCTATTCTTAATCACTTGACGGACTGGAAGGAAGCAAACTTGTCTCTCAAGTTACTACCATATGTATTTTCTTTACCCAAAATTGGGATGAAGCAGAAAAGCAGAATTTAATGGCATAAGACGACGATTAAAAAGAAAAAATTCAAACAAGCAATCAAAAGATACAGATAGTATTGTTGCATTTCACACCAGATCGCGATTTATGATCTCAGTGAAGATTGTAAACAAGTTTATGGCCTCGATCTTTAGTTTCAAGTCTTCTTCAATCCAGCATGATGTTCATTTAGTACATTATGGTCCATTTAGAGACCATAAAGCGGGGGGATGCTTTGTGTATTCTGCTAGACGGAAACTTAGCTGCAAACTGACTGATGCCCACATACATAATTCAGGGAATCAAGGGGTGACTGCACTCACAGCGCAGCCTTAGGTGCATTTTATCGAACCCAGACAACCCTTTACTGCATCGTTGTGCTTTAAATGACTCCATTCTCTCAACTGTACACATTTATATTACATTTCCTTTGGCCGTCCTTTTCGCCGTTTTCTTTTGTGGGAACACTTGTTCGCACCGATTTCAATGGAAGCTTCGAGCCCACGTAGTGTACACTTCAAAAGAGATTAACGGCGGGAGATAAAAAAAGATTCAGGGAGAATGTGCGGAGCGTGGAAATGAGATGTTGATGCTCCGTTAGCTCATTTGTCACCCGTTCCCCTTCGCAGGAAAAAGCCCCCGTAAAGTATTCATGGGCTCCCTTTTACTTTACATTTGCCTTCCTGCGTTAGATCACTATTGACTCTCCGACCTCCACAACGTGCCAGCGTGATGACACCGCTGTTCCCTCGCCGTTCCGATGCCGGCTGTGTGATACAAGTGGAAAAACAAGGTGGAATAGATACAGATGTGATTAAAAATTAAGTCAGGAATCAATTCCTACCATAAATAATTCAACAGGCTCCAAAAATGGAAGCATACAACGTTATTAAAGGGTGAATGAAATTGTGGATACAAGCGGTGGAAATGAGTTTTCTTCACGGGGGTCGCTGCGGAGGTTTTCCAGGTCTCGGGTAAACCCAGAACACACTGGAGGGACAATACAGCTCATCTGGTCTTGGAATACCTTTGCCTTTAGAGGAGCTGGAGGACCATGATGGATGGCCTAAATTATTCATGTTTGATGGGCTAATCTAATATTAGTAAAGAAAAGGCGTTTCCATGCTCCATTAAGGTAGTTTTATGCACCAAACCAGGTGTCAATAACGTCTTTGAGACCAGAGTTACCTGAAGGGTAGAAAGTAATAATAATTCATCTGAAATTTATAATACACTACTCACTAAAAGTTAGGGATATTTGGCTTTTGGGTGGAATTTATGGAAAATGTTAAGAGTTCACGCTACAGTGATATTATATCATTAAAGTTCATCCTGAAATTTCACCTGAAAGCCTAACTTTTTGTTTGTAGTACAAGTACATTTTTTATATAACCTTCCTGAATAATAAATTTCTCAATGAATGATTTCTCTTTTAATCTCAGCATTTTAAACATATGTCACATTTTTGTGCCCACCAAAGCTTTTTTTTTCTTCTTCTGGTAGCTATGATGCGGAATATCTGTGTAAAAGTGTCAACACAAGGTAGAGTACTTTCTTGATTGGAGGCATTGGCTATCCCCCTAAACAGATTACGCCAATGTTGGTTCCATTGGATGTTCTAAAACCTGCCGTCCGAGACTCAACCGATAAAGCTCACGTGACTTGCCCGGTTGAAACAAATCCCTGAAGGTCCAACAATATCAAACACCCAAGACACCACCAGACAACAAAGAAGTTTGGGTTCCTCAAAGCATTATATAATCGTCCGGCCTTAATTGTGCAGTCAGGTCCCTCTTTGCATCGACAAAATCAGCTTCCCCACGTCGTCCTCTCCATCACCTGCTCCTGTAATCAAATCTATCCTCTCATTGCCCGCGGTTGAATAAAACATGAGGTTAGCATTTGCATTGCCGAGGAAGGAGGGAGTCTCAGAAAAGCCCCGGCACCTGACGGACAAAGTGCTTCTCCAGGTCAGAGGCCTGCCGTATCTTCATCTCCATAAAATCCTCTTTGGTTTGAGTCGAGGTTGCGCACTTTGGCAGCGGAATACAAAACGCCGCCAGCAGAACCCGCTTCCGTCGGATCTTGGCGTTCTTCTGAGCTCCTTGGCGATTCAGCCGTCGCCTGTGCTTTGGAGATACGCTGACTTGAGATGTGCTTGGTGCAAATTTATCTAGAGTTAAGATTTTTGGTTTTGCTATTCTAAAGAAAAGGAGGATGCAAACTTTTGGATTCTGTCGGACCAATCAATTAAAAGACTGAAATCACTGTTTCGTCAGTGGATTTCCCCGACTCTAAAACAGAACCTCCTGCATATTTAATCCCTCATTTCCGTCAGTAAGGTGATGACTTTTTCCTTTCCAAATCCCCCCTGAAGAAAAACACAAAAGCAGCTTTCCCCGCTCCCTCAAAGATATGACAAGCAGTCTGTATCTTTAGAGGCAGCGCCGTCTGAGACGAGATTGAAGGGAAAAGGCCTGCACACGCGTTATCTGATGAGCTCCGCCATTCTGCTCTTTCCACATTTTTTGCCTGTTTGGCAGCCCCTTAAGACGAAAAAAAATGCTTTAATGTTCAAAATGGGGTCATCCACACAACTTGTTTCCGTGGCGTCCAGTGTTTTTTCACCTCTGGAGGAGGCTGATAAAAATCCGGATATAGAAAAGAAACGACGCGGAAGATGAATGTCCCACGGTCGAGGACGGGGAATTGTGTCAGGGAGGGTGGGGGGAGCTTTTTCCACAGCCGCCCTCTTGAGTCGCGCACAGGACTCGAGTTGAAAAGTTCGCGACGGGGATGAGAGACGTGTGATGGCAGACAGGGAGAATAAAGAATGACGGTATGCTGAGGGAGACGTGGCTAGCCAACTTTACAGCCAGCAGGCCAAAACGACAAAATACATCCGTTTTAAGTACGAGTCAAAAATCTCCCATACAAATGTAGCAAACAAATGTGGAAGCTCAGAGATCAGCAATGTGAGGATGTGTCTAAATGAAACAAAGCAGCAGCTTAGTAACAGAGGAGGTGAGACAAGTTCCTGTGATGAGCTTTTATCATCAGCTGTAAATGTCGTAAATAGGTCTCAATTCGGGTCTCAATCCTAACAAGTCTTTGTGCTAACAAGTCTTAGTGCTAACAAGTCTTAATGCTAACAGGTCTTAGTGCTAAAAAATCTTAGTGCTAAAAAGTCCAAATGCTAACAGGTCCTAATGCTAACAAGTTTTAGGGCTAACAAGTCTTAATGCTAAAAAGTCTTAGTGCTAACAGGTCTTAGTGCTAACAAGTCTTAATGCTAACAAGTCTTAGTGCTAACAAGTCTTAGTGCTAACAAGTGTTAGTGCTAACAAGTCCTAATGCTAACAAGTCTTAGTGCTAACAAGGCTTAATGCTAACAAGTCTTAGTGCTAACAAGTCTTAGTGCTCACGAGTTGCAACGCTAACTGAACCAAACAGACGGAGTCGTCCTCCAATTGGGAGATCGGCGGTGTCCTTAAACAAGACACAGAAACCCCAAATTGCCCCTGAAGGCTGTGAGTAAATAGATTGAATGGAGTGTAGGCACTAGGAAAAGACAAGGAAAGCACGATAGAAATGGAAGTCAATGGAGATTTTATTGTAGATGAAATAAACAGACATCCATTTCAACAACACACAAAGATCAGGTTGCCCCCCCCCCAGAGGATGAAAGGCCAGGAAGGCACGTACAGTGAAATCTAATTTGAGTCTCAGCCAGAGGATTGGGGGGGTTTGATTCAGCACCAAATCTCTACATTTAAAGCATTTGCATTCTACATAGTGATAAACACACATTGACTGCCCTCTACTGGTTGAAACTGGCTATCGCAATCCAATTGTGCTACCCCAATTAGCCTGTGAATCAATCATGCTAATTGCTAGCGTACACATATGCCTGCCTCCCATATTTAAACTCAAATACAAATTGTTGCAAAGAGCGTAAACTGTATTTTACCATTATCATGGCAATAGTTGGCAATGCTAACAATTAGCATTAGCGCTACTGATTAGCATGAGCTACCTACATGTCAAATTAGACAAAGCCCAGCAGTTCATGTAGCGCTTTTATATCGTGGAACTGTAGCATGGAATTAGCAAGCTAGTTTGCTAACTAGCCAGCAGCTAATGTGTCCCAATTGGAATCATGCAAATAGGATCTCTGGCTCTATTTTTTTTGTCAGATAAAGAGAATTATTCACTTGTAGTGGTTTACACTTCACCCGCAATGTGTTGAGGTATATCCCACTTTTTTCGGTCACCGCTTCCTTTGAAGGAGAGAAAAGTGTCCTGGCGCGTTCAGTCGAACGCCGGTAGACCGAAGAGCTGCGGTTCAAACTCCTCCATGCTCCGGAGGCGCAGCGTGGCCTCCCGGGTGAGGCTGGGCTCCAGGTTGTCGTCGGGAATCATCACCACCTGCATCCCGGCGGCGAGCCCCGCCTTCACGCCGGCGGGAGCGTCTTCAAACACCAAGCACTGAGCAAAGGGAGAGGGAAGTTACATCATGTTAACCTGGAAGCCACATGGAGGGACATCACTAGGATTTAAAGACAGGGTGAGGCATACATGATATTTGCGTTGCATCTATTTAGTACTGTATTAGAACTACAACCAGAGAAGAAGTCCAGCTAGTAACCAGTTAAAAGTTCTTCCATTCTCTTCTGTTGAACAAGAGTTACTGTCATGGTAACATTTAGACACATTAAAGCTACATGCTTAGAACCTGATTATGCAAATGTGTCTTAAAGTGATACCGTACCTAATTCCTCTCTCCATTAGATAAGCTGGAGGTCTAAAGAATGTACTTTAATTACAACAATTACCGTCCTGTAGATTGGTCCAATCAGAGTGTGATTCGGCTCAATAATGTTTTATGTGTGGTTTCAAAGGTCACAGTCAAATCTGACAACATCAATATGAACGTTATATGTATGTATTTATTCTGAATTCAAAATAAGGATACAGTCTAAAATAGGCCTAACAACGTCACTGGCTATGTTGATTTGAATATATATACTGTATATACAGTGTTGGGCAAGTTACTTCAAAAGCGTAATGCATTATTTATTACTTGTTACTGTCATTTCAAAGTAATTAGTTACATTACAATATTACTGTCTTTGAATTGTAAGGCATTGCACTACTTTTACATTACTTTTGCATTACTTTTCGCCAAAATAAAAGGAAATATGGATTTTTTGTTCTCAATAGATCTTCTTGTGTTCAATGCAGCTCATTACACAGCAGGATGTGATGTTTTTCGCTTCAATATAAAAGAACGAAAACGGAAAATGACTCGTATCCCGTTATTCGTTTATAAAACGGAAAACCAGAAATGGAAAACGACTCGTTAACTGATATTAGATATTGTGTTCATGAATGGGATTCGGGGATGAAATAACACGGCCATTTTTCATTCCAGATTTGCCGTTCATCTTTTTTAATGACGTTGAAGGTGCTGTATGCTGCGAAATTACCTGAAAGCCTACCTGAGACATTTAGGGGAGCTCTAAAACACTGTTCATTAACACTCTGACAGCGTCTGACGCTCGCGTTTTGAAATAAACCTACTGTTTTAAACTCGCACCAAAAGCGTTATGACGCGGACATAAAAGCGGTTCACAACCGACGGGGAGAATCGGAGCCTCCGCCTTTTCGCCGCCGCCCCTCAGCTGTTGATCCTCGGTGTGCCGGGTCGGCTGCGCTCTGACCCGCTTCGTGAGTCGGTGTCCAGCTCATGGAGCCTGCTAACAACAGCGCTTAATTAACATAGTGTAGAGTCACACGGACCGGCTTTCACACTTTTCCAAAAGTGGAGCGTATGCCCATCTTGCGATCGCGAATGTAGAGTCAATTGATTTCGGGTTTAAAATGCATTGTAACGCGCGTTACTGAGATTTGTACCGAGTAAAATATTACCAGTTTTTCTTTTGTAATGCCTTACATTACCGCGTTACAGCAAAACGTAATGCATTACAGTAATGCATTACTTTTGTAACGCGTTACTCCCAATACTGCAACGCACTACATCCTGAGTGGTTCACGATTACCATTATTTAAATGTATTGCGTAGCTCAACCTCGAAGCAAAATTCTTAGAATAATGGACAAAAGCAGCTTGGATTTTGTCAAAGCTGAGTGTGGTATTACCCATGAAACAAGGTTGAAAGAGCAGGAAGACCATTTCCTGGACAAAGCTTTGTAAGTAATTGAGAGTGAATCAAACTGAGTGCATTGTTTTATCCAAAAATACTTTTTTTTGGGCCTCTCTCATGAATACTGTTCTCGCCGCCGACATGAGCTTTGTTCCGACGAACAATACCGCGGCTTCGACTCCATCTGTCCATTTACTGCCGCCGCTAAAACGCCTTCAAACTTGAGAGCGGTTCACCATTCATGTTGATTTCCATCGGAAGTTGGCTAATTACGATCCTGCTGTCTGACACTTGGCATATACCGAGCACAGCTTCCCGTTCGGAATGCTAGTCTAGCATCAGAAGGGGAGCCCTTCTGATGCTAAACTAGCATTCCAAACGGGAAGCTCCAGCAGGACAATGACCCAAAACACACTTCAAAAAGCACACCTGTGGAGAGATCTCAAAATGGCAGTTTGGAGAAGGCACCCTTCAAATCTCAGGGACCTGGAGCAGTTTGCCAAAGAAGAATGGTCTAAAATTCCAGCAGAGCATTATAAGAAACTCATTGATGGTTATCGGAAGCGGTTGTTCGCAGTTATTTTGTCTAAAGGTTGTGCTACCAAGTATTAGGCTGAGGGTGCCAATACTTTTGTCCGGCCCATTTTTGGAGTTTTGTGTAAAATGATAATTGATTTGACTTTTTTTCCCCCCCCATTCTCTTTTGTGTTTTTTCATTGCAAACAAAATAAATGAAGATATTAATACCAAAGCATTTGTAATTGCAATCATTTTCTGGGAGAAATTGAGCATTATCTCACAGAATTGCAGGGGTGCAAATACTTTTGGCCAGCACTGTATACACACACACATACTGTATATAACAGCGATTCAGTTCAGATTCAGACTATTCAGTTAAACAGATCGTCAATGTTCTCCGTGACATTTTCAGGAAGACTCATCAAGGAGCTTTAAATGTGGTGTATTTTATTCATAAATAAGTGCTGTGTAGTAGATCTACTTTATGCTGATGTGAAGAGCGGTTTGCGTAGAGGTGGAAAAGGAGCCGATAATAAATATTTGAAAAAACCAACTGGTACATATTTAAAGAAACTGTAAATTGTCAAATGTGAGAACAGAGTTTAGTAAGGTGGTAGAATAAGCGTTTAATTCATTTCTTTTTATCAGTTAAGAATGAACTAATACATCTTATCATTTAACAATGACAGACACGTTATCAATGTCATTTCATGTTTTCATAACAAACTATTTTACATTTATAGAAATGGAGTCGGTCTATTAATTAGGACGTTTTCATTCACACAAAGTATCAAAAAGGTTTCAAATTCAAGGTGTTGGAATGAAACGATGTTAACGCCAAAAAGAACCACAAATCATGAAATCAAAGGCTGTGGTTGTAGCTTATTAGCATAAATAAATGCCCGACGTTGCTCTTTAACCTGAACCTGAAACGCCTCCTTTGTTTCCTTTTTTATTACCAACTGTGGCTAGTGAACTAATTTTCGGGTTAATAGGCAGCTTTAACTTTTCGGATGGAAACGGCACTCGAGTGCGAATAAAGGAAACAGCTGGTCTGACGCTGAAAAGAAGCGAAGATTCGGAGAAAGCCTTGAGGACCTTTGTTCGCCTCCACTCTAATGCCCAGGTTGAACAAAGAGGCCCCCTCCAGTCTCTTAAAACCCTAATTGACTTCCATGATGCCACTAAGCCTGGAACCAGAGGACGTCGGAACAATGCAGCAGAAAGACAGAGTGCATAACGGAGGGGCCTTCGCTAATTCCCTTGATTGGGAGCAATTAAAAGTGGTAATTACCCAATGAGTTCGTGGAATGACCCTTTAATCTGCTTCCAGTGCTGTATGGACAAACAGACACAGACACATGGCGGCTCTGCAGCGGATTAGAGAGGGAAAGTAAATCTTTTCAACCAGTGAAGAAAGTGACCATATTTGGATTCTTGAGCGGCAGAGATCTGGAACCATCGGGATCTGGATCCATCTGGCTTCGGGTGGGAAGCTGCTATCAAAGGGAGTTCATAATTCAAGTGTTGTTTAATTAGCTACAAAGCAATCTTAGTTAGTAGCATATAACGACCTGTAAAAACATGGTAGATCCGCCCCTAAGGCATACCCTACTTTATGGTCTATGTATGGTCTAGTGAGTAGGGTCATTTTCTCATAGACTTCTTTTCGCAAACAGAGGAGCCCCCCTGATGGCCAGCAGAGAGAATGCAAGTTTAAGGCACTTCAGACTTGGCTTAACTTTTTGGAAAATCAGAGGTTGCTGCCTTTCTAAAGCTAACTGTATGTAGCTATTTTAAGCCCAACTATGCATCCTTTCTACACTTTCATACTGTGGGAGAAGATTCTGGAAGTATTATGGGCGAATATATTAATGGCATTGGCCCCGCCCCTAATGCATCCCTTGCTTTCTGGTCTGTTTGACTCTAAATGGACCATCATTTACTAAATGAACATCATGCCAGGTTGAAGACAATAAATCGAGTGAGAAGGGTCATTTGCTCATAGACAGGAGTCACCCCCTGATGGCAAGTTTAAGGCACTTCAGCATTGGCTTCACTTATCAGAACCGGAGGTTTCTGCTTTTTTAAACCCATGTAGTAATTTTAAGCCCAACCATGCATCCTTTCTACACTTTCATAATGTGGAAGAAGATTATGTAAGTATGATGGGTAGGGGTGTAACGGTACATGTATTTGTATTGAACCGTTTCGGTACGGGGTGCTCGGTTCGGAACGGAGGCGTACCGAACGAGTTTCCATACGGACATATTAGTAGAGGACCGCATGTGTTGAGGATGCTGCAGCCGCACATGCAGCTACTTTATGCTAATCAGAGGCAACGGGCTCGACTCGCCGCCTCGCGAACGCTCGCAAAAATGTGTTGTTTGAAGGAGAGCGCCTGTCAATCATCCTCTAGTGGCAGCCCACCAAGCGTGCAATACTGGGAAGCGGCGCGTCCACACGCGTTTAAAATCGCCCCTGTGGACACGTACCTTGATGCCGCTAGCGTTGGTAACAAGCCATAGTTGGAGGACCCTCCCGCGACATTAAGGTCTCCCGTTTGGGAACACATCGGCTTCCCGGTGAGATACAAACAGGGACAAAGAGAGGTTGATAAAACCAAAGCGGTTTGCCGACATTGTTCATGTGAGGTCGGGTATATTTCTGGCAACACGTCAAACCTGTTGACACATTTGAAACGGCACCACCCCCACGTGAACATCGCTACAACGAGGAGAAAGACTAGCGTAACGTTAGTGCAAACACAGCTCCCCACCGCGTTTAAACCGCCTCTCCCTGCCCTGTTCAATTTTGCAGATGGAGAAAATATTTGTCTGTTATTTTTATTTATTTTTAGTCTGAGCCTTATTCATGTTATTTAATCTGAGCAACAACTTGAAACTGTTTAGTGTTGCAACTGTTCAATTTTGCACATCAGATGGAGAAAATATATTTTTTAAAGAAACTGTTATTTTTATTTTTTATTTTTTAAATAAATATTTTAAATACTTGTATTTATATTTTTGAGCAGCATTCTAGCTCCAGTGCATGTTCCTACTGTTAAAAGCACAAAAGTAATAAACAACTAGCACATTTATATTTTGCATTTTGTTTTCTTACTGTACCGAAAATGAACCGAACCGTGACCTCAAAACCGAGGTACGTACCGAACCAAGATTTTTGTGTACCGTTACACCCCTAATGATGGGCGAATATACTAACGGCGTTGGTAGAGTGGTCGCGACCTGTCATTAACATGGTAGCCCCACCCCTAATGCATCCGCTGCTTTCTGGTCTGTTTGACTCTAAATGGACCATCATTTACTAAACGAACATCATGCCGGGTTGAAGAAGACTTACACAAGACAATAAATCTAGTGAGTAGGGTCATTTGCTCATAGACTTCCTTTCGTAAACAGAGTAATTGCCCCCTGATGGCAAGATTAAGGCACTCCAACATTGGCTTCACTTTTCAGAACCAGACATTTGGCCCAGATTTGGCATGAAGCTGGCACGGGTGGCATTCAGTCGGCACTGGCATAAGGCATGTGAACCAAACATGGCCCAAGTGTGGAAAAGGTGGCACTGTCTTGACTCTGGCAGACAAGATCTGGGCCAGTTGTT
This sequence comes from Chelidonichthys spinosus, assembly GCA_029853015.1. NCBI lineage: Eukaryota > Metazoa > Chordata > Actinopteri > Perciformes > Triglidae > Chelidonichthys > Chelidonichthys spinosus. The sequence continues at coordinate 8,464,248 of CM056844.1, forward strand.
GAGTGTAGTACCACCTTAAAATGAAGTTTGAGATATTTTTGAGTGAGTTGTTGTTTAACCCTCTGGAGTCTGGGGTATAATTGGCCGTTTTTTAACCATTTTTGATTTTGCCATTATATTTCATTTTTAATTCTTCAGTATTTTTGAAAGTGAGGGACTACAGGGAAGAGCATTGATCTTGTTTTTGCTCATCTATCACTGTGTATTAGTGTTGTTTCTGTCAGTCTTACCAGTACAAGTGGGGACCTCCTAATAAAACGTTACTTGTGTTTACATGCTCTAGGATTTACAATGCCGACAAAATCTTGAATTGCAGGAATCTCTGCAAGAGAAATATCTATCCTATTAAGATGAGGCACAGATCACATAGTTGTCTTAGTTTAAATAGTTAGGCACTACATTCTCAGAATGGAGTTACCTGCAGCCTGACTTAGAACCAAAATAATCTTTTAAAATTTTAAGGACCTTTAAATAGGGCCTTTTTGGCTTTCACTTAATCGTTGAAAAAGTAATGCAACACTTGAAGTGTGCCTACCACTTTAAACAAAGTCTCCGTTCCATACTTGTGATGCTGAATTATTAGACATAGATCAGATATCACCAGTCCTGGTGTTTTTTAATTGTAGGTTGTGTTGATTGTATCAATAAATAATGCATGAGCGCTTATAAAGGAAAACACATTTTATTTTTGGTGGTCTTGTGGCAACGTTACAGGACATGGTCTTGAAGAACCTTCACAATGTCACCTAAAAATATATAATTTCCCTTCGGGGTCAAATAAACATTGTCTCTAAAAAATAGCCCAGGCTTATCCAGTAGGCACCAAATACTCCTATGAAACTACTGTGAAGAACACATAATACATACAGAATCCTGAGCTGATATCAGGATAGGGGTTCCCTTGGTCAGGACTACGATGCAAATGTTCACTTTTGGTTACAGGGGATAATGGAATGTGTCTCAGTCACTTATGATGTCATTGTATGAGTGTAGTACCACCCTTAAAATGAAGTTTGAGATATTTTTGAGTGAGTTGATGTTTAACCCTCTGGAGTCTGGGGTACAATTGGCCGTTTTTTTAAACTATTTTTGATTTTGCCATTATATTTAACCTTAAAAACTATTTACCTTGCCCTACCTTTGGTGTCATTATTTTCAGCACAACCTCATTTGTGTGACGTACAGTTATTTTTTCATTTTAACACAATGGACCACAAAAAAACATAAAATCAGAGAAGGAAAAAGTGAGATTTTTTTTACTGTGAAAACCAGAAAAACATTTGTATAATGAAGAGCTGCTCCACATTAATCAGTCTCCTCATTGACTCACAAAACAAAAAAAAAACAATTACACCAAACACTACATAACACACTAACTATCCAGTGGCGAAGCCCCACCCCTTCCGCTAGACTTGAAAAAATAAAATAAAATCTGGACGCACGAGAGGGAGAGAGAGAGAGAGAGTGAAACATGCCACTTAAAGGCTCGGTTATGCTTCCGCGTAGTGATCACGCAATGGCCACGCAGTTGCTGGGAGACCGTGATGGTTCTGCTTTGGGTTTACATGTCCCCCTTACGTCCAACGCAAGGGCCTGATGTGTACCTCCCAAAAATCCTAGACGCGCGTCGAGGCGACGCAACACCAACGCAACACCAACGCAGCGGCATTGGCTGTGATTGGTCCGCTAACTACATCCGCTGGAGACCGCTTTCCGGTTTCCACTCATAAACACCGCCATTTAAACTTTTAATAGGCTACTTTAATTGTTTTCACCTCGTTTTATTGTTTGCACCTTGTCGCTTTTGCACAAAGAAATAAAACACCAAGTTCTGAAAAATTGTGGATGTTTAAAGCCGGAAAGTAAACAAATAGGCTATAACGAGGCTAACGACGATATACGTCAAGAGTCTCGGTCGGTCGGTCGGTCAGTCTTTACAAAAAACATAGCGACCTTTACCGGTGTGGCATTGAATTGCATTGCGACACGTAAACCCAACACTGGCTGTCGAGTGAGTCCGCCTGCCGGCATTGTTGACTGGGCCCACGCACGCCGGTGAGGCATCCAACAAAGACGTGGTGAGTGAAATGCATCTATTTTATGTTTCCGATAACGTTTGTTTTTGAGTGCGTTGGCAGTTGGCATACAAAGACAATTTAGTCTAGCTTGAATGTTATCAAGGCGCTAACGTCTAGCTATGTCCGGCTCAGGAAAGCATGGACTGCACTGTTTAGCTGTTGAACTTTTCGGCTGGCCTGGAAATGACAAATTGCCTTAACTCCAACATAATTGGATTTAGTCGAAGACTCGCAGTTATACGAATATTCAAATGCATGCTATAATATCTTAAATTTGCCACTTGTGCCAGTTGCTGTGTCTGGTTTCACATATTGTGAGACTGAACGGTCTTATGTCCGGTTGTCCCGCTCATTATAAAACAAACATGAGAGTGGAGCATCAAATCTTTCTGTGCAGCAACGTCAAAATATGGGACAGGCAGGTTGGACGTGGTTTTAACCTGCTGTACAGATGCCGTCTTTGCATGCCTGTTTACTGTGCATTTAAGTTTAGTGATATGCAGTTGGTTATGCAGTCTTTGAAAGCTCAATAAACGTATTGAATGGATAAACTGAGTGATTTTAGCTGCATGATCCTAGATTTACACTGATTTATTTCAATGTCAAAACTTTCACAAGGTTGCTGTAGTGTGTTGCAGTGCCTCTGTTTCAATGAAGTATTTATATAAATTATTTTCAAGCAAATTGTGTTTACACAATATTATGTTGTTTTTAACTGTTTGAGGTCTGCGCAGCCATGCACAGTATTACTGAAAAATGTTTCTCTTTTTTCCAGATGACTACAATGCAGCTGGGCTTTAACTCCCTCAAGCTGTCGATCATACTGACCTTGGAAGTGATGGAGGGGACTCTCCAATTTCATTCAAAAGAAAAAGGTTGTATGCCATTTCAATTGTTGTTTTTTTATCTGTGATGCACAACATTTGAAAATAGTCTAATTTGTAATGAAATTATTCAATTGTTTTTAGACGCAAGAACATTTTATTCCCTGGAGAGGAAGATGACGACGATGAGAATGATGAGATGAAAGGCATCAGGAACTTGACAGTCAAGAAAGGGGTAAAAACCATCAATCCCTATTTAAATGATGATATATTTTGTTACAACAGATAGAAGTACTAAGATTTGATATGATTTTTTTAACAGATTGGATTCATTGCTGAATGCTCCAATGATCCCTGGGCATATCTACCTTGCTGACAGTCGTGACCTCCATCCAAGCAGCCGCTGACCGTTTTTAAATGTGCAGAGAACTGGTTCATGTGTCACAGGGCAGAGTTTTGTTTTATCATTGTTTGTGTTGATTTTGGTTTCCTGTGTTTACATTATTCCAGTTGTGTTTTGCACGTTTATTCATTTTTTTCTTTTCACCTTGGTTTTATTGTATGCTTTTATTTTGAAATGGTATTTGTGTGTGTTGATGCTGTTTTTTTTACTTCCGCCACTGTGACCCCACTCCTGGTCCTGGTTCATGCACTGACGGTGCTCATAAAAGGTGCAGAGTCCTGGTTCATGGACTAGTATTTAAATGTACAGAGTCCTGGTTCATGTACTGACAGTATTTAAATGTGCAGAGTCCTGGTTCATAGACTAGTATCTAAATGTGTAGAGTCCTGGTTCATGTACTGACAGTATTTAAATGTGCAGAGTCCTGGTTCATAGACTAGTATCTAAATGTGTAGAGTCCTGGTTCATGTACTGACAGTATTTAAATGTGCAGAGTCCTGGTTCATGTACTGGCAGTATTTAAATGTGAAGAGTCCTGGTTCATGGGTTCAATCTTAAAAATGCATGTGTACTGCGTGTGATGGGTTTGAAAATAAACAAACATTTGTACTCGTACTTGTTGAAGCTTTTTTTTAAAAAATCTGGATCGAATATGAAATCAAATATGGCACATAAATTAAGTGGCTGAGTTAAGGTTTAATTAAGGCTGATATCAGGAACCACATCTGAAAATGGCTTGGCCCAGAATAGGGCCAGTTCTGGTTGTACAGTTTGGCTGAGTTACGGGCCTTATGTGGCCCACGTTTTGGATGCCGTATGTGGGCCACTAAAGGACCGTAATTCATTGCTGTATATGGGCCGAGTGCAAGTGGGTTGTGTGGCCCATCACTGGGCCAGACCAGTTTTGCTATGTGGGTGGGATAATATACTTGGACATGGATGACATTACTTCTGGTGATTAGAGCAGGGGAATGTGAAGCTTCTAGATCACATGTCGGATTCAAAGGACCCAAACGTATACCTGTGTGCGGTTACTGTTGGTAACAGTGTAATAGAAATGCATCCTGCTGTTGCTGTCAGTTAAGTGTACACATTTCTACCTCAAGTGACGGCCAGAGGGGGAAAAAAACCCACAGCAGCATTGCCGAAGTACTGCTGACGGCAGCTCAAATCTATTTCCCCAACAGAGGCTGTCACACAAGCAGGAGGCGTTGTGCTCGTTCAACGCCCACGCAGCCAACAACAAAGCCTCATTAACACGGAACGAGGTAAATCCAGGCGAAACTCACTTCACCAGCCGTTCAGAGGGAGGGAAGAGTTGAGTTGGCCTTGTCGTGACAAACGGAAATAACCCCCGAATTCAGAGCTGGTACGATCGCTGATGTAAGAGGAATCAGCATCATAGGAGTCTGGGATTGAAGGAGGCTTGTTTAACCCTCACAAACAGCTTCATCCTCCACTTTTATTCACAAAGTCTTTTGTTACCGAAGGCAATGCTTCGAAACGGGAGCAAAGTGAATTTTCGTGGTATGAACCCAAAATAAACTATTTTGTTGCGATAAACAGATGAATAATGATGCTGAAGGTACGACATAATGACGTCGATGAGTAAAACATTTTAAAGTCATGGTTTGTTCAGCAAGACGATCCGCAAAAAATTCTAAAAATGCTTGTTTTCTGAATGGCGTTCAATCAGAGCTAGGCTAACATTGTAGCAGCTCCGTAAACACTGGAAATAACGCCGTCTCGGCATAAAAACGGCAGCGACCACAGACCCCTACGATGCGTTTCGTCTCCGTTGACAATTAATTGATATGTCCCAGCACCACACGTGAATTTTGCGGGGAAAAAAATCATTCACACCACTACATTTTTTTTAACACGCCCAAAAAAATATACGTCATTCACACCGCATACATTTTTTTTTAATCGCGCCAAAAATTTGCTTTGCGTTTGATGTGAACGCCCCGTTATGCATTGTTACATTCAACCACATTTCTTTAGCAAATTTACTAATTTATTTTTGATTAATTAAGGGGATTGATTTCATATATTTTCTTGTGGTTGAATTCAAAGCACAATTCAAGGGTAAAATAATGTCAAATTAATACAATTATGAATAAAGTGGATTTGGAATCTGGATTCGCTGTGGAACAGAGACCAAGCGGAGGCAGTGTGAGGCTGGAGCTGGAAACACACACACACACACACACACACACACACACACACACACACTATTGTCTCCAACTGGCCCACTAACAAACGGGCCGTCTACTCTTGGAGAGAAGTGCATTGTGGGAATATGACAGCAGCCGAAGCCTGCACGTCGTGATTATGGGGGAAGACCAAGACCCGTTTCTGTGGACCGTCCCTCCAGGATTTCACTGGCGTTTGTTGTGGATTCAAATGCTGGAATTCAAAGCAGCTTTAATTTTTTTTATTTGATTATAATAATAGATATAAATATATGCAATGTTTTTTAGGTGGGTTTTTTTTTGGACTTCATTAATGTATTATTTGATTTATTCAAATTTTTTCATCATAAATGTATTCATTTATTATTTATATTTAATTTATTCATTAATTTGAATTCACAAATGTATTGATTTGTTATTGTTTATTTTACAAATGTATTGATTTCCAAATCAATCTTATATCAAATTGATTAATTCTTATTTTTTGTCATTAATGTATTTAAAATGTATATTTAATTAATTAATTTGAATTCACTAATTTATTGATTAATTATCATTTATTTTACAAATGTATTGCTTTCCAAATGAATTATAATATATATATATATATATATATATATATATATATATATATATATATATATATGGCGGGCTGATGAATACCGATAACGAGCTGACGTGTCAGACAGTCTGGTGTGCGGCGGCCGGTGACTAAGCGACAGTGACAGATTGCCCAGTGCATCTTCTAAATGATCCTGGAGCCCAGTGAGGGATGGGGAACATAACCCCATCTCTGTTGTAGAGGGCAGAAATAAAGCCAAGGGTTGATGATGGACAAACCCAAAATATGTGTGTTAGCAGCGTATATTACAAGTTCTTTATAATTTAAATCAGGCGATAATGGAAAATCCCTTCTAGTGACGTAGTATTAAATATAGAGACTGTGTGGGGGCTGGGATCTGTGGTTTGCGCCGCCAACCTTGTGGTTCAAAGATGACCCCCTTTGAGCTCCAGCCGACCTTTCTGTTTACTGACTGACACAAGGCATTCACAACGGAGGCATGAGTGCGTTTTCATTAGGAGATAATTTACTGTTATGCTGAGTGTCCAGAGATCGGCTCCAAGAAAAGCCAGCGGAGAGCCCGAGGACTTAATCAGACCATTGAGCCAAAGTGAGTGTCTGCAAAGCCACCATGCCCTGCCTTTGCTTTGCTTGTGATCTGAGGAAGAACCCCACAAAAACCTAAGCTCACACATTTTGAAGTGTGTGATAGATATGATAAAGTATCCAGCCAGGAAGTTGTGTGTTAAACCAGATAAGAGGAATCAGAGGGCTACAGAGTGTTTTTCCAAATTAACTTGGCCATCACTGCCTGTTAAACTATTCCCTCAACTATAATATTATGTAAGATTTCATTACAAATGCTGAATATTTTAGATAGTAAGAAAAAATGAAGGTTACTGCTTTGATGGCTGCTCCTCTACAGTTCAAATATGGTCACTTTGGTTCAGGTTGCAAAAATAAAAGATGGTGATGGCCAAAATCCAAGATGGTGATGGACAAAATTTAAGATGGAGAAGGCCAAAAAAAATATCGGATATGGCTATGGTCAAAATCCAAGATGGCGACGACCAAAATCAAAGATTATGATGGTCAAAATACAAGATGGTAGATGCCAAGATGGCTACAGTCAAAAGACAAAACTCGAGACTTCAAAACCGTAGTCCACAAACATCACGATGACAACATCCGCTACTTATATACAGACTATCGTCAGTGAAGTATTCCCATAATTCACTGCTCTTCCACCAAACAGTGGTTTCATAATTTAAAATAATGTCAATTTAACATTATATTGTAGTAAACTGGAAGTGTGATATTTATATTTGGTATAGTTATCTGGTAGTGGTCAACATAATTACTAGTTACTACTAATTTGGTAATATTTCCAGATCTTTAAAACTGCCGGCCTTAAAACAGCACTATAGATAAGACATAAAGTCAGAATCATCCGGGTGGAAGGGAATGAGGGAAGCCAAAAGTAAGAACTCAGAAGAGAAGGTCTTTCATGGTCCACTGACCCACAAGAACCTCCAGTACATCTGAGAAGAACCCGTGCTTATCTGGGAGGTGTTACCGAGGAGAAATCCTCTCACAAAAGAGTGCAAGTTAAGTAAGTGGGGTTGCCTGATATGAACGGAAGGCGATCTGGCTGGTTGAAAGAAGAGGTGAATAAAGAACAAGCCAAGCCAAGCAAGGGGAAAACTAAGCTCTGCGGTTTTACATAAGAGTCTTTATTCAGCTGCGTGTTCGTTTTCCTACTTCTAGATTGTGCGTCTGAAGCCCATATGACCGCTGACGTGACGCTATGGGCTTCAATAATAAGGACTTCCATTTTGTCGCGCTGTTTGAAGTGAAGTGGGCCTGATGGGAGTTGAAGTCGCTGCTACAATCTGACAGGCACATCTTCTTCATAGTACTAAATGTGTACTGTGGAACCTATTAAACACTCAGAGTTGTAAAAGACTTAACAGCAAGGTGCACAGGATCAGAGCTTCCCTTCAATGGAGAACGGAGGTCCACTGCTTTGAAGGGAAAGCAGCTGACTGATGCATCAGGTCAAAGCACCTACAAGCCAAGAGTGTGGGAAGCTTTCACAAAAAACTGGGCATTGTATAGCGAGGTGAAGTCCGGTTGACTGCCATGGGAACTTATTTTGAAAAAACAAAACAAAAAACAAGTACTGTAGTCAATGGCATGTGTAAAAAAAAAAAAAAAAAAAAAAAAGATCCCGTATCACTCGAAAAACACATGATTTTTTTCAATTTTAAAGAACATTTTAAGACGTCAAGAAAGTCGTATTTTGTGGTTTAACTTTTGAAGGTTAAGGCTGTGAATAAACAATTATACAAGCAACACACCCCTAAACTCTGAAGCTACGATGTGTTCGGTACCAGGATGTTAACGTTGATCACACTAAGAAACGGTCTCGCTTGTTCTTTAGATATAGCTCACTGAGCAGCTTTACAGGTGTCTGTATTGGGGCCCTATACTTTGGTGACAAAGCCTCATTGATCCAGAATCTTTGAGGCCAATGTTAATGTTGAGTTTGAACGATCAATGATCCTTATTATTGTCATTGTTAAGCTAAAAATACTATATTATACTATACTATATTGGTCTCTGGCTATTTGTTAATTGTGAAAACATCGCAGTTTGGTTTGTATGATACCACAAATTTTGAATTTCTGGTCGTGAAAAATGTTCTTTTAAATTGACAAACATCACACACACTGCATGCCATGGACACATTTTTATTCATATATTACATTTTAACAATTTTAACTCATAGTAAAATTAATTTTAAGTTCAATTTACTGTCAACCATTATTCCGTTACTTTTCCTGATGTTTTCCTTTTACCATTTTTCAGTATTGTTAACAAGATATTTAGCCAGGGTATCAGTGAGAAAATGGCAGGAAATGTAGGCAGATTTATTGGACAATGATGCAGTTCCAGATTCTGCTGTAGACCATCACCAAGGGTTCACAGGAAGGTGGTGAAGGCCACTGCCAAGGCTCTTATGTGTCCAGACATGGACCAGAACACGAGAGGCACTGGTCTCCAGACCAGTGTCACCAATCATCAACACTTTTGAGGGGCAATATGGTCGAAATTGGATTTCATTTGCCCTACTTTCTCGCTGCCATTTGAATCATGGTGAATTATGGGAATCATTATTGATGGCACTGCTGTCACTGGTAATTGCCTTGGAGGGACAAACATGAAGGATACATTGGCAGCCAGTGGGTAACTGGGAAATAAGGTGGGTAGGAAAACTGCCAAGGATCTGCTATGTCCAGCCAGGACCACAGACGTTTAAAGGCAATCCACACCAGTGCCGCCATAACCTGCTAGCATGGAGGTAACACAACAACATATTGTTGTCACAATACCAAAATTGTGACCTGGATTCGATACCCTTCCCTAAAATCTCGATACCAATAATGAAAGTAGTCAAGTCAAGTCATCTTTATTTATATAGCACCTTTCATACATATAAAAATGCAGCCCAAAGTGCTTTACATTAAAATTTTAACATTCCCACTCCCCGTACCCTCATTCATGTAACGCACACACACGCTACACCGATATATAACCCCCCCCCCCGCAAGATAAAATGGAATATGGCTATACCACAACAAAAATCTAAAACGTCAGGAAGGAGTTATGAATGCAGTAGGTAAGCAGGTAAGTAGGTATCTGATGTTCCTTATACTGAACTTTGTTGCAAAATAGCGCCTCTGTCAGAGCATTCACAAGAGTTCAGGTGGAGAGTGGTACTGCTGAGAAGTTGATGATGGGAAGCTGCTAAAATCAGTCGGCCAAACTCTACTAATGGCCAGTAGAGGGAACACCTCATAGCCGGTATTCTCTTTATGGCCATCAGGGGGCGAGTCCTCTGCGTGTAGATAGCACCCCGGCTTCGCGAAACAAGGGATGCATCACATAGCCTCATCTATGGACTCGTCGGCTGTATGACGTGTTCAATGTGTTTTGGAAATTTGATTAGTTCGATTCATCAAAACAACTACGCAAGGTGAAGTCTTGCATATTTACACAACTCTATAACTACAAGTGACGTTGCTGTGCGGCAGCCTCGTACGAGCAACTACCGGCGTTTTATCGGCTTCTGACCATTTGAAAGCTGGTGTTACTAAATGTATCCTTTTTTAACCTGAAGAAAATGTCTTTTTACCTTTACTTTCTTCTTGGAGTCCACCAGAATGCTTCATTTACAATCAGCAATCAATTTAAAGTGACTTCAACCACTTAACATTTACTTCCATTTAACACTTTCACAGAAGAACCTAAATCCAGGGGTGTGCATTTGCAAATGTGCACGCCGGTGTGTTTTGGATGAAGGTAAGGGGTGAAGATGGTAAGCTTTGTCAGTGCAGTAATGGGCCAATTTAATGTTCAGATAGAAAAGTTCATGTCCTAATTGTACCTGATTTGAATATCTGGATTATAAAACCTGCCCCAGGTGTAATGCCTTGTATGATTAATGGCAGAGGAAGAACTAGTTATCTCTGCCCCCCCCCCCATCAGTGTGGGCACGAACTAGTTCACTTTCATGTTTCATTAATCTTATTCAGGCTGCCGAGCACACCTTCGGTGAAATCTCCTGTCTCATCAGCAGTGTTACTTTGGAGTCGTGAAAAATGTCTTTTCTCTCCATAGAAAAGAGAGCGGTGCTTTCTCTTGCACTTCAGGTCAGCTCTGACAGCGGCGTTCAACACCATATTACTCACCGCTGAGGCCACTCAACTGTGTTGATAGGGAGGGAGTGGCCCTGGCGCTCTCAATATCACACTAGATCACACGTCGGACTATGGATTTGCTTCGATTTACATAAAATCATCGGAGTTGCACAGATTTGCCCTTCGACCATTACTCATTGACGCTTATGTGTTTACGATTATGAGCTGAATGCATTGTAGTGTCTTGGAGTTGAAAATCTCAACTGATGTACGAAGAATTTGTTGAAAACAGAAGGCTGATCCAACGTCTGGGCTGCTCCTGATGAGACCTGGATCAGGGCATCAGTGAGCTTCTGGATAGTCTCTGGCAGTAGTTGGTGGCATCGGATGCTCAGTTGGGATTAGCTGAGGCGAATGTATGGAGCATGTTCTGGGCTGTGAGACCAGGTCCCACTAGGGAACGTCGGGCCCTCATGCTGACCTCACAGTATCTCCTCTAAGCTCTTGAGACTGTGCTGGGAGACACAGAAAACCTTCTTGTGACTACATATATGGATGTGCCCATCCTGGAGGAGCTGCTACAACCTGATTGCAGGTACCACCGTCCACCGTATTTTGGAATGTAACAGGGCTTGTGGCACATGAACATTTGACTGAGAGGGACTCTTAAGTTCTTGGTAAGAAGTTGTTTCATCAGGCCAAAAAGTAACAAAATCAGTCTGGAACAACAATCCCAAACAAGAGGATTGTTGCTGAACTGGGCTCTTCTGGACTTGATGTTTCAGAGAGGACTGTTGTGAGGGATCTTCTAGGTCACCTTCCAAGAAAAACTGCATTGCTCACACAGCGGCGCCTCAAAGCCAGACTGAAGTTTGCAGACGAACATTTGACACATGGATGTTGCTTTTGTTCAGCGAAGGAAGGGATAGGCCTTCAACCCTGAAAATGTGGGGGTGGGAACATAACGCCGTGGGGTGTTTTCTGGTTCAGGCACAGGGGACTTTGTTTGGGCACATGGGATCACGAAGAAAGAAGATTATGTTGTCGCAATGGCCCGAAGGACGCCAAAATCAAGGTCCTGGCGAGGCCCTTTCAGATACCAGATCTCAATCCTATTGAGAATCTGTGGGGGCAGCTCAAGGTTAATGTCGCATTTTGAGCAAAAAACACACAATTGGTATGTGTGCATACACATATATGTGTATATATATATATATATATATATTGTGTATATATATATATATATATATATATATATATATATGTGTATATATATATATATATATATATATAATATACATATATATATATATATATATATACACACACACACACCATTTATCATGTCTCTGGACTAAAACAAGCTGGTGTTTTTTCATCCAAGTCGAGATCAGGGTAGGAAGAGCTGACAACTGTGTGTTATTACCATACGGCTGCTTCTCCCGTCTACCTCCTCCTCCTTCTGCTTCCCCCACCCCCCCTTCATTATTCTACCTCACCCCCCTTCCCCTGTCAGAGAGCGGGAGACGGGGAGTGACGCATCATCATTCGTTATTCCACTGAACACTGTTGATTCCCCTTCTGAGCCTCCGTTTCATATCTCATCAAGAAAAATGCCAGGGCTAACCGCGGCTGGCTCCAGATTAAAAAACATCAGGTATGCTGTGCCACAGGCGGCAAAAAAAAGCCTTTCAAATGAAAGGAGTTAGCGAGGATATATCAATTGGATGCCTCAGATTTCCTTGCTAAATTAGGCCATAAATATCAAAACGCACTATGACGGGGAAAATGCCATGGTTGCTCACCTTCTGAATCATTTCTTTTTTGAACGCACCTTGGCTTTACACGATCCAGGAGCCAATTGTAAATGGAGGGTTTTATAGTTAAATGTAATATATGGTCCCTATCATTTTTTATTAAGGTTAAGGATTAAAGTGATGGCGGACCTGCTGAATGATTATTATCTGAGTTACCGATGCCTTTACTGTTGCGTATTGTGTCTACAGCACTGATGATAAAAACACAATTCAATTTGTTTCACATTTTCTTGAATAAAGCCATGTTCTTTTAGAGCTATTTGTGGTAAAATATTGATCAACACTGACATAATGAACTTTAGTTAGTAAACTTTGGATCATTTGTGTTTATTTGCAAGGATAGGGGGCAACGGTTGCCGGGGAATAAATGCTTTAACTCCTCAACACACAAGCTAAGTTCCAGTCATCACTACCTGATGATTAAAGGGAAGGAGGCTAGTCGAGAAGTTAGCGAAAACTTCGGCTCAGGGGTAGTTGGACTTTTGAGGTGGATCGGCGCTGCTCAGTTTTAAGAAATATTTCTTGTTACTGTTAAACTAATAGCACAGTTAACCCCACCCCCCAAAGCATTGTCTGCATTATGGTCTATGGTAGCCCCGCTCCCTAAAACATCCCCTGCTTTCTGGTCTGCTGGACTCTAAATGGACCATAATTTACACAATGAACAATAAATCAAGAGAGCAGTAGCGTCATTTTTTCATAGACTTCCATGCAATCAGAATTCTTTTTTTTTTCTTTTTTTTTTTTCTTTAGAGAGAATGCAAGTTATGACACTTCAGCTTTGGCTTCACTTTTCAGAACCATCACTTATCATCACTGTAGCTTTAAACCCTCACTCACCTCTTATACTATTACTTCCAACGACTGCCTCTGCAGTTACTGTGTTTATGACATTAAAGAAGTTGAAACAGAAATAAATGTTGAATGGGACGAGGGTATGAGTGGGTAGCTGTTAATAAGAATGCTGTATAATATATACAAGTTTTGAGTGTTCCAAGTCTTTTCTTTTTGTATCAGCTTAATGTTCCAAGGGCATGTTGCCATTTCAACGCTTGTGCACGGTTAACCTGAACAAAAGTGAATATAGAGGATGTGGTAGTTGTTAAGAGGAAGACAATCAAAGAATGGTAGAAGAAAATGTACCCATAATCTACCCAACCGCTCTGAATGCTCACTGCACCAAGTGAACATCCCATTAAAAAAATGAAGAATGGGTTCATCATCACGGAAATATATCGGTAACGCTTCCTTTTACGGTACTGTAATTACCATGTATTTACATGGTAATTACAAGGTAAGTACCATGTAATAAGGGAGTAGTAACTGTAAAATTACCATGTAATTACAAGGTAATTACCTTGTACTTTCAAAGTAATTATCAAGGGTAATTACCAGGCAAATACCAAGTAACTACCTGGTAATAAGTATTAATTACTGGATAATTTGTAATTATATACCAACTATTTTGTTAATTGCCAAGTACTTACTAGGTAATTGCCAAGTAATTCCTTAAAAAGTACCTGGTAACAGCCAGGTAATAAGAAGTAATTCCTCAGTATATATAAAGTATTTATATGGTAACTTTGTGATTAATTACTAGGCACTCACTAAGTAATTATTATATTATTTCCTAACAACCACATATAATAATTAGTAATTACTGGGTAATTACTGGGAGTAATTAGAAGGTAATTGCATAGTAATTAATAATGTACTTGTAACTACCCTTTAATTGTACCTGACAACTACAGAGGAAAGCTATGTAAATACACAGTAAGTACTGTGAAATTAACAAAGAAATGATTATGACACTACCAATAACTTAACTAAAAGGTGTAATTACCAAGACATCATAAGTTTCTACTAGATACTTACCATGTAATTACTAGGAAATGAAGAGTATTTTCGCCATGTATTTTCCTAGCAGTCAACTGGTTTTTACTACTTACCTGGTAACTTCTTAGTATTTACCCAGTAACTACAACATTTACCTTGTAATTACAGTTGAACTGTACTGTAAAAGGAAGTGAGGCCTGTTTCCATGCTATTATCTGGTAATTACTCATTTGTTACCCAGGAACTACAGAAATACCTACCTAGAAAGTACCTAGTTATTAAAGTGGATTTGTACTGTAAAAGGAAGTGAGGCCTGTTTTCATGTTATTAACTGGTAATTACTCATTTGTTACCCAGTAAATAGAAAAATATCTACCTGGAAAGTACCTAGTTATTAAAGTGGATTTGTACTGTAAAAGGAAGTGAGGTCTGTTTCCATTTTATTACCTGGGAATTACTCAGTATTTAGCCAGTAACTAGGAAACTATCACATTACCCAAGACACTTGGACTGGAAATGCCGCAAAACCGACCAGTGTCTATGATACAGTGTCAGAGTACACTGATACAGTTACAGAGTCTGATTCTCCCCCTGAACAGCACACTGTATCTGTCAGGAGATAAGAGTTCCCATCAAAAACCACCATCACCAGCCATCAAACTACATTAAGATGAATGCATTACTTTGACACTTCCTCACTCAAAACACCTCGCTGTGACAGATATGCAAAAACAAGTGAGCTGCCAAAGATAAACATTTTAATCAAATTCTTATAAAACAATCTCAGAAACAGTGCAAATTTTTAACAGTCAGGCACTTTAAAAAAAAAAAAAATCAGAATATGCTTCTTTTTCAATAAATAAATACAAATAAAATAAAAACATCAGTGATAAATAATAACTATAAATAATAATTACTAAGTAAACAGTCCCAGTCTTGGGAATTCACATAACCATGTGTCTGGCCCCAAGCACTGGTAAGGCATTCCACTTTTTGGTCTCTGAAAAGTGTAACATGTAAAATCCCTCCTGTAAAGCAATGGCTCCAACGGTTAAACTTTATGATAAAAAGAACAGGTATTTGGCATTTGTCCGGGACACAAAACTAGTCAAAACAACAACGTATTAACTCTAACTGTGTGTGTGTGTGTGTGTGTGTGTGAATTCACATCATCATGTGTTTCCTGCAGACTGGTCTGGCCCCAAGCACTGGGTGGGCGTTTTTCAGAAACCAAAAGGTGATGTGTCTGTCAGGACTTTAAGACAGTGCAGACACTGGTTGATTCTTCACTTTTTGGTTTCTGAAAACACCCACCTAGCACAAGCACCCACATGGGCCAGACCACTCTGCAGAAGACACATGATAATGTGATATCACATGGCTGGTGCTTCACCAGGCCCCCTCATTTCTGAAATTTGTATTTGATGTTGAGCAGCTCATTGTCCTTCCTCATCTTATCCACTTTCACCTTTAAGGTGGGGTTTGCATCCAAAAATGCCTTGCATACTTTGGCAAAGCTGGCCAAACTCTGCTTTTCAGCAATTATGGGCAGCTCTCCAAAATTCCCACCCTCTCCGGCAATGAGGACATCTGCGATAACCGCAGTCCCTGCGATGGTGTTGCGGTCCAAGTCAAAGGCCCTACAGGTTTCTGGGATGCTCCTGGTCCTCTTATACATCCTCACCAACTTCTTATAACGGTGGACCACATCCTCTGGGCTACTGACTACAAGACAGATCAAAGAAAAAAAAAAAAGAAAGGGAAAAAAACACAATCATAATTACAAATATATTGTACAATCCGAGTATACATGATGATCAGTATTTAAACTATTCTTTTTCACTTCAGGGTTTAATTGATAGTCTATACATAACAGTTTCATAATACACTGTAGTCGATAAAAAAGGGGAACATTTACCAAATTTTGGGGTCACTTAATAAATCAGTGCATTTTCATGCTGCAGTGTGATGTAAAATTTAAAAATTCAAGGTCCCCCCCTTAACTCTGACAGTGCACAAATGGACTGGTTATGGCTCATTTGGTTCCATCTGTACATCAGAGTTTTGTGTCAAGAGTTATAAGAGAGGTATACTCTTAGGGGTCGATTTAGAACGCTTAAGGTAAACCCAGAGTCCCTGAAATCCACTTTGATAACCACTGATGTAAGCAAAAGCACTGTTTGTGTGTGCATTGTTACAGAAGCAATATGAAAATCTTTATTTTCCCAGATACCTCGCTTTCCAAACGAAGCCTTCTTTGACTTTTTCTTTGGGGAGTCCTCATATGATGATGATGACGACGATGCTGGCTTCCTTCTTCTCTTTTTGGCAGCCTTCTTTATTTCAGGAGGGCTCAGAAGAGTCGGAGGACTCACCAAGGTCATGGATCCTATTCTGTGAACCTTAAAGTCAGCAAATATATAAAGAGTGAACCAAAGAGCAAAAAAATAAAAATAAGAATGCAGTGATAGCAATTTTATTTCATGAATAAATATGAGAAAAATTAAAGAAATTACATAAATTAGAAAGCAGGGTTTCCCCCAGAAAACTTGTTAGGCCCGGTGGTAGGGTGACTCCGGCAGCGCACCCGCGGCCCACTGGTGCCCAAGTGTGTATTTTTTTGTGACAGGGGACTGACCCTAACCACTGACTGATGGCAAGGCCCTACGTGTAGGTAACAGATTCATTAATGGAGTAGTAGAATTTAGAAGACATGATTCCATAAAGCCTTGCCTAAATGTTTAAAGTTAACTGGAAATCTTAAAGGCAGGAACTGTTTCAGTGACTGAAATAGGCTACTGGCGAAAAAAAATAAAACAGCGATCGAGAGCTGGATGTGATCGCTCAAAACTTGACACTGTGTCTTAGGACAAGTCTTCATAGTTGATGCTCTGCAGTGTCCAGTCTTGTCGCTGAGCCGATGTTTTACCCTCCAGCTCCGCAGATCACGTCTATGAAAACTATGAATGATCTTTGTAACTGTGTCTCTTTGATATCGCCAAACTTCCGGGTGACGTAAACCCGACCCAATTAAATATTAAAATCAAATTCTGTCCTGTTGCCCGTTTTTCCATTTCGTATTTTTGGAAAAAATACGAAATGGAAAAACGGGCCTAAAATTGAAATATGAAAAACCAGACATTTTTTCATATTTCGTGTTTGATTAAAAAACAAAAAACAAAATAATCTGTCACTTTTTCATTTTTTGATTTTTGATTTCCAATTGAAAATGGAAAGAACAAATGATACACGGATTGTTTTCAACTGGTGAGGCATTGCAGGTGGTCCCTCGCCATGCATTCATTGAAAAGACTTTTCCTTTTTAAATTTTCCTTTTAGTTCAATTTGCTACTCTCTTTTTCTTGTTTGCAGGTGATAGAATGATAAAACTGCTCTTTTCTGGTAACAAAATGTTTTGAGAACGGACAATATACGGACAACATCCATATTGTTGGATGGGTCTATGATGGACCCACCTGACAATAGTGGTGGTCCCCAGGTTGCTCCTAGTCAGAATGGTGGTCACTGGGTCAAAGTCGGCTGAAAACCCCTGCTTTAAATGGTAGTTTGAGCCTGACATGTAGGTTTTGGGAGGAACAGTCTAGTTACCTTTTGAACCGGCCTCAGAGGAAAGAGACTTCTCCTTTAGGAGATCCTGCTCCTGTTTTAGTAGTCTGTTCTCTTCCTTAAGGAGACGAATCTCTTCTTTGAGGAGCCGGTTCTCTCCCTGAACCTAGCTGGTTCAAGTCCGACTTGAATTTTTCCATGGTTCCACAAGAACCGCCTCGAACCTCTTCAACTGAAAAAGATGCGCAGTATGAAATACTTAGAATTGTATTTGTTTCGATGTTTTAACAGTCATAGGCTATTCTATTTCAGTTAGACAAAGCTTTGTAACTAAGCCTTGCCAAGCCAGAAGGCCCATAGGGCAGAAGCCTATTTCCTGTTTCTTCAGCATGAGGCAGCTTTGTGTACATTACAAGTCCACCCCCTGGACATGATGCTAGTATGTCGCAGGGACTCAATCTATATCCCACCTGGGAATAAAATTCTTACCTCCGATATCGGACTCCACCTTTTCCAAGTTGTGTTCGACTGGCAAAGTCTTCCTCTTGTAATCCTCTCTTTTTTTCCCTCTTCGGGTTTGTATTTGAGACATGACTCTGTTGGGTAAAATAACCAAATTAATATAATTTAACAAAGCTGTATCTGTTATACAGTATGATATATAAATCAACTCTGAGCTGATTTATGGCTCATAAAGTGGTCTGGGACCCCTAGGGGGCCGTCACAGTTACTACAGGGGGGCCACCAAATATTTGTCATTTTTGTTTGATCTACATTAACCACATGAATATTTTCAGTCACTCAAATGCATATACCGTTGACGCGTTTTAAGCTAGTAGATCAGCTATTTCTTTTGACATTTTTAAATTTGTATCCTGAATTATTTTCTTTTTTACTATTTTTGAATTGGAATTGGGAAAATATACATATATTCATTTTAAAATCAATTCTCATGCTAACATTGTGAACTTCTATTTGAATACAATAAACACAAAATATATAATAGGCATTAATATAGACTGAAGTAATAAAAGAGGGTCATGTTTATATGTTTTGAATTGTAACCGCAGAAATAAATAAATCAGGTGAAATAACAATGTTTAACATTTCACTTAAATCTCCAAAGCTGTTTTGAGAACCCCCTGGGGGTCCGAATTAGGGTTGGGCGGTATGACGGTATTATACCGTGTGACGGTATAAAAGTGTCCACCGGTAGAGATTTTGCAATACCGTTTATACCGGAGAAAGCGCAGATGTCTGCGGCATCGCTCTGAGTCACTGTAATTACACCGCCTCGACACACGGGGCACTGCGGGCATTGCAGCAGACTGCTTGCGTGGTTGCATGAGCACGACGAAGAAGAAACAGCTTTACCTGAGTAATAACAATCATGGCGGAGGCGGAGAGTGAACGTCACGAGGAAACGGAGGCAGCGCGACCCACCCAACTCTTCCCGAAAAAGGGCGCTACGTCTGTTGGAACTTTTTCGGATTTAGAAAATCTGACAACGAACAAAAAGCGATACTCTGCAAAGAGTGTCGCGCGACTGTTGCTGCTGCAGGTGGAAACACCGGTAACCTCTTCCACCACTTAAAGATAAAACATGCGAAGCAGTATTATGAGTATTATCTTTCGCCAAAGGCACCCCGTATGACAATAAATCACATCGATGGAGGGAGCTAACGGAGGCCATCACGATGCATACTTTTTCTCATTTGTTATTTTTATTTCTTATTAAGATGGAGCTCTGTGTTTACATTTGCACACACACTATAGCTTAAGTTAAAGCTGGAGTTCAAATGTTTACCAGACATTTGCACATTTATGGCTTATCATTTATTATATTATTATATTTTCTTTAAAATAATGTTATGCTGCTGTGAGAAAATTAAAATAAAAGAGGAAAATGATCAAATGCGACAGTATGGTTATTTTTAAGCCATTAATTGAATTTACAGGGGGGAAAACCATACCGTGATATATACCGTTACCGTGATATGAAATGATTCATACTGTGATATAAGATTTTGCTCATACCGCCCAACCCTAGTCCGAATCATTGGTCGAGAAAACGGAAGTCATCATCGTTTACCTCAAGCATCAATTTGGAGGTCCGCTAACAAATTTACACATTTTAATCACAAAATGTAATGAATAATTAACTTATCACGGAGGTATCACAGTAGAATTCATGTGCGAAGTTCCCGGAAAAAGGCTGCATTTAACGGCTGGATTGAAAACCTTCTCGAAAGGCTAGAATTGCCCCGAGCTCTTGACAGATCGGCCAAAGAGTAAGCTCGTGATAGCATTTTCCCCATTAAGTTTTGTTGTGTGGTTCCCGAGATATTCTGCAAAATACCGACGATGTCGCGTGGGGGCGCCGGCGCACCCGCGGAGTTAACAGGGTTGTAAAACCCTACCAGTGTTGTGCTAGTTACTCAAAAATAGTAACTAGTTACAGTTACTTCATTAAAAAAGTAACTCAGTTAGTAACTCAGTTACTTAAACCAAAAAGTAATGCGTTACTGAAAAAGTTACTTTTCTGTTACTTTAAAAGGTTTTTTTTTCTAATGCTCCCATTAAATAAAGGTTATGAATTCCCCTCTAACCTCATGTCAGTTCTGTAGCTACTGATGCTGATGCTGATGAAAAAACGTGTTTTTTATCTGTTAAATGTTATCATCACCATCATACTGCACAATGTCAGCATGTACAGCAGCTTGAACTGAAAAAAAAAAATTGAGGATAGGCCTACGTCTTATTTTGACCGAGTTACATTCAATGACCGAAATAAATTCACTCCAGCGGTTGTTGTTTTTTCTCTCGATCGATCAGCTGTGTTTACCCAGAGCGGTCGCTCTGTGTTTACCGTTTCAGACGTCCGTCTGTCGGACTCCAATACCGCAGCTGCTCGGGTGGAGTGGGTGAAGTGTGTCTCGCTGTGACTCTGGAGCTGTGTCCCAGTTCAGGGTCTGCAGCCTGAACCGGGACACAGCTTTGGTCTCGGATGCTGCGTTAGCTAACGTTACCTTAGCTCGCAGTCATGCCCTGCTCTGACCCAGTCCTCTTCATGTAGCGTGTTTGATTACGTGTGGGACGCTAGAGGGCGTCCACCAAGCGCTTTGTTTCTCACATGTGCTCTGTTCTTTCAATTCAATGAAACTTTATTGATCGCTGAAATGTCATGGGAAGTGTGTGCCGCTGTAAAATCTCACCAAAAGGAACGGAAAGGAACGGAGTAACGCAGTGTTTGGTAACGGGAACGGAGTTACTGATTTAAAAAAACAACGCGTTACGTTATTAGTTACTGAAAAAAGTAACGGCGTTACTAATAACGCGTTACTACCCAACACTGAACCCTACACACGAATAAATTAACCTCGCATTAACAGGCCTTCTGCAATCTAGAACAGTCGGCCCAGTGCTCAGATCTAGCCTAGCCTACCAACTTTCCCCAATGTTGTTAGCTTTATCCATTTTCACGTTAGCAACCATGGCATGCAAACCACCGTCAGATTATATTAACTGTTAATGTTACAATTATTTCTCAGGTAAATGTGTCACTTACCAAGGTGTTTTTCTTCCGTGGTTGGGAAAGTGGAGCACACACCGGGAGAATGCGGGTTTCTGTGACGACTCGCGTAGGAGTGGTGGAGGTTCTGTGTTTCGCCTTCACGTTGGTGACGTTGCATACGCATGTGTACACGTCATTACGCTCTGGAGATGTTCAATAGCCCGCGAAGATAGGAGCGCCAGCAAAAAAGCGCCACGAGCAGGTCAAGCTTCTTACTGTGTAGGTATGGTGTAGGCAGAGTAGGCACTGATTTATTGATTAATTGATTGATTGATAGGTTGATTGATAGGTTTATTATAAGTTTGCATCTTACTCAGGTCAAGTAAGAAGATTGCACTATTAAGCCTGAGCTTATTTGTTTCAATTGAGATCCTTTTTTTTAACTAAGAAGAAGGCAATTTCTTTAAAAAGAAGTCAACCATGACTTTAATAAGAAAACTCCTGCAAAATACAGCACAAGGCGGAAAACCTCTGATACGGTGGCTTCAGAGGGAGAGGCTGTTGGCCAGTAAAAAAAGATGCCCAGTTTGCCACAGGCAAATGAAGTTCAAAAAAACAAACACAAACAAAGATGGATATCGGTGGTAAGTGATGATCATTATCTTATTATTATCATCTTTATTGTTATATATATATTATTTATTTATATTTATATTATTTATATATATTTTTTCTAAAAAAAAAAGCTACAATGTTTCAGTGTGCAATACACCTCCTAATCTATAGTCTCATTGTTGAAAGTAAATGGAGAACAGAAAATGGCCATACATCAGATTATATTTTTTTTAGATGCGAGTAGTCCCGTGGGAGTGTACAATATTGTAACATTCCGTGGCCGGGGGTTAAAGACTCTATATTTCAATATGAACGTTTATGTAGATGTAAGGGGTAAATGTTTTCCTCCTAACAAGGGACATGACCATGTTTACAATCTCATATACTCTTGAGAATCTATGTTACTACTTAAAATTATATTTACAGGTGTGGTATGTTATGTTACAGGAGCTGCAGAAGGTCATCACATGGGGGCAGGGCAATAATAAGGTCCATCAGAGATGGATCCATTTTCTCTGGATCACACATCCCATTACAATCATGGATGCAGATTATGCACAGGTTGGATGTTTCTCTCCCTCACTTCAATTCAAATGGTCTCTCATTCTCTCATAAGCTGTGTAATTGTATTTTGTTACGCAATAATTGATTATTTTGTGCGTTTCATTTTAGCTTTGACCATTCCAATCAGGTAGACCTAATACAGTACATGCAAATACCACATGTAAACAGTGTCTCTTAACATGAATAGCCAAATGCATACTGACATATTACATAGAGCAGTGGTCCCCAAACCTTGTATCTCAAAATCCAAAAGCCAAGTTATATTTGCCCAGATTGCAAACTTATGAACATAGCAGATTTACTGAATGTGTTCATACCGCAATGTGAACTTGTAGATCAGCTATTTTTACTACTTCTATTGGTTATATAATTTATGGAGTCTTAGTTTTCTTTCATGTATTAAGGAAGTTAATGAGAAATCAGTGCTTGTTTGTTTTTTAAAATCATGAAAACTTACATATGCTTTTTTGAAGAATGTTTTTG
Organism: Chelidonichthys spinosus; assembly: GCA_029853015.1. NCBI lineage: Eukaryota > Metazoa > Chordata > Actinopteri > Perciformes > Triglidae > Chelidonichthys > Chelidonichthys spinosus. Next base: position 8,487,409 of record CM056844.1, read on the forward strand.
AAAAGGTTTTGAAATAATAACAATAATTAGGGGACCCATGTATTTATTCGTGACCCACAAATGGGTTCTGACCCAATGTTTTGGAACCATTGACATAGAGTACACATTCTAAAGAAATCATGCACGTTCATCCATCCCAACATTTACAATATGCACAATGGATATTGTAGCAACAACCTATTTATATAAGGACCCCTCCCTGTCTACAAAACTATCCTATCCCTGTAGCTAATATTTTGATAGCAGTTGTCCTCTGTTTTTTTGGCTCAGCTTGGCACAAGGATTGAGGCAAAGACATGTGGACATGATAGAAGATGGTGTGTGTGGAAGCCCCAAGTCTCTCACCAGGGTGACAACCCTACTCCGTGAAATATGCTGTAAAGCTGTGAGGCGGATGGAGAGAAACTGGAAGATGAGGATCGGAGGGAGAACAGCGTTCGTCGCAATAGACGAGAGCAAGTTTCGACACAAAAGAAAAGTAAGGTTTTATACGCTACTAAAACAGGGACAATGGGTTTTAAACATAGGCATCAAAGGGTTGGATTGGGGGGTGCCTGCTGGGTTACTGGTCCAGGCACATTCTATATTGGCTGTGATGCCCAGGCGGCATCACTGGTTCGATTCCCGAGCCAGACATTTGCCACACTTCTCCCCCCATCTCTCTCCCCCTTTCCTGTCAGACTACTGTCTTATCCAATAAAGGCAAAAATGCCCAAAAACAAATCTTAAAAAGAAGGAAAAAAAAAAAAACAAAAACAAAAAATCTACAACCTATAAAAGGTTAATCTCCATGGTGATGTAACTGCCAGAATGTTATGAAATTATAAATGGATCCTTTAAGTGCTTCAATTTAGCTGCTAAAATGTTGTGTGAAGAACAGTGAGTCTGTTCTTCATTGTCTTCAGACAAAAGTCTTGCAGGTACTGGGCATGTGAGATATAGAAATCAGGGGCATTATTGGCTTTCTTTGACATTACCCATGACTACATTCATATACCACCTCTTGATCCATGTCTCAAACTATGCCATGTGGGGGCAGTTAATTTGAATAGAAGACCCTCAAAATTGTCCCCAAATAAATGTATTTTATTTATGTATTTAAATTTAATTGGAACATTCAGAAATGGTGCAGAAATGCCATTAAGCATGACATTTTGTTTATTTTCAGTATGGACGTGGACGACGTGGCAACACCTGGCGACGGAGGTCCTGGGTATTCGGGATGATGGAGGTCAAGGGGTCCCGTAGACGCCCGGTGCTGAAACTTGTAGAAAACCGATCGAGGAGAATCTTGCACCCGATAATTCTCAAATACGTTAGACCTGGAAGCCAAATAATCAGTGATTGTTGGCGTGCATTCGACAGGTTGGCCAGGGATGGATAAATTCACTACCAGGTGAATCATCAGCGGTACTTTGTTCACCCTGGGAATGGTGCTCATACACAACACATTGAGCGTGCATGGAGGAGCTGTAAGGAGAACATATACTGCTACAGGGGGAACCTATCCGAAAGTGCTCTCAAGATGAACTTGAAGTTCATTGAATGGAACCAGTGGCTGGGGAAAGAGCACAGGGAGGGCATCTTAGGCCGCTTGTTTAAAGACATAAGAGCATGTCACAAAGTGTAAGCCGAAATGAGGGGGCCTGGTGAAGCACCAGCCATGTGATATCACATTATCATGTGTCTTCCTCAGACTGGTCTGGCCCATGTGGGTGCTTGTGCTAGGTGGGTGTTTTCAGAAACCAAAAAGTGAAGAATCAACCAGTGTCTGCACTGTCTTAAAGTCCTGACAGACACATCACCTTTTGGTTTCTGAAAAACGCCCACCCAGTGCTTGGGGCCAGACCAGTCTGCAGGAAACACATGATGATGTGAATTCACACACACACACACACACACACACACACACACACACACACACACACACACACAGTTAGAGTTAATACGTTGTTGTTTTGACTAGTTTTGTGTCCCGGACAAATGCCAAATACCTGTTCTTTTTATCATAAAGTTTAACCGTTGGAGCCATTGCTTTACAGGAGGGATTTTACATGTTACACTTTTCAGAGACCAAAAAGTGGAATGCCTTACCAGTGCTTGGGGCCAGACACATGGTGATGTGAATTCCCAAGACTGGGACTGTTTACTTAGTAATTATTATTTATAGTTATTATTTATCACTGATGTTTTTATTTTATTTGTATTTATTTATTGAAAAAGAAGCATATTCTGATTTTTTTTTTTTTTTAAAGTGCCTGACTGTTAAGAATTTGCACTGTTTCTGAGATTGTTTTATAAGAATTTGATTAAAATGTTTATCTTTGGCAGCTCACTTGTTTTTGCATATCTGTCACAGCGAGGTGTTTTGAGTGAGGAAGTGTCAAAGTAATGCATTCATCTTAATGTAGTTTGATGGCTGGTGATGGTGGTTTTTGATGGGAACTCTTATCTCCTGACAGATACAGTGTGCTGTTCAGGGGGAGAATCAGACTCTGTAACTGTACCAGTGTACTCTGACACTGTATCATAGACACTGGTCGGTTTTGCGGCATTTCCAGTCCAAGTGTCTTGGGTAATGTGATAGTTTCCTAGTTACGGGCTAAATACTGAGTAATTCCCAGGTAATAAAATGGAAACAGACCTCACTTCCTTTTACAGTACAAATCCACTTTAATAACTAGATACTTTCCAGGTAGATATTTTTCTATTTACTGGGTAACAAATGAGTAATTACCAGTTAATAACATGAAAACAGGCCTCACTTCCTTTTACAGTACAAATCCACTTTAATAACTAGGTACTTTCTAGGTAGGTATTTCTGTAGTTCCTGGGTAACAAATGAGTAATTACCAGATAATAGCATGGAAACAGGCCTCACTTCCTTTTACAGTACAGTTCAACTGTACTAATTATTATATGTGGTTGTTAGGAAATAATATAATAATTACTTAGTGAGTGCCTAGTAATTAATCACAAAGTTACCATATAAATACTTTATATATACTGAGGAATTACTTCTTATTACCTGGCTGTTACCAGGTACTTTTTAAGGAATTACTTGGCAATTACCTAGTAAGTACTTGGCAATTAACAAAATAGTTGGTATATAATTACAAATTATCCAGTAATTAATACTTATTACCAGGTAGTTACTTGGTAATTACCCTTGATAATTACAAGGTAATTACCTATATAGTTACCTTGTAATTACATGGTCATTTTACAGTTACTACTCCCTTATTACATGGTACTTACCTTGTAATTACCATGTAAATACATGGTAATTACAGTACCGTAAAAGGAAGCGTTACCAATATATCTTTAGGCAGCTGGAATAAAACCGGTTGCTCCCAGGTGCAGCATGATAGCTTGTGCATAAAAGAAGCTGGATTCACTGGATCTGGTTTACTACAGCTGGTTGAACCCAAAATATACTATTCAGCTGTGATTTAATATCAATAACCAGATAAACAGAATGCTGAAATAACTCCATAATGATGGTGATCAGGAAAAGATCCAAAGTCATGCTTTGTTAGGTCTACAAGACGACAAGCTAACTACTTTTAAAATGCTTGTTTTCTGAATGGAGTTTGGTTGGATGGGTGCTAGGCTAAGCTAACATTGTAGCTGCTCCTTCAAAATGACGTAATCTAGACATAAATACAGCAGCAACGTGGCTGTTTGTACCATAGACGATCTCTGTCAGCATATATCGTAATTTTCCTCATTCTGCCCGCCGAAAATTTGCATCTTTTGGTCAGCTTCAGAAGCAAAATTCTCTTCGCGTTTGATGTGAACACAGCATTAGAACACTTGGAACAGTGCAGTTTTATCCTCCCGAGATAACGACAAAAATTACAACTACATGCAATTTCCACTGCAAAACAATTGCTAAAAATATTGCAACAAGAATTGCAGGCATTTTAAATCAGCAGCAATCCCCCGAAAAGCCAGTTAAATCCTGGAGGGACTGATTAATAATCCAGTTTCATACTGCCCAATGATATCAGTAGAGTTGTTGAAATTAGCATAATATCATTTTTTAAATATATATATATATTTTTTTACATGTGATCTACTTTTCACCAAAGTAGGTCAGGCCACACACTGTTATCAAATGCCTTTTAGTGAGATATTCTGGAGCTATTTTTTTGACAGACTTCCAGAGTGTCTGAAAATATATCTCAAACAGTCCATGAACTCTGAAAGCTCAACACGTTTAAGTGTGGAATGGAACGCATTTGCTGCAAACTGATGTATACTCAGATTTAGGACATATTGTCTCTCGACAACAACAATGTGTTTTGCGAAAAGGTCTTGGAAGTGGTACCTTGGGACCTTTTCCAAAGGACTTGAAAAAGGTCCCAAGGGACGTCCTGTGCCTATATTTGGATAACGGATGTGGTTCCTGTGTCGTAGTCCTTACCTTCTCTGGAGGAGCCGGAGGGTCAAATCTCCTGGCACAGACCAGGAAGGAGTCGGGTTGAGGTTTGCTGTTCTTCACCTCGGGATCGTCACCCAGGACGATGTGGTCGAACGTGCCAAAGAAGTCTCCGTGCTGGCTCGTCTTCAATGTGAACGTTGCGCCGGCCGAGCTGGTTGCCACGGCGATGGGGATGTGATGCTTCTGCAGATGTTGCACCAGTTTCTCCACACCTAGTGGTACACATGTCGAAGAATAAATCTGATGGTTAGACCAATACATTGCTATACAGAATACCTGTTGATACCAGTATCGGACCCGATACCGGGTCTGACACTGGTCCGATACTGGCTTTACTGGGGTATTCAAGTACTCAAATACTCATAAAGCTTTACTGGGGTACTCATAAAGCTTTACTGGGGTATTCATGCACTCATAAAGCTTTACTGGAATACTCATGTACTCATAAAGCTTTACTGAGGTACTCAAGTACTCAGATACTCATAAAGCTTTACTGGGGTACTCATGTACTCAGAGCTTTACTGGGGTACTCATGTACTCATAAAGCTTTACTGGAGTACTCATGTAATCATAAAGCTTTACTGGAGTACTCGTAATCATAAGGCTTTACTGGAGTACTCATGTACTCAAAGCTTTACTGAGGTACTCATGCACTCATAAAGCTTTACTGGAGTACTCATGTACTCATAAAGCTTTACTGGGGTACTCAACTACTCAGATACTCATAAAGCTTTACTGGGGTACTCATAAAGCTTTACTGGAGTACTCATGTAATCATAAAGCTTTACTGGAGTACTCATGTACTCATAAAGCTTTACTGGGGTACTCAACTACTCAGATACTCATAAAGCTTTACTGGGGTACTCATAAAGCTTTACTGGAGTACTCATGTAATCATAAAGCTTTACTGGAGTACTCATGTACTCATAAAGCTTTACTGGGGTACTCAACTACTCAGATACTCATAAAGCTTTACTGGGGTACTCATAAAGCTTTACTGGAGTACTCAAGTAATCATTAAGCTTCACTGGAGTACTCATGTACTCAAAGCTTTATTGGGGGTACTCATGTAATCATAAAGCTTTACTGGAGTACTCATATACTCATAAAGCTTTACTGGGGTACTCATGTACTCAAAGCTTATCTGGGGTACTCATGTAATCATAAAGCTTTACTGGAGTCCTCATGTACTCATAAAGATTTCCTGGGGTACTCATACCCATACTCATCAAACTTTACTGGGGTAATCATGTACTCATAAAAGTTTACTGGGGTACTCACATACTCATCAAACTTTACTGCAGTACTCATGTACTCATACTCGTACTCATCAAACTTTACTGGAGTCCTCATGTACTCATAAAGATTTCCTGGGGTACTCATACCCATACTCATCAAACTTTACTGGGGTAATCATGTACTCATAAAAGTTTACTGGGGTACTCACATACTCATCAAACTTTACTGCAGTACTCATGTACTCATACTCGTACTCATCAAACTTTACTGCAGTACTCATGTACTCATACCCATACTCATCAAACTTTACTGTGGTACTCATACCCATACTCATCAAACTTTACTGGGGTAATCATGTACTCATAAAAGTTTACTGGGGTACTCACATACTCATCAAACTTTACTGCAGTACTCATGTACTCATACTCGTACTCATCAAACTTTACTGGGGTACTCATGTACTCATACCCATCATCATCAAACGTTACTGGGGTACTCATACTTTTACTCAAAACTTTACTGGGTACTCATGTACTCATACTCGTACTCAAAACTTAACTGAGGTACTCATGTCCTCATACCTGTATTGACAAATTTAAAATCTGTATGATTCGTCGCAAACACACACAGCCTACATGTACCAGCAAGCACAGTTCTTAACAGCACACCCTTGCTGCGTTCAATAGCACTAAATTAATCGTTCTCCATTAGAATTCAAGGACGCAGTTCTAACCATGGAATCCAGACATCAGTCGGCCAATTAAATCTGAAACATCCCAACATAAATGGAAACATATATTCTTTTTCTTCACCGCAAGGAACTTTTAGCCGTCACAGACCTACTTGAAGTGGTTATGGGTCGTTATTTTTGAACCCTTTGAAAGACAATGAACTATTTTTCAAATGCTTCAGAAGCAACAATATGCCACAGAGGGTCCAGGATGGTACCACCTCCAGGAAAACCCCTGAGAAAGATGACACACAAGGGCTCATTTCACGTTTTTTGAGATTTGATATATGGAGGGTCGTACCTGGCATCAGTTTGGCAGAAGGAAAGATCCGCTCTTGTATCCGTCTGGTTTCAGCGAGGAGCTCCTCGGAGGTCATGGGAAGCTCCAGGGCGTCCCGGATCACCTGGGCGGCGTCCAGAGCCTTTTTGCCCATCACCAACGCCTTGATGTCCCAGGTGTACTGCTTCCCAAAGCGGTCACATACCTCCTGGAAGGACACGGTGTACAGTCGTTCGGTGTCTAAAATGTGAAAACACAAAGTGGATGCATATGAATGGAACCTTATGGGACATTGCTACAAATCTGTTAGAAAATAAAATATAGCCTAATATATAAGCAAATTTTCTAATGAGATAATTAAAAAAATACATCATTAAGGTTAAACATAGGCTACATTTAATGATTTTTGCCTACATCAGCTCCTTTCACTGAATTATGAAGACTCTTATGAAGTAAATATGTCAACTACGTCAATAAAACACTTATTTCTAGGGTTTGGAGGACATATAGATATTTTAAATATAAGCCGAATTCACCTGTGGGTTAAAACATATTCAATAAATGTTTATAATGTTCGGTGCGATACGTTGTTTTAGCCATGTGCAAAGAAAACATGAACACGGGCTTTTTTTCAATGCAGTTCTGAATGCCAACTATGCATCACACGCAACTTCAGCGTCGGTGCGACCTGCTCGTATGGACATGCGAAACAAAACCACAACATATGAGACACATAGAAAGATTAGAGACCTAGTAATAGTCCGTCCATGTCGAAAATGACATGGCTCACTGGTCGGCAGGCAGGAGACGCGGACATGTTTGTCACGGACTGACTTCCGCGTTGAACGTGAGGAGGGAGGGCGAAGAAAAAGTATCCCGTTTTTCGCCTGCTAGCTTAAAGGGGAGACGCTAACTTCCGGGTTTTCTGGTCAACCAGCGCAAGGGTTTATGGGAAATGGTGTCCACGCTGAATTTCTTCTTAGCGTTTAAGGTGCATTTCATGAATCATCACTAGTACGGTATGTATGGCAGTCCCTCATTTAAAGAAAATATAGAATATATATAAAACATAGATAATTATAATAACAACTATCGGGATAGACAGGTTTTTTTCAAAATAAAAGCCCCACAACGTAACTGTATCTCAACAGGGAATAAAATGGAATTATTAAAAATGTCAAGGATAAAATGCATATTAAACCAACACCCACTACTTCACCCGTATTAAACAGATCACAGCAATGCAGTGTACCTTTAGCTTTTCGGCCAATCTTAAAATATTGCCAAGTCTTTTGTGAACTTTTCAAGGAGGTTCATACGGATTCAAAACACTTTTTCAAATATCCTCAAAACTTCCTCTTCTTCCCACGCAATAAATCCATGCACATAAGCTTCTCTAAAATCCTTAAAATATTCCACATCTTCTGTCGACTATTGGTACTAGACAAGTTTTCAATTCACATTCATACAAATTCAAATATTCCCAGCTTTTTGAAATATTCCTACTTCACCTTCTTCTCACGCATTAAAGTCAGCAGTGTAGCATCAGCATTTAAAAAAAAAATATTCCACATCTTTTATACAACTGCTCCGTTGGAGCTATTACTTTTCATTGACATTCATATTATTGAAACCCATTCTTCCTTTTTTTCTACCACTTCACTTGCCAGCAAATTCAGCGTAGCATCAGCTTTTTGGCATTCAGCTTTCATTTCTTCAGAATAATACTTTTCCAGTCATAGTCGTTATTCAAGTAACATCTGAAGATGGACAGTGGGTTGTGGAAATATCATGTTTTTTACATTCAGAGGGATTTTTTACAATTTATTTCCAGACTAGAGGCATTTTAGGCAAACGGTTGAGTTCCCGTTTAAAGCAGTCATGACCAAAAAAATGTGTCGGGATCCGCAGGCTTTTATTTAACATTTATATCTGCAGTACACCTTCGGGCTACACAAGGGAGACTGAAGCATCGTGGTAGCGTTGAGCACATTTTTTAATGCTGTCTTCCTTCTGTCCAAATCTTAAAAAGTTTAAACCTTATTTTAATGCTCCCGGTGGGATTTCCTGAACATTACGATAATTAATATGATTGATCGTCGAGGAACCAGAATCCCTGCTGCCCTCTAGTGGCCTTCTCATTCATTGAATGGATTTATCAATATTCATAGTACGTACTGTATAATGGGAAAATAATAGGCTTGTTCGGGATGGTCTTGGCTTGACTTGACTTATCACACCGACGAGAGCTGCAGGTGTCTGAGGGGGCGGGTTCTAAAAGAGACCGTAGCCAAACGCCGTCAAGTCGGACAACAAAGTCAACGTGACTATAGTGCTCAAGCGATAGAACACAGCAGCAAACCAAAGAGGATATGTTATATATATATATATATATATATATATATATATATATATATATATACACACATACATACACACACACACACACACACACACACACTCACGCAAGGCAACATTTTTTCAGTATATTTTTCAGTATATTTGTATTATCATTCTATGTTTGTATTAACCAGACCTCACATCATATAAATAGGCCTACTCACAGCACAATGCACGGAACTTTAGATCAAGCCATGACATCAAAGCGACCAAAATAAAAAGTATCATTTCACCACAAGGTGGCCGCCGAGTGGGGACCTGAACACACGTCATTGAACTTTTAACCAATGAGAACCATTCCGCTGTAGCGGAGGTGTGGACAAGCCGGTTGCAGCCGCCGTAGACCGCGCTGCCAAGCGGCGCAATAAGCGGCTCTTAAAAACTTGTTCCCGCGATGTTTTGGGTCACGTGATATGGTCGCGACCCTGTGACGTCTTTGCAGTCGGCTGCTAAGTCGGACACAATTCTAGCCATCATGCATCGCTTTCAACCCAATTCGCCTATTGTCCAGTGTGAACCTGACGTCATATACGTCACCTGGCTCCAGATCGTGGCTAAAATTAAATTGCAATACTGTAGCTGGGTTCCAACCAGTAGAGGTCACTATATATATTTATAACACAATGGGCCCAAGTTTCGTAGACCAGGCGCAGTCAGCTTTCAGCGCACCTGCGCCGCGCCGACGGGGTGTGTCGGCCTGGACTTTGCAAGTTTCGTGCACCGCGCAGGCTCGCGCAGGCACACCTACCGTCTCGCCCACCGGCGCAAGTGGGAAAGAGGGAGGAGAAGAAAGCATGAAGGTACGTGTCCACAGGGGCGATTTTAAACGCGTGTGGACGCGCCGCTTCCCAGTATCGCACGCTTGGTGAGCTGCCACTAGAGGATGATTGACAGGCGCTCTCCTTTAAACAACAGATTTTTGCGGGCGTTCGCGAGCGTTCCCGAGGCGGCGAGTCGAGCCCGGCGCCTCTGATTAGCATAAAGTAGATTCGACCTCAACTTTAGGCAAATGTGGTGCGGCCAACTCGCGCGCCGTCTCTCGACATTCGCCGCAACGCTACCAGAATGCATTGCACGGCTTTTCACATAGACAATGAATGGGACGCGGGGAAACACCGCTGCCTGTGGACACGCACCTTAAAGGTGTGGACACGCACCTTAAAGGACACGCACCTTAAAGGTGTGGACACGCACCTTAAAGGTGCGTGTCCACAGGCAGCGGTGTTTCCCCGCGTCCCATTCTATAGCTGTGTCCCAATTCAGGGTCTGCAGCCTTCGGAGGCTGCATTTGAAGGCCGCTTACGTCACAGAGCTGCGCGAAGGCTGTCCCAATTCGTCTAAATTCGGAGGCTCCTCCAAATGCGGCCGACAAATGTGTCCTCCTTTCGCCCGTATTCGGAGGATGCACCGTTACTATCCTTCGCGGCCTCCCATATCCCAAGATGCTTTGCGCGCCGCTGTTCAACCAACAATGGCGGCGAAAGACGGCAGCAGCTCCGGCACCGGCAGCCGGTAAGTAACGGGGTTTTGCTTAACGTCGGACGTTCAAGGGGCCTTAAATCACATTTGAGTGTTAAAATGCGTGAAGTTAATATGCATCGCACGCAACTTCAGCGTCGGTGCGACCTGCTCGTATGGACATGCGAAACAAAACCACAACATATGAGACACATAGAAAGATTAGAGACCTAGTAATAGTCCGTCCATGTCGAAAATGACATGGCTCACTGGTCGGCAGGCAGGAGACGCGGACATGTTTGTCACGGACTGACTTCCGCGTTGAACGTGAGGAAGGAGGGCGAAGAAAAAGTATCCCGTTTTTCGCCTGCTAGCTTAAAGGGGAGACGCTAACTTCCGGGTTTTCTGGTCAACCAGCGCAAGGGTTTATGGGAAATGGTGTCCACGCTGAATTTCTTCTTAGCGTTTAAGGTGCATTTCATGAATCATCACTAGTACGGTATGTATGGCAGTCCCTCATTTAAAGAAAATATAGAATATATATAAAACATAGATAATTATAATAACAACTATCGGGATAGACAGGTTTTTTTCAAAATAAAAGCCCCACAACGTAACTGTATCTCAACAGGGAATAAAATGGAATTATTAAAAATGTCAAGGATAAAATGCATATTAAACCAACACCCACTACTTCACCCGTATTAAACAGATCACAGCAATGCAGTGTACCTTTAGCTTTTCGGCCAATCTTAAAATATTGCCAAGTCTTTTGTGAACTTTTCAAGGAGGTTCATACGGATTCAAAACACTTTTTCAAATATCCTCAAAACTTCCTCTTCTTCCCACGCAATAAATCCATGCACATAAGCTTCTCTAAAATCCTTAAAATATTCCACATCTTCTGTCGACTATTGGTACTAGACAAGTTTTCAATTCACATTCATACAAATTCAAATATTCCCAGCTTTTTGAAATATTCCTACTTCACCTTCTTCTCACGCATTAAAGTCAGCAGTGTAGCATCAGCATTTAAAAAAAAAATATTCCACATCTTTTATACAACTGCTCCGTTGGAGCTATTACTTTTCATTGACATTCATATTATTGAAACCCATTCTTCCTTTTTTTCCTACCACTTCACTTGCCAGCAAATTCAGCGTAGCATCAGCTTTTTGGCATTCAGCTTTCATTTCTTCAGAATAATACTTTTCCAGTCATAGTCGTTATTCAAGTAACATCTGAAGATGGACAGTGGGTTGTGGAAATATCATGTTTTTTACATTCAGAGGGATTTTTTACAATTTATTTCCAGACTAGAGGCATTTTAGGCAAACGGTTGAGTTCCCGTTTAAAGCAGTCATGACCAAAAAAATGTGTCGGGATCCGCAGGCTTTTATTTAACATTTATATCTGCAGTACACCTTCGGGCTACACAAGGGAGACTGAAGCATCGTGGTAGCGTTGAGCACATTTTTTAATGCTGTCTTCCTTCTGTCCTAATCTTAAAAAGTTTAAACCTTATTTTAATGCTTCCGGTGGGATTTCCTGAACATTACGATAATTAATATGATTGATCGTCGAGGAACCAGAATCCCTGCTGCCCTCTAGTGGCCTTCTCATTCATTGAATGGATTTATCAATATTCATAGTACGTACTGTATAATGGGAAAATAATAGGCTTGTTCGGGATGGTCTTGGCTTGACTTGACTTATCACACCGACGAGAGCTGCAGGTGTCTGAGGGGGCGGGTTCTAAAAGAGACCGTAGCCAAACGCCGTCAAGTCGGACAACAAAGTCAACGTGACTATAGTGCTCAAGCGATAGAACACAGCAGCAAACCAAAGAGGATATGTTATATATATATATATATACACACACACACACACACACACACACACACACACACACACACACACACACACACACACACACACACACACACACACACACACACGCAAGGCAACATTTTTTCAGTATATTTTCCAGTATATTTGTATTATCATTCTATGTTTGTATTAACCAGACCTCACATCATATAAATAGGCCTACTCACAGCACAATGCACGGAACTTTAGATCAAGCCATGACATCAGAGCGACCAAAATAAAAAGTATCATTTCACCACAAGGTGGCCGCCGAGTGGGGACCTGAACACACGTCATTGAACTTTTAACCAATGAGAACCATTCCGCTGTAGCGGAGGTGTGGACAAGCCGGTTGCAGCCGCCGTAGACCGCGCTGCCAAGCGGCGCAATAAGCGGCTCTTAAAAACTTGTTCCCGCGATGTTTTGGGTCACGTGATATGGTCGCGACCCTGTGACGTCTTTGCAGTCGGCTGCTAAGTCGGACACAATTCTAGCCATCATGCATCGCTTTCAACCCAATTCGCCTATTGTCCAGTGTGAACCTGACGTCATATACGTCACCTGGCTCCAGATCGTGGCTAAAATTAAATTGCAATACTGTAGCGGCCGACAAATGTGTCCTCCTTTCGCCCGTATTCGGAGGATGCACCGTTACTATCCTTCGCGGCCTCCCATATCCCAAGATGCTTTGCGCGCCGCTGTTCAACCAACAATGGCGGCGAAAGACGGCAGCAGCTCCGGCACCGGCAGCCGGTAAGTAACGGGGTTTTGCTTAACGTCGGACGTTCAAGGGGCCTTAAATCACATTTGAGTGTTAAAATGCGTGAAGTTAATAATGCTAATACGTGTAGCCACCGGAGTGTAGGGCCAGCTACGTGATGTAGCTTAAGGCTATTGATACGAGGAGCTCAGTTAACGTAAGCCTTTAAACGTAACGTAAGCCTAAAACCCTTCACTTTCAAATGTTACAAGCTCCGATGGTAACTTATATCTTATTGTAACCGTGGAGCTGTTAATTTGTTCTCGTTGTAAGTTGTGTAGGCTACAGTCCGCTCCTCTCGCAGCTGAACATATAACGTTAACGATGGGTTGTGAGCCCCGCTGTATTTCTAGGCTGTAAAACTGTAAACGTTTGGATTGAATACAGAGCTGACCGTAGGATCATTATTACTGTTAATATCGTTATTATATCGTACAATCATTTTGCATGTTTACATAACAGGAAATGTAATATACATGTCGTTTTGTTGTAGAGAGCAAGGAGCAGACTGAGGATTTGATCAAACTCCGGATCCGGGATGAGAACGACCACCTGTTGAGGCCAAGAACACAGGGCCACCGACAGCAGCAAGAAAGAGGAAAACGGATGACTTGCTGGATTTGATCAGGGAGGACATGAAGTTACAGAGGGAGAGCAAGGAAAGGAGAGAGAGAGAGGATGGAGAGACTTTTTAGTTTATTGGAGAGAATGGTTGAGAGGCGTTGAATTTTTTGGGGGGTGGTGGATGTTTATTTCTCTTCGATTAAGTTCTGTGTTGATTTGTAATTTAAATTGTTAATTAAAAATATTGTATTGTACCATTTTCTTTTCCAAATATTGTATAAAGTTAAATAAAAATCCTATAACCTTGTAACATTATCTGTTCCATTTCTTATTTACAACTAAAGTCAACTTTTGAACTGCTTTTCAGTGACAAGAAAATCATTTATTTTTTGTGTAATTAACAAATATTTACAAAGTTACAATAACTATTGATAAGTGGGTGTTCTTAACATGTAGAACTATTTACAAAAGATCAGCAGAAATAACTATTTACAGAGAACATATATACAGTATTAACTGAGCAGGAGTCCCTGGTGGTGCTGCTGGACTGGATGGGATGCTACAAGAAGGACCCTGGACTCTTCTGGCTCTGAGTGGGACATCATCTGGGAGGTGGGGGGTGAAGGATGCATGTCTCCACTGTCCACCACATCGCCCATCATCGGGGTTTGCAGGGCTGATGCAATCGACCGATGCCATGTCACTAAAATGTTTAAAAGAGAGGCAAGAATAAAATATTGAATTAAGTCAGGGTTATTTACAGGGCTCGTACACATTTTACTATTCAATTTAATCCCTTTATAAGCCAAGCATTTCAACTAAAATTCAAGCACTTTTCAGACCTTAAAAAACAGCATTAAAATTACAGCATTTTCAAAGATTTTACATTTTAAGCACCTGTACGAACCCTGTATTAAGTCTTATGGTTAAATGACATTATCCATGTCAATCTATACTTAATATGGCTTGTCACTTAGCAGTATCATTTATTAACGGGTATATTAATTACCACGTACTACGCTAGCTATGTATGAACATTAATATGGGTTAAAATAACGGCTTTAACGTTACCTCCCCACGGCTCTCTCCCAGTCGGAGATAAACAAGCCGCCGGTGTCGCCGCAGCCGCCTCTCCTCTTGCTCAAAAAAATAAAAATTAAATTAAATTAAAAGAAAAAAAAAAAAAAATATATATATATATTAAAAACTCTCCATCATGTTCGTCTGTCGTATTTTTGTTTTGACTGGTGTTTTTCTCGGGCTTGGCCGGCAGAAGTGATGACGTCGCGACGCAATCAGGAAATGCTCCGTAGGTTAGACCGTCCCATTTACCGACGGTTGACCCAGCCTTCGGAGGAGTCTCCGAAGGTGTCGCCTCCGTAGACCGCGAAGGCTGGGTCCTCCGAAGGCTGCAGACCCTGAATTGGGACACAGCTATTGTCTATGTGAAAAGCCGTGCAATGCATTCTGGTAGCGTTGCGGCGAATGTCGAGAGACGGCGCGCGAGTTGGCCGCACCACATTTGCCTAAAGTTGAGGTCGAATCTACTTTATGCTAATCAGAGGCGCCGGGCTCGACTCGCCGTCTCCGGAACGCTCGCGAACGCTCGCAAAAATCTGTTGTTTAAAGGACAGCGCCTGTCAATCATCCTCTAGTGGCAGTCCACCAAGCGTGCAATACTGGGAAGCGGCGCGTCCACACGCGTTTAAAATCGCCCCTGTGGACACGCACCTGGAGACGAGGAGGAGACGAGGCGTGGACTGGGATTAATACAGCTGATTCAGATCTTCACCAATCAAATGAGCTCCTCTCCTCTCCTTTAATGCCTTAGGGGAGGTTCAGTGCAAGATCCGTCACTTGACAGCCCGATGACAGAAGCAGCGCCGCCGCTCCCACCACGCGCATCACGCGCTGTGCGCGCGTATCATAATAATAACAATGCCGATATTATAAAAAACAGGAGAGAGAGAGGGAGATGTTTTGGTCCGAGAGGCTGAGTTTCCGTTACGCCAGGTTCACACTGGACGCGGAAGCGCCGCGAATAGACGCGTAGCGGAGCCCGCTTCCATTCGGCGCCCCTGTTAAGCTATGGTGTCGTTCAAGGTGCGTGTCCACAGGCAGCGGTGTTTCCCCGCGTCCCATTCATTGTCTATATGTCTTTTCACATAGACAATGAATGGGACGCGGGGAAACACCGCTGCCTGTGGACACGCACCTTCACACTGGACGCGGAGCGCCGCGAATACGCGCGGCCCTCCCGCGCCGTGAAGCGATCGTTTCGGCGTCTGCTCTATTTTTTGCGCGTGCCGCGAGTGAACGCGTCAATTCTGGCAGGAAATCACACAGAGAAACAGGAGACAATCCGGTAAATTTTCAAAATAAAAGCAATTTTCAAAATAAAATACCGCGATTGACAAACGCGATCATATTTGTGTATCTAAACTCGCACTGTCGGAAACAGGAAGAGACAATACATTAATAAATGTGAGTACATAAAAAAATGTGTATTTCAACGGAATATCTGCACTACTACTGTCTACTACCATACACACTCTCTGTCTGTATGTGTGTGTGTGTTCATCAATCTCTGGCACCAGAATTTCTTTCGGGATTATTAAAATGTGACACAAGCCACGCAGTTAAGGAGCAGCTGCACTTCATACACATTTGAAATAACAAATATTTGGATGGAAGTCAAAATCCAGCAGGGCATCTCACATTTCCAAAATGTGTCGCAGAAGTGGGCCGTGGCAAATTACCGACAAAAGGCCTGCTCGCTGCGTTGTTGGCGCCGCCGCCACATTTTCCGGAATAATTGGACGCTTCGTGTTACCAGAGTTTGTCTTGTTAGTGTGAAATGTCAGTGGGGGGGTGGAGAACCCCCTAACCTGGATCTAATGAGTTTATGGATTTCAGGTCTAATTGGGGGACGGAGGCTTTGAGCACAGTCGAGTATACTTTGGACCAGACAGCATTGGTGAGGGAATTGCTCAGAAACCTCGTCTTTTTTTTTGCTTTCGTGTCAATATGAAAAAAAAGCTTTTATTTTGTAATCTTACAAATCAACACGACAAAAAGACGGGGAAGAAGTTATGAAGCTAGCCCGGAGCGACTCTCTGCCGTCTGACTGCAACGGCATGTCTGTAGATATAAATAGTAGAGTTGTTCCAAAAAAAAAAAAAAAAAAAAAAAAATCACAGCGAGTTCGTGTTCGGAAGTCCGGAGGGATTTCCGCAAAGACTTTGTTTGCTGCCTAATTACCACACTGATCCACGTACACCGTTCCAGCTTTTCATTACAATTCAATGAGTGCTGTCTACGTATCATATGATGGATAAGAAATGTAGACACAGATTGGTTTGAATCTCTTAACCCCTAATTTCCTCTTTTATATAACCCAGGCTTTGTCCGTTGTGGCAATATCTAGTAGGGGTGGACAAAAAAAAATGTATTCATGTAAAAATCTACAATTCTAAATCGATTCATAACATCCAAAAATCGAAGGATTAAATCTTTGGTCTTTGTGTATTCACATTATTGTAATCAGTCTTTTTCAGAAAAATCGTATCCTCTTGTTACCATAATTTTGCTACCTGCCTTTATTTGCTTATGATCTTATCATAAAGCAATACCCACCCTAAAGGTGCAGTAAAAACGGGATTGGCAGAATTTCTAATTGCGGCTCTCAACTTGGTGACGGCTGAGCCGGCATCTTGCAGCTAACGGTGCTCACAGGTTGCGTGAAACCTACACACCAATGGTCGACGTCATGACGATTACTTCTTAGTCTTCGGGTTTTGGAGTTATCAATTAACATGCAAGCTCTATACAGACGTCCTGCCCCAAACCCGGGTTCGAACCCGGACCACCATCTGGCTGTGAGGTAACAATGCTAATCACCACACCACCAAGCTAGCAACATGATATCTTGACTTTTTTAGAGGGGCATTGCTTTAATCGTGAGTCTGACATAAGAAACACTGAACTAAGTAGTCTCCACCGTCCACAAGGCCCCCCAAGGGACGTAAAGACTTCTTCAAGTTCACAAACCACATCTAGATGGGCAAAAACCCATGACCCTTCCTTCCAAAACCAAGTATGGTTCCGTTCTGCCCTCTAAAAACTTTATTGGTAAATGATACTAATACTATCTATTCATGAAGCTCCTCCAGTTCATAAATCCAGTTAAAGTCTGACAAGCAGCCGAGGTGATTCGGCCATTTGAAATTCTCCTCCAGTTTATCCTTCGTTACGAACCGTGACACTTTCGGGGCCTGAAGCAATCAGCTACATCGCTATTTACATCGGGATGATAAGTTCTTTAACTCAACGTGGCCGATCGGTATCAGCTGCGATTCCCCAGCTGACGTTCGGTCCGGGTGAGATATCGGCAATCACCATTTTAAATGAGGGAAGGTGATATGAAATGCTAATTCGGCAACGGGGATCAATACCCTTCACCCAGGGGGAATGAAGTCCAGCAGAGTACCCGGTACAGACTGTTGTCCTTGAGCGCTCGGTGTAAAGCAGTCCACTGAGAAGCTACCATTATGTGTTTCTCTAATTGGCTGGCTGTATCCCAGGGATTTTAAAGGGACAGTACACCTGAAAATCCCAAATACATATTTTCCTTTTTGTGTGCTAACAATCAAGATTCTTTGCTGCCTAGTTTCAGAGATAGCAGTAGTAGAGAGTATAGAGAGATTGCCCCTTCCAGTGGTTTACCAAGGGACCTTATTTCGGAGAAAATTTGTATGTATGGTACCCAAAATTAACTATTAAGCTGTGATTTAATAGCAATAACCGATGAAAAGGATGCTGAAACGACTTTACAAATCAATTAATGTGTTTTAGTCAGGTTTTAAAGGAAAGGGATCCTTTTTAATTAATTTCTACGTCCAGGAATTGATTTCTATCACTTGTTGGTCTTTTGAGCCAACGCCATTGTGTCACACTAGCGTCGGGATCAACTCTGCAGTGAGTTCCCCTCCAGCCGGCGGGGGGTTTGGAGAAGTCAGGCGAAATTAACATTTTTTCTTTAGAGACCCAGATGTCGTCCTGCGCTCCATCCTCGCCTCTGGTCGCTGATAACAATGGGAACCATTCGTGGAGGACACATTTAGAACAGCAGCTAAGGGGGTCTGAGTCACATCTATTCATGTGGGTTCTTTCCTCTCCGTTAAAGATGGAGAGGTCGGCCCCGAGGGACGAATTCTAGAGCTAAAAGACGTCACATGTTGAAGATAGTCCTCCGAATGATTCTTGTTTGAAGGCAGAAAAAAAACTTTGAGACGCTTTGAGACATAGATTACACCCTTCTTTGCTGAGCCGTTTGACATATGTGATTACTAGAAGCTGAAGCTCACCAGCGCCATCCATAATTTTGTCATTTTGTTTCCTTATTGTCTCCATTTTCATAGAAGTCTAAAAAGTAGCACCGCCCTTAAAGAACCCCCTGCTTTCTGGTCTGGTGGACTCTAAATGGACCTGTCGATCAGCAGGTAAGCCCCGCCCCCTAAAGCATCCCCTGCTTTCTGGTCTGTTGGACTCTAAATGGACTATAATGGAACATCGTGCTGGATTGAAGAGACTTGAAACTAGAGATTGAGACAAAACTTTTTTTTTACAATATTAATGTTTTTCATAGACTTCCATGCAATCTGACTTCTAGAGAGAATGCAAGTTTAAGGCGCTTTAGCCTTGGCTTCTTTTTTCTGAACTGGAGGTCGTCACCTGCTATAAAACGAATGTTTGTTTAGGCAAATAAATGTCTGTTCCAAAGATTCTTTACACAATCCCTCCGCATGAGTCAGCGTTGCCGTGGTAACAGGCGGGGTGTTGATGAGGACACACATTGGGTAGCACTGCGTGGCAATTAGCACATGACCTGAGCTGTTATTTACTCTGCCTCCGAGCTGCCCTCGCTTCACTCCCTGTGTGCCGGATGCTGACAATCCACAGGCTGCATGTGAATTTGGAAGCAACAAATAATCGATGAACTCCCATGAGACCGAGCCTGCAGGTGCCGCTACACCAAGAACACCGAGACCCAAATCCACTTAAAGAGGTTGGAATGGCAGTCGGTTTCATCATAATAATGTCAAAAAAAATGTTTTTTTTTTATTGTGTTAAAATGTGATTACAGGTTACAAGTTTTGATGTGTCTAAGCTTTGGATTGGTTCAGTTTACATTTACATTTAGGTCATTTAGCTTTTGTCCAAAGCAACTTACAATAAGTACATTTGTCAAAAGAAGGAAACAAAGAAACCACAACGTATCACTGCTGAGTTTACCTGATTCACTGCTCAGTTGTAGGAAGTGGCAGCTTTCTCTTGTATGTTCTAAGTCTTTATTTTGGCTATTTCGCTTCCTTAAAAAGTCTTTATTCTGACTGGCTGAAGGACTAATTGGGGAACAAGACACAGGTGGGCAAACATGAGGGCAGGCTGGATCTGCAACTCACTCCTAATATAACCTCTCTGACTGATTGATTGCTGTCACCTGGCTGATTGCAAAGGGCTCTTTTGAAGAGGTTGGCATCATCATAAATCATTCATAGCATACAACATTTTATTACTAAAAACATGGAGAAAATAGACTTTTTAAAAAAAATGGGAACATTGACGGAGATAAAATGAGATCCATAATTCCATCTCTTAAAACCCTTTGACTCAAACGTGTTAATAAGATGAAACTATCATTTCAAACCATCTAATATTCAGATTTATGTTCCTGACATTTTCAGAAAAAAATAATAAACGCAATATTAAAAAAATGAAACTGTTATTAACCGTTAACTTTCATGGTGATAGCCCTAACTACCTGAAGTGTCTTTAAAATGTATGGAAGGCCATTTTCATAGCCAGAAATCTCCACTACATACACTAGCCATTTTAATTCCCATTCATATTCTAAAGTTTTAACAATGGAGTTTGTTCATACATCATTCATAGCCTAATGTATGGAACATTATATTACTAAAACATTAAAGATATATGAATAGATATCCTCTGTAAAAACATTTTACTCTATATAATATCAATAAAATGAAAGAAAAATGTACCTAGTTTCATCCAATGTTCAAATTTCGGATGTGGACATTTACTCAAATTTGCAGAGAATGCCTCATTTGCATATTTATACATTCATTTTCAGAAAACGTGTAATAGAAAAAAGAATTGTCTCCATGTTAGTCATCAACTGGGGAAGTTTAATGAGGATTTCTTTTAGTTCATTATTTTTTACTTATTCACTGGTAACTTTTAACAATTAACACTCATTTTGCAATAACTGTAAACTTTACATATTACAATACAGTGTATACATGGCCGTAATGTTTTGTATTAATGTTTGTTCTTGACTGCAGTACTTTGCTTTATTCTTTGTAATTATTGAACATCAAGACAAATTCCTTGTATGCGAAATCCTAACTCCTTTCTGATTTGGAGAGCAACTGAAACAGCTGCATCATGGTCTTGTTCTGGCAACCCTGATTTGGGCTGGACAAAAAAACAAAAAAAAACCCAAACCTTGTTAATGGTAAATGTGCATGCCATTTATTGATTCCTCAGAGCGGCTTACTCCTCATCAAATCCTGAACGGGAGTCAGTGTTTCAATATCCTTCAGCTATTTGCTTGTTTTGGTGGCATTAAAGTCGCTGCTCGACTTTGAAAATTGGATTATCATGGTATTTGCTTGACTATAACCTGAGCCAGCGTGTAACAGTGGCGAGACCCAAGTCGACTTATAGGATCAACAACTTAAGGAATTTCACAGCAAATAAGGGGAAGAATACCAGTGTGGTTCCTCGTGTGATAAGGCTTTCTACCCCCCGTCATATTCTTTCAAGCCGTAAGAAACAGAAAAGCTCAGCGTGTTGTAGCGTGACCGATGAAGCTTAAAAGCATGTAGGTTCTCATTTAAATCAGTTCCCCTGGTGCTCTGTCATTAGCTTTCTATTTGCTTCATCCAATCCATCATCGTAATTGTTGTTAGGGTTATAGGGTTTGAAGCCATTAAACTTTTTCAATTTTTACAAATTTGGACTGAAATATGACACAAATACATGTATAAGTTGGACTCATTTCAATTACGTTTTTTGATTTAAGCTGATATTTTCCATATCTTTGAATGGGGCAATTTTCATCTCAATGCTTCAAGTACAGGTTAAAAAAATTCAGAGACGTGGGTTCAAAGACTAGTTCAGTGTTTGCAACAATAAAAAAGGTGAGCCAGAGGGTTCTAGGATGTAATAAGAGCAACTGCAAGACTGCAGCTTAAATATTGGCAGTGATGAGGCGATTGATCACAGGTGTGTCTTGTCAGGTGGCGATCCAGAGGGGGAGTAGCCACGCCCACTGGATACTCAGCAGGGAGATCCCTTACAATACAATACAAGAGCCAGCAGAAATGTAATTAATGTATATACTGTCATTTATACTGTCATTTGTCCTTCAAAGTGATACTTTTTGACTTTATACTTTGAGTATTTTTCAGAGCTTGTACTTTTTTTGTACAGTATAGAACGTCTACTTTTGACACCTTTGGCAATAATACATGCTTGTAGGAACTCAGACATGGACCTCTACAAAATAGGGCCTTGCTGATCCGATATTGATCTCTATTGTAACCCTGGATCTATAGGCCCAGACAGGGACCTCTACCAAAGGGGACCCTGCTGATCCCATACTGATCTCTATTGTAACCCTGGATCTATAGGCCCAGACAGGGACCTCTACCAAAGGGGACCCTGCTGATCCTATAACGCTCACTATAGTAACCCATAGGCCCAGAAAGGGACCTCTACCAATGGAGCCCTGCTGCTCCTATACCGCCCACTAAAGTAACCCTGGATCTGTCCTCATAGAACTACTGTTACAGTATCATAACCTCTGTAAATCGATTTGTGGCCATCGACCAATCAGCGTTTTTGCCTCCAAGAGTCACATTGAAGGATCACCCTGCACACTGATCTGAGAACAGCCCGTGGTGTGCTTGTGTTGTCTGCCTTTTCATATCTTGTTTGTCTCTTGTAATATGCAACAATCAACTAGCCCGGGGACCACAGATGGAAACTCGCCTTTTGCTGCATCTGACAAATTAACATCATATTGATGTTAATTATACGCGCCTTGTCCCCGATGAACACATGAATAACGCAAAAGTAGCATTGCGTGTCCTCTTCTCTCATATACATATGAATGAATATATGATTTAACAGAGTAGAATGAATAAATACATATGGAAATTGCGATTGAAGATAATTAACCATCTTGTACTAAATTAACTAAATATGAGAAAAAAAAGAAACATCCATCTGCTGCCAGATTGGTTTCATCATTCACTTACGCCAAAATCCACGTAGCAAGGAATTAAGAAACCTTTATTAATTACTTATTCACACTTATTAGAAAGTGAGAATCTCATGAGAATTCAATAGTGTGTTACCAAAAATTTATACCACAATATGGAGAGAAAGGAATAATCAAAACATCAAACATTCTTAATTTATGGATTAAACATCTATAAATAAGTAAATGATTCATTTATTTTAATATTTCATTAGGAGATTTGTATGTCAAAAACAACATTACAGAACACCAACACTATGACATCTTGGTAAACAAAATTAATGAAACAATTTTAAAATTAGTCCTTATTAGAAAATGGTAACAATTAATGTTTTACTCTTTTAGATGGCAGATGACTTCACATTAGTCATGGAGTTAGTTAGCTACTAACACTAAACTAAATGAAACGACAAACCTACGACACCTTCTGGAACCTAGCTAAGTTAGCTACGTAGCTAATGAGCTTAGCTAACGGCTGTGTTGGTGGCGTATCGGAAGTAGTTCACCGAGGGGCTCCACATTAAATTAAATGATACCACAACGAACTGAGACTTTCCAGAACATAGCTAAGTTAGCTAGCTAGCTAACAAGCCAAGCTAACGGCTGTGGGGTGACATACATTGCGTGAGACGAGAGATGTAGTTCGTTGAGTGGTTTCACACTCAACTAAATTATATGACGACAAAACTATGACACACTGAGACTTTCTGGAATGTAGCTAAGTTATCTAGCTAGCTAGCGAGCTAAGCTAACGGCTGAGTGGGTGACGTACATTGTGTGAGACGAGAGATGTAGTTCAGTGGGCGGTTTCACACTAAACTATATAATATGGTGAACTAAAACTTTCCGAAACATAGCTGTTAGCTAGCTAGCTAACAAGCCATGCTAATGGCTGCGCCAGTGATGTTGTGTGAGACGAGAGATGTAGTTCAGTGAGCGGTTTCACACTAAACTAAATAATACAGCGAACTGAGACTTTCCGGAACATAGCTAAGTTAGCTAGCTAGCTAGCGAGCCAAGCTAACGGCTGTGTGGGTGACGTACATTGTGTAAGATGAGAGATGTAGTTCACAGAGAGGTTTCACACTAAACTAAATAATACAGTGAACTAAGACTTTCCGGAACATAGCTAAGTTAGCGAGCTAGCTAACAAGCCATGCCCATGCTAATGGCCACGTCAGTGATGTTGTGTTAGACAAGAAATGTCGTTCAGTGAGCGGTTTCACACTCAACTAAATTATATGACGACAAACCTACGATACACTGAGACTTTCTGGAATGTAGCTAAGCTAGCTAGCTAACAAGCCATGCTAATGGTCGTGTCGGTGACATACATTGTGTGAGATGAGACACGTAGTTTAGTGAGCGGTTTCACACTAAACTAAATAATAAGGCAAACTGAGACTTTCCTGAACATAGCTGAGTTAGCTAGCTAACTAGCGAGCCAAGCTAACAACTGTGTGGGTGACGTACATTGTGTGAGACGAGAGATGTAGTTCAGTGGGCGGTTTCACACTTAACTAAATGATACGATGACAAACTTTGACTTTTTGGAAAAATGTTCTTTTAAATTGACAAATATCACAATTTAAAGCAGAACATTTCAAACAGGATAAAAAATGTTTCTTATGCCATTGGCTACTGTGTATTTTAATTCTGAAATATGCTTCCATGGGGAACGCATCATCTGGTGCACACGTTTA
Source organism: Chelidonichthys spinosus (assembly GCA_029853015.1). Taxonomy (NCBI): domain Eukaryota; kingdom Metazoa; phylum Chordata; class Actinopteri; order Perciformes; family Triglidae; genus Chelidonichthys; species Chelidonichthys spinosus. The sequence goes on from CM056844.1 coordinate 8,512,211, forward strand.
AGATGTTTTAACCTGCTACCACAGTAACCATTTAACAATTAGAGAAGGAAACTTGAGGGTTGATTGTGATGTCATCAGTCTACATCGACTCACACATTCCAGGCGGGAGCATCATTCTGTCCTGTTTAAAAGTCGAGGTTGTCAAGGGTTGTGTTGCATGATGTGACATCATTAACCCTCAGACGCCTCCTCTAATGGGTTTCATATGCACTCATCATCCTCATGGGCCTGGATAATTACTGGGCTTGAGATGACGTTTTGATCCCACCAAAGAGAATGACTGCTAATAGGGTTTTACTTTGTAGGTATAATAAGTAGTCACATGGCATATTAGCATTAAAAACAATTAGTGCTTGAAACTCGGGACTCCTCTAAGGTCCAACAGTTCAACAGTGGCAGAGAGAGAGAGAGTGCAGCGGTGGTCGAATGAGCCAATGGAGTGAATGAAGTGGGGACCAGCATAAGTGAGAAATAAAGCGTGAATCCGCCACCATGCGTGGATGTGAACAAGGCGACAACCTCCGGTTCGGAAAAGTGAAGCCAAAGCTGAAGCACCTTAAACTGTCATTCTCTCCACTGTCCACAAGTCTATGAGAAAATTACCCTACTTCTCTCTAGATTTATTATCTCAGGGGATGCTTTAGGGGCGGGGCTACCTTGGGATTGACATGTAGCTAGCATGCTACCGATGCTAGTTCACTGCTAAGATGACTTTAAAATTTAGCTGTAAATTTGGCCTTGAATTATAAAGCTAACTTTGTTAGCAGCTTCACACCAGAATCCAGATGGATCCAGATCCAGTCAGTCTGCCACTTTTGTCCGTCAGATCCACCCGTCGCTCCTCCACAATCCAAATATGGTCACTTCCTATACTGGATGCAAAAACTTAAACTTGCATAGTTGATTTATATTTTTAGAACATAAAACCAAAACAATGAGCTGAAAGAGGCTAAAAAATAAAGCAAAACTTTATAATTTGAGACATTATGATTTGTCTTTTTTGTATTAATTGGCACTCAAGCGACAACACACATTTAAATTCAACAGCATTTCGGTCAGATGTATAAACAAAGTGCTGGAAAAAAAAAAAAAACACATGGGAAGCCAAAGGTGTGCTACGTCAACAAATCATCGTGTCTGTGGAACGTCTCATTAAAAAAAGCCCAAATGGCTCCATTTAAATGGGTCTGTAACACGTAGATAATGCTTGTGTTCCCCCAGCAGACCATCATTAATCTACAGTAAACACCAGGCCGCTCTGTGAGCACACAGCCGGGTCAGCCTAATCCTTCATTTTCTTCTGCTGACGCTGATTTACACTGAAAAGAGCAGCCTCCCACACGCCGAGGTGTGGATTAAGCAAATATTAAAGTTCCCGAAGCAGGGAGGGCGAAGCAGGGGCCACGGATTTACGCTATTTACACCAATCAATGGAGTGAGTGCTGCCCGTGTGTGGAAGCAAACACAGTGCAGGCAATAATGAGTGTGATGGAATTATTTTCAAGTGTTACTCGGGAGGAATCGCAGACACAGTGGGCCTCATTTATCAAACGAACGTACGACCGAAAACCGTGCGTACGACCATTTCCACGCAAACTTCGGCATTTATCAATTTGGACGTAAGCGGAAGCTGCGATCAGATCTCACGTCAGGTCTGAGCTCGTGTACGCAAATTCGAGTCTGTGGATTTGCGGTGCAGCACAGCAAAATCTGGCGTAAAATAATGAACAAACCTCAGCTGTCATTAAGCATAAGCAGTCACATATTTAGAACAGATCAAAACGGATTATTAAAACGAAAACATTTCTTTTAAAGCCCATGTTTTTACTGATACCACTTTCAAAAATTAAACAATGGGATAAATAGCCTAAGATGACAACTAATTATTACACATTAAAATGTGAAAGAATCATAAATACAAGCAGAAATGTGTGTTTGCAAATTAACTAAAGGCAACAATGTGTAATTGTTTTTGTTTTTGTCCGATGGGTGTGACAGAACTGGAACAAAAATGAAAGCACCTGTTGAGATAATCATCGTTCCACTGTGGTTGGTCAGATGTTTATTCATTCCCCTATTTAAACAGATGCTTTGACAGTTATCAAGTCTTGATGATGGCAGACTTGCTTATTTTGGAGGAACAATACGCGCGTGTCAGACGTGAGCGCGTTTTCAGGGACCGCAGGGATCTCTGTGTCACCTCCACCACTTATGCCACAGATCGACTCCGACCCAATTAAGGAGGCAATTTTTTCCTCCGTCCCCGTCAAGATCAGGCTGGAGTCTGGTTGGCCTCCTCCAGTCTGCCTGATGCTGCGTTTAAACGCAGCAAAGCGTTTCTTGGTGGCCAGCTTCATATCCGACCATTTTTTCTTGACCTAAATGTAAAGAATGGTTTTGATCAGTTAGCAGACATAAGCTTTTAGGCTGCGGATGAAAAGATTCATTTAAGTCGTTAGGCATGGGTTAAGTTATTGAGAATTATATTCAAACCTCAGCTGGAGTCCGTTCCTCTGCGGCAACGCTGTTGACTGCCTCCGATATCTTTTTCCAGACAGCGTTTTTGTGAGCCCCTTTTATGCCACCCTTCAGGCTGCCAAAAAGCACTGTCTTGTTGTGTTCCACCTCCGATGTCAGGATGCCGATCTCCGTGTCAGAAAAGTTTCTTTTCTTACCCATGTTTCGTCTCTCCATGTTTGACCTCAGTGGGCGAGGCCTCCGAAACAGGAATATTTATGGGCGTAACATGTTAATGACGATCGAATTCAGCCGCCGCATTTATCAAGGCCCGCTCATTCGTACGCTGAGATTGGTCGGATACGAACGTTTCATAAATCGCACGTGTGTCCTGTCGTAAGACCAAATCTGCGCTCAGATCTGCGCCCGTTTTCACGCAAGATTGATAAATGAGGCCCATTGGGAGTATCCACCGCGTGATTCTAATGGGTTGTAACGATGGCAGCTGGATGGACTTATGAAGAAACCTACGACACAGTTTCTTTGTCTTTCAAGACCTTGGATTAGTCCGTTTCAAAATCCCTGTTGGGACTGAATTGGATGGTGAACCAGGCGGCATCCCCCGGTTTTGAAAAGTGAAGCCAAGGCTGAAGTTGACTACGTCTCTCTTGATTATCTTAGTGAACATTGTAAACATTTATGGTCTCAATCTCTAGTTTCAAGTCTTCAATCCAGCATGATGTTCATTTGCTACCTTGTGATTGACAGGTCGCAACCGCCACCGTCGCTACCACGCAACCAAAGCCAGACGGATCCAGACGGATCCAGATATCCAATCAAATCGTTCGTCAGATCCACCCATCGCTCCTCCACAGTCCAAATATGGTCATTTCCATGGTCATGTGCGTGTGTGAGATTGCTCAAAATGGACTTGAAAAGGGATGAGGCCCGAGAGAATGATGCTTACTGGTGTTAGGTTCTTCGCCTCACTTGCCTTGAGTGTTTGTATGGGGTTCTAATGAGGATTATATTGGGTGTGAACACGGCCTCTGTGTGAATCGCGTAAGAACATGTTGTGTGCCAGAGCCCCAGATAGTAATTAGATGATGAAAGGGTTGACCGCTGAAAGCTCGGCCAGACAGTTTTCAAGAAGTGTTGCGAGGGTGTTTTTCTGGAAGGACGTGTGATTTCATCAAAATGGAACGTGTTGTTTGACAAAACTTCTTAAAATCCTCAATTCCTGTTTTTTTTTTAGCCTTATTTGTAAGACCGCTCTGACTCTTGTGTTTGTCAGATCCACCCGTCCCTCCTCCTCAGTCCAAATATGGTCACTTCCTTCACTGTTTGCAAAATAATTCAAGATGGTGACGGCCAAAGTCAAAGATGGTGATGGCCAAAATCCAAGATGGTGACGGCCAAAACCAAGTGCTCCTCCGCCGTCCAAATATGGTCACTTCCCTTACTGATGGTAAAGGGGAAAATCCAAGATGGTGACGGCCAAAATGTCGAACTTGAGGCCTTCAAAATGACAAACCAAACATCATGACTATGTCCACTTCTTACAGTCTAAAATTGGGACAAAATATTCAAGATCTGATCTTTTTCTTACATCACTTAGGAGTTGGGCCTTGAAACTAAAGATTTATGTTCCAAGCTGGCTACAAAAAAAGAAAAAAGAATACTGGTCCTGGGAGAACCCATTGTGTTCTGGCTGCAGACACATTGACAGGATGTCTGTTTCTGCCACAAAGAGGCCCGGTGAGACGAGAGACCTCTGTAATCCAGCTGCATTAAAACAAGCTGCAGGGGGAGGAAGGCCATGATTACATTTGTTAGTCCGAGACAGACCCTTTACATTTTTTGTGGGTAACCCAATTTCGTCTGCGTCTGCCGGAGCCACGAGAGCACCGGCTCCCTTTCGCTGCTGTCATCCAGCCGGTCGCCATAAATCATGTGTGCTGTTCCATCAGGCGGCGGGGCCAACATAACATCCAGGGCGCTGACCTCCACGTCCTACATGCTAAAGGTTTCCATCAGCTGGGGGATGCTCTCTTGTTTCCCCGCTGCAGCGTATACAGGCCCGGAGCTGTATATATGTCATGATTTTTATTGGTGACCGGCTGGTGTTGGATGAACAACGATTTAAAGATTAATTCAGTTTTGCCATCATTTTCATTGTTGTACTTTTCAGCGATGTGGGTTGTAAATCTGTCAATCTGCATGTGTGATTTGGTTACACGGGCTAAAGTGGTGGGTCGATAATGGACTGGATCTGGCACTATAAGTGAGTGAAAAGCTCCAGAACCGTCTGTGAAATTGGGAAATTACTCAGAAATTTTTCTTAAATAGTTTGAATGGCCATTGTGCGGGTAGTAGTATTGCTTTGTCACAATTTTGATACATTTGAATGCACTGCATATATTTGATACACTTCAAATTCAATTGAGTTTGTTAATCTGGAGCAAAATCGCAAATTTGCCTCAGAGGGCTTTACAAAACGACCCTCCATCGGATACGGAAAAAAAAACAAACTGAATGTTTGCTCAAATACAATAACTAAATGATAAGCTACAAACCATAAACCATGAGGCCATTTAAAGGATATAAACTATATTCTGGGACTATTGAGCTAAAGTGGTGGGTCGATAATGGACTGGATCTGGCACTATAATTGAGTGAAAAGCTCCAGAACCGTCTGTGAAATTGGGAAATTACTAAGAAATTTTTCTTAAATAGTTTGAATGGCCATTGTGCGGGTAGTAGTATTGCTTTGTCACAATTTTTGATACATTTGAATGCACTGCACATATTTGATACACTTCAAATTCAATTGAGTTTGTTAATCTGGAGCAAAATCGCAAATTTGCCTCAGAGGGCTTTATAAAACGACCCTCCATCGGATACGAAAAAAAACAAACTGAATGTTTGCTCAAATACAATAACTAAATGATAAGCTACAAACCATAAACCATGAGGCCATTTAAAGGATATAAACAATATACTGGGACTATTGAGCACAAGGACCAGTTGCCATTAATCCGCTGACGAGCAAGATAATGGGAAACTCCGCTGGTAACGCACAACTCCATGAAGAGATCGCAAGTTTGAGTTCAAACCAAACGATTGGCACCTGGGGGGGATTCAGGTAGACCATGTATCCAGGCTTCAAGCCTTCCATAAGGGCCAACCAATTAAGGGCTAATTGGTTGTTAGCCAATAGGGCACCAGTTGTGTGACGTCACATTTCACACCTCGGTGAGAGGTAGAACAAGATGGAGGTTTTGGGGGTTTGTAGTTCATTTATCTCCTTTGTCCCTTTGTTCTGTCCGCATGTAGGCCGCTCTCTGTTCTTCTTAGTGAGGTCCCAACACATTTAAAGTACAGTTATAACTGAATTAATGGAAATACAATATTAATGTATATTGTAAGTATTTGTTGCTCTTTCAAATGACAGTTGTAAATAACCTTTGAGTGACAACCGAAGAATGCTACCCTTCCCGAGCGCCTCATGATGCCGTTGGAAGGTGTCGACAACCCTTACGACTCACGGAGGAAGTTCCCAAACAGAGAAAGAAGTGAGTATATTGTGAAATTAACTTTTTTTTAATGCTACCTCCCTCCTAGCACTCCTGCTAACATTGCTCACTAGTATTACTGCAAAATCAAACAACTTACAATATATACATTACATACATTACAATATATGATAGATTAGTCAAAAGTCCAAAGTTGTGGTTTGTTAAGCCAGTCCGCAAGACGATAGGCAAATTACTTTTAAAACGTTTGTTTTGGCAATGCCGTTCAGATCCATCAGAGCTAGGCTATGCTAACACTAGCCGCTATGTAAAACACAGAAAATTAGGTTATTTCGGCATAAATATGACGTCAACTTTGTTCCTACCATAGTGAGTCTCTGATTTGTACTCATAGTTTGGTTTGGGTCTCTGTACAAAACATAACATTCCATTGACCACAGACCGCTACGATATATTTTGCTAAAAACAAATGTGATTTGTGGCATTCATGCTCGGGCATATCTCGCACTATGTGCGAGATACGGTGAAGAGGTTTCACAGACGTAGCACACCGATACAACAGGAGATCGCCGCCCCGCGCAGTCACCTGTTTGCCTGCAGAAGGAAGAACACAACTGTTCCTTCATCCAAGCTACCAGCAAGAAGGATAACCTCTGAGTCAGCAAATCGCCACACTGCGCGATTCTTTTGTTTGCCTGCAGAAGTAAGGAACACAAACTGTTTTCTTCAGCCCAGATGATCAGCGAGAAAGATAAGCCCCGCTCTCATCTGGATTCAACCGACACGTCGCACCCTACAGCTGCACGAGGACTTGCGAACCACAGCTGTCGCTGCCGCGTCAAGAAGCGCTGCCACCGCATAGGACGGACTCAAGCACATCTTACGACAAAAGTAAGAGGCTATTGCCTGGGCAGAGGCAGAGATTCGATAGTGTAGGATATGCGTGTAATCCTTGTTAACATGTTTTAAGTTTTGATCACGGACCGCCGAGTCCGTTGCTTTCTGTATTGTTGTATTCGAATGCTGATTGTGTACCCACGCCGCTGGGTTTTATTTCTGTAGTGTGTGGCCTGTAATATATTGACGAGGCGTGGCCACGACTTCAGGTTAACTGGACTTTATTTAAAGTTTCAGCCGAGCAACAAACATACAGACCGGCGTATCTATAACGATAGAATCCCCTTAGGCTTTGCGACACTGCCGTTAAATGTAAGCGGTCTACTATCAGTTAAAGGGCCAGTTCATTCACAAGCTCCCGTGTGATAGTAATACGCCTACTGAACCTTCGTGTATTTCGCGTGCATTCTCTCCCTCTCTTTGTTTCCTGCTAACACACACACGCACACATACCCCCCCCCCCCCCAGCGGTTTCGTCCCTGAACGCTGTGAGGAATAGCTCCACCTCTTTTCTCTCCCCACACACACACACACACACACACACACACACACACACACACACACACACTCCACGTGTGTCTCTTCCTTTGTTTAGCTTAACTTTGTGTGTATTTAGGTAGTTAGGTAATAAGGCTTTGTTAATTGTAGTGTTATTGATTGTGATTGTTCTGCCCTCTACCCCCAGTGCCTTGGCAGGGTCGACAGATTGAGTAAACTCCTCTCCCAGAAATCACGCAGACTAACAGTTGCAGTTCACTCTTTATGACGAGTTGAAGTAGAAGTAAAACTGGTGAAATGAAAATACAACATTTCAGTACGAGCAAAACAGAATGCTACAAAATTAGCCAAACCGCTAAGGTAGCTTGCTAACCTGATATCCATAACAAATTTGTTTACAGTTTCCTTAATCTCATCACACAAAACATCTTAGTCATTAACATATGCCATACAGTCGTAAACATACCAACGGTGCTTTCTAGAGCCAACTTGAAACCAGTGAAGGAGTTGAGAAGACAAGTGCGGTGCACCATGTTTTCCAATCGAGTGTCCTGTAGTGGAGTCCAAAGCATATCAGACGCATTTCGATCACTTCACTAATTTCGCCACTAGATGGGGTCAGAGGACAATGAATAAACATAAAAACTGAATTTTCACAGGGGAAAACATACATGTAACAGAACAGTGATCATTATTACTGATTATAACCAGCAGTCTCTTGTGCTTGTTGTGTATACGTCACTGGATGACAGCAGGTTGTGAAGGCTAGTGCTCGAATTTCATGCCTTTTTAATTGTTCGAGTGTTTTCTACTTCCATGCCAATGATCACTATGATTGGCATGTGAGTATAAAACCCCTTTATATTGAGACTGAGTACAGTTTTCGGTTATCTTTTCCCTGATTCCAGGGTGGTGCCCTGTATATGTATGATTATATCATAATAATATATTAAATATAATTATAATATAATATAATTAATATAATAATCATATTGACATTAATAATTATCTGTTGATAACCAAATCTGCTCCTGCTACTACCCCAACAAATGCAAGGACTTCTGGAAACATGGCCCCCACTCCATTGTGTCCAATGGAAACCCAGGTTTTTCATGCCACTAATTATCTTATTCAATTAGAAAATTCCACAGACTGTTCAACCTAATGGAATATGGACCCTCAGAATACTTTAATTAAATCACACCAAGATGGTTGACAAGCTGGGGAAGATATTGCAATGGTGAGCTTTAGGATTGGCTCTGAGCCTGAAAAATGATTTTTAATATTCTGCTCCAGATGCTTCCGCTGAAGGGCCAAAAATCAAACCTTCTACTTCTTTCGTTAGCTTGAACATGAACTTCCTCAAAACACGAAACCTTTTTTGGCACCACTGATCAAACAAACAAACAATCCGGCTAATTGCTTTGGCCGTACCAAAAAATGCTTAACAATAAAAAAAGATGAACTTGTTGCTCGGCCATCAGAGCTGGGGTCGCACGGTTGGACGAGATCCACCAGCAACAGCTGAGAACACAAGATGTCGCTACATCTGCTCAACGGAGTAATTACGCTTACGCATCCGTCCTCAGACTTCCCTCATTTCGTCCCTCCCCCTCTCTGCTCTCCCGGTCCACATTATCGACTGTAAACATTTTTAATTGATTGGCATCGGTTTGATGTTGTGAGGAGAAAACGGGCGAGTGAAGAGAAATGAGGACATTAGAGGCAGCCAGCTGCTCCCACCAAACCCCCCCGCGAGCCCCCAGCTTCCAGCATTAGTCCGGCCGGGGTGCTGCTGGCCAGTCCATTACACACAAATGAAGCTCATACCATGGACCGGATCAAAGTCCACGAATTGCAGACAACATATTTGTCGAATTAAAGTACAAACGAGTGAATGGAGGGAAGAGCCAGCATGCACCTTGAGCAAAGTCATGAATCTTATTCTCACATCTGTATTGGAAAATAATGTTGGAATAATGAGTGTTTGACAACCTTTGGGAGGGCATCGACAAATTTGTAAGATTTTTCCTTGCAACCGTGTTGTTCCATTGCGCTTACAGCGATAATTTCTTATGGCCACGTCAGGTTAACGAACAAAACATGCGACAAAACAATGGGACACTACCATTAGCCACCTGGTGAAAGTCCTGTTTTTTTTTTTTTTTACCCGTCCACCACCTGGACCTCCCCCCTACGTGGACTTAATGTGGACTAGTTTGAAACTAATTGTGATACAAGAGCAAACATAATCCAAGCCAAAATACATTTCCCTTGAATCGGAATTAACAGTCCTTGTGTGGGAACGGAATTTTCTGGACCGTTTGGAATCTTGAGGCCTGGTCTTGTTGTGTCAAGGTCTGGTTTTAACCATAAACCAGGGACTGGACTCCGGTCCGGCCAAAACATAACTGAGCCACAATTAGTTATTGATCGTCTGCTGAGCCTTTGCAATGACTAATTAGGGGATCAACCGGGACACAGTTTGACTCTGGGACCACCTAGCCTGTTAATCCAGCTCCAGATAAATGATACGATATTTCAAAAAATATCTGTGGACATGAGTAACAACCTGCTGTCACGAAGCGTTACAGAACACATCAGGGACACGCACTCTTGATTCATTAATACCAGGCTGAACTGTCGTGTTGGCCCAGGTCTCCAAAAAATTCCACTGGCATGAGTCCCATGATGCTTTGCTCATATACATGGGCGACGAGAGATGCGGAAAATCTCTTTGGGCCAGGAACGTCACCCTGCAACTATTGAGCGGGGGATGAACGTGAGTTAAGGACAAATATTTTCCAATGTAAAAAGATGTTTCTGGAGGGCCATTAGCACTACACTGGTCTCTCGCCACCTTAACTGCATATATATTGACTCTCAAGATTTCATATCATCTATTAAGGCGGCAGATACCCAGGGAGTGGGAACGCAATCAACCGGCTTTGCTGCCGAGGTATTTACCTGCATTTTAATTTGCACTCGGGGACAGCCTGGTCACAGCTTCTTTTTTTCCCTGTGTGTTGAAACTCATCACCCCAAACCCCTTCATCTCTTGCCCGCTCCCATTTGGCCCGCTACCTTGTCACCATGGCGATCGATATTCCTCGGTAACAGCTGCCTGGAGAGCGGCGGGCTTGAATGACAGCTATGGGACCATGGCGGTTGAGTGATGGAGCGGCTTAATTAACAGTTGAGTCTCCGGTATTCACATTCGGCCGTACCCTCCACCCCCACCCTGCATCGTCACCCTCCACCTCCACCCGCATTACCCTCAGCATAAACAAAATGCCAATTAAAAAGGGTATCAATGCTGCTTTGTGTTCCACCAGTCTCAAAATAAATATTCAGCTCGGTACGTACACAGCTTGTTTACTGGATCATACATTATGGATCAAACAGTTTCTCATAATGAACGAAAGTCCCACACGTCATTTTTCACTATTTGGCTTTTTTACTTATGTGGGATGAGCTTTGCAAATGTTACGGGAGATTGTATGGAGACATCCACTGCGCCTCAGTAACTGCAGATTACTATTAAAGATTTCAATTTTCCCCCTGTCACTTTAGTTTTAAGTCAAAAGCTAATTTGCTTGGCTCGTTGCAAAGCCGATCAATACATTGAATAGTGAGAAGGGAGGTGAGGTGGCGCCGTGGTGGGTTTCAAGGCACTTTTAGCGCATGCAGGATGCTTCGACGCCTGGGATGCGAGGTAACCAGCAGCTCTTTGATATTCAGCTCAGAAGGCTTGTTTTTCCGCTTACGGAGCATCACAACAATCCACGAAAGGCCGCAACAGTCCGAGGATTTCGCTTAGCTGGCAGAGCCCAAACTGTTTGCAGATGCAATTCAACGTCTCAGAAGTTCCGAGTGCTAGATTGCCGGTATCGATCGAGTCCAACTCAATAAGCACCAACACAGCCGCATCGCTGCGATCCCCCTGTGGCTTTCCATTTCTTAATGGGAAAGCTGGAATACAAGCATGTTTGTTCGTTCATTTTGCGTTAAAATGAGAAACCTTAGATAAAAGTTGAAAAAAACCCATTCTCATTATTTCATTCAACCAAAGTATCACGTAAAAATGACCTTCATTTGTGAATGTGTAGTAAAAAAAAATATTTTGGAAGTTTGTACCTTGATCAACATTAATCAATTAAATTAGGTTTCTGTAACCTTGATGAAAAATGTATTAATGAATTAATTTTAAAATGATCCAATTGCAAAACTCTTTTCCGATAAATAATCTAGCAAGGGAGTCTCCGAGTCGGCAACACTGATGGTAAGAACATAAACGACAAAACATGGCTGTTGTTCGTAGTCACAGCTGTCAAGCTAGCTTACTTGCTAAAGACACACAGGCGGAGTACATATACATATAAAGCAAAAAGAAAAAAAGTTGGGCTAAAAATATGAGCGTAAAGTTAGCCTTTAGCTAGGTTTCGGAAAAAACGTTGGAAAAGCATCACTTAAAGACTTTTGAGTTTCATTGTACCTGAAGAGCTACAGAATATAGTAGAAGCTAATAAAAATAAAATCCATTAACATTCAAACACAATCACATGTTAACATGCAACCATCCAATCAGAGCTCATTAAATCTTCCACACGTCTTTTTTTCTCTTTTTTTAGAAAATACTGTGATATTTTATTAAAAATGTTGCAGAAAAAGTTTATACAGGTGTCCAGCCAGAAATATCTCTATTATCACTTAAGGCAAAACTGCAAACAAAAATAAGACAAATTAAGGATTTTAAAACTCTACATTAAAACCCTCATTATCTCAACGTTAGGGACCAAACAGCAAGAATATATCTTTCATAGAATTTACAAATGTAGCTTCAAATCTTCTTGATGTACTTCCATTTTTTTCTTCTTTTTTTTTTTTGGTAATGGGATGCAAAACGGAAAGAGTTATTGGTTACTTTTGTTGTAAATTTATAATAATTAATATCATTAATATTTACACTCATTCACTTGCTTGTTGTAACCCAAAATATCACAAGCCTGGCACAATACTTTACATATTGCTAGCATATGACAATTTGAAATATCTAACATATATTTCTTTACAAACATATCCAACTAATATTGATACAAAAAAAACCCTGCCTTTTTTTTTAATTTCTAAATTATACATTGCTGGTCACAGGCAGTGCTGAGATTGCAAGACAGAAAAAAAAGCCCACGAAGAAAACGGAGCGGAGGCGTAACAGGATGACGGGAGGCAGGATCAAGTCAGTGACACACAAGACAGCACGCTATGTGATGACCTTGCGGCTCTCCGAGGACGTTCGCATTTTGGTTTATCCCGTGACAAAAACAATAAAAACGTCGAAGAAGAAGAATGTTCGTATATATATTTACACGCAGCTAAACAAAACAAAAAAAAGCTAAACGATCTCAGCCAAAAAAAGAAAAAACTGAATTATCTATTAATTTTTTTTTAGACTTTCAATTCCCACACACAACTATATACCTTTTGTTTTTCCTTTCTCTTTTTTCCCTTTTTTTCTTACAAAGTTTTCATAAATACATTTCAGGCTGGGGTGTAGAATTCTGTGCCCAAGTCAGGTTGTCGAATGCATGAAGGTTCATGAAAAGATTATGTTTCGGACATTTAATTGTCTTCCTGTTGTGGATTTATGGCACAAAAGCCTCTCCTTCACACTGAAACTGTCCATTTTATATTGTAAGAATATTAAGTCCTCCCCTGGTTGCCTTTTCTTTTGGTAAAACTCCAACTCCAAAACCTTCCATGAAGCTTAGCTCCAAGTCGAGTTATTACTATAGTAACATTCACTTTAAATGTTGTCATGATCAATTTATACTTTATATGCTTTTCATGAAGGCATTGTAGCAAAATCACTTCTGCTAAGTCTGTGCTTCACACAGTTGGCCGCTCATGTTTGCCTTCGCGAGGCTAAGGGCTGATCCAGAGGGACTCTGGCACCGTCCCGTCCCCCGGTGGAGCTATACCCGTGTGGTGGAGTGGCCGTGGGGGAGGTTGGTACTGTTCTGGCTGCCCCCAAAAGTGTTGAAATTGTGCAGAGGCTGCATACCAGCCAGCGAGTTGGGGATCATGGTGATGGTGCTGGGCGTCATCAGGGGTATGTCGTCTGGCGAGCGGCGCAGGGTCAGGGTGTAATCGGGTGGGCAGGTGAGGCGCAGTGTGTCATGGGTCTGCAGCGGCTCACACTCATGGTGGTGCTCAAGCTCCAGCTGTTGCTGCTTCATCTGCAGGGACATCAGCTCCTCGCTCTGCAGGTGGGCCACGTCGTTGGCGGTGGAGGGCGTGTTGGCGGGAGCCGAGTTCCGCTGCGGTGTGGGGACGCGCCGGTTGGACTCGTGCCGCCGCTTGTCTTTCTTGTAGTAGAGCGCGGCGAAGGCGAGGATGTTCAGGAACAGCAGGGAGGCACCGACCGCGATGGTGACACTAAGTTCAGTGGAGTAGTCCCTCTTGGTCTCGATCACCACCGTTGACTCGTCAGTCAATTCGTCAATCTTGCGCTGGTCAGTGGTCTGCTTGGTGTTGGCGGGTGGGACCCCGGGGTGGCGGGTTGTGGAAGGCCAAGTGTTCTTACCGGGGAAGCGTTTGGTGTAAGGGTAAGGGGTGGTGTCCTGCGGAGGTATTTTGGTGGTGGTGGACACGTATTGAAAGAATTCATTGATGTTGTGCAGGTGCGGAACTAGTTCCAACCAAAAAGCGACCTTGGTGGCGCGGTAGTGATCTCGGACTCGGGGTTTGAGGCCGATGTGAAGGTAGAGCTGGTCTTTGGGGTTGTACTTGGTCCAGGCTACTTCCTCGAAACGGTTGGGTTTGGTGTGGATGAACTTCGTGTCTTGTGGAACCGGTTGGTTTGGATCCCTGAAAGAGGAAAATAAAAGAGATGAAAAATCAAGGAGATAACCATTTTTATGTACCTGAATATAGCTGGGGATGGAGGGCAGTAAAATGTACATGAACCTTTTTCAGAATTAATTACTGGCACTGTGAGCACGCATTAATGGATCATAACAGGAAACCACCAAAAACAAACCAAAAAAGGTTCACCTTCATCACTGTCTAAAACACGACGACCATATCTAAAACAGGCTGTCAACGAGCTTGTCCTTCAAAATCATTTAAAAGTAGCATTTATTTGATTAAAGCCACTTAGCGCTAATTTGTGACACTTACAGATGAGTTATTACCCAAAAATTTCAAAGCATTTCCATTATTTTTTGGCTCCGTCTGTTCAAAGCTAATGCCTTTTCGAGGTGACTCTGAATTTCGGACGCACACCCTGACAGAATGTTCTGTGTCCTTTTGTACGCCAATGACACCATCCCGGGTCTGTTGTCACATTTTCTTAATATTTAATCTCACCTGGGGTGTTATTTCTCCCTAGTTTGGAACGGAGCTGCCTCTCGAGTGACTTTGCGGGAGCGATTTCATTAACTTTGGAGCAGTCTGGGCTGGTGAAGGCCAGACAAGAACCTTGGAGCCGACACACTGGAGTGTTTGTGTAATACTCGAGAGGAGGGATTCATTGTGAATCTTGTATTACATTTTGGGGGCCAGAAGGTAACACTTATGAATTCCCGTCTCTCTATAAGCAACAATGAGGGAGTGGGCGTCTGCGTTGGCTGGATAGACCTAGTGAAATCGTGACACAATTGAAATACTATTGGTTTCATAAACAGGGACACAAATTTACAAATTTGAGAACAAGGCCTTTAACGTCAGGGTAGGTTATGTATTTTAGAAAAGTCTATATTTGTCGAAATTATCTTTACATCCCGATAAACAAATCCGATATCACCTTAAGAGGTTTTGTTGTCTTTTTGTCGCAACTGACAAAAAATAAAAATGACACTTCCACCATAAATTCATCAAGTACAAAAGTCAGGCTGAGTGAGATTAAATTTTTAAATTTCATGCCCATGAATGACTACATTTTGTGTGTCAGTGTACGATTCTGGGCACTCTATGGCACTATGGGTGTGTTATGGACTTGGACTTGCACCTCCTCACGAGTGGGTATGCTAATGTCGCTAATGTGCCATATAGCTGTGTCCCAAAAACAATTAATATGCGGGTTTTGAGTCTGTAGTCTAACATTGGAAAAGTGACAAATCAAAGTTTATTATTTATTCAAAAAACATTGTGGATGTTGAGAAAGCAGCTCCAAGACCACCCAAAGAAATAAACAAATAGTTACATTTTGGAACAGCAGTGCAGTTTGATTCATGGTGCCAGTTTCGTTTCCTGCAACACTTAAGTTGTTGTCTGCATTGTTTAACAACTAAACCAGTTGACAATTCTAAACAAATGAAAAGCTAAATTGTTGTCAGATGATAGCCTGAGGGCATTCAGTGGGTTCGGCCTCTTAATTTTGCTCTCTACAGTTATGAATATATGAATACAGATTTAGAGTCTGTTTGGTTGGTGTAGCATGAAAGCATCAGAAACAAGGAACTACAAATGGTAAAGAAAAAATTATTAATACAGCATATGTCTGCAATTTCCAGTTTGTGTGAATATCAAGTAAACTTTTCAGTGGTGCACAACAGCAATGTTGTAGAAATACAGTATATTACTGGTAGGTAATATAACCCTAATCCTAAACCTTCTACAGGAGGATACTTAAACTAAATTAACAGTCATATACTTACTGTTGGGTCATTTAATGTACAGCAGTGCATCATCTCTACAGAATATTCTCGCATTTGTAGCATCACGGTTGTGAGAACCATGTATTGCTACGATGACATTCACTACGCAAAGCTGCAAATTCCTCTTAAAAGTCTGATTTTCAAATAAATCAGAAGAATAAATCAGCTATTCATGAGCTCAGAAAAACAGCCCTGTTTTCAGATTGGTGATGGTGCATTTTTCAGCCGATCCAATCAGCTTTTTCAATATTTTTTTTAGTTTAACACTTCTTCCGTCTATCAAACATTAAAATGTCCACAGGTCTGGAGATACATAGTTTTCACTGGATGGGAAGGGGATGAAAAACTGTCAGACGACTGTAGTGGAGTAAAAAGTTATAGTTTTTATCATAGTCTTTTTGCTAATATGGACCCCAGGAGGAGGAGCTGTTGCCGGGGCAACAACAAGCTTGATCCGTGTGGTTCTCTCTTAAAAAGGCTGGATTTGGTCTGACCTCCAACTGGTGGCTACATATGGAACTATATAATAAGGCTCTGCTAGCATGTGGTGCGCCTGTCATCTCAGTTCTAGCATATGCTGAAACAATATGGCTTGACTGTTCAGGAGTCTCGGGGCCCTTCGGTGCTCAGTGAACTGCAAAATACATGTTTTACTTGCATATGTTTCCATCAAGCATCCAATCTGTTTGATAATAGCGGTGACTCGCCACAGGTTGAGCTACTAAATATCAGTCAGGTGTATGAAAACAGAAAATCCACAGTTGCTCTGTCAGCGGAGAGGAGGAACAGATGCTTCAGTATACTTGAGGGATCTACAATGTATTCAGTGTGATCATGTACTGTCTGAGAGCAGTTACATGTGAGTTGCATACAAACGTGAAGACATGTGATTCATCAATTCAAGTTTGTAGTCTATGAAATTACATATACGGTGACTACATAGTTAGGTTTAGTTAGCAAAATGACAGCTAGGTTCAGACAATCAAACTACATCGTTAAGTTTAGACAATAAAACTATGTAGTTCGGTTTACGCAATAAAACTACGTAGTTAGGTTCAGACAATAAAACTACATGGTTAGGTTTACACAATAAAACTACAGTTAGGTTTAGGCAAAACAACTACGTAGTTCGGTTCAGACAATAAAACTACATGGTTAGGTTAACACAACAAAACTACATAGTTAAGTTTAATAAATTAATAAATATATAATAAAATAATTAGGTTTCAACAACAAAACTAAATAATTAGGTTTAGACAAGAAAATTAAATAATTAGCTTAAGACAACAAAACACCATTATTAAGTTTAGACAACAAAACTACGAAGTTAGGTTTAGACAATGAAAAAAAAATTAGGTTTACACAAAAACTACATGGTTAGGTTAAGACAACAAAACTACATAATTAGGTTTAGACAATACATACAAAATAAGATTTAGACAATAAAACAACACTAAGGTTAAGACAAGAAAACTACACAAAGTTTGAGACAATACAACTACATAATTAGATTTAGACAATAAAACTACATAGTTAGGTTTAGACAATGTTTATTATTAGAGTAAAGGGGTAAAAAACATATATGATATTGTTGATATATTCATATTCGTCCAAAAACATCAGTTACTATAGTAAAAGACTGACATACTGCACGATAAGTATTTATACTTTCAGCACATTTTGCTGATAGCACTTGCACTTCTTCTACTACTGGTCTTCAAGAACAACCCTTTCTGTAATACCAGAGGGTGACGTCCACTGTGGAGACTCTGTGTTTAGTGCTGAGCTTCCTGTGGTTCTGGCAGTCAGAGGTAACCAGCCGTGAGTCTGGCGATGCTGTGAGAGTCACTAGCAGCACATCAATGGCCCTTGGATAAAATCGAAATATCCTGTTAAGCCTTAAATACCAGTGGGTCCAACACAGTCTCACGGCAGGTTGTTAAACAGTCCCTAAATTGATCGGTGTACATGTCATTTATGCCTGCATCAAGTTTTTTAAGAGGACATTACACTGCAAATCCAACATTTTATCACAGCAACAAAACCCCTTTAGAGAAACGGCAGGAACGCATCAATTCACAACAACATGTGGGACACATGTTGTTCCACACCGGCCTTGTGGTTGAAAGTGTTGTTGGACCCAACCACCTGCCCACCAAAAGCCCAGGCTCTGAGGGGTCTGTTGCAAAGCCGCAGGGCTGTTTTGTAGCCGAACACAGCATGATCACAAGCCAGGGTCAGTCACTCTGACAAAGACGTTGGTTGTTGTTTTTGATGCTTAATAAGTTAGCTGACGCGAGATAAAGCTGGTAGTAAATTATATCAGTAGTATTAGTGTTATAGTATTATATTACCTCATCAGGGACATTTGGAAATTTTTCATTTTTTCAAATATTAACAGGCATTAACATTTTGGCTTTACTGTTAACGACTTCATACTGTAAATGACATAATACCGTAAACTACATCATACCATAAACAACATCATATCATAAACTACACCATATGGTAAACTACATAATACAGAAAACTACATAATACAGAAAACTACATAATACAGTAAACTACATCATACAGTAAACTAGGGTTGCACGGTATACCGGTACTAATTTGGTACCGGGGTACTGAGGCATTTAAAACGGTACTATATTGCATTTGGACGGGACCGGTACTTGCAGCGCAACAGCGCGGCAAACTCGCCACGTGACGTCACTGCCTTGTAACTACAGCTGAGAGGACGAGGAGCGAGCCGCAGCTTGGGGAAATAAAAACAAAAAGCAAGCAAGCCGGAGGAAACGGCTAGCAAGTTAGCTAGCAGCGTGGACTGGAGCAAAAAACGGAGCAGGAGGAAAGCTTGGAGAGCGCGAGAGAGAGAGAGAGAGAGAAAGAGAGAGAGAGCGCGCGCGAGAGAGAGAGCGCGAGCGAGCGAAGCACGGAGAGGAGAATGGCTGCTGCAACCGTCATCACGCCGCAACTTGAGGACAAACCAGCGCCGCAAAGTGCGATGTGGCCGTACTTTAGCTAAAAACAAATGAGCAAGGCGAGGCAGTTAACGGCGATGCACCACTGTGTAAACGGTGTTTTAAACATGCATGGCTAACGGCGGAAACACCTCCGACTTAGCCAAACAAGGACAGGCCCTCAGACCTGCACACTGAGCTCAGGGAACGACAGGTCATTTACTCAGGAAAAAAGCCACATTCAGTGCTAAAAGCAAGCGCCACCGCCCTTCACTCTTAACAAAAGTAGCTCTGGAAGAAAAAAATAGAGCTGGTTTATTTATATTATTATATTTTATATTATATTATTGTATTTATATTTTAACATTTTTAAAATTGTGTGCATTAGAAAAGCTTGTCTTTGTGGTATTTTATTTTGTTTGCTGATTAATATGTTACTGTTCTAAGATTTTCTATTAAAATAAAGTCAGTAATGACATTTTTTGGATTCACTTTTTATTTGAAAAAGTATCGAAAAGTATCGAAAAGTACCGAAACACATGTTGGTACCGGTACCGGTACCAAAATGTTGGTATTGTGACAACACTACAGTAAACTACACCATACTGTAAACTACATCATACTGTAAACTACATCATACCGTAAACTCCACATCATACCGTAAAACGAAATCATACTGTAATCTACATCATACCATAAACTATAATACTGTAAACTACATCGTACCATAAGATACATCATACTGTAAACTCCACATCATACCGTAAACTACATCATACCATACCAATACTGAGGCCCCAAAAATACTATTCTTCCCAGCATTAAAACAACTTTGATTAATGCGGATCTTCAACACTTTTTAGAGCTGAAATTCTTAAGATAAAGTCACGCCGAAGTGTGACGTGCAATGTATTATTCATTTTACAGCTAAATAAAAGCTTGAAGGCAGGACGGTCCATGTGCATCAAGCACAGTTTTTTACATTTGTTGCTTCTGACCTTGTCGATAAATTTTGCTGCCGTCACTGAAGGACAAGCCGACGACTGCTGCCGTGTGAAGTGGTGTTAATTGAGTCAATGGAAACTTGACAAGAAGTACATTTACAATGTCTCGTCACACATAAAAACTAAACAATAATGTGAAGGACAGATAAGTTAATTGCTGTTAATCATTGGAGACCTCGCTGACGGCAAACCTGGGACACAAAAGCAGCACACATAGAGGTGAAATCCTTTCATGGGACTTTACTTTGGAAGAAATATGTTTGATAGTCAATGGTGAATGGGAAAATGTTTGTTTGATCATGAATTGTACCATGAATTACACAGATGTTTGTCAAGTTAAAAGATCATTTCTCAAGTCCAGAAAGTTTGTAGTAGGTTTGTCGTCTTATCATTTAGTTTAGTCTGAAACCTCTCAGTGAACTACCTGGTCTCAACACGGCCATTAGCCCGGCTAGCTAGCCAACTTAGCTATGTTACAGAAAGTCTCAGGTTGCCGTAAGTTTTCCTTAGTACTATTTAGTTTAGTGCAAAACCACTCAGTGAACTACCTCTCAAGCTAGCCAACTTGCTATGTTACAGAAAGTCTCAGGTTGCCGTAGGGTTTCCTTAGTACTATTTAGTTTAGTCTGAAACCGCTCAGTGAACTACCTAGTCTCAACACAGCCGTTAGCTTGGCTAGCTAGCCAACTTAGCTATGTTACAGAAAGTCTCAGGTTGCCGTAGGATTTCCTTAGTAGCCTACTATTTAGTTTAGTGTGAATATACAGTATGTCATCAACACAGAGGCTAACTTGGCTCGCTTGCTAGCTTAGCTGCATTCTATCACTAGAAGGACCGAGACCTGTGAGTAACATAACGTCCAGGTACCGAACACACAGTCTTGTACTTCAACAGGTAGGCTATACCACAAAATGTATGGTATAATGTGATGTAAGTCATGGTACAATTCAAAAGGGGGTCTGAAAATACACCTTTGTAGTTTTGTAGCATTTATTTTTTGTTCACTTAGCAAAGAGCGGCGAAGATTTGTTGGAAAGCAGCCACTTTCAATAACTGGTTTATTGGCTGGACACTCAAGAAGCAAGGGAAAAGAGCCTTCCCAAAATATCTAGATCTATCTTTATCCATATAATAATACTCCGCATCCCTTTCATCAACTGGAGCCTGGGAGTGGAGTGCAGTCTATGAAGCTGATCAAGACATAGTGTATTTACTCTACTTAGAGTGAATGTTCAGTGCAACCGGGCTGCAAACATCCCGACATCTAATCTCAAAGTGCACAAAACAAAAACAAAAGAACGTGATCCAACTATAAACAGTGAGCAAATCCTCCGATCAAATCCGGGCAGCACCAGGGGAGGATTTGACTTGTTTTATTAACCTCCACTTGATCTCTTTGACTCACATGCTAATTTTCTAACGCTAATCAGAACAAAACCTTCTGTTGATACCCCCCACTCCAAATCCGTCTCTGGGGCGTCAGATAATAACTCTGTTGGGGTTAAAGATCGTTTTAATTGTGTGTGATCGAACTTTGTCTGGGCGTCAAAGTGAACCTCTAGCTTTTTTTCAATTTGAGCAAATCTGCACCATGTAGAGTAGAGCTATTAGACTATATTATTCATGGGGCCTCATTTTCTCTGCTATGGGACGGGGGGCCAGAAACTTTTCCCTGACCCACCCGATCCCTTGATGGCCTCATGAATTGACATGTCTTTTTGCTAATTTGTGTTTATGAGAACTGCTGGAGTGTTCCCGTGCATTAGCTGCAGGGACTATAAACACAGGTCACTTGTCATACTCACTAAATGGTATTTATCCAACATCAGACAAATATGACAGAAACATATAGCCATAAAGCCATTTAAAGCCATTTAACGTCCACATTTTGAGTGGTGGCCAGTTTAAACAAAATCCTTTGCATTTGATTGGACCACTATACAGTCGGCGGACTTATAGCGTGATACGGAGCTACAGAAGACTGTGGTTCCACACACACCTTTCTTATGACTAGAAGTTGCAGATTGATTGATGATGGATGCCAAGATATTATTGGTAGAAACTGGTTGGTTACAGCTGGTGTAAACAAATGGCATTGGTTATCCATGGATTCACAGTATCACAAGGCTATCACACAAATTATTATTATGAAGGTCTGATAAGTATGAAGAAGAGTGCATGACTTCAAAGTTGATTGACTCGAATGAACGTTTAACATGAATAGAAAATGCAAGAAAACCCAAAGAACAAGTGCAACAAAAGGGCGCACTCACCCTGTTTTCGCAAAGTTCGTCCAGTAGGTCATGACGACGGCGCTCAGCATCACGTCGTTCTTGGAGAAGTTGCAGTTGAAGAGGTCCGTGGGGCCGATCATGGGGATGCCGAACACGTAGGGCACTTCGTCGCCGTGGGCCGAGTCGGCCCAGCTGGGTTTCATGTCGCTCTGACAGTGGTGGTAGAAAGCGTAGAAGTAGGTGGGCGAGCCGTACTGGGCATGGAGGTCGGCTGTGGCCACCGCTGGTGCCACCCACTGGTGGTCAGTGAACAGAGCTACCAGGGTCTTGCGCCGGGTCTCTGGGTTCTCCTTGTCTGCCCAGTCCGTGTACATGAATTTGATGGTTTCGCGCAGAGTGTCCTTGCCCTCCGGGTAGCCATAGAGATGGTCCACGAAGTCCGACACGGCAAAGTCAAAATCATTGGCGGACACCCCATCCTCGCTGTCCACGATGCCGTCCACGAACTTGAAGCCCTCGCCCTGATTGACCCCCAGCATGATGTCGTAGTTGAGGAACTCCCCTTGCTCCATGAGGATCTGGGGATCATCCGGGATGACGTCGCCGTCGATCACAGGCCCGAATGCAATGTGGTATTTTGCGGGCGTTATGTACTGCTCGATCAGCTCCTTGTAGTTCTTGTTCTGCAAGCACTCCACCAGGTCGATGGTGTCCAGCATGTTGCAGCCCACCTTCTCGGCCAGGGCTCGCGTGTACTTGGCGGGCTGGTAGTTGACTGCCCAGCTGGACAGCGCTGTGCCACTCTGGATGATTGCTTTCTGGAACAGATCTGAGATCGGAGTAAAAGACACAAGTTTTTATTCTAAAAAAAGGACAAACAAAAGGTCTCTAAAGAAATATCGCATCGTTCTTTTTTTGTCTCCGAATCTAAAGGGGCATGTCTGTGCTAGATTGACAGCTAAGCTCTGGCCAACGCACTCTCATGGGAGTTTGTGTAATAATCACAAAATTAAATCAACTGAACTATTTACAAAGAGGGTATTTAAAAAGGATATTTCAGAATACTGATATTACATTGCTTCACTAATGATCAAGACCAGAACATAAATTATATTTACTCTGTATGTAACAACACCACCTCAGGCTGTGTCACATCCTGGAATACCAGTAAAAGCAGCTTCACGGACTGCCAATCAGCAAGTAGGCCACGATACACAAGGAACACTGGAGTTATGTGTATTTTCTTTTGTTTGTTTGTTTCAGAGAGTTATATTTATACTCATGCAAACATGCAGTGGTGGTGACTCAACCAGGCCGACATGAATTGTTTTGAGCACACAGCAGACAGTTCCCAGAAGGCCTGGTTAGCGGCGTAGAAGCTTTTACTGTTGCCGTTAGTCAAATATGGAATATCAGCTTGACTTACAGTCAGAAATTATCTTACTTGACCCTGTAGCCAAGGAAATAATGATCAAATGAACCACACTGTCGCATACATTTCCATCATTGTATGATTTTCTCGTTGCATTTTTAACATTATGAAAGACATGGCGAACGAACAGAACAAAAAAAAAAAGCAAAAAACTAAAAGGCTACAAAATGACAAAAAATCTTGAATTACATAACAATGTTTTGACGCATCACAAACTGCTTTCAAATGAGTCCATGGAAGTCCACATACAGAGGAGGTCTGGGTGGTGGACGGGTCGAGAAAAAGACAGGGTTTTAATATAAAATTCAAAATAAAAAGGTTGATTTTGAGGGAAAGTGCATTTTTTTTCTCCATTCGTCACAAAGAGGAGAAAATAGCCAGCACTTTCCGGGAACCAATCCTCCATTTATTTGACAGATGGGTGAAGTGATTTTCCTGGCTGTATCATTTGCGAGAAACTACTCACTTGTGAATGCCGAATAAAGAACGGCTCTTCCGTTTAAAATGCCCATTTATGCATGTAAATACAGTGTGTTTATTCCGAATCTGCCCTTCACCATCTGATGCTTTTAGACGGAGGCAGAGCACACACTTGAACAAACACATACTTCAGCTGTTGCCTCGTGTGTTAAATATGGCGCTATGAGTAATCGGACGAGAAGCTATTTTAATAACCAATTGCGTGTATTTTTACAGGGATGTTTTCTTTTATTGCTTGTGGTTAAAGAGGGTTTAATGAAGCTTAGCAGAGGTTAATTCCGGACGACTCTTTATGCTTTATGATTAATTCTCTCTCTTGTGACATAATCAACCAACTATGACCATTCACTCTTAAACATGTCATAATAGGGTCTCATCGGCAAACATCTTTATAGTATACTCTTGAAATTAAGTCTCTCCTTACTGCAAATCCAGTACCTGTATCTAAACTCACTGAGGCGATTGCATCATATATTTTATGGAAATATGCAGCATGTTTTTTAAACTTCAAAAATCAATCAAGTCTTTCAGCACTTTGGTTGTTAAACATTGCAGGGAAATACAAATACAAAATAAAATGATAACATAGACATAAAAAAACTGAATTGTTGCTGATTGTTAATGATTTGGATTCTTCATTGATGGTTCAGACAACCAAACAAGTTCTTTGGAGGCACTGGATCAATTACAGAAGTATTCCAGAATACTTGTTCCCCACTAGGAACATCCGAGTCTTGCTGTGGACAATTTAGTTTCCTGTTGAATTTTCTTCGTTAACCATGCTTTTCAAACCAAGATTGATAATTTCCGGGAAAATAAATGTGAAACATAATTGAGAGGGAAATTTAGTTGCATAGGACTGTCATTTTGTTGGAGATTAAGTTGAATTTCAATTATCCGTTGAAGAGGTTTTTTTCTTATAAAATATTGTAGGGCTCCAGCTTCCTCAAATATCATAATTTCATCAGCGTTTGA
Source organism: Chelidonichthys spinosus (assembly GCA_029853015.1). Lineage (NCBI taxonomy): Eukaryota > Metazoa > Chordata > Actinopteri > Perciformes > Triglidae > Chelidonichthys > Chelidonichthys spinosus. The sequence goes on from CM056844.1 coordinate 8,537,341, forward strand.
ATGAAATGAGCTAAACCAGTAACCAAGACGACTTAAAGACACAGAGCTCAAATAGGCTCACACATTTTATATTCTTCATCCGGTGAGTCAACAGCTTGTGAAAAGGTTCAAATGTGGCACAAGAAAAAGACATAAAAATTGCCCAAATGTTGATGATTATTTATGAAACTGTGGTTAGAAATATATAAAATGATTTGATCATGGCACAAATTAACCAGGATCAAAACGTCAAGCTACCATGGGAGGCAACGGAAGGGGCGGGACTTCAGACTGCTTTTAGCAACTAGAGGAGTCGCCCCCCTGGTGGCCATTAGAAAGAATGCAGCTTTGGCCTCACTTTTCAGACCAGAGTCCTGAGTGCTGGACAAAACAAACAACCCAACGATGACTCAGCGAGTGTTAGACCCCCTCATTAGATCCTATCTGGAGTTGCTAAATAAAGTGTTTTTACCCGAGGATTACTTCTTGCGTAGCATTAACAACGCACATTAAATTTCACACCGATCCGCCCGACGGTGGGGACTATGATGAATAAGGGAAAAAAAGAGAAAAAACATATCTCTGTGATGTTATGCATGGCCGGGAGCAAGCAGACGTACCTTCTGAGTAATGCGAGAGGGTGAGCAGGCTGACGCACGACGCGCCGGCGCCAGAGCCAAAAATGGTCACCCTCTTCGGATCTCCTTTGAAGGCCTGGATGTTTTCTTTGATCCACCTGAGAGCCTGAATTTGATCCAGCAGGCCGTAGTTGCCCTTGGCTGCCTGGTCTCCCGTGCTTAGAAACCCTGATTGATGAAAACAGACGAAAGAGAGAGAAAGAGAGAGAGACATTACATCTGAAAGTTTTTTTTTGCATTGATTTAATCAGGTTTGAGAGTTCAAAAATGTGACTCCCCTGGAACAACAACACCCGAACATGCATCCTCCGCTCTTCGAGTGAGTTCAATTGGTGAAATTAAACTTTTGAATTCATCAGTATTTCATGAAAAGGGCAAATACTGAATTTATATTGTGAGGTTCGAAAATAGTCCCTAATTCAGAAGTGCCTTGTATTTCTACAGAAAAGACCAGCTGTCTAGACATCTCAACGCAAAATATGCCTATATTTTGGTCTTGCACTGATAGCCCGTCTTCATTGAAACCAATAGGGATTATTATTTAGCCTGTTGTTGAGATATTCAGCATTCACACAAATACCCGCATATTCAAAAGACCTTTGAGTTTAATTTCACCCACGGCTCCAGAAACGGCTCGGCCAATCGAGGTCCCCTAACAGACAAGTGCCAACCCTACCGAGCCTGGCGGCGGACGTCTCAAACTTGTTGACAAATTAGCAAATGCGCCCTAAACCCATTAAGTGGCTTTCTAAATGCCGCCACTGGGGGGGGGGGGGGGGGGGGGTGTCTGCGGGCGCCTCCTTGCCAGGCCTGTGAGCTTGGCGGCCAAGGCCTGGCAGTGACAGCCGGTCCCTGTGAAGCTGACCAAGACCGAGGCGGTGTAAATGACAAATTGGATGAGGGCTGCTGGGTAAGAAAGGGAGGGAAAAAAAGAGGAGAGGTAGCCTGTGGCTCTTTGATAGAGAGCAGATCCGGTTTGTCATGGTGAGGTGGAGGGGATGATGGAGAGGAAAGGAGGGCGGGGGGGATTACAAGGCCTGTGGCACCCTGTAGGATGACCACAGGCTGCCACCGCTGCCGCTCTCCACTCCCCTTTACTCCCTCTCGTTTCCCCCCTCTTTTTGCACACCTTCTCATCAGTCACCTCAGAAGGAGGCGAGGCGAAGGGCGAGCCTACCGGGCACTCCTCAAGACGTGTGGAGATTAGTCAAAGCTTCATATCAAAGCACCCCAAAAATAAACCTCATACATAACAAATTATATTACATGATATGGGAATATAATATATTATAATGTAGGAATGTACTATAATCATAATAATAATATGGGAATGCCCGATTTACATCCATAAATCCATCTGAATAATGTTTAAAGACTGCGGTCAGTATCGCAGTGATCTCTCACTGAGCACAGAGGAAGCCCCTCCCCCTCCTCTGTTTGTATTAATTGTGCCTTGGCTGGGCCCGGCAGCTTAATGTAGGTCAGTCATGACGAGACCTGCAGGGACACCACCACCAGTTCTTATGTTACCATGTTAGAGAAAGCTTATGGTATTGGTAAAATACAGAGAAATATCATGAATGTTCAAGGTACAACACCAAAAACACCTTTTTAAAGCAAGACAAAAATATATTAATAATTTAACAAGAGGACAAGGGCAGTGTTTCTAGACCGGTAAACAACATGGTTCTGTTGTTTCTATAATAATATGGAAGTCGTGTGCTTATTTGTTATATTAAATACTTAAAAACAAATATTTGGCTGATCCCTTTGACTTTCCAATGAGAAATATCGTAAATCCATCCAAACAAACGATAATTCAGAACTATTTCGCAAACCCTGTTACTTAAATTGAACAAATCATCTTAAAGAACACGTCTTCTCCCACAATGCAACACACTGTCAAAACAGAGGAGCCATTACTGCTTTGTTGCGGTGGTTATGGATGGATGGAGAAAAAAAAATTACATCTGAATCTGCTGTTTATTTTCCAGCTTGGCAGTGAAACTCTGATGTGATTAGAACAAAAGCCAAAAAATAATTTGACCAAATATTCAGACGGAGCTCCGTTCCTACACACCTGAAAACCATCCACACGATCAAATTCTACACGTTGATTAAAATGCTGGCATTTTGGAGACACAAGAGATTTTCCAACCTGACAACAGAAATGAGTTTGCAAAGCCAAACATGAGCCCAGTCACTAGAAATGGACTTAATCTGCACAAAACATCGCAATTGTTTTTTCCCCCTCACAAATACCATCAGTGTGTTATCTAAATGCCACAGCTTGTTTTGTGCACAGTTTAATGTTAAAGTAAGTATTTACAGTGCCTTGAAAAAGTATTCATACCCCTTGTACTTTTTCACATTTTGTCACTCTACAACCACAGACTTAAATGCATTTTATTGAGATTTTATGTGATAGACCAACACAAAGTAACACATAATTGTGAAGTGGAACGAAAATGATACATGGTTTACAAAAATTTAAGCAAATAAAAATCTGAAAAGTGTGGTGTGCATTTGTATTCAGCCCCCTCTACTCTGATACCCCTAAATAAAATGCAGTGCAATCAGTTGCCTTCAGAAGTCACCTAATTAGTTAATAGAGTCCACCTGTGTGTAATTTAGTATCAGTATAAACACAACTGTTCTGTGAAGGCCTCAGTGCTTTGTTAGAGAACACTAGTCAACAAAGAGCATCATGAAGACCAAGGAACTCACCAGACAGGTCAGGGGAAAAGTTGTGGAGAAGTTTAAAGCAGGGTTAGGTTATAAAAAAATATCCAAAGCTTTGAACATCTCAAGGAGCACTGTTCAATCCATCATCCAAAAATGGAAGAAGTATGCCAGGACTGCTAACCTACCAAGACATGGCCGTCCACCTAAACTGACAGACCGAGCGAGGAGAGCACTGGTGAGAGAAGCTTCCAAGAGGCCCATGGTCACTCTAGAGGAGTTGCAGAAATCCACAGCTCAGGTGGGAGAATCTGTCCACAGGAGAACTATAAGTCGTGTACTCCACAAATCTGGCCTTTATGCAAGAGTAGCAAGAAGAAAGCCATTGTTGAAAATCAGACATAAGAAGTCCTGTTTGCAATTTGCCACAAGCCATGTTGGGGACACAGCAAACATGTGTAAGAAGGTGCTCTGGTCAGATGAGTTTAACATTTTGGCCTGAATGCAAAGCGCTATGTGTGGCGGAAAAGTAACACTGCTCATCACCCTAAACACACCATCCCCACTGTGAAACATGGTGGTGGCAGCCTCATGCTGTGGGGATGCTTTTCTTCAGCAGGGCCAGGGAAACTGGTCAGAGTTGATGGGAGGATGGATGGAGCTAAATACAGGGCAATCCTGGAAGAAAACCTGTTGGAGGCTGCAAAAGACTTGAGACTGGGAAGGAGATTCACCTTCCAGCAAGACAATGACCCTAAACATACAGCCAGAGCTACAATGGAATGGTTTAAAACAAAGAATATTCATGTGTTAGAATGGCCCAGTCAAAGTCCAGACCTAAATCCCATTGAGCATCTGTGGCAAGACTTGAAAGTTTCTGTTCACAGACGCTCTCCATCCAATCTGGCTGAGCTTGAGCTATTTTGCAAAGAAGAATGGGCAAAACTTTCAGTCTCTAGATGTGCAAAGCTGGTAGAGACATAACCCAAAAGACTTGCAGCTGTAATTGCAGCGAAAGGTGGCTCTACAAAGTATTGACACAGGGGGGCTGAATACAAATGCACACCACACTTTTCAGATTTTTATTTGCTTAAATTTTTGTAAACCATGTATCATTTTCGTTCCACTTCACAATTATGTGTTACTTTGTGTTGGTCTATCACATAAAATCTCAATAAAATAAATTTAAGTTTGTGGTTGTAGAGTGACAAAATGTGAAAAAGTTCAAGGGGTATGAATACTTTTTCAAGGCACTGTAAGTAGCCACAAGTATGTGTTCGACCAATCATCTTGGAATTTTGGCAAGAAGAGAACCAACAGACCACATTTGAATTTGAAAGGAATATTTTACTTTGCTTTGTTCATTAACCACATGTTTTGGTCTGCATAAAACTGTAAAATAATCCTTGGAAATATAATCAAGAATCCAGTTTAGTTGTAGAGAAATGTCACGTCTTGGAAGCCAGATTTAGATCCAAATGCATGCGAGGTGGTGACTGGAACAGATATTTCATGAAAATAAACTTTCTGAACATCAAAAAGCAGGCAACAAAGGGGAGTCTATGGGGAAAAAAAGCAGGAACAATGGGAAACATACTAAACTAAATACACCAGGGACTAATTGGGAAACAAGGCACAGATGGGCAAGCTGAAGGCTTGAAAATGAGGGGAAATGGAACAACAGGAAGTAAAGCAGGGCAGGACACTACAAAATAAAAGAGGGAAAGGAAGGGGCAAAAGAGGGTTCGCGGAGATGGGCTGATCAGCAAGCCTTTTCTCACAGCAGAGATCTGTAATTAGGGCCGCCGCTTTAAAGCCACCAGGGGCACAACTGTTGCTAATCATAACCCCCCCCCAACCGTGAACACACAACACAGCTGTCAGGAGGTGTCAGCCCACGGCACTGCATATGAGGCGGATTTTTGGAGCGATGAGTCACGAGAAAATGACTGGAAAAAGACAAATCTGGACATTCCTTGCAAAATGTCTCTCTTTTTTTAATTAAGCTGCAGATTAGCTGCATCCTGTCTCCATGACACCTGTGTCACCTCCCCCCAAAATGTATTTAGTGCTCAGACAGCAAAGAAATCCATAAAAAAAAAACCTCCGTCGTCCAACGTCGTCAATCATGTTCAACAACACATTGCTCTGCAGCTTTTCTCCAGGCAGCCAATTACCAGGTCAAAAAGGCCATTTACAAATCAACAACCCTCGCTTGGACACATGTGACCCTAATGGCTCGCATCGGAGGGAGGATGGGTCAACGACTCCCGGGTGACTCGCCCATCATCCCGTCCATGTGATCAGTCCGCTTGGGTCGTGTTGTTGATTGTTTCAGGTCCGAAATTGGACATCTAAGTTTTTTTTATTCTACATATTGTGTCATAAATACTCATAGTGACTGCCCTCTAAATTCATAAACATAACAATAGCCAGCTAGTGTTAGTGCTAGCGATTAGCATTGGTGCAAGCTAATAGCATAAGCTACATGTAAAAGTAATGTAGATCAGGCCCAGCAGTTCATGTGGTGCTTTTTTTACGTTCTGGAACTTTAGCATGGAATTAGCAAGCTAGCTAGCTAACTAGCCAGATTTTGGAACGCCGATAGTCTTTTCTGGGAACCTGAAATTTAACTATTATGTATGGCTACACTGTTTTTTTTTTCACTTTCAAGATGCATTGTTTCTAATAACAGGCTACAAGCACTTAAAGGCTGGATTATGCTTCCGCGTCGACACAACGCAAGGGAGCTTGCGGACCCCTTACGTCCTTGCGGACTTGCGTCGACGCAAGCCTGACGTGTGCCAAAATCCTCGACCGCGTCGAGCAACGCAACGCGCAACACCAACGCAGCGGCATCGGCTGTGATTGGTGCTAACTACATCCGCTGGAGACCGCTATCCGGTTTCCATTCATAAACACCGCCATTTAAACTTTTAAAAGGCTACTTTTATTGTTTTCACCTCGTTTTATTGTTTGCACCTTGTCGCTTTTGCACAAAGAAATAAACACCAGGTTCTGAAAAATTGTGGATGTTTAAAGCCGGAAAGTAAACAAATACGCTATAACGAGGCTACGACGATATATGTCAAGAGTCTGCGGTGGTCAGTCTTTACAAAAACCATAGCGCTCTAGTGGCATTGAATTGCATTTCGACACGTAAACCCAACGCAGAACCATCACGGTCTCCAAGCAACTGCGTCGCCGTTGCGTTGCCGTTGCGTGATCACTACGCGGAAGCATAATCAGGCCTTTAGTCAACACTTGAATTAATCTTTAAGTATCAAACTTCAAGGTGTTCATGATGCATTGTGTAATATGACGTTTTCAAAGAGCCGCCATAGGAGCAGCCGCGGCAGCAGCTGTTAACACCAAGTGACAGCGTGGTGGTGGAATATGAAGTGACATCAAAGAACGAGCAGAGCGGCGACAGCTGGAGCACAGCGTGATCAAAAGGGTGCGTCGGATTCACGGCACGCATCGCGTGTGTTTAACGTTACTCTCGAGTCGACTGCGAAAAAAACTGTTTGGAGCTCATTCAAGCAGAGATTCAAAGGCAGGTCACTGATCGTATGCGTTGCACGTAAAATCTGACTAGAGATACATTTTTTCCCCTCAGCAATGAAGTCACATCAAATTAATTATTATTATTACATTATATTATATCTGCCGTCAGGCCCCAGAACACAAGTCAGACCCCAGGGGTCATCTGGATCTCAAGGGCCTCAAAGGCCATGACAAATTAGTTTGGAAATATGCAGTATAAACTAAATTGGTAAGAGCCCCGGGACAACTCAGGGACAGTTTTATGACTCGTAGGTCTACACATGATTTTAAAATTTTAAAAAGGACACGTCAAGTAATCCTGCATTGTAGTACCTGTGACACATCATGACATCCCAACAGTTATTTGAGCATGTTTGATTTTTTGTTTCGCCAGTATAAAAGGTTTGTGGAGGTTTTCAATCCTTGAATCTGGCATTTTTGACCTTTGCCATCTAGGATTCTTTCCCAGTATCTAACTGAAATCCGACAGAGACAGAATTGATATCTCATTTCATTCGGTGTGAGATGGCAATCACAGTTTCCTGAAAATTTCAACTTGGGAAAGCTCTACGTGGAAGACAGCTATAATTGCAGGTGTAAGTATAATCCTGGAGTGTAACAGCCCCTCGTTGTTCTTAATGTGTCCAAATCTCTGAAGAGGTTTTGAATTCAAGCCTGAAGATGTGGATTTCACGCAGGGACGCATGCGGGTGTTGGAATGGCTTCTGTGCCCACTGCACTGTGACATTTGATTAACTTCAGGGGCTGATAATGGGTTTGATTGAGGTACATCAAGGAAGGAGAAACAGAGCAGAACTGAAATTATGTTCAAATACAAATCGAGTCAAAACCACTTCTTCTTCTTGTGGACGCCTGCATCCGTGGTCGACCCTGCCATCTGTGAGAGGCTCAGTTTTACAGCTAGATGGAAGTTAACCAGTATAATATGAAACTCACATCACAACACGTGCAGCAGCTTGCCTGCTTGGCAACGTTAATAAGCTGATGATCCATGGATTCTAGCACATGTGGAGCTCTTGATGTTGGAAAAAAGGACCACAACAAGCTACAAACTGAGAAAACAAAGAGTTCTTCATAATCCAAAACCACTTATATAAAGCGATCATTGTCTGTTCCTACTATATCCCCCGCCATCAAAGCAGGAAGTTAATCAGTTATGTTAAGTAGAAAAGCCTGCCTCTCACTCGATTTGATTGACTAACGACTATAGGTTGTGATCGTTTACGCGCATCTAAAAAACATGACAAAACGGTTTTATTGGCATCAAATGGTATCATATCTTGCTAGGTTGTCAGAAAGGAGGCTAAATAAGTCCCAAGTTTAAAGTCTAAATTCTAGAACTGAAATAGCGGTCAACCCTAAGTTTCCCCGAGACATGCCAACTTCAGGCCAGTCCCATGCAGTTTGGGTCAAAAACCAAGTAGTAAATTACTTGTTTCCACCTATTTTAAAACTGGTTTCTGCATATTGGGGTTCCCCAAGACTCTTGGTCATACATGTTTATGGTCTTCGACCTGTCCAGGGTGTACCCTGCCTTCGCCCAATGATAGCTGGGATCGGCTCCAGCCCCCCCGTGACCCTGAATACAGGATAAGCGGTAGACAATGGATGGATGGATGGATGTTTATGGTCTTGTCTTCTTTGGTTTAGTCTCCTGCAAGTTTGAGTTTCTTGTAAAGTCTGAAACAAAACACAATGTTTATTATCAGCCCAGAAGATTGCTTTAGAATTTCAAATACGCACAACGAATCACGATTCGAGGGGAACTTATTTTGCTGCGATGTATCAAATGAGTTTCAAATTAGTCTAGGCGGCCACGAAGGGAGAAGGTCTGGGGTGGTGTATGGGTCATAAAACACAGGGCCCTTCACCAGGAGCTTTTTTTTATTTAGTTCCAATTTTATAGTAATTGTAAGCCAAACCATGTTTTTTTTTTACTAAACTTAACTGTAGTTTTGTACTAAAAATCCACCCAAAGTAAAGAGGTTAAACAAGCTCACAGCTCTCACTGGAATACATTGAGAGTGAAAGTCATGGCGATGCAGAGGGAAAAACAGCGAGTGTGAATGTGCTGGAGAGATACCACGCTACAGCGAGCCCCCCCCTCTGGACTGGGGAGGAAAAAGTGCAATTGGTTCCACATCCGTTGGGCTGGGGCGCCACCCCGGCGATCAGCCGGCATATGTTCATTAAACTCTGCAGAGCTAATTAGAATCTATTTGCCATCCGCGGGGAGACATTTGCACAGCTTGCAGAACCGCGCAAACAATTCACGGACACAAGCATCCGTGCACACTGCAGGCTTTTTTTTTTTTTTTTTTTAAACCGAAGACGGTGTTTGTGCCGTGCGTGAACAAAGCATGCGTACCAGACTTGAAATGTCTCATTAAGTCGTAGCTGTGGACGTAATGAAAGCACTTTGGGCTATTATTCCTCCTTAAACAATATAAGCAGGTCTGACAGCCGATATTTATTGGAGTTCATTTGTATTCTCCGACTGCTGACTCGGCTCCCTCACTGAAGCGCCGTCAGAATGTCAAATCCTCTGATAAGCATCTCGAGCTAAATTTGGACCGACACAGGTAGGAACGCAGAACTCGCCTTGAGGCTCTTAACTTTGACTGTTCAATAAGAAATTTGCAATTAATCAAACAAGCGGAAAGTACGGCATATTTGCCGACTTCCTTCTTCCTTTGGTCGCCGAGTGCTAATTACGCCAGATCCAGCCTGGCCATATTAGACACAGGGGAGAGTTGCTGCTAATTATGATGTAGCCTAGCCTGTATTTATTATATTGTGAACTCAGTGTCTTGTAATTACAAGAAAGTGATTTCGTATTTACAAGATCAGCAGTACGAGAGGTGTCTATAAGCTCAGCATGGTGGCAGCTTGGAGGATGGTCATGAAATGTAATCTGTTACGGAACAGGAACCTAAACGCGGAAACCTTATTGTACGTACTTATTTTAAGCCCATTGATGATGATTTCCTCAACCCTAATGTTCAAAGACACTTCCAACTAACATACATTAGTTTGAATGCTAGGTGTAGTGATTTCTGTCAATGTACGCAAATTGCTAGATTTAATTTTCGTCACTATTTCACAATCTGCCACTAGACTTAGCACAAAAACAATGCCAATGCCAGAGCTAGTGATGTGGTGAATATTGAGAAACTACTAGTGTAGTGATGGTGTCCGGGGTCCGGCAACACACTGCGTGTCCAACACAACACCACATTTTATCATAACAAATTATTATGATTATTATAATATTAATTAAAATAACAAAGATATAATACAAATTATTATTATTATGTATTGTAGTTGTCTAAATGTAGTTGTCTGTATTACTATCATTATTGTTGTTTCGATTCTGTTCTTTTCAATTTTATTGTTGTTATACTTATCAGTATTATTTTTCATTCGTTATTATTATTTATTGTAATGAAGCATGCATTTGTCATGATTAGGGTGTCTGTATATTTAACAATACAAATAATACTAATATAAAGAAAAAAAATAATGCTTATTGATATTTGTCATACTATTGATGTTGTTTTTGTTACCATTATTATTATTATTTATAGAAAAGGCTACATACTCATGGTTTGATGTCTATATTTTTCATAATCATGGAATCCGCATTTCATAATCACCAGAAACAACTTTAGGACTTTTCAGGTTTTTTTTCTCATATTAACAGAAGCAGATCATATTTTTTCCTCTGAGCATATAGAAACACTTGTGTCTCTAATTAGCTATATATTTCATAATCCTGAGATAATTAGTTTTCTCAAAAGTATCAGATACTGGTCTTGTAATTATAAAATGCCACATATACAGTATAATTACATAATTAAAAACAGGATTAGAGGAAAAACTTTGTCCACATGTTATGAATTCAGCGAGTTGGGTATCATAAACGATCACAGACGGAGACAAATCACCTTGGAAAAAGGATCCGCAAACTTGTTTTGTCACATCCCAGCTTGGAGTGTGACGGCGAGTGACTCCTCGAGCGTTTGTCACTTCATAAATGTCACTTCATAAATGTCAGCGGAGTCGTCAAACTAAGTCAGTCCGAGGCAGGGCCACTTCCTTTTCCTCCTCCTTTCCTTAACTTCAAATCCATGAAGGTGGGACCCCGGAGGGGGCACGCCATCCGCCTCATTAAAGCCTCATCATCACGTGACACTCGCGCTCACTGGAAGGAGAGACAGGCAAGCGAGGACCAATCAAATGGGCACCCACGTGTTCAAACTGGGGTGTGTTCCCCCTTCAAATTATTCCCTCCTTTCTCTGCCTTTTGCAGCCCCCTCCCGTCAAGTCAAGTGGGGATGTCAGCCTCCTCTCCGTTTCCCAAATTGCTCCCCCTGAAATCTAGCCAGCCGTGGCAGATCTGCATTCGGCAGAGGACGGAATGAGGGCACGCGGGAGCCGAATACGTTTTCCCCAAAGTGAAACATGTAGATGTTTCTTTGAGTGACGCCCCCCTCTCACCTCCCGGGAAGCAGGCTTTTTAAACAGGGTGAAGGAGTCACTTAGTCATACCGGCGGATTAAAGCCGACCTTCAGGAGGCTCGCGCAAGGACGGCGAGGCGATTTGATTTTTACTGCGCCGATATATGTGGGCCTTTTTTATATACGAAGCAGCCACTTTGATGAGGATGCACACGAATTAATAGCAAATGTGAGAATTTAAATTCAAAGTCAGGACATCAGAAGTGCACATTTCGCTCCTTCCTTCCTCCCTATCTCGCTTCCTCTGTTCTTATCCTTTTTCCCTTCCTTCAGTCCTTCCCTTTCCAGCACACATCCCGGATTCTGCGCTTACAAAGCACACATTCATAGATATTTCTGCATGTGCCCGTTTAGCCGTCTTGGCTGAGTTTTTTGTCTCCAGTAAAGATGGTTTTGGTTAAGATATATGAGGGATTAACCACAGAGAGGGTCAAATGCTGTACAGATTGGAAAGGCTAGACTTGATGTGATGGGACACTGGTGCTTTGAATCTCTTTGCCCCATTCCCTTCTTTTTCATCTTCTTTTCTCTTGTGTTTGCTTTCTTATCGTCCCTCTCGCCTTTATTTGACCTTTTGTTTGTCCAACCGAATTTTCTTTCTTGCTAGTATTTCCTTTTGTCCTTTCTTTGGATTTTGAATCTTTTTTTATTGCTCTTTTGTAATTTGTTTGGGCTTACTTTCCTTCCTACAGGCTGCAAAGTGGGTACAGGTTGATATACATAGAGGTAGATGTATAGGTACAGGTAGAGATACAGGTACATGTAGAGGGTCAGGTCAAGGTAGAGCGTTGGGTACAGATAGAAGTAGATGTACAGGCACAGGTACGGGTAGAAGTAGATGTACAGGTAGAGGTACAGGCACAGGTAGAGGTACAGGTAGTAGTAGATGAATAGGTAGAGGTAGAGGTAGGATACAGGGTAGGTACAGGTAGAGCATCAGGTACAGGTAGAGACAGGTATAGGGAGAGGTCAGGTAGAGGTAGAGTTTTGGGTACAGGTAGAGGGTCAGGTAGAAGTAGATGAATGTAGATGTACAGGTATAGGTAGAAGAAGATAAACAGGGAGAGGTTCAGGGTCAGGTATAGGGAGATGGAGATAGAGTGTCAGGTACAGATAGAGGGTCAGATAGAAGTAGATGTACAGGTAGAGGATTAGGTAGAGATCGAAGTAGAGGTACAGTTCGGGGTAGAGTAGAGTAGTTTAGAGTAGGGTTCAGGTTCTGGTTTCTTGACAACAACTTGACAAGATGGCGAGGAATAAGAGTAAACCAGCTGGTTAAATACTGCAGGGCTGACAAGGGAAAGGGGAAACGGGTGACTGACACAGGTGGAAAAGTCTGGGGCCATCTGGTGGACAGGTAGGGAATGGCAGAATGGGTTCGTTAAAGTGGGGATGCGGCTAGAGGCGTTTCTTCCACTGATTCCCTTCCTTGTTTTTGCATTTACTTCATATGATTTGAAGAAAAAATAAGAAAATTAGTGTTGTTTTTCTTGCCTTTCCTTCCTCACTTTCTTTCTTATACTGCGTTCAAACCAAACGTGAAGCAAAATTCTATCTGAAGGTGTACAAAATGCAAGAATGTAAGGGAAGATTGTATTTTTCCTTTGTGTTATTTCACTTTTTTACAGAACTGCTGTCATCCCAACGTTTTTTTTCCACAGGAAACGTCCGGCGGCACTGAAGGAAACTGGAGGGAATTTGAAGCAATGACAGCGGACTTTGCAGCTAGGCTTAACAAGCTTTCTGCTCTGACCCCAGCTGTGCCCCGCCCTCCCTCTTGGATCCTCCAGCCACGGCGTACACATTGCAGGGGTGTATGATGTGTGACAGAGCTGTCACAGGTATCAGGCAAATCCACTGACTGTGGCAAGGAGTGTGGGGTTGGACAGGCGGGATGGAGGGAGGTAATGGGGGAAGCTGGAGGGCGGGTGGGGGATATCCATCGGAGTGACAGCTCGTCCAGGTGGGGGACAGCTGGATGACAGTGATGGAGGGGGAGTAGCTCCAACACACACTGTCAGCAGGTCCCTTTAGTCGCTGGAATTCTTTGCCGTCTTGCAGACTTTTTTTTTTTAGAAACACAGGGATTTCTTGAAGCAGATAATAGAGTGTATATATACATACACATCCACAGTGAACACGCATCCCTGCTCAGGCCGGATCTGGGTCACAAGTCGTTAAATCCCCCTTGTTTATCAGCTGCCCACCACCATCACCTCGCATACCATCTGTCCCGCTAAAGCTGGGCTATCAAATCCATCAGGGTCCGACGGGTCAACCGCCACAAAGCCGCCAGACGCACGTGAACCAGCCAGCTGACCAGCCAGCTGACAATAGAGAGTCCTGCCCTTCTGGAGTTCCCCACCGGACCTTAGTTCAGAACAAATATGTCATAGTATTATTTAGTTTAGTGTGAACCCGCTCAGTGAACTATATCCCGTCTCACACAGCATACGTCACCAACATGGCTGTTAGCGTGGCTCGCTAGCTAGCTAACCTAGCCTAACGTTGCAACCTAGGAGTACCGCACTTATCGCAATTGCGTGGAAAGTCTTTAGAATTATGTATTTTCACAGACCTATACTTACCTATACTAAAAAACCTAAATTTGACTTTATAGTGCCAAATTATCTATTAAATTGACAAACTTGCACAATTATTCATGTACATGCAAAATATGAGGTAGCACTGAGCACTTTTAATGTCGTTTCTACTTATTTTATTCTTAAAGTCCCAGAGAAACATAAGTTACCGTTACATTTGTAGGGATCCTGCGCATTTGACTGCACTGCTAAAAGTGGGCGGGCTTATAATGTAATGTCATAGCAAACTGTGGCTCCACACGCTCTTAAAGTTTAAGTTTGATTGATTGATGGATGTCATTATATAATTGGCTGTAATTGGTTGGTTGCTTTTGTAATTGGACAAAATACTTTAGAGAAGGTTATTAAAAATACAAAGAAATTTATTTTTTGTCATTATTTTGCATACATTTTAAATAGGTGCACAAAAGGACTTGGGATGTGCTGTAACACAACAGTTGAAAATGCCCTTTTCATTTAATCTCAACTTTAACTTTAATGCGTTTTTCTGGCAGCAGTGATCTTCCGTAGGAGGCTGCCTCCATACTGCAACCTTACCATTCTTGGTCAGACTGCTGTAGGAGAGTGCAAGGGGGATGAAAGTGACCATAAAAAGGAGAACAAATGGGTCTCAGACTGAGACGGGGAGACACATGGGAGGCCGGAATAAAAGACAGGTCTGGTAGGCGGAGGTAGACCAGCAGAGATTGGGAAAAAAAACAGCCTGATTAGCTGAACTCTCAGACAAATCCTCATCACAGCTGGTGTTTTTCCAAGCCTGTATCTACACTGTCAAACCCCGCCATAAAATGCTCCGCTTGTTCCGATGTCCATTCGAACTTCGGAAAATCAATCAAGGGAGATGAGAAAACTGACCTCCAGCACAAAACGCGGGGGGGAACGGGGGCAGCCGACGGCAATTCTGTTCAACCTAGCGTTGGCCCACTTTTATTGGTTATGTCGAGTTGTTTGAACAGTTCAGGAGGAGCAAAAACCGGACCGCCACCACGTAGTGTTGAAGCTCTGACAGGTTTATGTTGAATTCTATATGATAAACAATCAATATCTGTGATTACACATCAGAATGACTCCCGAGGACACTGATGATGGAGCGTTGTTGTCCTTGCCTAATTTTGGGGGGAGGGGAGGTGCTTTTGGGCCGCGTTCCATCACCAAATTGGACAGAAGTGGATCGCAAATAAATTGGATAAGTAATCAATACAGAGCAAACCAGCTATAGTGAAGCTGACGGGGGTAAACTAGGGACGTTGTCATAGTTACTGTAAGAATGCAACACTTTTCTCACTATATAAAACAGTAGATGTGACGTGTTTCGAAGAACTTGTCCAGGATGGAACCATGTGGCAGCCACATGCTTTCAATTTTAAACTTGGTGCAACTGGAATTTATACCCATATTGCTTTTTATTCAAGGCAATGAGTGTACAATTCTAGATTAAATAATATTAATTTGATAATTAGAACTCCAAGAAAACATAATCATGCTGATATTTATGGCGAATCCATCCATTGTCTACCGCTTATCCTGTATTCAGGGTCGCGGGGGGGCTGGAGCCGATCCCAGCTGTCATTGGGCGAAGGCAGGGTACACCCTGGACAGGACGCCAGTCTATCGCAGGGCTTATGGCGAATCTTATGAATGTGAATTATATTGCAGACAATGTTTTTTGTAGTTTGCCTAAACGTACAATGTAGGAACTTTTCTTTGGTATTCTGAATAGACTATGTGAAGTGTATATTTTATTTAGATGATTTATCTCAACTGTAAACGGGTGTTCACACAGAACATAAGGTGACATTCCGTGACGTTGAAAGATACAACAAAATCCTATATCATGCAACTTTTGAATTGGATAATACTGCCTCAGCAAGAAGGGGGGGGGGGGGGGGGGGGGGCTGAATGAAACTAAGAAAGAAAAGGCTGCATACTCATTCCATCCTTTTTGTTTTAAATGAATGGACTGACTGGGTGGCTACAGCTCAGCTGCTACAGCTGGTTGGCCAACAGCTGGTCCTGTTGGCTCCCGTGTCCGTGTGTTATGTACTCTAGCGAGATGCCGAAGCCCAAATTCACAAAGTCTGCAAATGGTCAAAACGTCACTTTGGACAAAACTGCCAGCTAAATGAATCCAATGTAATGAGTGTGTTTCACGGGAGCAATCAGCATGAAGGCAGAGTCCAATAGAGAAGGAAAAGGGTGCCAAGGACGATCTCTGCAAGCAATAGGTCTATAAAATATAATTACAAATATGTTTCCAAAATATGAAACACTGTATTAGGTGAGGAAGAGGAGAGACTGTCTCAAAAAGAGAGGCCAAGTCCCGCAACTTCCTGTGGACCGCCATGGGACCTTATTTTTCAGGAAAAAATATTAACTTGAACCATGAGTTGTATTTATGATGTTTGTCAAACTAACAGATAATTTCACACCACACTAAAGTCTTTGCGGTATGAGACTGTGATAATACGTAATTCTAAATACGACTTGTTTCGCCGAAGCTGTGTGTTTGCTAAGCTAACATTACATTTTTGATGGAATGTTGCAAGTTAGATAAAAACAGCGTCTCTGGCCGAAACTACAATGGTGTGTTTGCGAAGGTAAGGTAATGCTACATTTGTGATGGAGTGTAGCTCCGTTAGCTAGCTAGACAAGCTAACGTACTTCGTGTAATTCATGGTACAATTCAAACAAGATGAAAAATAATGAGTACCACGCATAATATTTCTGAAATAAAGTCTAATTTTGCAGTATCAGACTGTGAAAACATGTAATTCTAAAAACAACGTTCGCTCTGAAGCTACCTGTGCATGTTTGTGTTTGCAAAGGTATGGTAACGATACATTTGAGATGGAAGTAGCTAGCTAGCAAGCCAAGCTAACGGCAGTGTTATCGGCGTACACTGTCTAAAGGTAGTTCATGGTATAATAAAAAAAAAAAATCTGCTTCTTGTTGTAGACTACAGTGCATTATTTTTCTGAAACAATAAAAGTAGCATTAGTATGGTGAGGCAGCATACAATAACGTTCTGCAAGTTGTGGGATGAAAAAAAAAGAAAATCAACAAGACAAGCAGAACGCTCCGGGGCCCCCATCGAAGATGAGCGGCCTCATTTGCATGACGTCTCCAGGGCCAGAGCGTTTCCCCCAGATGCAAAGCTGATTAAAGAGTGATGTCGCTCAACAACTTGAGGGCAGAAGAAGAAGACGATTGAGATGGCCGACGCCGCTTTGATGTTCCGCAGTTGCAAGTGTGGAGGTGGCAGCTGTCTGCCTCTCTACCTAATTAACCCGTATGAATCCTAATGAATGTGCAAGAGGAGATCCTCTGCTCATATAACACAACTCATATAATCCTCAGTGTTTACGGAGCAGCAGCATAGATTCAATCCGTCAATAAGACGAGAATATTCAATTAAACTCCAAACGAACTACACACTCTTCATTTTTAAATAAACATTCCTATGCATTCCAGATGCTCAAGGGCTTAAGTCCCACCCCTCCTGGTGGACCAGAATGGGATCTTATTTTGGAAAAAAATCTATGGATCAATTGTCAAAAGTCATTTTACATATCAATAAAGTCTCACTTTGTGGTATAACCACATAACATCAAGCACCTTTATACTTGACTTATAAAGTATGAAGGTGCATTCACACCAAACGTGACGCAAATTATTTGTGTGACACAATTACATATAAAATCAATGCAAAGGTGTGACCTGTCGCAAATGCGCCGCAACTGAGGCAATTTGTTTCCATCGCTTGAGCCACAAATTTCTGCAAAGGCAAAACATAGTAGTGGTCTCTGGTGGTCCAAACAACGAGGTCGCTGCTGCATTAATGCCGAGGCAACGTTATTCTAAGTGTTTACAGAGCTGCGACAGTGTTAGCATAGCCTAGTACTGGTCAATCTGAGAGTTAAGATATGTTCCAGTCCACCCTCGGGTCTCTGTTACAATCAACAGCCTGGTCTTTCTAATCCAACATTTTGCCCCGATAGGAGCCATTTGTATCAGGGTGGAAAACGCAACTTCCTCTTCAAAAGAAGTCGTAAACATCACACTATTTGACAGCAAGGCATTATGGTCTATTAACGCTACGGCTGGTGGATGAATTGGTATCTCTTCCCGTGTGGTTGACGGCTGAATGTCAGCTTCAGAGGGGGGGGGGGGGGGGGGACAGAGATCAGAGATCTTTGATCCCGACACCAAAATCTGACATTTACCCTTCACGATTTGGATCTCCGTTTATATGTCAGTTTGATCAACAATGGAAGAAAATCACAGAGAAACAAGCTACGTTTTATGGTTACATTAACTATGGCATGGAGTACAAACACCCGTCCTCATCCCTTTCCACACCTTTTCCTCCCTAATGCAAGACAGGACACCCTTCAGATAAGAGAAACTCGGTAATATCCTCCGACGGCAGCATTTGCCTTCCTGCAAGTGTAAGGAAGTGCCGTCTTTGATGTATTAACTGTCTGCGGGAGTTGAATGAAGGCACACTGAGCCTTTGTGCAAACACCCTTCTCTTCAGCCATAACAGAGAGCAAGTGTGAGTTTTTCTTTTTTTTCCAAAACGTCACAATGACAGTCGTGTATTCAGACACCTTTGAGTCATCTGGAACAAAGCTGTCAAGCCGGTCGTCTCCATGCAGCGCTGTTTAGCGCTCCGTATTATGGCTATTACCTCAGTTGTCAGTCTGATTCCAGGGCCTGGGCCTCACCAACGTCTTCAACTGTGCAGATGAATGTTCTCTGACACTACAATGCTTACGTGAAATATCAGATGTAACGTCTGGGTGATGGCTAAATGCTGATAAAAGAAACAGAACTGAGTGCTAAATAGAAGAAGAAGGAATAGAACACTCCGTCTCTCTGATGGAAATCAAAGCACAGTGAAGCAGCACATTAACATAACGGTGAGGGAATGACTAATGGGTATTCTCGGGTGTTAGACATTTCGGTCGATTAAGTGCGGTATATTTAATTTTTATTTAACTTTTGGTCAATAAAAATTAAAAAATATTGTATTGATACACTGACGTCAAGTATCTATATTTCATTATATCAACTACTTATATTGCGAGTTTCTAGTGAAGTGTTTCTAACGACGAGTTTCTAGCGATGAGTTTCTTGAGATGAGTTTCTGGAGACGCGTTTCTAGAGACAAGTTTTTAACAATGAGTTTCTAGAAATGAGTTTCTTGCGACGAGTTTCTTGCGACAAGTTTCTAGAGATGAGTTTCTAGAAACGAGGTTTCTAGCAACAAGTTTCTAGCAACAAGTTTCTAGCGACAAGTTTCTTCCAGACAAGTTTCTTCCAACAAGTTTCTAGCGACAAGTTTCTAGCGATAAGTTTCTAGCGACGAGTTTCTAGCGACGAGTTTCTAGCGACAAGTTTCTGGTGATGATTTTGAAATGACACATTTCTAGAGATGTATTTCTAGAAACTAGAAAGTTTCTAGAGATGAGTTTCTAGCAATGCGTTTCTAGTGAGAGAGGCTCGCATGACAGGTGCATTCCCAAGTCAGGTTTAAACCATGGCCACAATCTTTCTGAAACATTAATAGTAAAAAAAAACATTATTTATTTATTTTTTCTCATTTTTATACCATTCTGTCTGAGGCCTTAGAAATATCCTGAATGTATTTTACAGCCGTCACATATGGTATCAAAATGGTTGTATATTATGTGAGGTATTGTGCGAATCAACAGTGCGGTACAATTTAGCGGCCAGCCTTGCTACGAATTGATACACTTCTAACAATAGCAGGCACTTACCCACAATGTGCTGGCCACAGCACAACATAAGTGGTCTATTATGTAAAAAAAACCCACAGTCTACCATTTTGAGGAAATAACAGACAGGTCATCTTTATGGAATTTGCTGTTCCATTCAGAGGTGATGATTTACCTGAAATGTGGGAAATGGATTGGGGGGGCTATATTTGTTTGCAATATTTGTTTGTCTCCTTAAAGCATCCATTCCGACGAGCTCTTTGCTGTTGCCGCTCATTATCTGCTGCTGCGCTGCTTTTCAATTCAGGCAAAATGCCATCTTAGCAACTGTAATTACACGTGCAATTATGTTGACCATCATTGCTTGTAACATCCTTACTCACTCGGTGAGTCCTCCTCCTAGAGTTGTTTCCTGTCATTCTTGCTCAGTTCC
The DNA here is from genome assembly GCA_029853015.1 of Chelidonichthys spinosus. Lineage (NCBI taxonomy): Eukaryota > Metazoa > Chordata > Actinopteri > Perciformes > Triglidae > Chelidonichthys > Chelidonichthys spinosus. Next base: position 8,557,505 of record CM056844.1, read on the forward strand.
CTTTGGCTGCATCCCAATTCACTCACGACTCACTCAAAGTAGTGAACAATTAATTATTATATACCATCATGTATTGTGCTGAAGGACCAACGACTGACATACAAGGGTAGAGAGAATGCAAGTTTAAGGCACTTCAGCACTGGCTTCACTTTTCAGAACCAGAGGTTTCTGATTGGTCAACTTCAAACAGACATGACGCAGATCTTACATCTCTGTGAGAAACAAATTACGCATATTAAACAATGTCTCTAAGCCAATGAAGGAAGAGGACCGACACCATGAAGGCCTGCAGGACACTGCTGATTAGTGAGTACCATGGCGGCGGTCAACAACCTCACACGGGGCACCGTTTATCATGTTGTTCGGCCGAAGCGACAGATGACTCCGCTCACCCTCCTTCCCTCACCCTCGGATGAAGAACAGGTTGAGTTTGCTTTCCTTTTTCTCTCCCGGCAGCATCTGAGCTGCAGCTGCAGCCTTTCTGTGCCATGTCAGAAGGCATCACCTCAGCGTCTGAATCACGACAGCACTACATATCCGCCGCCGCCGCGACTGTCATGAGGCCGCTACGGGGATGGCAGATTTCCCCTCCCGCTCCTCACGTGCTGTCGCCGCTCAACCGCCGCGGGGATGGGGGGAGATTTTGGAGTGGTAATGACCTCCTCCCAGCCACAGCTGTCCTTGCAGAGATGGAGGAGTCATGATGGAGTAGGAGGAGGAGGCTGCTGGGAGGCTGAGTGCGTGCCCTCTGGCAACTACAGAGGCCACTAACAAGAGTACAAAAGAATGATGCAGAAGGGAATAAAGGACGGGATAATGGAGGGCAGGTGAGGGTACATGTAATGGAAAGTTTAGAATGAAAGTTGCTGTTATGCAGAGATGCATGCAAATAGGCTAGCAGCCTGCTTTCAGGCTTTGTGCTAAACATGCTAATGCAACAGCAAGGTACTATTACTGGCACAATCATTTGTCCACCATGGGACCTTATTTTGGAGTACGGTAGTTGACGGCGATAAAAAGATCAATTGATTGATACTCATTGCTTTTAGTAGCAAGGTTTGATTGATGATTCATTAATTCACAAGTTTTTTCATACCCTGACCTGAATATGTTGCACAGAAATCATATAACGCTTTGCAATTTACACGAAAATGGTAACAAAAAGATGATTTTTTGTGAACATACCTATCAGCAGCATCACAGAGCACATTGGCATTAGCTCCACAAATCTATTGATGTCGGAATACTATCCAGGCCAACTGGTGTTTCTTGACATTTTGCTCCATTAAATGTGATTTAATGATGAGCAAAAACTATATGTGGTCTAAAAGGGCCTCTGATGGACTTGTAATGAAAGAATAAAGTGAGGGAAATGGTGAGTAGGCTGAATAGAGGTTGATGTTTTTTTTTCTTTTCTCCCTCCCACTGATTTGTAACAAACAGAGAGCAAATTGCATCTCTATCAGACAACCAACGTGAGTCGTCTCACGGCCGACCACAATGGGCAGCGAGAGGTTAGAAGGAGAGAAAACAGAATGCGCCATGTGTCTTTGACGGATCCTGGTGCAGTGTAGCAAAGCTCACTGCCGCTCTGGCTCATGTGACAGTTTCCTGAAGCCAGATGGCACTGGGTGTTATCACCGCCAGCACCCCCACTATTTCAACCAAAATCTACACCCACTGCAGCGACGATGGAGGCTTCAACCTGTGGGCCATCTTGCTGGTAAAAGGCAACCTAAACCCTGTTGATGTACCTTACTGAATATGTTTATCCTGGTCTTTGCCAAAAAAAACACACAGTATTCTTACAAAGCTGATCAAAATTAATATTGCACTACTATTCCCATTTACATGGACCCATGCTAATTTATATTAATTTAACAAGCCTTTCCCCCTATTATTACCAGCATCACCTGGTTTATTTGAGGAGCTCGTCACCACATCTTCATCGTAAGGTTTAGGCAACAAAGCTAAATAGTTAGTTTCAAATAACAAAACAACATAGCTAGGTCTCGACAACAGAGCTACATAGTTTGGTTTAGGGAACTACGTTACATAGTCAGGTTTAAATAAAAAAACACTACATAGTTAGGTTTAGATAACAAAGCTAGATAGTTAGATTTGGGCAACACAAAGTTAGGTTAAGATAATAATGCTTCATGGTTAGGTCAAGACAACAAAGCTAGATAGTTTGGTTTAGGCAACAAAGTTACACAACAAAACTACATAATTAATAGACAACTAAACTACCTAGTTAGGTTAAGATAATAATGCTACATGGTTAGGTTAAGGCAACAAAACTGCATGATTAGGTTTAGACAAGAAAATTACATTGTTGGGATTATACAACAAAATTACGTAGTTAGGTTTAAATAACAAGGATACATAATTGGGTTTGGACAACAAAGTTGTATAGTTGGATCTAGACAACAAAACTACATAGTTGGGTGTAGACAACTAAACTACACAGTTTGGGTTAGATAATAAAGGTACATATTTAGGTTAAGGCAACATATCTCCACTGACTCGTTTGGAACCAATTACTGATAGGTCAAGAGTATCTTTTTGAAATGTAATTCACAATTCAATTTAGTTGTGTGGGCACAGTTTGAGAATCCTCCTCTAAGCCCACCAATAAATCCTCCAGATGTCCACGAGCAAACAAACATGACAGGAAGCACTCAATTTAACTCAAAATAAATGTGACGGTTGTTTGAGACTTGAAATCAAAAACTTCCCGTGGTGATATCTTTGAACAATAAAAGAGAAATAAGATACTGACCCTATCTTGATTTGAAGATGAAGGTATTTGGTCTCTCACCTTTAGCATAGCTTTGAAAGTAAAATGTTTGTGTAATTTTAATTGTCTCTGTTCAAACACTTTATTATCATAATTTTTCAACAAGGTTCCTGATTATCTGTAATTTGGTACCGATCATGGAGTCACTTCCAATTCATTAATTCCAATAATTGCCAGCATAACCCAGAACGTATTTTAGTCAGTATTATGCAAATGACAAAAACTAATTTATCTACAGACAAGAATACAATGTAATAAATATGGATAGTATAGTAGAAGTTTGGGCTAGTTAATGTTCTTCATGTCTGGGTTGACTTTTATTTGACGAAGCATGCTATTGAACTAGAGATTAATTTCCAATTACGACAAATCAAAAGTAGATTTATTAATATTTTTGCGGAAATGTGGGGCAACTTTATTACTTTACTACTTTATGTAAAGCCAGCAGGCCTTCAGCTTGTCCAGCAGGGAACAAATCAGACTATACTTGTTTTTTTTCCCTTTAACCCATCCAACACGGACGTCCACGCAATCGTTCAAAACAAATTTGCTGATCCATCAAGGGCTAACGTAATCCGCTACAAAATACGTTTCTCTTGACAGGTAATTCATAATTTAGTTTGGTTGTATGGGAGCATCATTTTTACAAGACCAGGCTGGATCACGAGCACGGTTTGAGAATTGAGTATTTTTTTATGTGGCAGCCTTTTGTCCGAGATGAATCTCCCTTCGGACAAATAAACAAATCTTGAATTCTTCTTGAAGCCATAAGCAATATGTGCCGAGTCAGTAATCTTGGCACAACAATGTAGGAAATCTTTATATTCAACAACTTTTATTATATAAAATACAAAGTTTGTGACCTCGGTGGCTCCAGCAGCTACGCTCAAAGCTGTCATATATAGCAACATTTTATATGTTCCTATTTCATGTGCATAATTTTAACTCACTATATTTAATTGGATTTTTTGTTGTTGCTCTCATACTGCAAATATTCCCCCTGTGAAACTAACAATTGTTATCTTATAACTGCAGACTGACAACAGCGCCCCCTTGAGTCTATCTAAAAAAATGTCGGTAAGAATAAAAAACGCTTATCTACCAAATGATGATGTAGTTCTAGGTACACAAATTTTTGCACAACACCAGCCCATTACGCTTAATGATGCCACGGGGACCCCAAAGAGACTAATGAGTCCAGTTCTGCTCAATGCTGTTTTGGCCCTCACCTTTCCGTGCACGGATCTTCCCCTCCAGCGACATCGGAATTTCAAGATGAGCACATCCGAGTGAATCAGCGAGTCAATTAGCAGAGATGGAACACTGTTTTTCTGTCACGTACACATTGTGATTTTTTGTTTTTTTTTCACATCAAACTCTGCCGCCTAACAAGATCACCATTTCTACATTGCCGCCCCCTCCTTGCCTCTATCTGTGTCCTCATCTGCATTCTCTCCCTCATCATCTCTTTTTTCCCCCCTCCCTCCTCTCAGCCGTGCACACTTTTTCCAGAACACCTTTTCCCCCCCGGCTCACAGGCGACTAAATATAGTGACTGGTGCAGACAGCTCAGCCTCATAACAAATGGGGAGCAGAGCAGAGCGGCGGCGGCGCTAGCATGAACACATATGATGTGCTGTGGCTTCACTTCAACACTGTCTCGACCAGCCATATTGTTCAGCCTTTTTCTGTTGACCACACTGTAGATATAAAATAGTAGAACGGACATTCCCATTCAAATAAACACAGCAGGATGGTCAGAGCGGCGGCCATTTTTATGTAAGTGCAACCACCTCCGCAAGACTATCGTAGGAGTAACGTAACGAAGGATAAAGGCACAGACTAAAAAACCTTAAGAAAAAAAACGTATGTGGAGAAACCAGAGACTGTCTGTGGTCCCCCAGAGGCCTAGATAGAGATACAGTTTGAAGTTGTGAGTTCAAGGCCTGGTTGATGCAGAGTGACCATGTTAATGCCTACTGAGATGATGTGTGGATTAGTGACAGACAATTTGAAAAATATTAAACACTTATTTTACAGACAATTTTACATTTTCATGTATTTGTCAGCTACTCATACTTTTCCATGATCAGCCTCATCCCATGGCTGCTGTACCCTGCTGACTGGCTTAGTCAAGTTGTGAAGCTGCACATAAGTTCAGTGATAAAGGAAGGTCTTTGATGTCAGAGGCCAAGCCTTAACTGATGTTAAAAAAAAAAATCATATTGTAATGCTGACTTTGGGGCTACTACATCAGGGTTTGTTGATGCCAGGAATTGAACCTTGATCTCCCAGGGGAAAGGGAGAGGTTTGGTGTGTTGGGCCTGGGAGCTGGCCCAATGGTGGCTGTCATGTGTGAGTTAAGAGCTGGTTGCCCCATGGATTACCCATATAGTCTGGTCTTCACCCTCTACAAACCAGGTGTGACATACCAATAGTGATTACTGCGAATAGAACAGAACAAAGAAGAACAGAAAAGAGAGAGAACAGAAGAAAATTCAGAGAAACAAGGTGAGCTAAATATAATATCTTATTTCAGCATGCTTGACCCTAGCTGAGGACTTTTATGGTGAAAGTTGGACTAAGCATTTGTTTCTTGTTAGGTTTTCCCTTGGTTAGTAACCACTCAAACATGACTTACACAGCTTGGACGAAAGTGTGCCATTGGCTTGAAAAAGAGGGTTTTGCTGAGATTTCCATTATTGTTATAATACGTAACATTTTGAGTACTTGTTACATAACACTTAGGGATGCAAATTATCGAGTAATTCATTAATCGATAGTTCTTTCATCTTATCGATCGATGATCGATTAATTTCCCTCTGAATAGATTCTATCTACTGCATACGTAACATAAAATGCTATCTTCCTTATGATATAAAGAAAAATGCAAATCATATTTTGAATAATTTCATTTTAATGCATCAATTTGGTGAATTTTGAGAACCAAAATATGACATTTTGTTTCCTGACCAATTTCTTACAAACTGCTGGTTCTGATCCAAATGTTGACATACTAAATGGGGTTGAGGAGTTTAAGCATTCAAGAAAAGATGAAAACAAAAATGACTAAAACACAGTGCTGAGCCTTTATATATTAGTTTATTATGACTATTATTATTATTAATATAAGTGGGTGACTATTCCTAGCCTTCCTTGGTGTTTTGGTTTTGACTAAATCCACGTTCACATACGTCTCCACTTGCCCATCTCTGAGCGACAACTGTCAATGAATGTGAATGTGTTCTAGCGGGATGTGTCCAGGACAGGCGATGCGATGTGGGCGGGGACGGAGAGAAAATAACTTTAACTTTCTGCGATGCGAGTGGAGCGAGTACCAATCAGAATGTAGAATAGGGATGATTGATAGTTGACGTCAACAGAGAGTTACACAGAGAGTTGCCGCTTGAACTATCCACCGGCGGCAGTGATTTTTTTTTGCCAGCGAGTAGAATTCAGAGAGAAAGCGAGTGGCGACGTATGTGAACGGGGCTATACGCGCCGTCAAACTCGCCAGCTGAGGGGGGGTCGGTGCGGGGGACGCCTTGCATTCCTTTCATTGGACCATGCATTATTTTGTTGTTTGTAGATAGCTTACAATAAGGCGAAGTAAGTTGATGGAATTAAAACTCTTTTTTGTCTCCACTTTCTGCCATGTCACCGTCGCTGGAGATTACACAAATCCACGACTGAGGGCAGCATGATGTGTCTGGCCTGTCATGTTGCTGTTTCCACTGGACCTATGCTAACTTTTGACCTGTTCTCCCCTGGGACCTACACAGCCTGTTCTGTTGGACTATCTTTAAATAAATGTTTTTCTCATTAAAATGTTTTGAATGTTTGTTCAATGTCAACATGATAATTGACCACAATATAATATGAACTAAACTGATCTGTAGAATACAATATGGTTCTTTATAGAACCCTCAGAGGACAAGACAGTTATTTGTGAAAACCTTTGAAAATGGATGTTTTTCGAACCCTCTGTGTGAGGTCTAGATGAAACCCGAAAGGGTTCTTGGTGGAACTCCTTTTGTAGGTTCTAGATGAAACCCTTGAAAAACGAAAGGGTTCTTAGTGGAACTCCCTCTGTGGGTTCTAGATGAAACCCTTGAAATATGAAAGGGTTCTTAGTGGAACTCCCTGTGTGGGTTCTAGATGAACCCCTTGAAAAACGAAAGGGTTCTTAGTGGAACTCCCTGTGTGGGTTCTAGACGTTATCCTTGAAAAATGAAAGGGTACTTAGTGGAACTCCCTGTGCAGGTCCTAGATGAAAACCCTTGAAATATAAAAGGGTTCGTAGTGGAACTCCCTGCGTGGGTTCTTTGTAGAACCTCTCATGGGGGGTTCTGGGTGGAACCTTACACACACAGTTCTAGGTATAACCCTTTATGTGGGGTTCTCTGTAGAACCTTCCAAAAGGGTTCCAGGTGGAACCTTTATAAAAGGTTCTGCCTGGAGCCAAAAAGGGTTCTCCTATGAGGACAAGCCGAAGAACCTTATATGGTTCTACTTAGCACTTTTATTTCTAAGAGTGTATGTGGACGAACCAGAGACTGTCTGTGGTCCCGCAGAGGTCTACGATAGTAGCCCACATTAGTCCAGAGACCAGACCATGCTATGTGGAGAAACCAGAGACAGCCTGTGGTCCCCAGAGGTCTAGATAGTAACTCATATTAGTCCAGAGACCAGACCAGACTATGCGGAGAACCAGAGACTGTCTGTGGTCCCCCAGAGGTCTAGATAGTAGCCCACATTAGTCCAGAGACCAGACCAGACTATGTGGAGAAACCAGAGAGTGTCTGTGGTCCCCCAGAGGTCTAGATAGTAGCTCACATTAGTCCAGAGACCAGACCAGACTACTAGGAGGAACCAGAGACTGTCTGTGGTCCAAACAACAAGGTCTCTGCTGTGTTTATGTCTAGATTACCTTATTTGGAGTGTTGATGGACCAGCTACTATTTTAGCATAGCCTACCACCGATCAACCAGACTCCATTCAGAAAACCAGCGTTTTAAAAGTAGTGAGCTTGTGGTCTTGCAGACAGACCTAGCAAAGCATAACACTTTTTACTGATCGCCATCATTATGGAGTTATTTCAGCATCCTTTTCGTCTGGTTATCGCTATTAAATCACAGCTAAAGGTTGTACTAAAAAGGAATTTTTTTCTTGGAAGCGCTCTGCTTTTCAAAACTCTTCGCCTCTGAACCTTTGATGTCATAAGACATTTTCCTGGGCTACAAACATTCAGACCCCAAACCTTTACGTCAAAGGCGAGATAAAGAATCCCTGTGATATCCGGAAACTCCTTTAATCTTACAAAAATAAGATGCAGAGCGGCACGACGGATCAATTCTCCTCGACATGGAAAGTTTGATGATGTCAAATGATTAAAGTAATTGAAAAAGCTACACATGTCAGTGTCTTCCCTTAATTTGCATTGGGGTTATCTTGGCTTACAGGGGGAGTTTCAAGGCTGCGTGATTGAAGGCAGCTGATTAGCATCGGGGGGGGGGGGGGTATCAAAAATCTGCCAACTCCCTACGTGTTCTCTCAAATAACAACATCATCCATGTCTAAATTAAATCAATAACTGTTTGGACTCCAAGGTAATTAGAGGGCCCAGATTGGTGGACTCACCCAGAACGCCCAGTCGGTAGTTGATCGTGATGACAATGACGTTCCCGTAGCTGGCCAGGATGCTGCCGTCTATCATGTTGCCGGTTCCCTCCATGTAAGAGCCTCCGTGGATGTAAACCATGACCGGCTTCAACCCGTTCTCATCGTGGATATCTGCAGAAGAAGAAATAAAAAGGTTAAAAAAAAAAAAGTACAGTGCCAATGAAAAGTTAATTAGGATATTTTTTAATATGCATCGTACGGAGCTAGTGATGTATTATTGTCCCCGAAGTGAAATAAACTATTCATTTTTAAAACAACCATCAGGAACCTAACAAAGTGTTTTTTGTTCCCTAAAAGAAACCATGGTGCAGGTTAGAGTTCTCAACGGGCCTGAAAATTACAACCCGACCCGGCCCGTGGCTTTTAAAGCCCGGACCCGATGTAACCCGACACATCAACATGGATTAACTGCCCGAACCTGGCCCGCGGCCACTGCCCCCTGTTTTTTTCTTCTCATACACGTATTGACATGACCAGAAAACGGCGATGGTTAATTCACCTGTGGCAAGTTTACTTTTCACCAACTCCATCTACTTCTCCAGGCTAAAGGTCTGCCCCCGCCCCTCTCCATGATGCACGTAACACGCAGCAGCCAGACTTCTTTACGGTGAACAGCAGCGATGATTACACTTGCTTATATTTTAGACCCGAACCAGGCCCAAACCCGCGGATCCCGTCGGGTTTGTCGGGCAGACCCGACCCGTTGAGAACTCTAGTGCAGGTGACACTTCAAATCAGAATACATGCACATGAGTGACATGAAAATATTGGAAAATTCGTACACGGTTCACAGGATTTCAAATTTTGTGATGTTCTGCAAACTGCTGTGAGGCTGTTAGTGGAAAACCATATTGAAAAAATGACCATCCGACCATCAATGGCTCCAATCCCACAATTGGCTTTTAGTTCTAATGCATCAATTGAAATAGATTGTCATGAGCTAATTTTTTCATCTGTATAATCAGTCGGCTGATCCATGGTGTACAATTTGATGCACATTGTTACATTCTACAAAAAAAAAAAAAAAATCTATCAAAGAAATGAAAATAAAATAATGGCAGCTTTCGTTTCAAGACGAAACACTAAAGTTACGGCTTGTAGGGAATTACGGTCACGGTCAACAGGCGTTTCTTTGTTATCAACAAGCAGCTTGACCTTTTTTAATTTAACAGAAGGATAAATGACTCCGAAAAGACTTTAACCCTGAAATCTCTACATCCGTCTCCGGCATTCTTCACGCAATGTGCAGGGAATGCTACAATTAGGCCGGATGAATACCTTGTTTACGACGCTCTCCGGTTGTGATTAAGCTGGGTGATTAGTACATGTGTAGGTGGTGATTATAAATTAAAGGTGCGCCCTTTTGCATGACAGAAGATGGAAGGAGATGATAAATCCTCCCAACAAGCAAGGGGGCTGGCGATAAATCAGCCGGCGGTGTTTTCGTGCGAACGCCGAGTCCCAAGGAAACACACGGCGTAAAACAGGCAGCCTTTATCCTTTTTTTTTTTGTTGTCCTTGCATGGCCCGGCGTCTTTCAGATGTCCTGTGCTATACAGTACGCTTCGGTCGCCCGGAACCACCAGCTGAACAAAGCCATTATCCGCGGCCCTGCCGACCAGGCTGCTTGGAAGTCTCTCAAATGTCATTCTGGATGAGAGCGTCTGCTGAGGGAAATGTCAAATAGCGAGGCGAGCCGGAGAGATTCAAAGCCACGATAATGTGCGTCTCTACCTCAGCTGCATAAGCCTTTATCTGAGACTCTATAAGTTAAAGCAAACGTCTTCAAACAGAATTATTGGTTTCAAATGAAGAAAAACATGAAGGAAAAAAATGCTTAATAAAAATAAATACATTCGAAAAGGTACCAATGTCATTATGCTGCGGGAAATTGTTAAAGACAAATTTTGGGTAATGCATTGTTTAGCCTTACATAAAAAAAAAATGGAAGTGCATTTTTTTGCAGGGTACAGGGGTTTATTGGGAAGGGTAACCACAACCAGAGAGTTTGGTGAGGGGGAATCTTTGAGCATAAATTTGTGGATTATGACCTTTTGGATTTCCGCGTCCGACGTCGGAATGGATAGCGTCAATCTTCAGATAAAGAAGCGTAACTGTGTTCTAATAAAACATAAAGACTGACCTTGAGACTCATCCATTATTTGAACATCTGCTTTTGTTATATACTTCTTGGAAATTTGGTGGATACTCAGGAATGTGAATGTTCGGAAACACCTCTGCCACTAATTTGTCAAGCGCTTCGGTCTGTGCTGTGTAATGACTTTAAATGCCAAGGGAACTCTAGGAGGAAGCCGGAGTACCCGCTGGATAAAACAATGCAAACTCGACTAAGAATCCCAAACCTGGGATCGCACCCAGGTCCTGTTTGCGGCATGACTGGGACCGCCTCGAAACACCTTCCAACGAAGCGAAAACGCAGAAAATCCAACTTGTTTGGAAAACTTTTTTGACAAAATCTTTGGAAACGTGATTGAGACGTGAGCTCGTCTTCTAGTTTTTTTAACCTTTGACAATTTTGGACGAAAAAAAAAAAAAAAAGGGCTCAGCATGCAAAGGCCTTGACTCAAGTGGAATTAGCGAGATAGCATGCTGCCTGGAGAACCTATGGTAACTAGCCAAGCAATGGGCGGGTGCTGGTTGGCTAGTTAGCTAGCTTGCTAACATTGGCTAACCCTGATTACACTAATTACAGAAAATGACAAGCTAACTATTAGTATTTTGTTCTAAACACATGACCTCTGAAATCAGTTAAATGACTCCTATTCCACTTCAACGGGATGTAGACAATTACTGTCTTCCCTCCCAGCCGTGGCAAGATGTACGGCTTTAGATCGGGGCTTTGCTTCACGAGGAGGCACGGGGGCAAGGAGGAGTGTATCATTCTCCTCCTCCGCAAAAGAAAACAGTGAGGTAAGGAGTGGAAAACAACCCGCAGTGACAGGTTATTAATCTCCACTGTGCTCTGAGTGGGCTGCTAATCCTGCAGCCAAGCAGTGCGGAGCGAGGGGGGGGTTTAAACAGTGAACCTGAGAAGGGGTGTCCTGGACCAACCCCGCACAGATTCACCCCGGTTAAACACAAGCCTGCTAATTACAGAGACAGGACGGCGGACCGCTGTCAATAAGACCCCCCCCGGCGGAGCCACGTGGGCGGCCGCAACAACCTTGAAGAAGCAGATGCACATAAAACACGAGTGCCGCTGTTAACTTGTCATAGTCTCTAACTGATACGCATCTTGATGGCGGCTGCAGGCTCAGACGGAACTACTCGGCGGGCTCTCCGTCAAGCAAACAGGCAAATTGACTGTTACTACCCATCTCCTTTTGGTGGATGGAGGGAGAGGGGGAAGCTTTGGTCAAACTTTGCGATTCCTCCAAGGGGTTATTTGGTTGGAGATTTGCTGTTTTTTACGGCCGGGGAAGGAGGGAGTTGCCCCCGCGTCCCCATCCTGTCAACGCGGAGTGCACTTAAAACTAAAGAAACCAAATGCCTCCGAGTGCTCTTCCATCTTTCCGTCTCAGTGTCGTCGCTCTCTCGGGCCCCGTGGAGCCGCCTGGGTGACTGTGCAGCAACTTCGTCCCCGACATTCATCACTGCCACGTCGGCCGGGGGGATAATATATTCCTCTGCTGGCTGCGCGGCGTGGCACACATTACTCATCTTTATATGGGTGGGGGTGCGGGTATGGAGTTTGTTCCGGGGGGGTTCTATCCAGATTTTCCATTGCTTTCAGCGCTTCCCACCGTTATTCGCTGGATGAATACAAAAAGCAGTTAAAGGATGCTCTCCACAGAACCAACTTCCTGTTCAATACAGCCCCCCAACTACACTCTCCATTCACACAAAGTCATTATTTAGCCCAGGGTCAATCGCAATCCTGCCAACACAGCTACTAAAAACACAACGGGGAGTATATTATCAAAAGAGAAACAAAAATCCAAAATGTGGCCATTTATGTAACATAGACATAAGGTCATGGAGTATGTCATCAGAATCGTTTCATACACCAAAAAACCTCAACCTGCATAGAGCAGCAGTTTTTATATGTATTATTAATCTCTTTTTCTATTTTTATACATTTATCTCAATCAACTGTACAGTATTTATTCTCTTTTTAATCTTAAAACAATGGACATGACCATTCACATTAGTAATGTATCATATACAGCTATAAAATGAATTTTTAACAGTCAACACACACAAAATGGTGTGTATGTGAAATGTTTTTTTTTAGTTTTAACACTGCATAGTGCAGACAAAATAGGAATAAATCACATATCAATCATATTTGAGAATGATTCATTGAATTACTGTCCCTCAATAACTCAAATGCACTCAGCTGCGTGTGTTTTAGCTCACAAAACCAGCTTGATTAGCTGTTTAGCATTTGCTAGCATTTAGCAACAAAACGAGTCATATAGCAATAGTTCGATTTAGCACAAATAATTTCCACACAGAAATACAGAAGTTAACCACATTCTCAACTTCAGTACACACTCTTACAGTATATACGTCCGGTTGGTTTTAAATATTTTCAACGACACATACTAATGATTTATTCATGAAATGAGTGAGTCATCATTACCAGTGGTTGGCAGCCGCTAGCATGCTATGCTAAGTGCTAAAGGTTACTACTCACCGGAGATTTTTTCCTTTCAACAAAAACACAGCAACACTGTAATGTCCAGCAACCCTAAAACCTCCTAACAGTTGGAAATAACGTTTTAATGACATGTTTAGTTATTGACATTAGCATGCTCTCTTTCGGCTGTAGTGTGTCTGTCTTCATTGGCATCAGTGAAGAAAAAAAACGAGAAACTATGAGCGTGAGCGGTGCTTGAGTGTAAGGAAATTAAAGAACTACAACTGCAAACTCATTCAGACTGTATAGCTGAACATGGTTAAACTAGAAATATTGGGGATAACACTGTGTGTGTAACTAAAGGAAGTTACATCGGGATAACACGTGTTCTGTCATAAATAGTGAAAAAAAATACATTTTTTGATCATTAAAGCATGTAAAGACATTCCAGCATACACCGCAAATAAAAGCATGAACCTGAAAATGTGCGTTACATGTCCCCTTTAAGACACGTTGGACAAAAGAACGCCTGACAGTAAAAGAGAAAACTTGCGTAACAAGTGTTTTGTTCTAGTACAGCACTAAGGTCTGAGTCGGGTTGTCTGCAGGGGGTCATCCCTATGGGTCCTATATTCCCTGGATCCTGGGTCCTATGTTCCCTGGGTCATTTGTTCCCCGGGTCATATGTTCCCCCGGTCTTATGTTCCCCGGGTCCTATGTCCCCCGGGTCCTATGTTCCCGGATCCTATGTTCCCCGGGTCCTACGTCCCCTTTTTTCCACCACAATTTCCATAATTGCCAAATTGCATGACATAAGTCTATGCCTTCGCTGATTTAATTCAGCATTTTGTTACGGTAGATTACAGGCCACATGACACGCATATCCAAACATGATGAGGAGATATTAGGCTGTAAATTGTATCTTAAGGGTCCTATGCTGCCCGGTCCCATACAAAGCGGGGGACATAGGACCCGGGGAACATAGGTACGCTCCCGTCTGCAGTGCTGCAAGCTCTCTCTGCAGCACACTGAGGTCTGGCTGGAACCACAGGGGATCCACAGGGGTAATTCATTGCCACTGCAGATGTTCCAACAGTCAGAGTGCATCGATCCTGCACTCGCAACCCCCAAAACACAAGTCAACTAGAGCTTGAAAATGCTGTTCTGCCTACATAATCTTGCAAGTCCAGCTGTGGGCCGATTTAATCTATTTCAACACATCAAACTTAGATCTGGCCCCTTCAAATTCGAGGCAAAGCGTACATCTGTTCGATATACGATGGTTTTCCCTAGACCACAGAGTACGTCCCGGAGTCATCACCTTAGGAAACCAATTCTCTTGTGAAGGGAATTTTTTTTTTTCATTGTACATTTATTATATTAATAATCTCATCGATGTGACATTTTATGTCTAAATTTGTTTCAATTTGCTGTGAATTATCAACTTTTACAATACATCATTTTATGTAACAAGTACAACATTAAAGCAGTAAAGCAGAAAATACAAAGTCAGCGCGAAAAGGTAAACTACGTGTATGAACTGTTGTCTTTGGCACAAACAACAAAGTCGCTGCTGTATTTATGCCTATACGGTGTCATTTTAAGTGTTTACGGAGCAGCTTCAGTGTTAGAGTAGCATAGCTCCATTCAGAAAACAAGCATTTTTAAAAGTTGTATATCGCATGTTACGAATTTTCCTCATTATGTAAATACTCCTGCATCCTATTTTATCCTTTTCTATTGTGATTAAATGGTAACACAATTGTTTGTTTTGGGTTCATACAGCTGTAGTAAACCAGCCGATGTGTTGCTTGCTATTCCCAGTGAATACAGCTCATTGAAATGCACCGAGCATCTCTGGATGAAGTTATGAACTTAGACAGGATGGCGTTTGATTACCCGGCATATCTGGGACTGACACAAAAGTGATTATTTCAGCTTGATTGATTAAACATCGTCTGCGTCTACAGATTAGTTAATATAATATCGAGATCAAACTCGTTTATTGGCACCAATTTTGACAAAGAAACACCAATTTTGCACTGTGCTTTTTCAATGCACTTCCAATTTGCATGTAATTAGCACCCGATCCATCACAGCAGCAGCTCAGTTTGGAATAACGACGTCACAAAATATCTTTTCCAGCCAAAGATAAATCTCAAATTTAGTGTTAAACAGATTCCAAAACACACTGGGTGTGTAGCGTACTTGCAACGCGGTCTAAAGGCGGGTCCACACCGCACCGACTGCCCGACTCGTGAAGCCGGGCTACTTAACATGGCAGACTCGAACAACGACTTGGGCGGTTCACACCTACGGAACTACAGCCGACGCCATACGTTGTAATGTCTCCAAAACAACAGGCGGCGCTAATCTGTATTGTGCGCCAAAAAACACGAAAACCAGAAGTAGGCGGTCCCCTCTAGACCACCTTCTTCGATTCTACTGGTTATCTGGTATGTTTACATCGTCACTTCCGGGCTTCACTGATTCGCTAGTCAAGCTGTAGCCTCCACCAATCAGAATGGTAAAAGAGTCACCGACTCGCATGTCGGATTACACATTTGAATCGGCTGAAATGAACGCCGACGTGGGCCGATTCGAGCGACCACACCAAGCAGACTCATGTCACGGACGCTGACTCTCTCAAAGACGCCGATTTTCGGTCCGGTGTGGGCCTGCCTTAACAGCAGTTTGTTAAATTGTCACAAAATCGGGATTTGCATACACGGACACGTTTTTGCCACCTTTTTTTTAACTTTCAAACTTATCTATTTCAATCGGATGTGCCTGCACCATTTTTTTTTCATTATCTTTCGGTCAGGATGACTTTAGCTAAAACACAAATATTAGGTTTCGTAAAAAAAGATTTGAAATCGAAATCCAGCGTATAAGAAGTGGACGTAGTCGTTGTGACATCACCCATTGGTTGAACATAAACAATGTTTACTGAGATATTAAATCAAGTGAGAAGTCATTTCTCTTAGACTTCCATGCAACCAGCGTCATTGCTGCCCGATGGCCAGAGAGAAAGCACTTTTAAGGCGCTCCCTTTTCAACACAGGGAGTTGCCGCCTGGTTAACGCTAACTCATGTAGAAGAATCCACGGTGAGGATTATGTCAGATATCACTCTCTGCCGTAAAAAAGGTGAACAACTGCCCATGCTATTCACAAATGTCACTGCTTTTTCTGGCACTTGCATGTCTCCCCTCCCCCCTCCGGAGTCAAACCATGCCCTTTAACTGAAACATCTCCTTTCCACCTCCAGTCATCCGCCGGTCCCCACGGATAACCCGATACTCCGGAGAGAACGGCACTATTTGGTTATTGTCATGCAGAGGTGTTAATAGAAGCAGGATTTCTTTAGTTTGCCCCGCGAGCCACCGGTGAACAAATTCCCACCGTCAAAACAACATGTGTTAGTGCTCATGCTTGACCGAGCGATGGAAGAAAAAAAAAAGGAAACGTAACAAGGGGAAGAGACATGATCGCGTTCAAATTTTAATTCGTCAGAGGAGAAATAACATGCAGATAGATTCACATTTGAATCAGCAACGACAGGAGACCTCCTTTCTGTTTCAAGGTTCACCTCGGACAAAATCCTCGGATTTACATCCAAAGAGGAAAGATACGGAAATTAACAGCCGAGCGAGAGGAGTGCACTCCAAGGGGGGAGGAAGGATGGGGATAAAAAAGAAACTGACTACAAAAAAAAAAAAGGTCTGCAGGTTTGCCATCATGCACAAGTGTCAGGCTTTTATTTGTCGGTCAAAAAGGGGCAGGGGGGGAAAAAAGATAGTAAAATACCTTCATCAGCACCATCATCATTACTGTTGAAATCTGCGCCTTGCGTGTTTGAGTTGGCCCCTAGTGTTGAGGAGAAAAGTAGAATAAGGGATAACATTTAAAATAAAAAAATAAAGGAAAAAAAGCCCCCAAAAAATCACCCCACAAAACGTATTTGGGTTTGTTGTGAGAAGAAAAAAAATAAGTGTGAACAAATTCATAGCGAGCTAAACAGGCTGTGGTTTAATAAAGTCTCTGAGACTAACAAGGAGCAACACAGCAACCCGGCAGCACAAAGAAAACAGCAATTTGTGACCAAGTTCAGTTCAAGCAGCCAAAACAACTCATTAACAGTCACGGGCAAATACCCAAAGAATGGATTGATAGCACTGTGGGTTTGCATATCATTAACAAGCGCTATCTGCCCAGGCTAAAGGTCTGACTCGTAGAAGATATAACACTAATGATATTAAAGTTCAAACATATCCATGAAGTTTTGTCTGATTGCATTTTTCCGCATTGGTTGGTTGTTTCATCTGAGAAAATTTCCTTTCAGCCCTTTAAAAAAAGAAACCAACCGTACCCGCTCTGTTCAGTCACTTATTGGACGATATTCGGGAAAAAAAAAAAAAAAAAATGAGCGATCTGAAGCATTAAAGGCAGAGTAGGTCATTTGGAAAAACCACAGAGACTATGACTCTGAACCATCGCCGAACCGGAGCAACGAGTGCTCCAGATCGGCAGAGTGCAATCAGGAAGTAAGCTTTGACAGACAGGCAGGACGTCCAATTGTTTTCTCCGGCTGACTGTTTTAATTGGATGGGGATTTTACAGTCCTGCCATGGCCACAGATGACATTTACATTTTTTTTTATGCCAGAGCATTTAATGTATTCATTGCTGTCGGTAAGTTACGAGGATTTCAAATAATATAACCTTTAAGAATAGAACCTTCTCAACCTTTAAGGTTTTCTAGTCACCACTCTGCAATTTGAACAAAAAAAATCTGTTGAAATCGAGTCCTGTTTGGCTAAATAAGCGAGCTAACAGCTAAAAACATTAATAAAGAGCCAAAAAACAAAAAACAAAACAATGTTGAGTTACATTACGATGCAATCAGGCCCTATTCAGTAACAAATACATACTGAACCAGAAACTTGTATAGATTGAGTAGTTTGAAGGCAGTGTTTTCACATGAATACAAAAGAGATATTTCAGAGGGAATAAATGAGAAAAGTCAATGTCATTTACCCAGAGATGGACAGAGTACTCGACCCCAGTACTTGAGTAAGAGTACAAATACTACTGGTCAAAATGTACTCCATTACAAGTAAAAGTAGCTCAGTCGACACCGTACTCGAGTAAGAGTACTTGCTTTTAAAGGTACTTAAGTATCCAAAAGTACATGCTTTTAAATTTACTTTAAGTAAAAGTAAGAGTAAGAATAAATTTCAAATAGCCTAAAATGAATGTTTCTAGGCTTAACATAGTTCATAAATATTTGTGTAAAAAAGTCTTTGGGGGTTCATATCTTCCTGCACCACCAGTAAATACCAACCACTGCTATGCGCTATACAGTCACACAAGATAAGTAAAATATAATACAGTACATATACCTTTAACTAGTATGAATAGATTAACATAATGTATCTTACGGTGTTATACTGCCAAGGAAACTGCATCGAACATAGCCCATCTACAGGCATCACAAACGCATAACTTCTGACTTTTGCTATGAGCCTGCCTGTTAATCAGGCATGCAAGGATGTTGTACGACAAAGTATAGATCCAGCTTATTCAGCCCAAAAGCAGCGTTCCCCCAGGATTATATTAGAACAGCATTTCTCAGTAATATGGCAAATGGATTAACTAAAGCAAAGCAAGAGGGTCGACAAAAGTTTGGTGAGTGTTAATAACAAATAACGTTAAGTTATGAGAGCGTTTCATTCAGCCATCGTTTCAAACTACAACACACACACACACACAGCGCCACTTCCTACAAAATGTAGTTTTTGTGATCAACACACTCACATTCTCACAACATGATGACATTGACTGAGACAAATAGAAAAAAACATGGTGAAAGTCTGGTTAACTTACGTCAACTTGTTTCTTTAAGTTGGACGTGGAGTTGTTGAAAGCAGAGATGTAGTTTTCCTTTGGCAAACACAATACACATTTGAAAATATATAACTGTTTGTCTGTGTCCATGAGACTCAGCCATTGTTGCGGTTTTGTGTTGACAAACACAGTGGAGAGCGTGGCTACTTTGGCGGTATCCCTATGGGGAGGGATTACATATTTCTACTTTTACGTAGATCCCAGTGGAGAGCCTGCACTGTGATAGGTTTCCTTCTTTGACAAACGGCTTGTGTCCAATAGTATTTAAAAAAAAAAAAAGAAAGAAAAAAGAGCAGACCTGAAAGTAACAAGTAATTTTCAGCCTTTCTAGAAATGAACTCCAGTAAAAGTAAAAGTATTTGTCTTGGAAATGTATTCAAGTAAGAGTAATAAGTACCAAAGAAATCTAATACTCAAGTAAAGTACAAATCCTCTGGATATGTACTTAAGTACAGTACTTAAGTAAATTTACTCCATTACTGTACATCCACTGCATTTACCAGCAAAGTTGTATAAGGTCGTGAAACAGGATCAGAGGTGGGACATAACATTTCATGGGAATTTGATTTGACTGTTCTATTTGACCTTCTCTAGCTCCGATTGATTGATGGATGGATGTCGTGATATTATTGGTTGGTACTAGAGGAAGACAATGTAATTGGATTTGAGTAAAAAAACATTTTTAATTATTTTTCCATGTATAAATAGGTGAACAAAATAAATGGGAATCTAAAAATCCCTTCTTCTTTTTTTTCCCCAACATCTTTTCCTTCCTGGAAAGAAAATATCACCTTTGCTCACATCAGCTAGTACCAACCAATAAATGCCGTTTCAGCTCGACTTTCAGCCTTTTTTGACCCCATTCTAATCTAAGAAAGCACATCGTTGAATCTAATTGGTCGAGCTTTATGCTATTTTTTTGTGTTTATTGATCCCTGTCTGTTTAAGCTTCATAGAGAAAAATCAAACAGCGGTTTCACACCTAGAGAATTGTTGTTGAATTGGTGAACTTTATGACATTTGTCATACATTCAGATACATATCATTTGACGAAGGATGTAACGGTATAGTGCTTTATTGCGGATTGCGAAAAAAAAAAAAAGCTCACAATTTTTATTTGACCTTTACAATCTTCACTGAAATAAGACGAAAGTGAAAAACTACGTTGGTGGTTATTGGAATAATATGATATTGCAATTATTTTTGCCATGATGATCCCATTCTTAAATTTGAGATTACCCCTAGCACCCATCAGCACTGACCTTATTTGAGGAATAGAACCAAAAACCCAGTCAAAAAACTCATCCACCCCTGAGACGAGGGAACCGGAAGTTAGAAAATGCTGACTCGTGTCAGGTTTCAGTGCGTTCCTGCACCACCGTCCACTATGATGAAAATTAAGTTTTTGCAAGAAAAAAAGAACTGTGCTCATTATCCAGACCGGACCAATCCTCCTTGAGCTCTTCCACTGTTCGGAGTGCATCCTGCATGTGTGCGGATCAACAAATAGGTCTCAACAGGCACATAATGTAGCAGCGGAGAGGGGACGGCGGCGTGTTTGCACAATACTGCGAGGGCAAGCTGCACAAACATGGACTAGTGCCATGTCAGTGTAACTAGGCCGAGCGTGAACATTCACATCTGCTCGGGTTATTCTCACACACACACACACACACACACACACAGATATAGGCATGATAAATCATAATACATACAATGCATACATATATGCACTTATAATATCAATATGTACAATAAATAATCTAAGCTGCATTACGTAGAGCTGTTTCTTTGTTTCATAAATCAACTAATGTTGATACTAGTCATTCACAACAAGTCGATATTTCATTCCCCAGATCTATTTTGTTGGATCCAACCCGATGGCAACCAATAAGGTCGCCGGAGAGAGCCCGGAGAACTAATATTACGTTGCTGGGCACCTGTTAGCACCAGTTAGAATGGAATCACGTTGAAGAGCTCATTGGGACGTGTTTAGGACTTGAAACTACGAGTACAGGACTTGGGACTTGACTTGGGACTTGTCTGTCATTTCTTGGGAATGCCCGTCTGATTTGGGTCTTGATTCAGGACTTGGGACTTGACTAGGACTTGTCAGTCTTTACTTGGCTCTGGTCTTAGGACTTGCCTGCCTTGACGTGGGTCTTGTCTGTCTTTAGTTGGGGCTTGACTCGGGACTTGCCAGTGTTGACTTGGGACTTGATGTAGTATTTGTCTGCCTTGCATTGTGAATTACCTTTCAATGGAAACCTATTTTATCAATGATTAAGTTGGCTTTGGCCGAATCGCAAATTAGATTGAAAGAGTCAGAGGAAGTCCATGTAGGGAGGAGGTCCGGACGGTGGATGGTCTGTTTCGTTTCTTTGAATTTGTTGGAGACAGAGTTGATATGATATATGAACAGTACATCTCACACTAACGAACATGCGCTCTACAAATGAAAAAAAGGTGTCTAAATTATTGTCGATGCTGATGTGTATCATTCAGAGTCATGTGACATCATGTGGGGTTTTTTCCCCCAGAGCTACCTCGAAGACATCCTGATGGCATCCGAGCACTGAATGTCACAAGAGCACAGTCTCTAAATGTCACTTCCTGTTGTTTTGTCGGTCGACTTGATGTGGCAGTGAGCCGAGGGGGGGGGGGGGGGGGTTACAGTTATATAAGACACCCACAGGTTCACAGAGCTTCTTCAATTAAATAAATACACCTGAAACTGTGTTATATATATTTATGTTTTCCCCAGTTATATAACGGGAGTCTGACAAAAACATGCTATACTGATGTCTGTAATATTACTGCACCAAGTATTAATTTAAATAAAATCACACTGACTTTCCATTCTAGATCTGATTCTGATACCCCCCCGACAATTACAATTCCTATCTATGCAACTAGGAATTATTGCAGGAAATGGTTGGACATTTAGTTGCTTTTGACTCTATTTAGAGGGAAGCTGTGGAGGTTGGCTCCCCTCGACTTAAGTTGTAGACAATTTATTACGGGACCACGGTAGCAAGTCAGCATCTAGAAGTCAGCAATAATCACATTACTTAAGTGCTCCTCGTAGTTCATATTAGGATTTACGTATTTCATCCGCACATTACTCTAATTTGACACATTTTGTCATGGCTGGAGAGAAAAACGGTCTCATTTGTTTCACTTATTCTAACTAGTTCTATGTGAATGATGGTCAGCCATGATGGTTTCTGGCGCTGGGTTTCTGTGGATTTTCCGCCGACTCCTATGAAAAAAATATCACTACTACTGGCCTGGCAATTAGTATGAAGTACTTCAAATAACTACTTCAAATGTTCCATGTGAGCACAATCTAAATTATCAAAAGCTTGATTTTAACCGTGGCCTTTATTGGATCCCTGGAGGTCTGGGCCCCAGGGCACTTTGCCTGTTCTATTGCCAGCTTTATTGGCTTTGATAGTTGCTGAAAAATGCTGATGCCAAAATGAATTGGCAAATAAACAACTTAATATTTCTTTTTAACTCTCCTATACACATTTTTTCTACAGCTAAATCATACATTTGGACGATTTAAAATTCCTAAATTACACAAGTGAATTACAATACACACTGTTATGTTTGCTCTACATCCATTAATGTGTCGTCGTTGACTTAAAAGCATCTCTTAAAAGGATAAGTATTTTGTATTTTGTGTCTAATACCTAAATAAACTGTGGTTAAAATGTCCAAATACAGCTGCCAATTTAGATAAAATGGAGATTTGCCAAAATAAGTTAAGTGAAGTTATCCACCAGGTGTGTAAGCAGCGACCATAACCACATTGTGTAATTCAATATATACGACCCTCATTTGAGTTACCCCACATGTAAACATGAGTGTCCTCGTATCAGTAGTCATTGTATATGAGACACTTAATGGTAGCATGCTAAATTCAAAATGGACTGGTACTAAAACGTACTGGAATTTCGTTTGCAAGCAATCAGATCGAAGTCACCGTATAATATACGTCATAGGTACTTCTGAAGAGTAGGGGAGTTGCAGCGAGGCAGTGCGTGTACAGGTATTTTTTAGGATTATTTGTCTCTCAAAATAATTGGCTGTTGGAATTCAGTTACGCAGAAAAACTAATTGGATTCAATTTAAAATGTTTTAATTTAATTGTGATACAGTATGCATACATAAAAAAGCATAACTTCAGCAGATTTTTAT
The DNA here is from genome assembly GCA_029853015.1 of Chelidonichthys spinosus. Taxonomy (NCBI): domain Eukaryota; kingdom Metazoa; phylum Chordata; class Actinopteri; order Perciformes; family Triglidae; genus Chelidonichthys; species Chelidonichthys spinosus. The sequence goes on from CM056844.1 coordinate 8,580,704, forward strand.
TGCAGTAAATTGAAATTATTGTTATAGTTGATACTGATCATTTATCGGTGTGAACCATGCATAAAGAAGGCGAAACAACTGAATCTAGCACACATGGAGTCCTGTTTGGGTTTCCATTAACACCCTGGACAGGCTCCAATACATCCAGAACTCAGCTGCCAGGGTTCGAACCCAACCGAGCCCTGGCAGCACATCACCCCGACACTCATCCACCTCCACTGGCTCCCGGTCAAGTCCTGCATCACATACAAAATCCTCCTCTTGACCTACAAATGCCTCCATGCCCCTTGCCCGCCAGTACTTATCCGACCTCCTCCACCAACATACCCAATGACATTACACTGGATTTCTGAAAAGGCCAATTCAGGGGATAGAAAGATGACGGGCAGAGAGGGGAGCGCTAACTGGGATAGGCATGTCACCCCCCCGCGAATCTCACAGTATAATGACTTTACACAATGTTCACCCACTGCACGTTTGTGTCTCTGGTTGCAATAAGGAAAAAATAAAAAGTCACCAAATGCTATCTATTGGTTTTGGTGTCGCAAATGCTATTACAGTTATTATTATGTGGACACGCGGTACAAATCCAACGTCCAGGGCTAGCAATGTACTATTAAATATGGATGGGCCCCAGCAACCCAAGACTTTTGGCTATGAGACCGGTGACCATGTGACAGTTTCCCAAATCCTCCGAAGAGATTCTTTTGCCGAATAAGAACGTTGACAATGTCAGATGAGTAACAACTTTGCCCTACTAATCAGTTTTGTTTTGTACTACTTTTATAAGTATCTCTAAGTATCTAAGGTATTAACACCTACTACTCGGGATGGGTGAAAGAACTGCGGTCGTATGACTCAGGTCTGCTCTCCATCCCCCCGCACCAAACTGCAAACCCTCGGGGACAGAGCCTTCAGCGTGGCAGCCCCAACCCTCTGGAACGCCCTCCCCACAGACATCCGCAACGCCCCCACCCTCGTCACATTCAAATCAGCACTCAAAACGTTTCTGTTCACCAAGGCCCCTAGATTTTTGTGTTCTTTGTGTGTATGTCTATCTGGTTGTTTTTCCCTCCGCCCATATTGTACATCGTCCTTGGGTTCCTTGAAAGGCGCTATACATGTTCAATTTATTATTATTATTATTGAATACAGTGGAAGCGCTACTTTACAACCAACAAATTACCTAACCACTTCATGTGTTTGGTACAAGATGCAAGTAAATATAACTGAACCGCACTGGCAAGAGAAAATGTCTTCTGAGTCATTCTCTCTCAGTGTACCTTCGTCATACAAAGTGATGCAAAGAGTATTTTAATTTCAGGAAATGGCTGCACAAGAAAAGAGAGGGAAAATTATTTTTCAGAATAAATCACGGCTGCTGCTGAACATTAAGATATGGGTAGTGCCTATGGTCGGGCTTATGAAGGGAACAGGCAGCTTTAACGCCGGGTTTTACATTTGAGTTGCGTGTCGAGCAGCAAAACAGTACTAATGTAGAAGATGTCCACAATTAAGGAATAAGAGACAAGGCTGATGTGCTATTGTCTCCCCGCTGAGAATTGTCTTGAAACATCTTCCACTGATGAAGCCAACTTTACAACCATTTATACCCTCGTGGCCTCTTCTTAACACACACAAATGAAAAAGACCTCTTCATTTCAGACAGCACCAGATTCTGCAGGAAAAAAAAAAAAAAAGGCTACAACAATACATTCTCAGTGCAGACGGGCAGCGGCTTTTCCTCTCTCGACTTTCAAATCGGATGACAAAGACGCAGGCATCGCTTAATCTGTCAACCCACTTGAGGTGCAGTAAAACTATAAATCCCTTCCCGAGCGTCAGCCCGCAGGACGTTTTGACATTACACTGGATTTCTGAAAAGGCCAATTCAGGGGATAGAAAGAAGACGGGCCGCGAGGGGAACGCTAACTGGGATAGGCATGTCACTCCCCGCCAATCTCACACTGTGACTTTACACAATGTTCACCCACTGCACGTTTGTGTCTCTGGTTGCAATAAGGAAAAACGAAAAAGTCACCAAACGCTATCTATTGGTTTTGGTGTCGCTAATGCTATCACAGTTATGTGGACACGCGGATCAAATGCCTCCGCATTACCATGCAACATCCAGGGCTAGCAACGTACTATCAAACATAGATGGACCCAGCAACTGAAGACTTTCAACCATGAGACCATGTGACATAAATATATATGTATACGAATAGGAACATTGACAATATCAGATGAGTGACAACTTTGTCTCACTCATCAGTTTTGTGTTGTACTACCTTTTTAAATATCTCTACCACTGAAAGGTATTAACCCTCTGAGACCCACATAGAGAACTTTCCGTCTTGTCATACTTTTGTGTATTGCCTATAGAATTGTCATTTTTTAGAGTATCATCAAGTTATACACATCCCAAGAATCAGCACAACCTCAGCTAACTGTGTGTATCACTCTATAAATACTTATTTACACTATAATAGGGGATTTCAGCCCATAAATTAAAATAAATAAAAACGCACCTTACATTTTTACACATTTTATAAAAAAAAACACTGCAAACCATTATAACGAAAGAAAAGCTCAACATAGAAAGTTTAGCACACTTGTTTGGATTGTTCTAGAAGTTATTTGAAGCTTCTAGCTGCTTTTGTCTATGAAATATGAATATTCTTTTGAGTAGTGTCCATGGGCGTTTTTTTTTTTTGCCAGCAATCGTCCTTTCCTCTCCCTGCCCTAAATATGTGTGTATATAGTGTACTTCTTCTGTACCATTTATGTATTTAACTTTCTCTATCAATACAGTAACTTTTTGACCGTCCTTTTCTCTGCTTTGACCTCCTCCTTGTCTCCCGTTTGGGAAAACACAACGACTCACGGCCAAGCGTAAATCAGGCTTTCCGATTGGCTGTAAGAGCCGCTACGGGAGCCAATACGAATGTCCGATGCATAAACGTGACTCTATACGTCACGAGCAAGATGGCGGATAAAAATAATGATCGATATACATAAACAAAATGAAGAAATGGGCCGCGGAAACGAGGAGACATCTAGTCACATCTTTACAACTTTCCGCATTGGTTTTGTTGTCAGAAATAAATCGCTCACATGGGCAAGCAGGGTACCGTTGTTTAGCCCCGTTTCTCTAGTTTAAGATGAAATAACCGTTATGACGCTCTAAAGAAAACATGATTATTTGTAGCGTATACGCCACAATGGGTCTCTGAGGGTTAACACCTATTACTTGGGATGGGTAAAAGAACTAGCAATAATTACCGCGGAATAACTTTTCCTTGATAGAAATATAAGACAAAAGATGAGGACGTTGATGAAAATATGTGTCCGAGGAAATCGCTAGTGTGGAGATAGTTGGGATATTTAAATCAGACAAAAAGCAGAATTAAAACTGTCCATTTTGTTTGTGTTCGGTAACACTTGAAACTTCTCACTGGTCTGAATTCAGATTTTAGGTGATTATATATAGTCGTTTTACAGTGTTTGTGTGATGTTCAACTGCAGACAAAATAAATAAAAGGAAAAACTAACCTTGTCATATCTTCGTAGCTCACAGAAATATATATATATATATATATATGTGTGTGTGTGTGTGTGTATATATATATATATATATATATATATGTAATTATATCATGTTATTTGTCCATAAAAATGATTGTGACACAATTTCTTTCCATATCGCCCAGCCCTAATTGCTACCTAATTTATCCACAATGCATTTAGGTTGTTTTGAGCAAAATATTGTCCCGACTGACAGAAAAAAAACAATAGATTTTTGTTGGAAGTTTCGTGATCGAGGTCATGTAAAGTACTGGTTTGGTTCAAGCTTAAAATGTCGAGCAGGCCTCATTCTATTTTGAGTTAGGGCAAACATAACACTACTTTTTTGATTTCCACATACCGTCTGGTGTGTTTTCCTACAGGTTCACCTCATCTACAAACACATGGCGGCTCCTGCTGCTTTCAAGAATCCATTTAAAATAGCTTAGAGACATAGTGCTCTAATGTAGTGTGCCATGTTTCCCAAATGCCTCATCTGATGAAAACCTCTCAAAACCCTGTTGGGTGAAAAAAGGATAATGTCATAGTAGTCGTGCTGAAAAACAGTATGTTTTGGAAGTTGAATTTGGATATCCATGCAACAGAAATAAATCAGAGAAGGGAAAATATTAATGGTTTTACTAGCTCTGGCCATGCACAGTAACATGGGTGCCTTTAATGTCCACCACAAAAAAGGATCCTTATCAACATTTCATTGGTATCATTTTTGTTCTGAGGGTCCCAAAATTAAAAAAAATCAACCAGGCCCTCCTGACTAAAGATAGGTCTGCACGGTGGTCTTGATTAGAGGCCCGGGTTAATCATGGGTTCTCTCCTGGTCCTCCAACTTCCATCCACAAGACATGCAGGTTAATCGGTGACTCTAAATGCCCCATAGGTGTGAATGTGGGCGTCAACGGTTGTCTGTCTCCGTGTATCATCCCTGTGATAGACTGCCGACCTGTCCAGGTGAACCCCGTCTTCATCCAGTGTCAGCCATCCCCCCCATCCCCAGCGACCCTGAACAGGATAAGCGGTTGTAGATAATGGATGGCTGGAGGTCAAGGAGGGCAAGGACATTTATGGAAGCCAGACGGCAGCAGGGAGTTATGGGGAGGCATGCCAATCATCACCGACTATAATCAAACAAACAGTCGGGGGGGAAGGTAGCACTAGAATAGCTGAAGAGCTATGGGGGGATGTGTCGTAGACCCTTAAATTCCCAGTGAAAGGGAATTTGGAGCGTCTTTGAAATCCATTGCATTTGATTGGACCCCTAAGAAGTGGGAGGGCTTAGAATGTAGCGTGATACGGAGCTACAGGAGCTTTGATCCGATCACAATACTTGGGTGCTGATTTATTGAGATTCTAGTATTGCAATTTGGTAGTATCGATTATTGCAATTTTTTGCCATTCTTAAAAGAAAAATTAAATTAATTTTACTCTTCAAGAGAAAATTTATGAGGATTTCAAGTGTAAAGGCAGGTTTTTATCCTGCTATCCACAATTATTATTTATTTATTTTTTCCGGATATGCTGAAGCGGATATGACGTTTTAAAATCCTCCTGTAAAAAATTTCATTTTTTGCCGACGTTGCATTATTTATGTGACCAAATAAAATGTTCACATCTTGTGGATTAGACCTACTTTTATTCGAGTGCTGATGAAGACCCTCCACAATAAAAGCATTAGCAGTTACTTAACACAGCTCTGATATAATCACCGGTTAACAGTAAAATGAGGCTGAAACTAAACTGAAAATGTGAATAACACATACAGCACTGCTGTCCACTGACTAACTGTGTCAGCCCTCGACAAGTACAATTACTTTTTTCTTTTTTTTTTGGAGACACAGAATCATTTTGAGAAAAGCCACTGAAAAAACACAGGATTGTGAGATTATCCCTCTCCTGCACTTTTTAATCTACTATGTACTCAAGAGCTCGGACTAAATTTAGCACAGAGCTGTCAAAGATCTCCGCCAGACACGTTAATGTGCTTCACTATCCATCCGGAGGCCGTCCTCACTGTCCAGCTGCTTCCTAAAAACAGACCCCGACCTCCAACCGCTCCTGGTTATGTTCGACACACTGTGTGTGTTTTTTTTTATTTTTTTTTTTTACATTACACACATCCCAGTATTCGCTGCTGCGGGACCTGGTGGGTAAAGTGCTCCCCAACACCCACTCCAAGTCACAAGTGCTCAATGGAAAACAGGCTATTATGGAGAGTTTGGCTCGATAGCAAATGTAGAAATCATTCTGCACCTTTTATTTTTAATCTCACGTCGCTCTTGCTTAACGGTGCCCTTATCAGTCATGATACTAAGCAGCTTGGACTGACAACCTCTTTTGTACAGACAAGTGTTCACTGATTAAGACTTGAAGAGCTCCCAGGTTATCAGTGCAAATATTGCCATTTTGTTGATCACAAGTAGTGAAATAAAAGAAATATGCTATATAATAAGCTTTAACATTTGGGAATAAATGATTAATGGCAAATCTGAGATGTCAAATTGGGGTTTTAAGCCGTGATTTTTTTCCTGTCATCCTCGAAAGGGGCGTGGTAGTGTTGACAGACTGAGCCCAGGAAAAATAAGTTTTCCCTCTATACAGATGATGAACTAATAGCATTCTGACAAGTTAATGCACGGTTAGCTGAAGCAACCATAAAGCCAAATATAAACTACACACATCTCCACAGGATGGGAAACATATATTTTCAACTGGACTACAGCAGAAGATTAAATATATATGAAATAACGTGAGTTGGCAATCAAAAATTAAATTACCTAATCATAGTTTGCACCATGTGCCGTTTTTCGTTATTCTTACACAACTTGAAATGCGATATTAGTATTTGATTAATAGTCAATTGTGAAAATATTTCCCATGCTGGTACGTTGCTGCTAGTATGCTATTTTTACCTTGTGTTGTGCTACATTTAAGCTAATTTAATAAAAAATAATTACATAACATGACGTTGGATTATGCTCCATACAGAGGATGACCTGTTTGTGTCACCTTTCGTCCCATCGCCTAGCAACCAGCTGATGTCGACAAGAAAGAGCATAGAAGAAGCAACTGCCATTATCTGATTCAAATGTGCCAGAGATAATGTCTTATTATTTTTGTTTGATATCCTGATGGAGGATATGCTTTATGATATATATTTCAGGCTAAGAGAGAGTGTTCTGCTGCATCTCCCGCTGCTGATCGCCTCGTGGACGCCATGTTGATTAAAATTCAATCATCAGCGGTGCGCTATGAATCTTGGGATAAGTTGGTCTGTGAAAGATCTTTTAGTTGGATACTCAGAAACCCAGGAAGAGAAGCACTGAGCTGCATTTTAAGAAGTCTTACCCGCATGGTAAATTGTGAAATAATTTTAATACTATCTCAACACTTCCTCCATGTTTACCCGTTGTCTTGATTCATTCAGTATTATGTCGATTCGGGGATTTCTGCAGGGGTCATCAAGTTACAATTTAAATGTTTATTTTAATAACACATAGAATGCAATTTAATACTAGATCATACTATCCAAATCATGAAGTAAACCTGTGGCAAATATATGGCTTAAAATTATTTATTATATCATATATTATTATTATTATTATTATTATTATTATTATTATTATTATTATTATTATATCCTTATATTATGTATCCTTCCAAATAATAATAATCATCCAACTGATGTAATTAATAAATTAATTCCTGGGCTTATATATGAAAATGGATGGATGAATTAACCAATAAAAAAAAGTGTCCGTCTAAAAAAAAACTGGTAAACTGCCTATTCAAAAATAAAAATAGAATAACTGCCTCATTGTCAGAGGTCTGACATTTGTATGAATTTGGCAAATTAATTCCTTCATTATGTTTTGTAAGGTCAAACCTCTGACCACCATATTTGACGTTAATACCAAATTTGAAGAAATCTGCTCGAGGCGTTCCTGAGACATCGCACTATAATCATGTTATTTTCAGCACTTGGTTGTTCTAGTTATTTTTCACATCAAGGGATTCTGTTCAATGAAAGGCAAGAGTGCTTTTATTTTGAAATGGATACAGGAAGTGTTTAGCTTGCAACTGCGTAATTGTTTTGCAAAAATGTAATTTACTACCCGTCATTTGAATTGGATTTTTTTGTATTATAATAATTAGGCATATATAAAGGTGAATTGTTTTCCAGTGAATATCTCCTTCTGCAGCGATGGTACAGCTGCACCAGCACCACTCAATGACACAGGTGTGCTTCAACGCCAGTGCGCCAAAATGACGGACGGCCTTTTAAAGTTCCAAAAAATCCGTCAATGACAGACAGTCGTGTTTCTGTCCGAGCAATTTAAAGTGACAAAGAGTTGTGGGAAAATAGATGTTGGAATAAAAACAGAGGAGCATCCTGAAGGCCGAAGACAATTCTGACTCTTTCGAGGAAAAGGGGAAAAATGCCAAAACAAAGGTCCGTTTCTATTGAACTTTAGTGGTGGATATTCCCAAACAATTTAAAAACCTCGGGCAGTCCCTTCCTTTGTAGGACAGATATGACAAGCTGTGTTAGCATTACTTTACCGTCAAACTATAACGATGTTTAAAGGTGAAGAGATGACATTGATTTGAACCCAAATAACAAGCTATATAGTGGGTACGGAAAGTATTCAGACCCCTTTAAATGTTTCACTCTTTGTTTCATTGCAGCCATTTGCTAAAATCAAAAAAGTATTTTTTTTTCTCATTAATGTACACTCAGCACCCCATCTTGACAGAAAAAAAACAGAATGTAGAATTTTTTTTTTGCAAATTTATTAAAAAAGAAAAAATGAACTATCACATAGTATTCAGACCCTTTGCTGTGACACTCGTATTTAACTCTCACATGCTGTGTCACGGGGTCACCTGCTTAGGGATTGTTTTTTGTTTTCTTTACCACTGTTCATCGGCCCATCACTAACTCTCCTGTCATTGCAGATCCTGCCACCCTCGTCTGCCCTGCAATCACCTCATTCCCTTCACCTGTGCTTTGTTTGCTATTTTTAAATAATTTTGTTTTTTTGGAAATCTCTGAATTTGTGCTTTTGGGTCCAGTGTTTCCTGGGACGTTACATGCTGTCCATTTCTTCTGATCCTTCTTGAGATGGTTCTGCTCCTTCATTGGAGTCCAGCTGTGTTTAATTAAACTGATTGGACTTGATTAGGAAAGGCACACACCTGTCTATATAAGACCTTACAGCTCACAGTGCATGTCAGAGCAAATGAGAATCATGAGGTCAAAGGAACTGCCCAAGGAGCTCAGAGACAGAATTGTGGCAAGGCACAGATCTGGCCAAGATTACAAAAGAATTTCTGCAGCACTCAAAGTTCCTAAGAGCACAGTGGCCCCCATAATCATTATATGGAAGAAGTTTGGGACGACCACAACTCTTCCTAGACCTGGCCGTCCAGCCAAACTGAGCAATCGTGGCAGAAGAGCCTTGGTGAGAGGTAAAGAAGAACCCAAAGGTCACTGTGGCTGAGCTCCAGAGATGCAGTAGGGAGATGGGAGAAAGTTCCACAAAGTCAACTATCACTGCAGCCCTCCACATGTTAGGGCTTTATGGCAGAGTGGCCCAACGGAAGCCTCTCCTCAGTGCAAGACATATGAAAGCCCGCATAGAGTTTGCCAAAAACTGGTCTGGACTCCCAGACTATGAGAAACAACATTCTCTGGTCTGATGAGACCAAGATTGTACTTTTTGGCGTTAATTCTAAGCGGTATGTGTGGAGAAAACCAGGCACTGCTCATCACCTGCCCAACACAATCCCAACAGTGAAACATGGTGGTGGCAGCATCATGCTATGGGGGTGTTTTTCAGCTGCAGGGGCAGGACGACTGGTTGCAATTGAAGGAAAGATGAATGCGGCCAAGTACAGAGAGATCCTGGAAGAAAATCTCTTCCAGAGTGCTCAGGGCCTCAGACTGGGCCGAAGGTTCACCTTCCAACAAGACAATGACCCTAAGAACTGTAATGGAAATTTTGGATGTTTGTACTTTATAATCAGAATATTTGTCAGGCCAGACGTCGATCCGCATCTCCTCATCTGACTGTTATGCTATGACGAAAATTAATGCCTGTTTGTAGATGATATGAACATGAGTGCCACATTGACATAAGATAATTTCAGGACTATGACGCCTGTGTTCTGTAAGTCTTGACCTTGCCTGTACATCTTGTCTTTGTAAGATAGGACATGATCCGTCCTTTGGTTCCTCCTCCTTAAAAGGGAGATTGTTGTTGGACTCAGGGTCGTTCCTGCTGACCTGAACCTTTGCATCAGAAGGCAGGGGTGACCAGTCCCTCCTCTGCAGATGAGAATACTTAACGGAATAAACCTCAGAGAAAAAGCTGATCCTGGTTGTTGATCTTAATTGGGCAGATTCATTTTTCCACAACAGAACACAGCTAAAATAACAAAGGAGTGGCTTCAGAACAACTCTGTGACCATTCTTGACTGGCCCAGCCAGAGCCCTGACCTAAACCCAATTGAGCATCTCTGGAGAGACCTGAAAATGGCTGTCCACCAACGTTTACCATCCAACCTGACAGAACTGGAGAGGATCTACAAGGAAGAATGGCAGAGGATCCCGAAATCCAGGTGTGAAAAACTTGTTGCATCATTCCCAAGAAGACTCATGGCTGTACTAGCTCAAAAGGGGGCTTCTACTCAATACTGAGCAAAGGGTCTGAATACTTATGACCATGTGATATTTCAGTTTTTCTTTTTTAATAAATTTGCAAGACTTTCTACATTTGTTTTTTTCTGTCAAGATGGGGTTCTGAGTGTACATTAATGAGAAATAAAATGAACTTTTTTGATATAAGCAAATGGCTGCAATGAAACAGAGTGAAAAATTTAAAGGGGTCTGAATACTTTCCACTGTATATCATTCCTGTAAGCAAGAAAGGCCTTGAAGTTCAGGGTAGGCAAATAAGGGGACAACACAAAGACATACGGGTCATTCCGTGTCATTTCATCAAATGCCTCCCACCTGACCATCTCAGAATGTCCTGAAAAAAATAAAGTACAAAGACACACTTGTAGGACAAATCCAAAATATTAGGTCTCTACTGTCAACAGTTTTCTCATGAAACATCATTGAATGAAGGGTAGTTTAGACGGTTTTTGGCATCACGCTCTGAAAAGCCATTTTTAAACAGCAATATCTGGAAAACTATCTCACCTGTGGCCTTCAAAATGTCTACAGTGTATATATGTTACTAATAGCCTCCAGACATAATATATCAGGGGTGTAGCTCAATGATAACCTAGTATGGTAGGTACTTAAAATGAAGCTTGTTGAAATATAGTACATTTGAAGAGTGGCTGAGCTCCCATTTTTGCAGATAAAATACTTCTATCACTTCTGCCTCTATCTCTGGTGTTACCTTAAACATTCTACAAAATATGGTCTCTCTCAGATGATTAGTTTCACAGATATTAGGGCTCAAAAATGGAAGTAAACACATCTTTGCCCAACTTCAGAGTCATATTCCAAAAAACTGACAAGTATCAGGTCCACACTTACTTTTTTGATAGATCATATTCTTGTAAAAATCATTAAAAAATCGGGAGGGTGTTTTGCCTCAATTTGTCAGTGATTTTTTTAAAATCCTGATATTGGTGGGGTTTTTGTGGCCGGTTTTGGTACTGCATGTCCTAACAGCCTACCAGTAAACATCACAGGAGGGCAATTCAATTTTGTTTTTTACCATTTACCAAAGACTTACATGTGACTAAATGCTACTGATAAATTTAGCCTCACAAAAACATTAAAATTTAGCACAGTTGTAGTTACAGAGGCAATAAGTCCTTGAATGTGAGTTAAACATGGTGAAAGCAGCTTTTAATGTCTAAAACCATGAAAAAACATAACATAATATTGAAGACTGTACATTTTGTCATACTTTAAGTATATACATTACACAACCAAATCAAATAATAATCTTAATTTGAACATAAAGATTTAACATTACAATAGAAAAGTCTCCAAAGTTTGATATTGAATAACAGTTTGGGCCCTGGTTTCGTAGACCAGGCGCAGTCAGCTGCAGTCGCAGTCAGGACTTTGCAAGTTTCGTGCACCGCGCAGGCTCGCGCAGGCACACCTCCCGTCTCGCCCACCCGCGCAAGTGGGAAAGAGGGAGGAGAAGAAGGCGTGAGTGGGAGACGAGGAGGAGACGAGGCGTGGCATTGATACAGCCGATTCAGATCTTCACCAATCAAATGAGCTCTTCTCCTCTCCTTTAATGCGTTAGGGGAGGTTCAGTGCAAGTTCCTTCACTTGACAACCCGATGACAGAAGCAGCGCCGCCGCTCCCACCACGCGCATCACGCGCTGTTGCAAATTCACGTGTTGTTTCAATTAGTTGCATTAAATAGTGTTTGTTGTGATTATTTATTGCATTTAAATGTGCCTGGAACTGTGGAAACCTGCCTGTGAGGTCTCGGTGATGTGTGTACGCACTGCGCGCCGACAGCCAAACTTCCACTCCGCCAGCTGTGATTCGCATTGAATCAATGGACTTTATTTACGCCTTGCGCCGAAAGTAGACCAGGTTGGAGCTGGCGAGCTTTCAGCGCAGTCTCGGCAAGGCTTTTTGCCACGAAACTTCCGCTACACCAAGCGGAATCTGTGACGCCTCCCCCTGCTGCGCCACCGCACCCATCTTGGCGCAGGCGATCCACCAAACTGCCAAACTGACCGTGCGCAAGGCTGCGCGGGTCGAAACTTGCATTACGCCGGCTCCGCCACCCTGCGCCGCCCTGCGCTGCGCCACAAAACTAGGGCCCATTGTCTCTATGCTCACTATGAGCGATCACACATTTTTCATCTTTTAGATCCAATTCCTTCGTCACATTCATTCATTTGGCAGTCCCTTTACAAATTGTCTAATGTACATCTCTGCTTTGTTGTGCTCATCTTTTTTGATGGCATACATGCGCCCAGTTTCTGTAGAGGGAACGTCAATCCTTGCAATTCCAGCCTGCAGTGCACATTGCACGTCTTCTCTTCTTGGCCAGTAGAAACTCTTGGCAGGGCCATGTGGGTGCATGAACTGAACCAGTACATCTTCATCTGATACATCTCTGATACTTCCTATCCCCTATTTCTGATCATACACACAACTCACATATTGTCTCATTGTCTAAAATTTCAACAAGCCACATTTGAAGTTCCTACCATACTAGGTTATCATTGAGCTACACCCCCGATATTCCATGTCTAAAGGCTATTAGTAACAGATATACACTGTAGAAATTTTGAAGGCCACAGGTGAGATATTTTTCCAGATATTGCTGTTTAAAAATGGCTTTTCAGAGTATGATGCCAAAAATCGTCTAAACTACCCTTCATTCAATGATGTTTCATAAGAAAACTGTTGACAGTAGAGACCTAATATTTTGGATTTGTCCTATAAACAAGTGTGTCTTTGTACTTGAATTTTTTCAGGACATTCTGAGATGGTCAGGTGGGAAGATTTTCAGAAATGTTATGAAATGACACGGAATGACCCATACAGGAAGAGGCAAAAAGACGGAGAGGAGATAAAACTAGTTGACCTACCGTCCTCGGTGGGGACGTAGATGTTCAGGTAAAGGCAGTCCTCGCTCTGCTCCTGCACGTAAGTTACAACTGTATCCAAGTTGGCGGTGAACCACACGGGGAGCATATCATTGAGCAAAAAGCGGTCCTCTAAGAACTGAGGACAAACCGGAGCAAACTGGGTAGCATTCCTGATGCCCGGCCAGGACATCGGTGGCTCTGGCGGCTGGAACCTCCGCTCCCCTGTTGGGGCCAGCGCATACGGGATCCCTAAATACTGTTCCACTGGTCCCAGGATCTCATTGGGTAATGTAACCTTCACTCCCCGCAATTTCCCATAATTGGTTGTGACCATAGAGTGCTGCTGGGCCTGGACAGCGGCCACGCAGATGGCGGCCAGCCCCATCCACAGCAAAAGCTTGGCCTTCGCCGCCCAGCGACACAACAATAAAGGGCCTCCCAGGCCTGACATGCTCCTGTTGTGCTGTGCCTGAGCCTGGCAGGTCGTGGTTGCGGTCCACCCGCGGGACCTCAGCTCCCCCCACTGCCCCTCCACCGAGATGGTTTCTGGCACCTCCTCAGACGGCGAGCTGAGTGAAGGAGGCCCAGCCGAGCGAAGCAGCTTTCTCAGAGCTCCCCATCCCGCAAACCTGCGGGGAGATCGGTGGCTGCCGTACAACTCCTCCGTCCAGAACAGGAGAGAGCCAGGGATGACCGGCGGTTACCTGGTCTCCAGTTTGATGGGATATCCTGAAAGAAAAAGAAAAAGGTTATAGTATAGATCAGGGATAACAGGGTTTCTAGGGATTGTAGTTCACAACAAGTCTTGCAGCGGTTGAGGAAATTGAAATCTAGTGATTCTGGCCCTGGACTACGTCAGGACACCATTACGCTCCAAAACCAATGGTAGGTTTAGAAAACCAATTTTTGGTATTTTGATTTTCGAAAAGTTACATGAAGGAAAAACATCACTAACGCATCACTTCACACACACTGGTCTGGTGGTTGATGGTGTTGTTGGATCACCTCCCCATCATGAAAAAATGATCCTAATTGATCCACATTTTTTGGTATGCATGTGCCCCGACATATGTGATGATGTTTTGATATTTCTGTTTTTATGTCCCTGTAGATGTATTCATATGCCTGTTGTATTTATATTATTTTTAAAATATAATTATTCATATGAACAAACAATCTACTTGTGCAGATATAAAGTCAATGAATCAGTACATGTTAGTGTTGGTTTCTTCGAACACTGAAGACATAAAAACATATATATAATTATATTACCCGCTCGCTGAAATAATGCTATGCGCCACTCATCTTCAGGCCAAATCAATTAAATATGCTGACCGGCACTGACTCCTTCCTTTTATCAAATATAAATGAAACCACTTGCATGAATAAATAAGTGGCGTTCTGCTAATAGAGTCAAAGGACATACCAATCATTGCCAACAAGATGTTTTAAACGAAACACTTTCTCAGCATGGATTAATGAAAGAGAACAGAAGGGATTGGAGCTTTTACTGTCTACAGCTGCCAGGATCTGTCATGTAGTCCTGGAAAGACGTCAGCTCAAACAAGAAAATGGCTGCTGAAAATCCACCTTAGCACAGCGGCATGTACGGACTTCTGATTTTGTTTCTTCATTACATTGTGCTGACACCGCACGACTACCAACAGCTTCCGACCTCGGTTTTTGATTTGGGGGATTGGAGGGGGGACTTAGATGGAAAAGGGGAGGGGAAGACTAATAGGGAAGATAAGGATAATACATTTATTTTGAAAATCATAAATATTCAACAATTGCTATTTGGCCACAATTCTTTAACAGTATACAGTGGTGTGAAAAAGTATTTGCCCCCATGAAATAATGATGTAACTTTAATCACATTATTGAAAGAAATAGGTGAATTGATAATAAAAAAAACCTTTGGATGCAGCCCTGCTCACCAACATACACACTTTTAGAGAGTAAATATATCCCATTGTTATAGAGGTATTCATAGAGTTGCACATACCAGAAGCAATTTCCCATCTGTATTCCTTGTGTGCGCTGCTAAACTGACAAACAAGTATTATGTGTGTATCCAAAAGGTGATCCATCTTCTTCTCCGTGCCATGGAGCTCCAAACAGTATTAAAAACAAATCAATGAGCCACACTGTTGCACTGGCTGACATGTTCCTTCATAACCATGGAGTTTATTTTTGACTCAATCCTACATACACTGTCTTGCTGCAACAAATACTCACTAGAATACAAATACAAATACTCATAAAATGCAGGAACACGGTAGCAAGGAAACCAGAGGGGTATTCCACCAAACTCGCTAATTAAAGCGGCGCTTACATGGTTAAGCCTGGTTAGAACTAACGCCAACTTCCACTTGCAGCTAAACCCGTTTCATTAACGCATTTCAGCCGCGCCTTGTTGAGGCTAATTCAAGCCAGGTTAAAGTTGTCGTGTGTTACGCCGTTCACGGGATATAAAGCCAGACCAGAACCATGAATGTCGAATCATCGACAAAATAGCAGAAAAGACCAGAGAAAAAATTACGGTTTCTCGATCGTGAGGATAGCGTAGTGGTAAAGCGTCAGCTTTTCACGCGGCCGGCCACGGTTCAATTCCTGACTATGGAACTTTATGAAACTTCTTTCTTTGGCCCGAACTCTCTCTCTCTCTTTTTAGATAGGCCTAGTAAATGCATCTACATTGATCAACCCATTGATCTCAACAATTCAATGAACACATTCAATGAACCTATTAATGAACTCACCTGAAAGGAATTTATGTGGCTGGAAATTGCATGTAGCAATGCCTTTGTCATTGGGATCTATTACATGCTATTAATAATAACATCTTTATGCCTATCATGTTTTTGCAAGTTAGATTTGGGTGCTGGGGAAATTGTATGACATATTTATCATAGTTAAGGTAAAATCTTGGTCTAATTCTCTGATCTTAAGACAATTATATAGGCAAAAAAAAAAAAAAAAAACACACATGAGATGCCCTCGCCGGGATGTGAACCTGGGATGCTCACATTCAAGGGGAGGTGCATCACCACTCACCCAACTGGGGGTTTTAGATGAAGATATGGCCAGACACTCTTAAACAAAATAAACGATTTATTCATATTTTTTTTTAATTGCAAGCATGTATTCTCAGACGCTTGATGAAAATATAGTCTGTTTGTACTTCATATATGTAATTTTGGTCATTTTTGGTCTTTCAAATGACGAAATCACGAGGACTAGGCTTGGCGGAACCTTCTGTTGGTACAGTTGTTTCCAACAGAAGGACTTCTCTGAAACCCCCGCTAAAGTAAGCCTGATGTTTAGCCTGCCCTGGAGCAGGCTAGTTTGGTCGGATAAATTCCCATGGTTACTTAGCGGAGAGTCCATCAAGTCACGTTGATGGAACGCAACTCTCGCTAAAGGTAGCGAGGCTGATCAAAATTAGCCCGGCTTTGCGCTTAGCGAGTTTGATGGAATACCCCTCAGGCTTAAGAACACAACCACACAGACTAAATACACAGGGCCTAATTTGGGCAACGAGACACAGGTGGGCAAACATGAGGGCGGGCTGAAGTGGGATTGGAGGCAGAAAAGGGGCAAGGCTGACGAGCTGATACACAGAAAAAAGGAGGGGAACACTAAATCAGGACAAAAAGACAGACATTTCAACATAACAACATAAGAGGAAGGCAAAACACAGATAATTGTCTACTACAAAATGATATTCCTCTAACTAAACTGTACTCTCATTTCATTTCCAAGGAAAAAGTAATCACAACACATTTTCCTCGAAATGTCAACCACAATGCTAGCTTGACATACGATTTATTTGGCCCACATTCCTCAATCGCGAGCTAATGTACAGCCAGATGTTGCAATATGAATTCAGTGTCTGAGTCTGACTCCACTCGGCGGTGAAAAATTCCAGTTGTGCAATGAACTGGCAGCCACTTGACATGAATGACACCTCAATGACACCAGCTGACAAAGTGTCAAAAAAAAAAAAAGGTGGCAAAAAATGTCTCAATTTCTGCTCTCGCTAATAATGTTGTTGAGCCAGCGAAGAGATGAGTTGGCAGTAAACAAACTCTTAAAAATATTTCCGGGGAGGTAAATCATTTATTAAATGTTTGCTGCTTTTACTCTGCACTCTGAATGTCCCAGAAAAAAATGACCTAAAATCTTTACTTCAGCTGATGTCGGCAATGTTGGACAAACATTTTGCAGGAGGCAAACGTTTTGCCTCCTGCAAAAAGGGGAGGACCTACTTTCTCAGCAAAAGCCAACACACCGCTTTGAAACAGTGATGATTTAGGTCTATCGCAACCAAGTCATGTTGCAGTCAATCAATCAATCAATCAATCAATCAATCGTTCTCTCTTATAGTCCCACAGGTAAATGTACTCCTAAAAAATAGGGTATTTACTTATGTCCTAAGAAATAAAAAATAGGGTATTTACTTATGTCCTAAAAAACAATAGGGTATTTACTTATGTCCTTACAAATAGAGTATTTACTTATGTCCTAAAAAATAAAAAAATAGGGCATTTACCTATGCCCTAAAAATAAAAAATAGGGTATTTACTTATGTCCTAAAAAATATATAAAATAGGGTATTTACTTATGTCCTAAATAAAAAAATAGCATATTTACTTATGCCCTAAAAATAGTGTATTTACTAAACACCCCAATAAATAGGGTATTTACTAGGGTTGCACATCTCTTTGTGACAAACGGTTCGATATGCATCTAGATACACAGGTTACGATTCGATTCAAAAACGATATCCTTTTAATACAGACTGATTTGATTCTAATCGATTCCATACAGTGTAAGAACGATACAATTCGATTATACGGTTAATATTTGTTGTAGATATTTTATAAAATAAAGAAGCCGATTCTATGAAAGTGACAATAGTGACAAAAGTGACAAAAGTGCAATAGTTTCTTTTCAAATATGTAAAATACCACATATCCCCAAACATTGTGGCTGTATGGCACTGGCAAAAAAAAAAAAAACAGAACAAAAAAAATCACGTCAATGCATTTATTCTTAGACACGGACCCCAAAAAATTCTGGCTGAATCGTTGGATGGTGATCACAGGACAGTGTCCTGGACGCTACCCGTGTTGTGGCCACCTCTTGTGGCGCAAGTTGAGACACAAGCGATTGACATTCAAAGCCATCCGTCTCTCATGTGCGGTCGTGGAGTGCCTGCAGTCACACGGCAGCGTCGCAGCCGCCTACCTGTGCTGCGCCCGCCTCTCCACCTCCACCTGCTCCATGTTCCGTGTTGTCCCTTGTTTATCACTCATACAAGCTAGGCGGCTACAGCGTTTCACGGGCAGCTTCAGCTCTTGCGTTGTTTTAGAGACGCTGGTGTAATGCCGCCAACCGCTTCAAAGTCTGCCGATACCCGATCCATAACTCTGTAACCGATTCATCTAGGAATTCATTGATAATTCTTATCGATTGAGGAGGCTGCTACTGGAGGCAGCCGTATCTCTCACTTGTTGAACTGAATATCCGGTCGCATAGGTTTATCGTTTACAACCCTAGTATTTACTAAATACCCCCCAAAATAGGGCATTTACTTATGTCGTAAAAATTACAATTACAAGCTATTTTTAATTGTAAATGTATGTTTTTTTAGCTGTGTGCTGACATTACTTGTCGTTGCAACATGGCTAGCCTATTCCACCATACATTCATGCTACACTGGTGATGGAATATGAGCCCGACAAAGTTCCGGCCCATGGTCTGTGGAAGGAACATTAAGTTATTTATTACGTAAAATTACCATGCTTCCCATCCCGAGTTTCAATGCCCTCTACATCATCTTATTGGCGCATTAATGCCACCTACTGGACTAGATTATGGAGCAGTAGAATGGTCTGGAAAAAAAATGATCAAAATAAAACACTGCATGGATGATGTGTTGGGAGTATTTGGTTGTTAAATTTTTCATTCTACAAATACTGAAGTTGTCATAATAACAATCGGACTTGGAGATGAAAACCACAGACAGTGGAGGGAGAAAATATTCTGAGATGAAATAACACAAAAAAATGAATAATGACATAATTAACCTTGAAGAGTAAGATGTTTTCCAAAGAAGCACATTCTCAGTGTCTGCATTCAGTGTTACTGTGGCCATGGGTTACTGAACACAGGGAACCAAGAATAGAATGTAATACATCTTCATATTTACCCTCACCAGTTCTCCCCCTATGCGCCGATTACCTCATACACATTTGCATATTAATAACGGAGACAAATTTCTTCAAACCTACTTTAGAACTCCTAAATGCTTTGAGCTCATATTAGCGAGTGTAAAAACACGAGTGTGTTAACAAAGGAATACAATGCATGCTTATTGATTCATTAAATAGCTCAATTTATTGCGACTACATGGGAATTAAACTATATTTTCAATTACCTAATATTGCTGCATATAGATATCCTAGCAACAGGAGATAAATTACGTGGGGCGCATCATTTTGTTTGGTGTCGGAGTACAACCTTAGGCTCTTCATCATTGGCTGTTTGCCCACAATGGCGGGTTATATAATGATGAAATGCACCGCCATACAAGTATCAGCAGACGCCTCAAACGGCAGTATAGAAATTGTTAAACCATGGAAAGGGGTGACGCTCTTGCAGAGGTGGACTTGTTGCTCATTGTTCATGAAGGTTATACTCTTGTAAACGTTGATGAATCGACACAGTGTATAGTATTTGTAATAATGTGCTGTATCATGATAGAGTGTTCTTCACTCGGGCTGAATGCTGAATCTCCTTGGCAGAAGTGCAAGGGAGATTGTGAACATTGTTCTCGCTCTTAATGATTATAGCAGATAAGTCTGGTGAATGCCAATGAAGGCCCGTCATTTGCATTTCAATCATTATAAGATGATTCTGTTGGAGGCAGCTTGTCCTCCCAACTATGAAATGTCACGGCAGCTGAGAAGTACTACATATATATATATATATATATATATATATATATATATATATATATATATATATATATATATATATATATATATATATATATTTTTTTTTTTTTTTTTTTTTTTGAAGCCAAAACCAAATGCAAATACCGCCAGGACCACAACAAAAAACATTTAACACTACAATTTGCATGATTTGTAGAATATACTCAAAACACAACAAAGGTTATCTAAGGATACTTTTTGCAAAGACCAATTTCCAAAAACTGCCTTAATGTATTTTAGGTAGAAATGTAGCAGACCAGGGTTCTTGGGTTCCATCTTGGTGCTAGCAGTAGTAGTAATAGTAATCTTGTGAACTAACAAACACTCTATGGGTACAGTATTGGGACTGCCCATTGTTCTGATGGTCTTTTATTCCGAAACTCTAATAGTGTGAAAAATGTCCCACTGGACCAAAAGCCCATTTGGCTGACGGCCCGTTATCCCAAAAACAAACACCCATTGTTCCAATGTCCCGTTGGTCTGAAAATCCTGTACACAACGACCAGAAGCACATGCATAATTATTATGAAGAATGACTTCATCAGAGATTTTTTTTCTGATTAGCTAAGGCATGACTCGTTACTTGGTTAGGTTTCGGCATGAGGAGTGAGAAAGGTTAGGTTATCAGGCTATGAAGTCAGATTAGTTGACATTTATAGCGCAGACACGTTGAAAGACCTCAGACCCTCTGTTAGGAACCATACTCCAACCCTCCACAGGAAGCGGTCTGAGTAGGGTTCACTTCAAGTCCACATTGCAACTCATTGTGAACACAATGTTCTGGGTTCACCTAAACCTCTGACATTGTATTTCCCTCCAGACTTGCTATACCCCCCTCAGTAAAATTATGTGATCAGAAGATTGGCCTTAATGCTTTCTAATAACCAATCCACATTGTGAACATCAACTGCCTCACAGGCAGAGTCGGGCAGGACATGCCTTTGTAAGGAAATAAAATATGTCGAGAAGGCCTGTTGTTTCGGAAAAATGGCAGTTTGTTTTCAGAACCACAGGCTGTTTATCTGACTATTGGGGTTTCCCAATAATGGGCCTTCGGAACAATGGCATGGCACCCACTGCTGCACTTGGTCTAAGGGCTCAGTGATTTTATAAATAAAACATCTGATGAGATAAATGTATGACCTGGAGGTTTTCAATCCAATAATCAAGCTTGCTTCAGATATGTGGGGTTTGGATATCTCTATCAAACCTTTTTTTTCATTCACCAGAGTCACTTTTCACGTGAACAACTGAGTGAAAGACCATGAATGTCTTCCAGGACATTCTGGAAATGTGTGGGGTTATCCATTTTTATTTGAAAGGCTCATCATACTGTGCTGTAAAAAAGAAGAAGAAAAAAGCCCTTCATGCATGACCACACCATCTCCTCCCAGTTTTCACCATTTATAACATCAGCAGTTGTTTCATTACATTTTCTAGCCATCATGAAACTGAGATATTTCATTTTCTCTTCATGGATATTATTTCTACTTATGGCCAGGCAGACCACTAACTTGCAAAAACGACATTTACGACTGTTCTATTTAATGTTGCGAGGTGGTCACAGCTGTTGGCCAGATGGGTGAACATTGTGAAACTTAACTACTTGCTTACATTTAGGCAATGGAACTACTAGGTCAAGTCCAGAGAAAAGATCCTGGTTACAATACGTGGGTTTTGTTACTCTCATAGGTGACTTAAACCTCTGTAGAACTGTAACAAGAACAGTGGTCTCCTGGGTGAAGGTCTCAAATATGTCAAGGAACTACCATGGGGAAGGATAGTATATAGGACTGTTCGTGATGGTCACAGTTTAAAAAAAATGCGGTCGACATGAATTGGAACTACTTCGTTTGGTTTAGGTGCCAAAACTACTTGGCTAGGTTACAAAAAAAAATCCTGGTTTGGGTCGTCACACGCAGACGTAGCTACAATGTTTACGTGGAAAAGTACAACTTAAAATAAGTTGTGTTGAATTTGGATTTCACACGGGACAAGAACAGTGGTCTCCTGGGTGAAAGTCCTGTGTTTGTTTGAGCCAACATTCCACCCAACCCTGCGCAGAATCTGGTTGTGTATATATTTATAGATATAAATATACATTTTTTTCATGGCCATTGTAGCAATATGGTTAAAGACCACAATTCAACCTATTGGCTCCACGCAACTGCCTTTCAATCCAGTCAACATCAGTGCTGTGACTTGGAGAGGGAAAACGTTGCATGCGAACACATCCCTCGAGAAATTTACTTCCCAGTCGTGTGCCATTAAAGTGCGAGTGTGACAACATGGAAGCCCAATCACGGTGAAGTATGTAACTGGAGTGCACGTTTGCCCTGATGTGACACCGGAGGTGCACTCAAGAGACCCGAGTGGACCAATAACAGACCACAGGTGCCGGTGTGTAACAACCCCAGGCTCCCGATAATCTTTAAGTCCACACAAACATGTTTGTAAAATCACTTCGTGTCCCGATGTGACGCCGGAATATCCAAGCTGTTTGCTTTCAAGTTCATGTTGTCCTTTTTTTTTCATGCAGCTGAGCACAAAAGCAATGCCAACGGAATGTTAATAGGGACCCTTTCATGAGGTGGAGACCAATATTGAGCAAAAATTTTAAAATACCTTTATATATGCCTTCTAGCTCACATGCCCAACTACACTGAATTTAACAATACATGCCAGGGGGGAAGCAAATATATAAATCAATTTTTATATAAAAACCGAATGTTTTAATCTTCCTGGAAAACAAACTACAACGCTAGCACCAACCCAACCCTATATGTATGTATATACTTGTATGCATGGTGCATGTGAATGTATATGTATATATAATGTATATATGCATACTATATATGTGCCTGTAGGAATTTAATGTATGTGAGTGGGTGTGTGTATGCACACATTATGGATGTATACATATACTCATATTTGCCTAGTCATAAGTATTTTTATTTTTATTTCATGATCTGAGTTTTTTTATGGGAATAATCTAATTGTTTGTTCTTTATTTTATTTTGTATTTTGCATTTTTTGTGATTTCTTTGAACTGTTATTTGTCTTGCTCTTTAGGGACCCCAGGAAGAATAGTCGTCACCATGGTGACAATTAATGGGGATCCAATAAACAATAAACATGACATCATCTGTCAATAAAGCGGAGCCAATGAAACACATCAACTATACGAAAATACTTGTTTTTGTCGTGTGATGTCATCCCGACTGACAGGCTAATGACACTGCCAACGTAAGTTAATTTTGTACGCAAATTCGCAAATTTCCATTTTGCGACAATTTCACGAACTGGTCTGGAGCTCATGCAACTCGAGTAAATGTTACATGTTACAAGTACAAGTACATGTTATTGACACACTTTCTTAAAGAAAAAAATATGTTTTGGTCACTTTTGAAAGCTGTTCAGTTCGCTAGCGTATACATCAGAGTTAAAAAAAACGCACGCGGGACATCTCACTGTGCAATAATCCCTCCTTCCACCAAATGAGACCACGTTACACAGCTCCTGCTGCTGCTACCTGTTAGTCACACGTCTGAGTGCATATGGTTTTGGACAGATCTGCAAACAACTGCCTTGCTCAGCATCTGCATGTCATGACTGTCAGATAAATATGTTCATGCGGCCGTGTGACGGGAGGCCTGAAGGGGCTAGGGGGGGTGAAAAATTACAAAAGCAGATGCGAGGCACAGTTCGCTAATTATTTCTGTATTTGTGATGCATTCAAATGGCAGGAAATTATTTTTTCATCCTTAATGGCTTCCATCTTTTTAGAAAAGGAAAGAGAGTTTTTAAGGCTCAGACTAAAGATCATTCCTTCGACAAAAAAATTAAATGAAACCAATTTCCTGCATTCTTGCGGACATGTTCCAGGAATCCTCGCTGTTATTCCAACACGCACACGAGGAGTGGATTACGAGGTGATGTCGCACATGTTTGATTTTCATTTTAAAATGACATTTTCATCCCCGAGATTGAAATGTGCAGTTCGTCGGAAATGGACAGAAGCCAAAGCCAGAGGAGGGGGGCAACGATTGGACATGGAGCTGTGGTGCACAAACCTGGAAGTTTGACATGTCCAGCTCACTGAGAATGCCTCACACCTGCCTGTCCAACCCCCCCTTTTCTCTGCACTTGGACCTTTTTACCAGCACACCCACGACAATACAGTCCAAACTTGTGTTTCCGAGTCAGGACTTTTATTGTCCTGGTCTCCGTGGGCCCACAAAGAAGCTCTCCATCATTATTAATCATCTCACACACACAAGGTCATCCCAGCAGCCGAAGCTAGAATGCACCACCCGGTCTGAACCACAGTATTTGCAGTGCAGCTGGAAGAAAGAAAAAAACATTTAAAAATAAATAAATAATAATAATTAAAAAACTCCCCAAGCAGCCTTCTGGATATCTACACCACCATCTTGTGGTCGCCTCGTCACACGCAAACGACTCCGCGGTGGACGAAAAAGAAAAGGTGTGAAATGCTTTTTTTTTTTTTTTTTTTGCAATGACTTTATTTGCGTCGCGTCACGTGTCCGTCCAAGTTAACCGAGCTGTTGCTCTGGCGCCGAGTTTTGGTTTGGCGATTGTGTGTGCGCGCGCGCGGAAGGATAAACACTGATTTGCATAATTAATAATAATATGTATATATATATATATATATATATATATACATAAATAAATAAACGATGTGTGATGAACCGGCATCTTTTATCAACAGAACTGGATGGAAAGTGCGTAACAATCTGCGCACCTGCGGAGGAAGGTTATTCCCGTTTATTCTAAGAAGTTCGGTTAAATAATGCGCTGTGGATTATGCGCCTTTGTGAGAGTGAAGCGAGTCCGGACAGAGGAGGAGGAGGGGGGGGGGGGGGTTAGCGCCTCAAAACCGCACAGACATGCAACCGCTTACAAAAGGCGCAAGGTTTTTCCACGACGCGTCCAGCCGCCGGCGCACTCACCTCAGCCCCGTATCTCCACCGTCTCACTCCTCCATGGAAGTCCCGACTCCGGGGCGAACACGCCAGCAAAGAGAGGGCTTAGAGGGGTTGGGGGGAGGGACACAAAAAAATAAAAAAAAAACCACACACACACACAATTAAGTCCAGCTCCAGCCCGCTGCAAATCCAAAGTGAGAAGAGTCACTGATGCGCTGAAAAAAAACGACAGTACCGTCCTGTGCGTGCGCGCGCGCGCGTGTGTGTGTGTGTGTGTGTGTGTGTGTGAGAGAGAGAATAGAGATGCGGCTGTATCAGCGCACGCGATGTTTCAATGAGTCACTGCAGAGGCGCTGGAAACGGTGCTGAATCTAATTGCTCTCATAGAGAGAGTGTATTGCGAGGACAAGATTAGTGTTAGAAAAACCAGGTCTCTCTCTCTCTCTCCCCTCCTCTCCCTCTCCCTCTCTCAAGCTTGCCATTGGACTACACCGCCTGAAATTTACTAAGCCTGCAGCCAATAGATTGCCGCATTCTCTCAATCACCCTTAACCAGCCCGCTGTGTTGTGGCAGCTCTGGCGTCGGCGCATCGGCAAGGACGGGTCTACAGGCTCAAATGAGGCTTCATGTGCCAGCCAGGTTCTGGAAAGTAAAGCCAATGCGGAAGTGCCTTCCCTCCACTGGCCATCAGGGGCTCCTCTGATTGCATAGACATTTAGTAAATTACGATCCCATTTAAAGTCAGATAGATCATAAGCTGAAAGAGGCGGATCAAGAAACCCCTTTGCGCCAAGACCCGGACGAGAAGAGGACTGGCCAGACTCCAGGAGAAACTGGCCCAAGATCCGGGAGGAATGGAGATGTTTTTGTCAGCGACCTATGAGGGGCGCTATAGTTTATAGATACAGACCATTAGCAGGGGCGTGGCTTCCTTTGGAGTGACATGTTGCTACCACGGCGTAGCTAGCGTCGCAACCATAGTAGCCATTAGATACAAAAACGACTTTAACACTTAGCTGTAAAGTTGTTCTTGAATTAAACTTTGGTAGCAGCTTCACACCAGAATCCAGATGGATTCTGATCCAGGAAGTTCACCGCTTGTGTTCATGAGATCCACCCGTCATTCCTCCACAGTCCAAATATGGTCACATTCTTCACTGGTTGCAAGAATTCAACATGGTGACGGCCAACATGCCGAACCCAAGGCTTCAAAATCGTAGTCCACAAACCAACGGGGGTCACCATGACTCCAACCACTTCCCCATAATCTGTTTAGGCAACAAAACTACTCAGTTTCATCAAAACAAAATGGTTTGGCTACAAATGCAACAAAAGAGGACACTAACGTTGGTCTCCTAGGTGAAAGTCCTGTGATTTTTTACCCATCCACCACCACAGACACCCCTGTGTGGACCGGCTTGAAATTACGTCGGACTACGTTTCCGTCAAAACATATTGCAGGTCATTTCTCGGAGACCGGGCTGCTTTAAGACACAACAACTCAATCCACAAACCGGGCTCGTCGATGAAAGTGACAAACTCAATCCTTCCGGCTGAAGCGCAGATGGACAAGGAAGGTAGCGTTGGGTAAAATGTCCTGTCAACACCGATCCCGGCCATAAAGCAGACGGAGAATACATAGTCGGCCATGTTTTACAGACGGTTTTTATTTGAGAAATATAGAGACTGATAGAAAAGCAGGAAATGGGTGCTTTTTAAGCTGTGACGGGATTCCCTCTGATATCGAGGTCAAGTTTGTTTCAAATCAACACGCGTCAGAACCTGAGACGGTTTCTGAGAGCTGCACAGAAGGCAGGCCTCCCTTTGATATCTTCATCATTTATTCCCTCTCCCCACATCATAACCCTCAGCGGTCGGGGGTATCCTCCCCAGCCTCTGAAGTGTATATCGGCTTCAGTCGGCGGCTCGACTCAAGATTGACCGGGGCCAACTTTCATGGCGCTGATGAAGGGACGCCGCCGCCCGGGTGAAGCCGAAATCAAATGTGAAGCTGGATAACAAACCCCTCCTGCAACCTGCAGCACAGAACCTCGGACGTGACACTAATGACCTTTCTCCTCCCGTATTAGCATGCGCGCCACATGACGGGAGCCCTCGCTCATGATTTCATCACCCGCGGTGGAAGTTTGAGAAAAAAGGGCCCGCAAATCGGCCAAAGTCGCTGTGTGACCCTGCCTGCAACAAAAGGATGTAACAAACGCATGCATCCTACATTTGCCACAATGCAACCAACAATCTGGACATTAGATCCTCCTGCCCGGTAAACGCACACATTCTTCAAATCCCACTCTTACCGTTTGTCACATAAGCTTTCAGTTCTAAATATTTTAACTTTCATACCTGAGCTGATAAAACCCTGATGACACCACAGATGGATGGTGGATTATAGATGGATGGATGGATGATGGACGGATGGTGGATGGAGGATGCATGGATTACAGATGGATGGTGGAAGGATGGATGAGGGACAGATGATGCATGGATTACAGATGATTTACAGATGGATGATGGATGTTGGATGAGGGATGGATCATGCATGGATTTCGGATCATGTTGGATGAGGGAAGGATGATGCATGGATAACAGATGATATACAGATGGATGTTGGATGAGGGATGGATCATGCATGGATTACGGATGGATGGTGGATGGATTATTGATGGGTGTTGGATTACGGATGGATGTTGGATGAGGTATGGATCATGCATGGATTACAGAAGATTTACAGATGGGTGATGGATATTGGATGTTGGATTAGGGATGGATCATGCATGGATTACAGATGGATGATAGATGGATGGATTATGAATGGAGGATGGATTAAGGATGGATGTTAGATGAGGGATGGATGATGGATGGATTACGGATGGATGGATGGTGGATGATGGATGGAGGGATTATGCATGGATGGATGGATGATGGATGGATGAGCGAGCTGACTGTCAGACCTGCAGACTTACAGCAGCACCAGGAGTGGAGGCCAAGAAGTGTGGCATTTAACTTCACAGAGGACACGCTGGCCTCTGATGATTTAGACAAACTGCCAGTAACCGCATGCAAAGAGACAGACATGCGGGGGGGGGGGGGGGCGATCAGAGAAGGCGAGGACTCCTCTCTTCCTCTGTGTTTAAGCACAGACAATCCCTGTTGCCTCAGGGCAGCAAACAGATACATAAAGGCAGTAAAGGGGCCGCCGAGGCATGACGGCGGGATTCTTCAGGAGCTGCTCGCTCCCTGGCGTTGACACGCGTAGCCGAGGACGAGGCCTCCTCAGTGAACGCTTAGCGGCGTCTCTGTGTCGACACAATGGAGACAAAGCAGATGGCTTCATTATTTTTTACAGCCTTTTGGAAACCATTACTCTTTAAACAAGGAATCAGTCAACACGCTTAACTCTCAGAGGATTAGTACAGCTAAAGCTGAACTGCCATAGGGGCCGATCGCACCTGCGTTGTGCTGTTCTTGCAGTTTTTTGACAAAAAATGAATACAGGAAGAAAGCTGCATCGCTCGTCAATGTCACAAAAGGCCCAGGGAGCCAATCAAAGGAAGGAAGGAAAATGCAGATGGAAAAGTTGAAATTACGGTTGGCATGAGTTTTTCCCCATACACTGTTTTGTGCTTGTTGCGATACATCTTGATGTTATCTGTCATGACCATCGGGGGCACCTCCATCCATCCATCGTCTACTGCTTATCCTGTATTCAGGGTCCCGGGGGGCTGTACCTGATCCCAGCTGATATTGGGCAAAAGCAGGGTACACCTGGACAGGTAACCAGTGTATCACAGGGCTGACATGTAGAGACAGACAGGTAACCAGTCTATCACAGGGCTGATATGTAGAGACAGACAGGTAACCAGTCTATCACAGGGCTGACATGTAGAGACAGACAGGTCTTTGGACTGTGGGAGGAACCGGAGAACCCGGAGAGAACCCATGCTTACACGGGGAGAACATGTAGACTCCACACAGAAGGAACCTGAACCCGAAGTGCTACCACCGTGCAGCACCTGGGAGGGACTCCTCTCTTGTAAACACCAGTTAGACTAGAAAGCAGGGTATGCTTTAGGGCGGGGCTACCTTGTGATTGACCGGTCGCTACCAGGGTGTGACAACAAAGTTTGGGCTCGGAGAATACAAATAACAGGAAGCCTTGATTACATTTGGAAGTTGCCAGCAATATTTGATCGAGATGCATTCAGGTAATTGTAGGATCCAGCATTTTTGAAGCACTGGTTTACTGCGTTTCGCCATCTTGGCAGCTGTTGTAGACAGAAACATCTAAATTTGATGGGATAATAGGATGACATGGCTTAAAACATACCAGTCTGAAAGCTTAACGTCTTCATAATGACATTTCTGCTTCTAGAGCATATGTTACATAAAGTTCAATTAGGCATTCAGAGCTGAATGTATTGTGGGTGAAACAAACATTCATTTGTGTTGATTTACATGAACTCAAAAGGATCATGTGGCTGAGCCACTGTTGCCATGGAATGTAAATCCAGTCAAGGACTTGGTTATTCTCTATGTACAGGGATACATAATAAGATAGCAGAAAAACACTTTTCTGAACCTGGCCAAATAAATAACCTTGTATCGTTTCAACAACATTTCACACTTAAATACAATGTTGTAGATTGTGTCGCGTGCGATACAATTGTAAGCCCACATTCCGACATCCAACAGGAGTAAACAGTCACAAAATGTAATCCATTTTGTATTTCCAGAGCGACAAGCAGATTCAAGGATAATTTATCGTCATGGCAACACAGGGATGCACAAAGAAATGCAGCTGCATGAGAAAAATATGACATAACAAAAACAGGAGGAATGTAAACACCAGCAACAAATACAACTATCCAGGCCCATGGCCGATATTATGGCGTTAAAAATTTGACATCGGGAAAACTTTGTCTGACCAAGGATTATTGATTTAGAGATTCCACCTCCAGTCGTCCCTCCTGAGCCGGGTAGCAGCTAACAGTGCAAAAAAAAACGGCAACAGTGCTGACAGAGCTAACAGCCCGGGGGAGTCCAGTACAATTTATAGTGGATAAATCTTGTGTTCCTTGTGGCCCCACCTACCTTTGACACAATCTCCTGTCATACATCTTTTTTAATCTCATTGCAAGATCATTTTGCCATATGACTCTCATATATTCTTGTTGGGATATTTAACATTTAAAAATACTTATACATTTATACAATATAGTGTATGCTTTCTATATCTGGGCATGAGCTAATACCTAAACATCCCCTTTCCTATCCACTTCTGCCCTGATTGCAAAGAGGGTCTTCCTTGCTTGGTCCTTCATTTTAGGCCGAAAAAGGTTGATATAATTCTGCTTGTTATTACTGCTGCTCGTGGATCTGAATATATTACCCATTTCATATGCTTCCACTAACCCAAATATTTTGAGGGTATGCCGCAAGAAGCCCCACTCCACTCTATCAGATGCCTTTTTAGCATCCAAGGAGAAGGTATTGGAGTGTTTTCCTCCTGATTAAGCTCTATGAGATGTACCCGACGACCTTCACTTTATGAATCCTACTTGATCTGCATGTATTGGATGTGGTAGAATAGCTTCCAGCCTTATGGCCAAATCTTTCAAATGTTGCATTCCACATTAATCAAAATCACAGGTCTATAGCTTCCTGGGTTGGAGGGGCCTTTATCTTGTTGTTTGTATGTGTTGAGTAGCTCCCCAGGTGAGAATGCGTCTTTGTATACCTCTGTTAGGATGGGAGCCAATTTATTAACATACTAATTAGAATATTCCAGGCTTCGTTAATGAGATGACAATTTTGGCCTCATCTACTTTTTTGGGGCTTTTGAAAAAAATATATTTCTGAGCCATTGAAATTTCTTGTAATTTCATCTTTGGGAAAAATGCCTCATAATTATTCACCTCTGGATAAACTTCCACCATTTGGCAACCAATTTTCTAACGTTAACTGCTGATACGGCACAACTGGTCTCCTCTGGGTATTTGGTATATGGGTATTTGTCTGGCCAATACATTTTTCATTGAGCTGAGGTTCAGGATGATTTATTGTCTGTATTTGCTGTATTTTTTGTGAATTTTGAATGTAGACAACAGGTCAACATGGGGAGGGTGCACACTAAATCAGAATATCAAAAAACAAGGAGATCCCTCACAAAAATATGCTAAATATACATAGAAAATAAGAAAATTAATATTGTTTTCTAGTTCCCTCATGTTAAAAATTCAATATTATGATGTCGGCCATGTCATCTGCATCTTTTGTTGTTGTTGTTTACATTCCTTCTGAGGCAAAATGCACCACAGGAAGGAACAAGTCTTTTTGCTTCCATTTGTTTGTCATGTTGTCGTGCTACAAATCAAGCGTAGCGTTAGTTCTGGCAGGCCACGACGTCAAGCTCTAAATCAGCAGCAACAGCGTAGCTGTCAAAACCGAGGAGATCAGCTGACGGCTCAGCTGACTCCCCGTACCCACTTCCTATTGGGAAATTGCATTCAGAGCGCGCTATTTAAACTGCTCTAGTCGGACCTCCCTCGTTGCTTCCTCTGCCGGCGTTTTCAGACGAGCTCCCGTTCGAAGAGAATTCGCTATTCACGTTCGTACTCACCCCGCTGCTACTGATGTCGTCGCTCTCCGTCCATGTCGAGGACCCGCGGCTGTATGACGGTACGGAGCCTCAGCAAAACCCCGAAACAGAGGAAGCCGACGAATCTACGACGATGAGAGGGCACCATCTCTCCGTCGAAGCTCTCGCCCGGCAGGCAAGGTAACGCCACAGATGTCCCATTGCTCGATGACTGGCCGATTCCAAAGCCGCTGGAGTTTCTGTTTGCCAACGATGTTACCACTCCGGTCGGAGCGTCACACCAGGAACTGTTAGCTTTATTTTAAATTTCGCTGGGTCTCAACCTCCACCCGCCGATCAGCTCCTGCCTCCGCTCCTCAGAAGCTTCAGCAAACGCAAACACAGCTCCCGGAACTCAGCATTCGCTCCGACTCCAGCTGCTGCCCCGCCGGCCAAAAGAGCTAGAGCCCCGACTCCAGCAGTCGCCTCTTCCCTCCAGGCTGCCGTGTTTACATCCCGGGAACCTGCCGCTTCCTCCTCGACGCGGGCCGAAGACGTCACTCCGACACCCCCTGACGGCGTCTCTATCCTGCGCAGAACTCTGGGAAGTGCAGTCCCAACCTCCACCGGCGTCCCATTCTACCCTCCCGCTGCTGCCATCTCTGGCAATCTGAGAAGCCAGATCCCCGCAGTCGCAGGTAATGATGTCGATCTAGTCAAATCCTGCTGCGCTCTGATTTCAGTAGGCGAATTCGACCCGATGTACCTAACGCATTGTATGTGGGTTGAAGCGATGCATGATGGCTAGAATTTGTTTTTGCTAGCAGCTGACTACAAATACGTCACAGGGTCGCGGCCATATCACGTGACCTAAAATATCGCGGTAATAGTTTTCAAGAGCCGCTTCTCGCAGCGCTAAGCAGCGTGGTCTGCGACGGCTACAACCGGCTTGCCCACACCTCCGCTACAGCGGAATAGTTCTCATTGGTTAAAAGTTCAATGACGTGTGTTCAGGTCCGCACTCGGCGGCCACCTTGTGGTGAAATGCTTTGCCTTTAGTTTGGTCGCTAATCTAATGGCTTGATCCAAAGTTCTGTGCATTGTGTTGTGAGCAGGCCTATTTATATTATGTGAGGTCCAGTTAATTCAAACATAGGATGATAATACAAATATTCCAAAAAAAAAAAACACACACACACGTCGCCTGCGTGTGCGTGTACATGTGTGTGTGTATACATGCGTATATATATGTGTATATATAGCCTATATAGCAGGGGTACTCAAATACAAATCCTGAGGGCCACAAAGATGTTTTTCAATGACTCAAAGGTCCATTTATTGAGGTCGGTCAGGCCATATGTGATATACTGTATTTAGTGCATTTCTTTTTGTTGTTCTTACCCCTGAATTTTGAGGATATGTTTCTTCAAAATTTGTATGCTTTGTCTCATAATGCCGCTTCAAATTGGAAATCTTCATCACAGATAGCCTCCTGGCATATTAAGCACATGGGTCTTGTGCTGGTTGGAGGAAGAATGAATGCAAACTATTCAGTCCATTCTTCTTTAAATTGGCGATTTCACTGTCCACCTTTCTCTAGGCAGAGAACTTGGAACACGCCATTTCCATGTAATCTTTTCCCGTCTATGCTATCTATCTATGCTCCTACTGGCAAAGTGGCAATATACGAACGGCTTCAAAAACGAAAGTGAAACTAAAAATGCTCGCAGCGCGACCCAATAACAGGCTGTCTGTGTATCGTTGGCATGGAGACAAGTCCCGATATACGTGTTGACCCAACCAAAACATTTACTGAAAAAATAATAGTTCTGGGGCCACAAATAGGTGTACCGCTGCATATAGCCTAATCGCTTGAGTCTCGTTGACTCTGCTGTCAGACTCGACGGCGTTCGGCTACAGTCTCTTAGAGCCCGCCCCCTCAGACACCTGCAGCTCTCGTCGGCGTGATAAGTCAAGTCAAGCCAAGACCATCCTGAACAAGCGTAATGATTAGTGTGTGGTAGATTGTGGTGATGTGTCCGTGATGTTGATACGGAAGATAGCCTAATGATCCTAGACCTGGAAAGACTCTGACACTAGCAGGATTCTCCGTTGTTATGGCGTATACAGAGATGTAATCTGCGAAGTCTATCCATCCCGTCCAGCCGAACTGGATCTTTCCATCATTGCCGATCTTGCCATGTCATACGGGGGAACTCTGTTTTATGAATACCACAAATCATTCTCTGCCAGGGCTGCCATGTTCATTCAGAGGTTAACCAAAGACTGGACTGGTCTGTGGTCGACCTGGCTCTAATCAGCAGGCACTGCACTGGCCGCTAAGGTCCTTCTTGCACCATTCGCAGTTCTTTCTCACACCATGCAAGCTGTGTCCCAAACCCGTGGCTATATAAGGTGACATCTTTTGGACTCCAATGTTCCACAAATCCATAAAAACGTATGCAATTTGTCAACTGTAACTAATTAACAGATTTATAAGACGCCTTACTTGGGCATCCTTGCTGGGGATCTTCATCATCTAGCAGCTCACATTCCAGGCCGCATATGCTTTTGGTTCACTGTTTTGAGTCCCGCAAATGCAGGCGTCCTCCATCAAAGGCCTCCTCGCAGGTGTCCAGTTCCACCTGCGCTGCTCGGATCCATCCGCCAACAGCTTGCTAGAGAATCCATCCATTAAGCTCCTGCTAAACGGCTTCAAGAGAGGAACCCAAGGCAAGAAATTAGTCTCCCTTTCACCACACTCCCCTTTTGCACAAATTAATCACCCACCATGGAACGGGTGCTTTGGCTCATAGGCTCACTGTTAGGAACAGCCTTATGGGTTTTAATAGAGATACTCGGATCAGATATCAGCTCCGATATCGACTAATTAGCCGGACATCGGAAGAATGAGGCCGATCCAGCATTCCGATCCAGCTATTTCATTTTTATTAACATCCTACACAGCAATACAGTGACAGCGATCTAGTCACTTCAATTCTGTTTGCTATGCTGGTTACGTCATCACGCAGAGCAAGCTGGCAGCCAGTGATGAGTACACAGAGCAAAACGGAGCAAGCGCCGGTTCATTAAGCCTTTGTCCGACGGGTTTCAGGCAGCTATTACATTTCATATTACATTTTAAAATATCTGTTTACAGTGCACTTCACATGGTACAAGTGTTATTAATTTCTTTTCTGTTAACGTACACTTTATTCGTTAATAACAGTCCACAGTCATTACCTTTGTGTTCCTGAAACATTCCAAAACTGATATAGACAGAAGCGGAATATCTGTTCCTAATTCCCAAAACTAACTCCCGCTATCTGGGAGCCGTGCTCCAGCCAGCCCACAGGAGCCGCTTTTCATCACGGAGGGAGGAGAACCCCTGTCACAAGCCTGGTTCACCTCTTGCCTCCGCCTCCCCTGCAATTCTGCGGCCTCTCTCCAGAGAGGCTCATTTGTTCCGCTTTGGAGCAGCAACCACAGCAGCAATGTGCCCAACCTAAAAGCCATGGGCAGATGGTCCTCACCTGCTTATGAACGTTATCTGCGCCATCCTAGATTCTCAAGCCATGAGCCGAATATTGGATGTACATAAGTATAATCAAAATATTATTATTCACCAAGCTGAGGGGTAACTGATCGGCCTATCTCCTATTTAAATAGGCTACATTTATTTGTAACTCAGCCTCCTGACATCTCTTGTAGCAAGAGGGTCAGGGAATTGCCGGTGTGGTCGTTTTGGGGACCTTTTCTTTGCTGCTGCGCTCCGGGCCTGGCTGTGCCTGCTGCCATGGACTACTACTTGATACATGCTTCTGTTAATGCCACCACTACTGTTAATGCTACTACTACTATACTACCAACACCAAATGCAGTTGGAACCCAAGGGCCTGGGCTGCACGAGATTTCTGCCTAAAAGCCTATTAAGGTAGTTTTTTCTCGCCACTGTCGCTGTAAAGCTTGCCCCTGAGTGATGTTGGGACTTCTAAATTGTGGTGACTCTTGAAATTTTGAGCGTATTCTAGTCCTGCTCAATATTAAGTGTCCAGAGATGACCTAAAAGACCCAAATCAGGAATCATATCATATCAATTAATTCAACATTATCAATTTAACCACATCTCAATGAACAGCCTGGAATCACCCATAACACAAGACGTAGGGGCCAGTTCCCATGAAAGGAGTGACTACTCAGACCAACCCGCAAGGCTCTAGGCTGATCGAGGGACGATAGAGGGTGGGAACGAGGCACAGCCCAGTTGCCTGCTAACAAGCCCCACCCAGCACACTCTTCCCAAAGGAAGGGCTGGCTGCTACGTTCAGGCGGTAAAACCTGGAGCGAGATGACCACGTGGCCGCTGCACAGATGGTAGCCAGACAGGCTCCTCGCCACAAGGCCCATGAGGTGGCCACACCATGGGTTGAGTGTGCCCGAACCCCGGATGGGACAGGCATACCCGAAAGCACGTAGGCCCACCTGCTTGTTGATATAGGTGGCTGCCGCCGTGCTGTCGGTCCTGACAATGACATGGTGGTCTCTCAGTCTTGGCAGGAACTGTTGAAGTGTGAGGAGAACAGCTGTCAACTCCAGGATATTTATGTGCCGGGTCGCCCAAGGACCGGTCCAGCGCCCTCTGATCCCCCAGCCCTCGTGGAGACCACCGACGCATCCCTTGGCAAAAGACCAAGACTTGGCAAAAGACCACTGGTCCCAGAGCACTCCCCTTCCCTATGTTATATAAACCAGTGGAGGGCTGTGTAAAGTCTCCGGGAGACCACCACCTTGGAGTGGTGGGACCTCTGCGGACATAAGCCTAGGCCCTAGGGACTGTTGGACAGGCCTCATATGCAGTAGGGCCAGAGGGACTACCTGCATGGCTGCCATTAGGCCCATGAGGCGAAGGCAGAGCCCCCAGCTGACCCGAGAATGCAGCTGGAAGTGACCAAGGCAAGCCTTGAAGGCTTGCTGCCTCTCTGTGACAACACGATGGTTGCGGTCCTGGAGTCCAGGACTGTGCCCAGAAATGTTGTCACCTGGGAAGGCTGGAGCCTGCTCTTCTCGTAGTTGAGGCGTAACCCCAGGTCCTGAACGTGCTCCATGAGCAGGGCCACATGACTGCGGCATTGCTCCTCCAAACTGCACAGACCAGCCAATCATCGAGGTTATTGAGGATCCTCAGTCCCCGCCGCCTCAGGGGTGCGAGGACTGCGTCCATGCATCGGGTGAATGTACGGGGAGCTAGGGAAATGCCGAACGGCAAGACCTGAAACTCGAAGATCCTGCCCTCAAAACCGAACCTCTGCCATATGGGAATCTGGAAGTATGCATCCTTGAGGTTGATGGTGGCAAACCAATCTCCTGCAGAGATGGCCTGCCTCACCCTGGGGACTGTCAGCATCCTGCATCTCAGGGGGCGAAGGAACTTGTTGAGCCCCCTGAGGTCCTGAATAGGACGAAGTCCCCCATCCCACTTTGGTACCAGGAAATATCGGGAGAAAAAACCCGCCTGGTGATCTCCGATGTTGACCTGCCGTATGGCCTTTTTCTCCAGGAGGGAGGATCGCTCGGCCTGCGCTCAGCCGGGATCCCAATGGATGCGTTAGCTCGCGAGCCGCGAGCAATACGCCGGTATAGGGAACAACCATCGTAGCCGGGTTGAAGCACCGTCACTGGGCCCAGCAACGGCGCACAAAGCACACAAGGAACAGAGGAAGGGATCAGCATCCAGGGCGGCTGCCCGTAGACAGACACCCACCGAACTAGGTAAGTTAATACATGCTGTAACCCCCACACACACTCCACGTTCTCTCTTTTCCTATCCTCTGATCTTCACACTGCACAACAATCACTGATTCCACGCCAGCACAGGTGCTTTGTAAACCTGGGGGCGTGACCGGGCGTGCCTGTGTGTCTTAAAGAAGTATCCACGTACCCTGACATGCAGTGTGTCTTAAAGAAGTATCCACGTACCCTGACATGCAGGGGGGTCATTCCCCGTACATATGAAATATGTAACGGAGTGGAGAGATAGTCTCGAGACGATAATGAACCAACAGATTCAGGGACAGCTTCTACCCCAAAGCAATAACTATATTAAATAAATAGATTGTGCAATTCAACAGATGAAATGTTTTATGAATGAATGGATAAATGTTTTTATTTATATAGTCTTTTATAATTTTTACTGGATGTGAATGACACACTGACTGGTTTTTGCATTTTAATTTCATTGTATATGTTACAATGACAAATAAAGATTATATTCTATTCTATTCAAAACTCCCAGATAGCACGAACATCGCTGCAATTTCACTCCTCCTCAAACCCAATACCGATCATTCCATCAAGCTAGCATCCCATTTCTCTCATGAATGGCTCAGATGTGCACTGACAGACTCATAGTTATGCTGCTATCAGCCTAGACTGCCGGGGAATTATAATGACACACTGTCTCTCTCTTCGTTCCCCGGAGAGCCCCTAGTGCTTTCTCGTCTCGCAGGTTTCCCTGGATCGTGGTGGAACCCTGATCCTGACTGCCCCGCTACCATAGTCCTGTTGGACGCTTAGGCCGCATTCACACTGTACACGTCCATTGACGGATTTTTGCATGGGCTTCCATCACATTATGCCGAAATTAATTGTTGTGCCAATCAGATCGCGTTATGCAAATCCCCATGCGCCAGACGCGCCTTCACTCATCCATCAACGGGCATGTACAGTATGTACGCGGCCTTACTGCTAGTAGTATTACCTTGTCCGGCACCAAATGCAGAGGGAACCCAAGAGCCTGGTCTGCCTAAAACTCTGTTATGGTTCATTACCATAGACATAAAAAAAATCATCGCCAAAGCACTAGCAAAAAATCTGCTTAATGTAGTATTCTTCAATCCAACAAGCAAATACCATCTTTCTTACTGCAAATATAAATATTCCTGTTTAATATTATGTTGAAATTGTAATATAGAAATACATACAACATTACATGGCACTATAGGCTGCACTACACATTATTATTGCTTTAATAAGCAACACAATATCATATGATACGTAATAGGGGTCCCTCCACCTTTACAAGTCTGGGGGTCCTTGGCCTGAAAACATTGACCCCTGCTCTAGACTATTCACAATATCTACTGGAGAAACCAAAAAATGTTACGCAACACAATGATGCAGGAATGTGAATGGCTTGACCTCCCACACCTGTAGAAATATTATATAAGAGAGAGAAAAAAAGATATTTGGCTGGAGTGCCTCTCGCCTGGACATTTTTAAAATTGTTGAGATTGCCATAGCCTGTGTATCATTACAATCACAGCACAGGCCTTTTCTCCCTTTTCTGTTGACTTGAAATTAAATCATTACAAAAATCTGAATAGCTATTTCGCTATCTACCTAACTAACTAGCCCAATGTTAGGTCAGTGATGTAAAGGTCTGTTATAGTAACAAAATGCAGTTTCAACTCGTAGAAACATTTGTCAATTTGAGTTGACATGCAAGGCTGGGATACGTATATCCGATTAGCATTTGTAATTAGCAGGATTCAATGGCTAAAACTGATCCGCCCAGTAGCAAAATTCATGCAATAGCTGGGTTTTAACCAATTGAAGGTAGTTAAATCATTTCGACTAAAGCGTTTGAACCTGTATCAACTGACAACATTGCTAAATATCTAGATTGGTTTGGGGGTTTATTCGTTACATAAAAAACAAAAAAATTGTTGTTTGCCAAAGCCGTTCTGTGTTTTGACCTCCCACCCTTCATCTTCCTTTCTCACCCCTCTTTTTGAGTTTTATTTACCAAAGGTATTGCATTGATATTTCCACCCTTCCCTCTCCTTGACCCGTCAGTGATCCTTGCACCTCGCAGATGTCCCATGTCACCCCTAGTCTCATGAATTTGGATTGATGTTGCCCACAGTTTCTCCCTGACCTTAGATGACAGACGTTTCCCAGGCAATCCCTCAACCAACTGGGCTTTTGATCCAAATCAGAAATGGCAACCGCCATAGTGGACTGGCATGCAGAAAAGTGGGTATGTCATGGATCACAAAGTGTATTGGATATCATGAAGTCTAAGGTGAAGTGCACTATTCAGCACAGCAGCCGGTCGTTTCTAATGCATTTTAGTTCAAGGTTGTCATTAGTTTGGGTATAATTCATGTATTTGAGTAGGAATTAGTATAGATACTGTTTTTTTTCTTTTGTGCATACTGGGTTTTTCTTTTGTGTATACTGGGTTTTTCTTTTGTTTGTACTGTTTTTTCTTTTGTGTATACTTGATTTGTTTTGTATATGTTTTTTTCATTTGTGTATACTGGATTTTTCTGGATACTGGGTTTTTCTTTTGTATATACTGGTTTTTCATTTGTGTATAGTGGGTTTTCTTTTGTGTATGGGATTTTCTTTTATGTATGATGGGTTTTCTTTTACATTCACTGGGGGGCCTACTGGGGTATTTTTGTATAGATACTGGGTTTTGTCAGGGTTTAGGATGTTAAAAAGGTATATTGGACTCAAATGCACGTAGAGGCAAAAAGGTAAATAAAAGTGGTTTATTTAACTAAAGTAAACTACCAAAACAGTCCAAACTCAGATAAGCCACACAGGCAAAAAACAGCATTCAAAAGGAAACAGGGATAAACCAACAGAATACAAAACAGGGAACAATGCCACCAACACGAGTAACATACACGTCAAACCCAAGACTACAAAATGAACTGACAGTGAGACAGGGGAAACACACGGACTTTATACACCGGGGTTGATTGGGAATGGGGCACAGCTGAGCAGACAAGTGGGAAGGCTGACAGGACGAATCACAGATGGAGGCGGGGAGACAATGGCACAGGTGAGACACATGAATGGTAATCAACATTTGGAGGTAATGCTCCAAATGCTTGCCACAGAAAAAAATCCCAGAATGCAGAGCTGAGGCTCCGGGGACAAAAAACACGAGTCTGCGACCTTGACCTGTAAAAAGCAAGTGGCGTCTCGTGGCTGCAGCTTGCCCCAGAGCCCCATTAGCAGCTGGTAGCTGGTGTGGACGCTGCACCGCCCCGTCGGAGGAATCGTGCTTAATCACGATGTCATAAGCAGTGTGCATTAGTTTGTGTAATCGCGCGTGCCTCAGGCCGTGTGAGTCAGCGGAGCAGCGAAACAAACTGTGTCAAATGTTCATTAGAGCTGCATTAGAGCACTATCTGTCGGACAGTAAGTGGCAGAGTGGAAGGCACACAGCTGCCATGTGGGATTAAGATGGATTATTTGTTTGGCAGGAAAGTAATCCAGGGCAATTGCTGACTGGCTAAAAACCTGCCCTGTGTTGCGATTGGCTGTCAGAAAAAGGTAGCGTTACCTTAGCAATTGTCCTGTGACATCACTCCTTTGTTTCTAATGACTGTGCTTCTGTCGTCGATGGCAGGTTGGGAAACAGTCTCAATCTGACTACTTATGTCTGTGAAGGGGTGGGTCCAACAATCATGAGACCGGTTTTGGACACCACGTGCCTAACTGCGCAAAGTTATTTTAAGGTCAACTGTGGCATTTTTCCTAAACCTTCCTTCACTTTGTTTTGTAGTGTTATGACCATATTTGAACTGTGGAGGAGCGACGGGGGGATCTGATGAACAAAACCAGCAGAGCAGCAATCTTACTGGATCCATCTGGATTCTGGTGGATTGATGGATTGAAGAAGAATTTAAACTAGAGTGAGATTGAGACCATAAAATCATGTTTACAATGTTTACTGCAATCAGAGGAGCCCCTGATGGCCAGAAGAGAGAATGCAAGTTGAAGGCACTTCAGTGCTGGCTTCACTTTTCAGAAGTGGTTGGAAAGTTGACACCTGCTGCAAAGGAAGCATTATTGGGCATCTCTTCTGAAAGTTTCCTTCATGTCGAAATTCAAAAATCCATTTCTGTAAAATGTTAAAAGATGTTGGACCAAAGACAAACGGTTTCAGATTTTTTAATGTAATTCCACACAAAATCTTTTTGGTTTAATCTTAACTATGAGCGGGGGGCACATTAAGTTATATCTATGAGAGAAGAAATGATGCTTCTTGGTGGAAATCCAGTTCAGGAATAGTTTGAGGTTTGCACTCTGAATGCCTCCTCATTAGCATGAATGATGGAAAACCCTTTTGATTTTACACTTGGCCTTGAATTCATTTTTGGCTGCCTCTCCTTGAAAATACTCTTTTTCCGCTGTAGCTGAACTGTTTGGGGAGCTTTTTGAGCACTTTTTAAAATATGGGATCTGCCTTCTGTGAATCTATGTCCTATATTCAATATATTCTCTTTTCTTCTCTTTCATTGTACAGAACTGTAATTTCTCAATTATTTCCAGAGAAACAAGTGGTTGTAATTATACAGAGGACAAAATACAAAGTCCCCTTGTAATTATTCCATCATTGATTGCTTTTGTAAGCCAGAAAGTCCTTTAGTCGGCGCATAGCGGAAGACAAAAAGTCTTCAAAGAAATGAAATGGGAAAATAATGAATATTTACTTGTATCTTCTTCATTCTATTAACTTCTAATTGCGATCACATTTCTCGGTTGTTTCGTCATAGGAAGCTGTTCTGTAATCGTGGAACCCATAAAATTGAATTCAAATGCCAGGTCCGAGATCTGCTCTGTAAAATTATACACCCCCGCATTCTCGCTCGGGGAAATCCGACAGACATAATCATAAAAGAGAGGATCATTTTGTTTTCCCCCAAACACTCAGAGGACGTTTCTGTCCGGCTGAAGCTGTGGTCATCTTTGTAGAAGTTAATGGCGGGCGAATACGTAGTATATTCACGTTCCCATACAAATCAACTGCTATCTCAATTTGGTTTCCACAGAAACACTTTTTTTGAAACAGCTTGTTACACGTGGTGAATTTAAAAAAAATTGGGGGGAGTTCGGGCTGTTTCAAAGGACTGGGACCAGACTGTTTTAAAGGACTGAGACCAGACTGTTTCAAAGGACTGGGACCAGACTGTTTCAAATGACTGGTACCAGACTGTTTTAAAGGACTGAGACCAGACTGTTTCAAAGGACTGGGACCAGACTGTTTCAAAGGACTGGGACCAGACTGTTTCAAATGACTGGTGCCAGACTGTTTTCTAGGGCTGGGACCAGGCTGTTCCAAAGAACTGGGACCAGACTGTTTCAAAGGAGTGGGACAAACTGTATTAAAGGACTGAGACCAGACTGTTTTAAAGGACTGGGACCAGATTGTTTTAAAGGACTGGAACCAGACTGTTTTAAAGGACTGGGACAGACTGTATTAAAGGACTGAGACCAGACTGTTTCAAAGGACTGGGACCAGACTGTTTTCTAGGGCTGGGACCAGGCTGTTTCAAAGGACTGGGACCAGACTGTTTTAAAGGACTGAGAACCAGACTGTTTGAAAGGACTGGGAACAGACTGTTTCAAATGACTGGGACCAGA
Source organism: Chelidonichthys spinosus (assembly GCA_029853015.1). NCBI lineage: Eukaryota > Metazoa > Chordata > Actinopteri > Perciformes > Triglidae > Chelidonichthys > Chelidonichthys spinosus. The sequence continues at coordinate 8,623,875 of CM056844.1, forward strand.
CTGTTTTAAAGGACTGGGACCAGACTGTTTGAAAGGACTGGGACCAGACTGTTTGAAAGGACTGGGACCAGACTGTTTCAAAGGACTGGGACCAGACTGTTTCAAATGACTGGAACCAGACTGTTTCAAAGGACTGGGACCAGGCCGTTTTAAAGGACTGGGACCAGACTGTTTGAAAGGACTGGGACCAGACTGTTTGAAAGGACTGGGACCAGACTGTTTTAAAGGACTGAGACCAGACTGTTTTAAAGGACTGGGACCAGACTGTTTTAAAGTAAGGACTGCGACCAGGCCGTTTCAAAGGTCTGGGACCAGACTATTTTAAAAGGACTGGGACTAGGCTGTTTCACAGGACTTTCACCCAGGATACTGATGTTAGCATCCCGTTAAAAACAACATTGTGTTTAAGGCATACCTCCCAATATCTAAACTAGAATTATTTAGTTTCAATTTCATAGACATTCTAAGCGAAACCATGATATTTTTACAAAACCTAAAGTAGTTGTCTTTAAAACTGAGTGTAGAAATACATAGGTGAAATTTAGAGAATCATTTGCTAACCTAAGGCCGATATGTGACTGGTTCGAACAGCGACCATCAACCACATGCTGGGGTTCTGCCCCAAACTCCCTTTCTGGTTGTCCTTTTTCTAGACACAATTTCCAAGACTTATGCCAGTAATCTCTCTCCTGTAATTAAATTTTCTTTTTTTTTACTTTTTTAATTCTTTGTCCCAGATAACTCTAATGTCCTGGGGCCTCATTTATAAAACTGTGCGTAGGATCCTTACTAAAAGTGTATGTACGCCAAAAAGCCAAAGTTTGCGTGCGCCAAAAAGAAATCTGATTTATAAAACTGTGCGCACGCAAGCTGTACGCAATGTTCCCTTTATAAATCACAGGATCACCTACAAGTGTGCATTCCTGAATCCCGCCCTGTACACGCCCTCATTTTACTATATTAATGAGCCGGCATGCAATCGTTTCCGTGTGGTGAATCACGGCGGCAGGCCAGGAAAACGCAAAGAAACGTAACTTTTCAGAAATGGAGAAGAGACACTTGTTGGGGAGGTGGAGGCCCGGTAAATAATTTAATTTAGTGGTCACAGCAGCGGGATCACGAATAAAAAGAAGCAGTGCGAGTGGCAACACATTGCTGCTGCTGTCAACGGCGTCAGTGGGACGGAGCGGACGGTGGCGAAACTTACGAAAAAGTCGTCCCATCTGAAGGTAAATGACATCTTTCCACTCTTTTACATATTTTATGTATTTAATGTATTGCTTGAGTATTTGAGGAAGTTTGATTTTGATGTGACTTTGATGGGGATTGTGTCCGAAAAGGAGGGAGATCAGACGCGACTGAGACCAGAGGGATAAGGGTAAACAGATTTTAAACTTTTATTATATATAAAACAAAACGTTAAATAGTTTCTGTCCTTCCAGAGTCTGCAGTGTTGGGCTCAGAGGAGGGTGATGTGAGGAGGGTGACGGTGACGGGCCCTCGGCACAACGTCCGGGTCCGGCGCAAAGCAGCAGTGCACCCCGGGCGCGTGGCACATCAAGCGGTCGGGCTTTCACTGACGCCGTCCTGCAACTTCAGCGAGACACAATCACCGCCAGCAAACGCGCGCTGTGTTGCAAGAAATTGCCATATTAATAAAACAATACGTTAAAAAATTAACATTGTTGTCTTCCTTATCTTACAAATGCAGCATGACATCCTCACGGATTCTTGTGCCCTGTTGATACCCCTCCAGTCGGGCAGGGGGCCGAGGCTCATCATGCTGGGGACTGGATTGGGATTGGGACGGGTTGGATTTTAAAAGAAGGTGTTTATGAAGTTGAAGTTCCTCATGATAACGCGGATCTAACGTATGATATGGAGTGAAATTAAATGTGTGCGAGTCATCAAAACTATAATAGTTCTTCTAACGTTTACTTCCTACAATCTGACATCTGTATCGCTCCAGTCTCCAGAATGTGCGTACCGCATGCCTCAGAGTTTGCTTACAGGGTACGCACACTTTCCCATCACACTACATGCTTTTTATCTCTGTAATTTTAGGTTGCATTTTGAAAATCTGGCCAGGGACTACAGATGAAAACTAGCCTCTTTGGCTAACTCTGGCTCACTTACAGTTTGGTAAGTTTGTTGATCAGTGTGCAATGTCCCTGAAATAAACCAATAAAAAAAGTTTGGTTTTTATAGATCACAACCTTTGCGTGGAAAGTGGCGTACGCACGTTTCCAGCCCCGGTTTGTGCGTACCCAAGTTTTATAAATGAGGCCCCTGCTCACTCACAGCAGGTTGTTGCCTTTTCCTCTTTATTAGCTAGATGGTCGAGATCATTTCCAAAGACTGGATCGGGAGATACATTTGCAGAATGTCTCCCATAGTCTTTTATTTAATATTTATATCTTTGGTACTCAATTGAGTCACATGAGGGAGCCTTTTACGTTTAACCTACTTCTACTATGAAAGGCTAGAGTATATTCAGAATTATAGAATTAGACATCTTGTTAATTTTGCCTAAATGTGTTTAATTGATCCATCTATACTTAACGAATATGTTTCCAATAACACACGCCGAAAGCAAAGTTGTGATTCATCTAATGCATGTCTCTTCTAAATGGCCAGTTTCCATGTTCAAGATAATTGAAGGTTTTTGAGGAAATGGCCAGAAGATTTTAAAAAACCTGGGTACCATTAATAATTCATGTGAATTGTCTTTTTATGACCAAAAATACTTTTTTTTGCTCACATATGTAGCAGACACCTACGTTGTGAACCCCATCTGTCTCTTTTGAAATCAGATTCTCTGCTGCTACTCGCCCCCCTCCCACCTCTTCTTCACCACCCCCGGTCTCCACAGATTCATCAGCTTCATCATTTCATCAGCCACCACCGATGTCTGGACTCGGCAGGGGGATTTATCTGGCTGCTGCTTGGGGGGGGGGGGGCGATCGATTACAAATCTCCCGGTGGAGTCAAAAGCACCACCGGCTTCATCACCACATCATCCGTTTTAATAAACAATTATCTTTTTCTTTGTCCGCTTTGCCCTGCTGATTGAAAGCAAGTTAAATGACTGCGAGTTGCTGTGTGTGTGTCTGGAATTTGGGGGAAAAAACACTTCGGTGGCTATTACTCTCTGAATTGCTGCTTATATTGCATATTTTATTAGACTCACTTTAGAATTTGAGGTGGACCTCAAATACAAATCAGGCTTGATAATTTCATTCATTTAGCTACATGTTTAATACCAATTACTGGATGCTAGCCAAACAACATTGTACATACGTAAAGCGATGTAAACGACAGCTATGGAAATACAATGTACAAATACCGCATACAAGTGAGCACAAGCACATAGCTGTACGTAATCTGTTTATCTTTAAATAATGTACACAAACTTCTGCACTAGCATACTTGCAAGAGGAAAGCTATCAAATGACGGAAACACCATGGCTTGTCCTAGCTAGATTAACGTTTTTCATTTCATTTTTCAAATGTAAATACCCTAAATATTTAAAGGTAACACAACAGGAAATATTACATGACACTTGTGTACTATTCTAATGAATTGTAAATGAAAATACAACTTACGAGCGATGCTTTCCAAAGCACAAAGAAAAGGCTAAGCTAGCTGGAGCTGCTAGCTGACCACAAGTAAATGGTAAATGGCCTCATTTATATAGCGCTTTTCTCCAAAGCGCTTTACAGCAATGACTGACATTCACCCATTCACTCACACATTCACACACCGACGGCGGAGTCAACCACGCAGGGCGACAGCCAGCCCGTCAGGAGCAATTGGGGTAAGGTGTCTTGCTCAGGGACACCAGGCACTCAGCTAGGAGGACAAGTAAAGAGTTCAGGGTCTCTGAGCTATGACCTGGCAGTCTCACATGACTACAACAACCTATAAAAACAGTGGGACTAATGTGAGCTACTATTGTAGACCTCTAGGGGACCACAGGCAGTCTCTGGTTTATCTATATCAGGTGTCTCAAACTGATCCAGTAAAGGGCCACTGTGGCTGCAGGTGTGTTCTTGCTTGGTTGGAATGAAAACCTGCAGCCACAGCGGCCCTTTACTGGATCAGTTTGAGACACCTGGGGCCCGTTTCACAAAGCAGGTTCAACAAACTCTGAACCTAACCCTGAACTCTGAGTTGAACAACTCTGAGATGGGCAACTCTGAGTTTTCAGTTTCAGAACAGTGGTTTTGAATTAGTTCAGTCAACTCTGAGTATGTAAACTCTGAGTTACGCGCGTGCCTGCCGACTCTACAAAGCCATCATCAATGGAGCTCCGATACTACGATTCACCATGGCAACGGGGAGAGCGTCATTAGATATTACTGAGTGTTTATGTAGAAAACGAGCTCATCCTGAGAAAGCGGAGCAACGTAACTGCAGCAAAGTAGAGATAGTTGGCGTGGCAGACAATTACTGCCCGATCTAATGTGTATAACTGAATGAAACAGTCTATTGATCTAAAGGTAATAAGTCTTTATTTTCAGGCATGCATAGTAACGCTGTGGTGTAATGGTTAGGAATGCTGCCTATGGTGCAGGCGACAGTGGTTCAATTCCCGAAGTTCACAAAACAGTGCAACACATAAATTATTATTTTTATTGGGTGGTAATCCCCCCAGGCACAGAAAGAAAGTGGCTTCAGTTGGAAATTAAGCATAAGAATATTGCGCAAATACGTTGACTAAGGCATATGATTTTAATCATATTTCACATATTAAACAGTAAATATAAGCAGGTATTTCAACACAGGAATGTACTTAAACATTTCGTAAATCTCCCGTTCGCAAAAACACGACCTCCGCAAAGAATCTGGTTGCGGATTATGTCCGCGATATGAAATGTTGAAAATATCGGAGAATATTGTTTAGATAATATCTAATGTGATTGAAAGGAAAGGTAATCAAAATCCTCTCCCGACGCAAAGCTGCTAGAATCACTTTTATTTCCGTATCGATTAGGTTGGCGATGAAAGGACGGCATATTTTTTCAGAGCTGGTTCAGATTCTGGAAAAAGGCGGAGACATGTAGGGAGAAACTCAGGGTTTGTTGAAGCAAACCTGCTAGCGAGCAGGTTAGTTTCACGGAGTATGTTACCCGGGTAACTGATTCAGATTTATGCTGAACTGGCTTTGTGAAACCGAAAAACCAGAGTTTCCCTCATCTCAGGGTTAACTAACTCAAGGTTTTCACTAAACCTGCTTTGTGAAACGGACCCCTGATCTATATAGTCTGGTGTGGTCTCTGGACTAATGTTAGCTACAATCATAGACATCTGCGGGGACCACAGCCAATCTATGGTCTGGTCTGGTCTCTGGACATATGGGAACAAATGGAGCATTCGGCTGCCTCAGCCTAAGTGGGATTTTCCTGACTGCCGGATCCAAACTGTGCTTATGGTTCAAAGCGGTCTGCCTTGACCCCCATCACTTCCTATACAAAGGAAATGCAGAGATGTGACTGTTCTGAATTCACTGAGGCCCACAGGAGTGTTTTCCCCCCATGTATTTTTTAGCAGCAGCGTTGTGGCCTACATAGATGCCTTTTTGGAAAAACTCCTGAAGCCAGTGGCATCCTGGTAAACGTAGTGAGAATACAAATTAAGGGAACGCATAATCATCATAGTATACCACAGCTGAATATTGATTCAAACATGGAAACTTATAGCCTTGATGCTGTTCTCTTGCTAAGTCTATGACTGGCAGCAGCCTCTCTGTTTTCATTTAACAGAAATTGTGAGCATAAATAGCTGCTCTGAATCGGTCATGGAATTCGATTAAGCACTTTTTGCATTTTTACATTTTCACATTTTCAAATGCAAAAATGTGCAACCACTTTCTCCGGATAGAATTACATGTACCCACATTTCTTTGAAACCACATGCATCGGAATACAGGAAATTACATCTCCTATGTTAAAAATCCCCCCTGTAGTTGGAAGGTTGAAAGTCAATAGCTCGTTGTGCAATATAGGGTTAATGTTAACCATTGGACATTTCTGCAAGCGAATCTGATAAGAACTATGGGCTTCTTTGACAGTTAGCAAAAACGTATTCCCAATGATCTCAAGAATACGAGGCCATACCCATTTTACATGCTAGTTTACCCTAAAAGGTACTTAAGGCAAGGTTTTTGCATGACGCTATTGCATAAAAAGTCAATGCAAATTTGCAATAATTTGCATGACCCGAAAGCCTACTGGTGGTCTGTGATCCCCCAGAACTGTACAGTAGAACCTCACATTCATATAGAGACTGACCAAAACTACGTTCAATAAGAGGCGATCTATCGCTCAGACAACAAGGTCACTGCCGGATTTATGATTTGTGATAACGTTATTTTAAGTCTTAATAGAGCAGCTACAGTGTTAGCTAGCCTACCTCCAATGGAGCTGAACTCTATTCAGAAAACACACATTTAAAAAAGTTGCTTGCTCATCGTCTTGCGGACAGACCTAATAAAGCAAGACTTCTGACTTTTTACAAAGTGGCCTCATTGTGTCGTTACTTCGGCATGATTTTCAACTCTTTATTGTAATAAGTCACAAGAACTTTTCCCGCCCTCTTTGGATTCATAAGGCCATAATAGTAAACCACCCCCCCCCTCAAATGGTTTCCTGGACTCATATAATCCAGTATGGGAGAGTATATTAAGGGTGGGATTGGTCATGGGAAGAGAGGATGTTGAGGGTTAATCAGGGTTGTGAGGTCCAGGACAGACCATCAGTTGAATCCAGCTGCCCTGCGCACCACGTGAGTGACATGCAGCAGCCCTGGCCCACTTCCCTCCGCTGGGAGACCATTTGTGGGCCTCGTGACGGGGAGAGGACATGCATAAAACAAGGCCGCGCCCCCAGGGTTACTGTGTGGACGGGAAGTTCACTGACACAGAAAGCCTCTGATGGAACCAGAGTGGGACTAACAGAGAGGCTGATGGATACTCCTGGCTTCCGAGGGTGGAGTCCGGGGGCGTCGATGAAGAGCTTCCAGGGGGATCTTTGGCAGAATAACAAACCTTTTTCTTTACTCAATTTCAGACAAGTCAAAAAATCCATAAAGCGACTCCTGGCGAAACCGTGAGCGTCTCGTCTCATCAGCGAGGGAAATCTAAATCGTTAAAACTTTGATTCAAGTTTACAGAGATTTGCATCAAATAAATGGTCCACAGACACCAACATATCTACGTTTGATATATTGCACTTCTTCAAAATAAATAAACAACAGACTTCTGCTTTTTTTGTCAACTAAAGTGCCTTAATGCAGTATGTGCTAGATCAATCCTGGCTTGACCTGCTTGAATTCCAGGTACTCCATCAATCTAATGTAAATATATGCAGTTGTCAAATGTGTATCGGTATACCAGGAACATATATATTTTATATAGTTTTATTATGACACCCAAAAGATGCTTAAAAACAGCCAAAAGTTCACATTCAAGAGTGAATAAATTTCAATTACATAAATAAGTCTACAGCTATATTCATTGTGAAGCTCTTTTGTGCCATTTATTTGTTTCTGGAAACAACCAGTGAAGGACGTGACCATATTTGGACTGTGGAGGAGCGACGGGTGGATCTGATGAACACAAGCAGCAGAGCACCAACCGTACTGGATCTGGATCCATCTGGATTCTGGTGCGAAGCTGCTAACACTGTCCATCCATCCATTGTCTACCGCTTATCCTGTATTCAGGGTCGCAGGGGGGGGGGGGGGGGGGCTGGAGCCGATCCCAGCTGTCATTGGGCAAAGGCGGGGTACACCCTGGACAGGTCGCCAGTCCTGCTAACACAGTTAGCTTCATAATTCAAGATCAACTTTACAGCTAAGTGTTAGTCATCTTCGTAGCTAACTGCATTGGTAGCACGGTAGTGACCTGTCAATCAGCAGGTAGCCCCGCCCCCTAAAGCATCCCATGCATCGCCCCCCGGTGACCAGCAGAGAGAATGACAGTTTAAGGCACTTCAACATTGATGTTTTCGCAGCATTTAGCACCATCGTAGTTAGGTTTAGGAAAAACATGGTCGGGCTTAAAATAAGTACATACAGCTATGTTAAGGCCACTTACTTACTAAGTCGGGAAATTATGTTGGAGCGATTTTATATATTTTATAAAACAAACTCAGCTTGTTACATTCATACATACTCATACAAATATAACCATTCTCACAAGGGATGGGACAATATCGGATACAATTTTTTATATTGGCTCACAATAAAACCACTCACAATAAGATCATCATGATTATACTTTTTTTTTTAAAAAATAGGCCTCCAGGAAATCAAAAGACCCACACAATGTTGCTATACTTTATAGATTATTTTTATATTTGTCCTTTATGATCTTCACAAAAAAATGTATCTAATAAGATTAAGATAATATCATGAATTAACTGGACATTAAATGTCATGCCGTCCCATATCTAATTCTCACTTTTACACTGCAAGTCAACATTTCAAGGAATATATTCATACTAATTAAACCCATTCTCACTTTTCAACTATTTCTACTACGTCACTTCATTAATATTCCAAGTACACTGAACACGTTCAGGGTCCCCAGAGAATAAACCCTTTTGGTATTAATGATGCCATCACTCTTACCTTTCCTCCATCCTCAGCACCAATTTGATGTCTAAAAATAGTGTCACCAACAAGCAGGACTACAGTCTATTATATGTCAGATGGGAGGTAAATCCGAATACATTGAATGAAAACAGCTGCATTTGAGGGATGTTTCTGTAGACGGTGGTGTTGATGTGCAGTGTTGCTCCCGAAATGTAAATCAAGCCAATACCGTGTTTGATCGATCAATCATTCAAGACAGTAGAGAGGGAGGTTAAATTAGGTATTGAACCAACCTCAGGCTAATGCCATCCATCGTTTAACTGGGCTCTGACAGGCCAGACGCAACATGCTATAAATTACTTTATCATGGGCTTTGGATCTATTGATGAAGAGCTAAGCTGCATGACGCTTCAAAAACGAGCTGCACTTTAATGTGTAATGACTGTGTAATGACCGTGTGGTGCCGTTATGGGATGGAGTTATTGCAACGCAAATGTGAGGCTCGGAAGTTAGCGGGGAGTTCTGGCCTGGACGTATCCACTCACCAGAGGAACTTAAATCACCACAAATCAGCTCATATGCATTCATTACAAACAATGTCTGTATTTATTTGGTCAACTAGCCATCACTGAATCAATTATGGTCCATTGAGAGTCAAAAGGGACTCATTGATTACACCTTGGACGTTTGTAATTTGTAAACAGGAAGTTGGACTCGCCCTCGGCTGCCATTTTTTTTAACTGTATTTTTAATTTTATTTAAATATTTATTAACTATTAATTAATTAATTAAAATATATAATATTGTGTGTACTTTATTTTTCGTTATTTTTGTTAAACAATTGTATTACATTATTAACGTTGTTATACCTTGTCTGTATATGTGTGAAGGGGTTCCTTTGTACCATGCCTTCACTAAAAGATAATAAACATAGTTTTGTTTTAAGGTGTGATTCTCCATCTTTTCTTGTGGCCCTGCATCACCACACTGTTCTCATTGACTTTGATCCCGAGAATCTGGGACAAAAGCTTCCGTGGCCGCTGCAGCTCCGTGGAAACGGGAGAGCTGGAGGAAGGAATTCATTACACACATCGTAATTAACAGCTGGAGCTCAATTACGGATTCCGTATCTCTAGAATACTAATTTTCAGGGAACGTTTAGATACAGAAAGCGGGAAGAATATTCCACAGGACTACAGGAAGTCGATTTATTAATGTGTTAGGAATCAGAAATGGCTTACAGAAAAATATGGGTTCTTTAATGTAAAATGTCTAAATGACTGACTGTAGTACAAGATATTAAAGTAAAATTATTGCGCTCTCGGCTACATGATGAGTTCAATGAGGGGAAATAGTATTCAGATTTTCCTAAAAACTTTTTTTCTTCCATAATTGCACCCTATATAACCCAGAGACTGTCTGTGGTCCCCCAGAGGTCTACAATAGTAGCTCACTTTAGTCCAGAGACCAGACTATGAGGAGGAAACAGAGACTGTCTGTGGTCCCCCAGAGGTCTACAATAGTAGCACACTTTAGTCCAGAGACCAGACCAGACCAGAATGTGGAGAAACCAGAGACTGTCTAGAGACGGTAGTATTTATGTCTAGATGACTTTATTTGGAGTGTTGATGGAGCAGCTACAATGGTAGCATAGCCTAGCGCGCGTCAACCAGACTCCATTCAGAAAACAAAAGCTGTCAGCTTGTGGTCTTCCAGACGGAACAAAACATTCATACTTTTTACTGATCACCATCATTATGGAGTTATTTCAGCATCCTTTTATCTGGTTATTGATAATAAATCACAGCTAAATAAATTATTTTGGGTTCCTCCAGATGTGGTAAACCAGCAGATGTGTATCTTGCTAGATCCACTGAATCCAGCTTGGTGAAATCCACCGAGCCCCTTTGGGTGATTTTATGAACCCTGACAGAACGGTGCATACAATAGTGTATGCGCCTCTACATAGAGGTAAGCCCCGCCTCCTCCTCTCTGGCGCCTCTAGTGCGAGTGATGGGAATGAATACGAAACATGAGGCGAAAATTAGCGCCACCTTTAATGTGAACACAGCATTACGCAACAAACATTAGCTAACGCCATTCTTTGAAACTAATTTTGCGATAACTCAGGAGCCAATGTGATCTACGAGGATTTAACGTAATTCAAAATTAGTTTAGTAGTGTGGGAAAGTATTTTTTCTGTTCAGCTGCATGGCTTTCAATTTACATATATTACATGAAGGAAATTGGATACCACATAACACACACAGCGGGAGATGGTGGAGACAGCAGAACGAGTTCGCCACGAGAGCCTGCAGGAATATTTAGAGGGAGCAAGAGATAAGGCCTGACTGGCTTGTATATTAATTTTGCAGAAGAACAGCAAGAAGAAGATTTTCCACTTCCCAAGATTCAACCCCCCTCCGTCTCCGAGGAAGTCTGAGATACTGTAGTTTTCATCTCACGTTTGAAATAAAAATACAACCTTGCACTGTGTAATCCATGTTCAAATGTCATCTTTCATTCACATTTTCGGTAGCGTTTACTTCCTGCATATTTTCGTCATCTTCCAAAAATGGTGTATATTTCTTTTACATTTGTTCATCTCCCAGCACAAAGAGCTGGTTCGAATTTGCAAGCTAGCAAGCTTAGACAGTTACGGAACCAAAAAAAAAGAAAAAAAAGTTCCACACAAACTACTGGGCGTGGTCTACATCACTTTCATAATATAGCTGAACGTCCCTTTCAATTAGCTGATGCTGACAGCTAGCGCTTATTCTAATTGTTATTGCTCATTGCTAGCACGCTGGCTATTGTATATAGTGACAAAATGCAGATTTAACTCATTTATGAAACATTTATGAATTTTAGTGTACAAGCAAGGCTGCCGTTAGCATTAGCAATTGTGATTCACAGGCTAACTGAGTGCTCCATAAAACATCACCTGGCTCCATAATAGCAAAATGCAATGTCAATAGCTGGTTTCAGCCCATAGAGGGCAGTCACTAAGTATATAACACAATATTTAGAATTCAAATGCTTTAATTGTGAAGATTTGGACCTATAATAAAACAACACTATGTGTAGGCAACATGATTAAACTTTTGCATTTTGTTGGCATGTTTCATCTTTATAATAATCCAAATGCATTTCCCCGGATAGCAGATTATTACAGTTAATATAATGAGTTAATTTTTTAAAGAAAGGTTGACATTTTATTCGTAACATATCTGTTAATTATATGAAGATGATTTATTGGTGACAAATATATACATCAGCTATTAAATGACATTTTTCAATATACATAATAAAGCAGCAGAACAGCTAATAAATTAACCTTGAGACAACATCGTTTTGTCATCTATAAATTGTAATAAAACTACTGCTTGAAATGTTAAAGTGATAAGGGAAACTATTAATACCAGGGCAATGACTAATTTGAGAATGAGGTATTATAAGGAGACCCATTCTATTTCAAATGAAGGAATATATGTACACAAGTTATTGACTCTTGTGGATTAATCACAGGATTTAACTAAAATACTCCCACTGAAGCTAAAATTAAATGTGTTGGATCTTGGTGGGAAATTCAATAGAAATGTGTTGCATACTAGTTTATTTATTCAGTTCAGTGTTAATATATAAGAATTCAGGTTTTTTCCCCCCTCCCTTGCTATTGAGATAGCAATGAAGCACTTTCTTTCTTTTATTTGCTGTTAATGTCAATTAAATTGCATCGTCACATTCGTCTCCGGTGATGGACCTCTGCAGGAGTTTATAAATAGAAAAGTGGAATATGAATGTGAGCATTTTAAGTGCTTCTTTAACAACAGATTGGTTTCAAAGATTATTCCACTCCTTCCTACCAGAACGGCATGCTTTAATTTTCCTACACCTCCCTCCCAAAGAGCCCAGTTTGCTTTGATTGGTCGACCTCTTGGTTTGCCAGAAATGTGCAATAACTCCACAAATAGTGCTAAAAAAATTAAGATAAACATTTAGCTAAAGTAATTGTGTTTGAGTTTGGCTGGGCAGATATTATGTAAATGTGTCACATCAACCCTTTAAGTGGACAACGTCTTTGCGATGTCTCCCATTGGTTTGTGGACTCTGGTTTTGTAGCCTCGGGTTCAGTAGTTCAGTTGAAGAAGAGTTGAAACTCAAGATTAAGACGATAAACTTGTGTTTTAAACTTTAACTGAGGTAATAAATCAAGTTAGAATTATTATTATTATTATACAATCAAACTTCTTTCTTCGAGTCGCTTGTTGGATATATGTCTAGATATAGTTTCTTTTAGTAATCAGATCGTGTCCAAAGGCTGATAAATCCCTCTGTAACCATGAGTTGAGAATTGGCTCACATTTCTTTATAGCAGATATTTCATTCATCACTGCTTTTTCTAAATATTTCACTTGATTTTGGACAGGGATCTCATAAAGACCTGTGACCTTGTAGGTCGTCATGTATAGCAATTCATTCCATTTTCTTGATTCCAATCAGAATTTGATCTGACCTCTAGATGTTACCGTCTCGGAGAGAAACTGCAAGATTAATGTTATTATACACCATATTAATTAATTTAATACATTTAGAGGCAAAACCACCTGTGATAGACTAGCGTCCTGTCGAGAGTGTATCCTGCCTTCGCCCAATGACCGCTGGGATCGGCTCCAGCCTCCCCGTGACCCTGAATACAGGATAAGCAGCATACAATGGATGGATGGATGGAGAGGCAAAACCAAAATATAAGGGGGTTCGACTGAATTGGAAACTTCATAGAAATATTTCAACAGAATAAAGCGCTTATCGTATACCAATTCATTACAATCTAGTAAGTCAAGCACCAGTCTAATGTTATTATTAGGGCTGTCAAAATGAATTAAAAAATATATAAACGTTTGCTTTCTACTAGTTTGTTGCACATCGCCAACAGAAAACAAACAAAAATGGTATGCCTTAATGACAGCTACACTTCTAATTATATATCAGCGTTAATCCGTTGTGGTGTAACAACTCATCAACACAGTAGAGCGTTTTGTACCTGCTGCACAGTCAACAGTGTTTAATTAAGGAAGTGCTAATGTGTTACATTTAATGACCTTGGATAATATGTGACCCAAAGTCGCATTTTGAACAAAGCATGAAGGATTCATTATGCAATCATTAAGTATCGGATACAGCATATTATTTTCATGCCTTGTGGAACACGTTCTTATGGTTTGTTTTGAGGCTCCGTACAGTGGTATCATTTTTGTTCCAAACGGAAAAAAAAAAAACATTAGCGAAGCCTGCGCAATTTTGGGGGGAAGCTGATATATACCAAGCGGTTGTACACCTTGACCAACTGGGCATCTCGCTGATAAATAATGCGCCAATGAGGATCTCACTTTATAATTTCTAATGACCAGAGTGTAAATAAGTGAAGTAATGCTAGCAGGCTGTGTTCCCAACACGAAAACTAATTAGCGAGGCCGGCGCAATTTCCGCGGGGGAAGCCGCATCCTTTTGGCGCCCATGTAAACCGATATACCGTATAGCAGTTTTACGCCTCTACCAACCAGTCATCACTCCCCATTCTATCCTGAAATATTCGTAATTAGCGTATGAATTTGTGGGATATTTCCTAAATATTTCACGTGATTTTGGACAGGGATCTAGGAAGGGGCATCAATTGGGTATGGCAAGGTATGGCAGCTGCCACACCTTGGCTCCAGGGGAAAATGTAAATGTTTTTTTTTAATGCATTTATGGACTTACTCTGTGTCAATTTGTATTAAATAATCTATTATTTAATACATATAAATTAACTACAAGTGAAAATCCGAACAACACAATCGATTTCTCTAGATATTATCTTTCCTAACACTTGTATCCCCCTCCATATCTTGAAATGTGGTATCTCCCAGCCCCCCCTGACAAGACAACGAGGTCAGAGCTGGGTCATTATTGTTATCGCGTTTTTGTTTTGCTAAGCTAACTAGCTAAAATTAAAAGGAAGCAGATAACTTTAGGATCTTTTTTATCAAAAAAAAAAAAAAAAGGCAGGTGATGGGTCCAGTGTTGCTCCAGCAGCGGAGGAAGGAGGACCAGGTAGTGAAGGCGGGATTCAGGCTGTTAACGAGGCTGTTAGCCACTCAGCACCCTCTTCTCCCTCCCTCCCTCCCTCTCCTCTTTGCATTTGGACTTTAACAGTTTTAAGTTGACCTGGTATGTTCACATGATATTGTTGCAATTTCATAGTGAATGAAGTGAACAGAATGAGTGAAATTGTGTTTGTCAGAAAGGCTATTACTGCTCTCTAACCCTGCCGCTGGATGCGTAATGGCGCATTTGACTGAATTGATTGATTAACGTGCTTAGTTAAGTGTTTGTGTCCATAGTTATGTTAGCGGAATGTGAGTGAGACTGCATTTGAAAAAGTTCAAATTTTCCTAACCACACAGATAAGCTACATAGCAGACTTGTCACTTTTGTTAGGATTATTTGCTGGGCATGTATATTGATTTATACTGTAGTTAAGTCATGTGACTAGTAACCTTGCCATACCTTAGCTTTGGCTGAATTGACGCCACTGGATCTCGGATATTCTTTTTTGATTCCAATCAGGATTTGATCTGACTTCTAGATGTAAACTTCACTATTAATGTCATTATACATCATATAAATTACTTTAATACATTTAGAGACAAAAACAAAATGTTCTAAAACATACATTATAAAAGGGCGACCGAATCAAAGACAAAATTAAGTGCTTGTCTTCAATCAAATAATTGCAATCTCGTAAGTGAAGCACTAGTCTAATATCTTTATTAGGACTGTCAAAATTAATGAAAAGAATTTCCATTCCCATCAATATACAGGGAAAATTCAAAATTTTCGGGTAAAAAAATGGTAAATAATTTTTTTGTGGGATATTTACGTAAAAACATCCGCGGATTGCTCGCTGTACATGTGCTCCGTTTCACCCATTTCAAACATTTGCATTTTCTATTTAATGATTTAAACGTCAGTCAAACGACAACAAAGACTATAATTGAATAGCTATTTTTTTGTTGCCTCGACCCATTTAGCCGATAAAATGATGCGCTCGTGACGAGACAATTAATCTCGCTGATAAAAAGATGCGCCGATGAGGATCTCGCTTTGTGATTTCTAATTACCGGAGTGTAAATATGCTACCAGGCTGATCCGAACTCTCCGGGGAACCTAATGAGGCAGATGTACATCAGGCTGACTTTGACTGTTAATCACTCCACAGTCTCGGTAAGCTGTGAGAACCCAACACAATGACATCAGCATGCCTGCAGATAAACAGTATCCTTTTCTGATGGGGGAAGCTAGCAACCGGAGACTAGTCGGCCCAACGTGTTCCCTTTGTCTGCCGAAGTGTGAAGAGATCGCTTTACATAATGCCCTGTTACAAAATGGAATTCACACGTGGGGAAATATCATTTGAAAAATAGAGCCAAGACTGCGTTCTGCCACCGAGCAACACTTCCTGGAGCCGCTCCGCCGCCAGTGAATGAGCTGGCACTCTTTATATCCAAAGTGATTTTTTGGGGGGGGAGGTGTGTGCACATTTTCTGCTTCATGGAAACCAAACTACAATGAAATGAAGCTGGTTTGGACGCGGTAACTCAGACAAATCCTCCCAGTTTACACAATCAGTCAAAACCACAAATACCACGCTACCATGCTACCGCCAATACCACGCTACCTACCACACTACCATAATACTGCCAATACCACGCTACCTACTATGCTTCCATGCTACCGCACAAACCACACTGCCTACCATGCTACCACCAATACCATGCTACCACCATAACTATGATACCATGCTACAGCCTCACTGGTTGCAAATATTCCACGATGATGATGGGCAAGGCTTCAAACTACAAACCAGTGGGTGATGTCACCATGACTACACCCACTTGTAGTGTAAAACAAACTGTATGTAATTATTTTGGAAGAAATACTGTGAAGGTCTGCCTAAACCCAACCAAGTGGATTTGGTGCAGAATGTGGTGCTGAGCGACACAGACATGAATCAGTAGATTTCAGTTTCACAAATATTTCACAAACTGCAGTAAGACTCGTCTCCCGGTGTAACAGACAAAAGAACTACATTTCCTCACCTCATTCCCCGGGATACCAGACTGTGAGAAACGAACACTTTACATAATAAAACACGTGGAATTTGAACAACATGGGGAAATGCCTTAAATATGACAGGATTGCAGCAAAATTCATCATCTTGTGTCATAACCTGATTTGAACCTGAGAACCACAATTTATTTTTTATGTTATATTTTCAGTCAACCTGGTTGGCCTATATTGTTATTTGTTCATATAAAAGGTCTCCAGAGTGTCAAACCTAAATTCCTCTACCACAGAAACCTAAAATCTTTTGTTCCCAGCATGATATCTGCCCAACTGCTAGTCTGACGCGCCGCCAAACAAAGTTAGTTTAGAGCGGAGCTGGTTATGGGAAGGGGGCGGGACATTTGTGGATGAGCTGACCAATCGGAGCAGACTGGGCTTTTTGGGAGGGAGGTGCAGGAGTTCTGAAAAACACACTGAGGTTGAGCAATCAAAACAGAGTGGACCAGCTGACCAATCAGAACAGACTGGGCTTTTTGGGAGGGAGGGGCAGGAGCAGGAACAGCAAGTCAACAGTCTGGTAGGAACCTGAAACACAACTAACTAATTCCTAGTTCCTCATATGGCTCTGTGTAAGAAAAGGAAACAAAGACACAAAAACCAAGCTAACCAACCTGGGACCTAAGTCTTACTCCACTACCCAGCATGCTCCTGGCTGTCTGGACTCAAAATGATGGATGAAACAAGTTTTCAGACTGCCATGCGGTGGGATAAGGAGGGTGACTCTGAGTTTACATGTATTATGCTTGGCGCTCAAAAAAAGAAAACGTTTTCCAGATGTCAATTTTTGAATAAGCCATATTTTCCCCCCAGAGTATTGTCGTCGATTGCTGCTGTTTACATTCCTTCTGTTGCAAGAAATGGGCTACAGCTGCATCATCCTTGAATTAGTCCCTTAGACACATAGATGTAGAAATAGAGTCGAAGGATGAAAAATGGCCATGTTGCCCTTCAAGCTGCATCAATGTTTCCAGATCTCATTGATGAAGCAGATGAGTGGATGAGTAACATTCAATCGGATCCAAACACCAGAATTTCCTACGTGATTAATGGAGATTGTGGGAAAAATATAACATGTACATAAAACAACTGTAATTGAAGACAGACTTATCGACCAAAACAAAACAAACAGCTGGAACTGAGATAAATGAGATAATTCAAATGAGATAAAAGTGAGGTCAGATTGTTCCGCATGATTTTCTCTGTAGTGGTTGAGAAAAACAGAATTTTACGAGCTCATTATGAACAGTCGGCACATGCAATCCAATCATAAGCGTGTTCAATAAGACACATTAAAAGGCATGAAGCAATGACGGATATAAGCGTCTACAATACACCAACAACATGCTACGACTACATGCTATACCTTTTAAATGACAATGTTTGTTGCCTTATTTTAAGAGGAACTAAACCCCCAAAACTACATTTTCAGCTGAAAACCAATCTGGGTATTTAGTGTTGATTGATTCAGGTTTCAGGTTTTAGGTTTTTGAATTCTACATATTGGGTTATAAATCGAGAGTGCCATCTACTGCTTGAACGCAGCTATTGCAAGTAAATGTAGCTATTGGGCTGATCTGGAGCCAGGTGAGGTATATGGAGGAGGCTTTAAGTGAAGAGTAGCCCCGACCCTTTCAATTAGCCTGTGAATCATTTATGCTAATTGCCAATGCTAATCGCTAGTATACACATATCGCGGCCTTGCATGTAAACTCAAATTCACAAATGTTTAACGTTAAGAATAGCCACGCTAATGCTTAGCGTTTAGCATTCACACAAGAGTTCATATGCTGCCATAGATGTTTTGTAACTGTAGCATCTAGTGCTGTAGCATTACAGCACTAGATGTAAAAAAAAAAGCTATTTTACGGTCTACTACAGGGGGTTTCATTGTCAAAGAAATCCAATAATAATAATAATAATAATATAATAATAATAATAATAGATTGTATTTGTAAAATAAATAAATAAATAATAATAAATTAAATTAATCCATCTGTTTTTTAATGAATGTAGTTTTTATTCAGTTTGCATTGACGTCCAGTGTGCTGTTTAGACAGAGGGAAGAGCAGGCATCGAGGGATTTATTGATTAATGTTCCTGGCATGTTGAAAAAGGTTCTATTCAAGCTGACATTATTTACACAGAAAGCAAGTAGAGCAGCCGATCCTCTCAGCTGTTTGGGCTTTCTAAGGTGAGAACTGTGGAGGACGCTTTGTGCATGGCGGCACGGCTCCCCAGCCGGAGGAGCTTTTATTAGTGCACATTTTCCCACAGCTGACGGTGACCTTGATGCTGTGTTTACAGGGTGAACCTGTGATGCCCACAGGGGCAACATAAAGAGACACAGGGCCACATGGAAAACACTGACCGAACAATGAACAGGAATAAAAGCAATACAAGTTTTTTTTAGCATCATTAATGTGTTCTTTTAAAAATAACATTATTGAAATGCTGCATTTTTGTCCACTATGGGACCATATTTCTGAAAAAATATGTATAGTAGCAGGCGGCAACTTCCAGCTCTGAAATGTGAAGCCAAGGCTGAAGTGCCTTAAACTTGCATTCTTTCTACTGGCCATCAGGGGCGACTGGTCTCGCTACTTCTTTCTCTTCCCTGGCTGATAAAAAGAGTCACTGGATAAAACACATCAGAGCCTATGGCTTACGTTTTTTTTTGGGGGGGGGGATGGGGGGCTTCTAAGCTTTTCGACTATTCCAGGATTTTTGAAGCTCCGATATCTCTATATTTAGCTATATTGTATGTCACTTTGCTATTATTGTGTGATCAGGAGTTTCTATTTTTATTGAAACTAAAACGGCTAAAACGTACAACGCCGTATTAGGTCAGTGTAGGGAAAAAAACAGAGCCAAGAGGTGGGCAATATTCAGAGAAAAAGAGTGGCAAAATTTGCTAAGATATAAATTCACAGATTTGCTACTTTATTACGATGCGAACAACCGGCATTTATGCTAGCTAACTTCCCATGAATGTTGCATTATTTTTCTAATGAATACATCAGGTCTTGTTGGTTTTATTTATATAGAGCCAAATTGTCATCTTATGGGCGTTAATGGATCGGGCAGTTGGGCTAAAATGCTAGCGGTAGCTCCAGTGTTAGCGGATCCAAGCAACTTGTTTATATCGGCTATATGTGCACTTGAATATATGCCAAAAGAAAAAGATGCGAGAGAGGGGCATTTATTATATAACAAATTCACAAATTTACTTTAAAACTAGCCAATTTGCAATTTCATAAAGTTGCAAATTTGAAACTTTTTTTCTCTGAATATTGCCCACCTTTCTCTGCTCCGTTTCCCCCCCTACAGTGGCTGTAATACGCCATCGTAAAAATGTGTGAAATTATCAAGCCAAATTAATTCAGCAACAATATCTCTTATAGAAGAATTAGCCCATATATATATATGCTTGTAAACACATTATTTGGATTATTCCTCATGTCATACTTTGTATTTTTGTGGTCGATGCTGCTGCCTGTGCTGGATAAACACCCATAATAAATCAGAAATAATATTGATATATGACACAGGATCCATAATATCTGACCCCACTTAATCTGGCAGTCCAGCATAACCCTTTATCTTCTGCAGTTTACATAACATGTTTAACTCCGATTGATTAATGAGAAAAATGATGATCGTATGCTTGCAAATACATCATGCATAAATATGTTGAATTACTGCAGAGCAGCCATCGCTAATAGCTAAAAGACACTGCTCATTCTTTATTGATTTCTATATTTAAAGCCTTAACTTAGATTATGAAATGCATGATGTATCATTTGTATGTATTATGATTATGTATTGGAATTTAACACCACAGTGTGACTTCAGCAGCCTCTCTACTCCGGAGTGAGTCTTGAGGGTTTTCTAGCCAGGCACCTTGATTGGAGATGCTCTTCAGCTGGACTGATTGACAATGAGACCCAGCTGGTAGACCTTGTGAGCGGCTGCTTTTTCCTACAGTTCACTACAGCAGTGTGTGTGTGTGGTTATATATACTATTATTTTTTATTATGATTTATTTCAAAGCATATAATTAAAAAATAAAATCCCAAAATGTATATATCATGCTGGTTAGGGCTCAATTTAAAATTGTTGATTACTTTTGTGATTTTTTAAAATCTAGGTTGTGTTTTTCAAATCTCGGCAGATATTTCAGAAAATATTTGGATTGCATTTTAGCGTTTTATTTATATTTCCATGATAAAAAAAAACAACATTCAAATAATTATTATTTAGACAAACAAAAGTTCTGTTTTTTTAACATGAAGTTTAATATTTAGCTGGAGACAGATATCAGCAGCCTGATGGTGCAGCGGACTAGGGGGGTGAAGGGGGTCAGAATAATGAATCAGCTCAAAGTTCACTCCAACAATTAAAGGGATGTTGATGCAGAGAACTTGAAAGGTCACATGTCAGAGACACACGGTTTTGACATTATCACCATCTTTTAGTAAATATATATATATATACATATATGAGTGATTTTTAGGGGGTCATTCTTTATATATTTTTTATATTCTATACCTATATATATATATATATATGTTTGTTTGTTTGGGGCTATATATATATAGCCCAAACAAATGAATTAACAAATTCAAATTCATTTATTTCCCCTGGGTAATTGAGACACATATTCATTGCAACAGGTCAAAAGCGATTACTGTGTGTGTGTGTGTGCGTGTGTGTTTGTGTGTGTGCTAGAGACGCTACAGACATCACACATCACACGTCCGTACATCGCCGTGGAGACGATGTGAGATGGGAGATTGGCAGTATCCAATGGGAGCACAGCAGGAAAGCGGCGTAAGGAGGCGAGCGGACGCCGTGAGCGTGTTGATCAGAAAGCGATGGATGCTGCTGTTCAAGTGCACACAAAGCAGGACGAGAGAAAATTAACTCACACAAATAGAGTTCTGGATCCATCTGTGAGTCTGGAAGAAAGACCGAGTCACATCGACACATGGAAATTGAAACGGCCGCAATGTTTTGTGGGTTTTTGTTTTCTTTGTGTCCTCAACATTCAGTTGTTTTAAAGTCGTTAGTCGCTCCTCAGTTTCTTTTGTGCAGTGCATTGTGGGACAATGGGACAGTCTCCGCTTGAGAATCAAGTGTTTTAAGTGTTTGACTTTTTAAACTGGAATAATCTTGTAAAATATTATTTTATAAAAATGATCATGGTGGAAATGTGCAGCTTTACAGAAGAAGACGACAACAGGCATCAATTCAATATATATTCAATATATATATATATATATATATAAAAATCTCCTTCTCACCCCTGGTGGGGTGGTATCTGTGTCATCCTCAAGCTCGGTCCTCTACCAGAGGCCTGGGTGTTTGAGGGTTCTGCGCAGTATCTTGGCTGTTGCATTTTGCTGTGAGACAAAACTGCACATTTCAGGGTGGCCTTTTATTGTGGGCAGTATAAGATACACCTGTGCACTAATCATGATGTCAGATCAGCATCTTGATGTGGCACACCTGTGAGGTGGGATGGATTATCTCAGCAAAGCAGAAGTGCTCACTATCACACATTTAGACAGATTTGTGAACAATGTTTGAGAGAAATGGTAATATTGTGTATCTGGAATGAATTTTAGATCTTTAAGTCCATCTCATGAAAAATGGGAGCAAAAACAAAAGTGTTGCGTTTATATTTTTGTTGAGTGTGTATATATATATATATATATATATATATATATATATCTTGAATGAAAAATTGTAATTGAACAAGTATAATAATTATATAATAATTAAGAATAAAAAAGAAAGAAGAACAAGTATAATAAAACAGTCAATAAATAGTAGAGACATAATAAATAATTATTTTTTAAATAATACAAATTAACAAGTATTAGTTTATAGTATAGATATAATAAATTATTAAAAAGTCAAACATTTATGTTCAAATTTAGTCATGATTGAATTAAACAAATGGATGTCAAACAGGAAGACTTCACACTCGACAGTTTGCCTGACGACTCCTTTTCAAAGTGCATCAGACTAGCTGATGTTTGGTCGGTGCTGATGGGTGCCAATGGGTGCCCAGGGGTGCTGATCGGTGGATTCAAGCAGAAGTGGAGCTCTTGGTTGGATGAGGAGGAGGGAAAAAAGCCCCTAAAAATGCTGTACAACTATCTCAAGCTACCACTCAGATCAACCTTCTCCTGCCCTCAAACCAGGAAAGAAGTAGCAATGCCCGCCTCTTGCTTGATTTGATTGGCTGCCCAGGCAGCGTCTTAAAGAAACTTGTAAGAAAACGCATTGTGCCTTATCAAATTTTTCGCTCGATTCAAAAAATGTTGTGTCTTTGCATTGACATTATATGTCATATGGTCATGCCAATAATCACGCCTTTGGTGAGAACATTTTGTAGGATGTGCATAGATTTCAGTTTCATAACTATTCATATTCCACACAACATTGTTTTAAAATCGGGTCAAACAATACAAAGCGATGCCCTCATTGTCAAAGATAGCAAATACTTCTAATCTATGATAAACGTGGGTGTGGCCTTTTGACACCCAACATGATTTTCAAACAAAATCCTCAGCGCGCAAACGCTGAGTTGTACGCCGTCGCGTGTGAGCCATGAAGCCGTCGCGGCTGATGCGAGCCGGCGTCGGCGATCCGCTTAAAATGCAAAGTGACGTTCCACTCTAATGTTAACAAACGAGCTGCCAGCTATCGCAGACACGCAGGGCCTGAAAGCGCAGTGGGCAAAACACATGAATCATAATCAATCAATACGCCGATCAATCATCGATCCGGGGGCCGCAAAGAAAGACGCCTCCACCGTACGCTAGTTAGAGCCGGCGTCTCTGGGGGGGGGTAAATTAGTCCCACTGGGATGCCTGGCGGAGTGGGCTGTGCAGAACCCCCCCTTCGCCACAGACGTCTGGAGTGTATGTGTAGATGTCTAATCAGCGTGATCCGGGTGGTCGTTCGTTGCCAGGGGCGACGATCGCCCTGACATCTGTTTGCATCAGTTGCTTTTGAATATTGCCACGTGGAAAAGGAACCAACCCGTGACAGACGCCGTGATTGATCTTTAGGAATAATCTCCTCTTGTCATCCTCGCTCCTCTTCACCGGGGCCAGCTGACACCACTGGTTTGCACTTGTTTTGTTGCCAGAATGGCATGGCAGCAACAGGTGGCTAATATAATCTACTCCACAGCAAACGATATTTGTCAAGAGTCCATCTCCTCTCTACACGTGCGAATGTGCAGCCGCTTGTATCCAATTCCTCGCTTGTGTTCGTCGCCCTTGACGACAGCATGGCTCTTGATTCTGAAGAGCGCCGGCTGATCCGAAGTGTTATTTCTTTCTTTCTTACAGTCAAAACTTATGACACGTTCCAGTCCAACGGATAAAAACATAGTTGCACAGCAGGTGTTAAGGACGGCTGGAGAGTAAATAACTTTTTATATCCACGCTAATTGCGTTAATAGATACTTGTGTGGCCTTTGTGCACTTTTAGATCTATAAAGCATCACTTGTGGGTGCAGAGTGCGGAAGATGATGGAGGAGAAGTGTATTCAGGAGGCAGCTTGTCTCAAGCGTGGCTTTTTAATAAAGGAAGGGAAAGGTAGAGGGGGAAAAAGGTGTAAAGGGAAAAGAAAATTTAATTTAATTTAATTTTTTTTTTTTAAAAAGGCAGTAGTGAGGTGGTGAGGGTGCAAGTGCAATAAAGGCAAGATTAAAAAAAGGAAATAAGTAATAAAAACATGGTGGGTAAAAGATTATTAAAAAGAGGATGTGTTAGATGTGTGGAATCTGAAGTTAATCTCATCATGATGGGATTTTTATTTTGATCATTATGATGGTTTGGCTTGGAGAAACGCAAAGATAATGTTTCCCGAGTTTGACCGTGGGGACCATTTGTGTTTATTCTCTTCGCTAGTGCTAGACACGCTGGAGAAGAGGAGGGGCTGAGCCTGAACCATAACACCAGGAGCCCCGTTTCTGCACCCAATAGGGTGCCATGCCAATGTTCTTATGGCCCATTATTCTGAAACCCCAGTAGTGTGAAAAATGTCCCCTTTGACACAAAGTCCATTTACCTGTTGTCCCCAAAACCAACGTCCATTGTTTTGAAGGCCCATTGCTCGAAAGGAACATTGCTCGAAATCCCATTGCTCCGAAGGACCATTGCTCCAAAGGGCCATTGCTCGAAAGGTCCATTGTTCCGAAAATAAAATCTCTCTCTGAAACAAACTCCTACATGACTAACGTTTATGCAGAATGACTTTCTGATATCCCACCACAGTTTATGAAATAGTCACACAGTTTAATATATATAATAAGAATACACTTTATTTGTATAGCCCCTTTTTTTAAAAAAACAAACATTTACAAAGTGCTTTAAAAAGCACATATACACACACACATCTTCTTGATAGTGAAAATACAATAAAAGATAGGGCACCTTTTTAAAGGATAGTAAAAATGACAAATGAATAACTAAAAATGAAATGAAACAGATGATGGGGTAAAAAGACCATAAAAAGATGACAGCAGATAAAAGCAAGTCTATAAAAATGTGTTTTAAGAAGAGATTTAAAAGAAGTCACTGATTCAGAAATCCGCCTCGGCTCCTCGGGTAGGACGTCCCAAAGGCAAAATTAATATTCAATTATCATATTATAGTCAAACTAGCAACATTTGTGACTGGACAAAACCCCAACCAACTAAATGGTTTGACACTAAAACCAAACTATGTCAAATGTGTTGAATTAACTCCCCAACTAATCTCTGCAAGGTTGGATTGCATGATTCCTGGCAGATCCAGGGTCAGATGTTTGCATTATTGACATTGCCAATGGATTTTAGACCAAAAGAAGTGTTCTAATGGCAACGGTTGCTCACAAGATCTCAGCAGGTGATTGCATAATTTACAGCAGACCCAGGGTTAGTTGTTTACATTATTGACGTTTTCATTTTGGTCTCTTTTTTTTTTAAACCATTTGTAGCAGTATGCAGCATTGCAGTATTATTTTGGGAAGAAATGCCTTCAACAAATTTGTAAGACCTCAAATCCAGACACAATGTAAAAATAACTAGCATTTTTAGGCTAATCTATCATACAAATATACGTATTTCTGCTACTAAATACACTTAAAGTGGAAAATATCGTATAGCCAAATGCTTTGAGTTGCCTGCCCAGAACCATACAAAGTCAATTATGCTTTGGCTGTGAGGTGCATATATTAATGGGGAAATCAAACATTATTATCGTGAACGTTTTGTATGGATATTATGTTTAGTAGTGCATTAAACAGTTTGTGGAAACAATCGATATGTTCTACGATTACTTACTACTTTAATGTGGCGATCTGGACTTGTTCTTTAGGATCAATGAAAATACAAAGACATTATCATATCTTAAACACAGTTTATTTCCATAAACATAATCAGACCTTTACCTAAACCATACTCGTTACCTTGCACAGGTGCTGTAGAAATAAATCCTAAAAGTGTTATTGACTTGGTACTATTATTATTATTGTCATTATTATTATTATTATTATAAAAAAAAAACACAGCGATAATAATATTTAAATTAATTAAACAATAAGGAGGGTGCAATTTAATCAAATTTGATTTGATACTATTATTATTATACTTATGTTATTACCAGTGTTTATTATTATTAGCATGATTCACAATATTAATTTTTTGAATGCATTTAACAAGAATGAGAAGTCTGCAATTGTTATTGTATCTAATTTGACTTGGTACTATAACAATTATTATTATTATCATCAAAAACATGACAGCGATAATATTTAAATTAATTAAACAAGGAAGAAGCAAGCTGCAGAGAATAGTAAACCTTGCCTCAAAAATCATAGGGACAAGACAGAAACAATTAAGTTGTATGTATGAAGAAGTGCTTAGGAAAAAAGCTGTCAAAATAGCAAACAATCCCTCTCATCCACTCAATAGGGAGTTTGAACTTCTTCCCTCTGGTAGACATTACAAAGTGCCAAGGGCAAATCGTGACATTTTTAAAAATTCCTTTATTCCCAATGCAATTAGGGCATTGAACACCATGCCCCGTTGATGTGTTGTAACTGCCACTGCTGTCCTGCTTTTTGCCCTGAAGATGTCTGTGTGTAAGTGTTGTTGTTGTTGTTGTCCTGCTTGTTGTATTTATGAGACCAAAAACAAATTTCCACACCGTGGACAATAAATGAAACTAACTAACTAACTAACTAACTAACTAACTAACTAACTAACAATAATAAGGAGGGTGCAACTTTGTCACATTTGATTTGGTACTATTTTTATTATACTCATTTTATTATCAGTGTTATTGTCATTATTATTATTAGATTATTACTATTAGCATGATTCACAATATTAATTTCATATTTGAATGCATTTAACAATAATAAGGCTGCAGCTGTATCTAATTTGACTTAATACTATTATTATTATTATGAATTGCATGATTTGCATGAAGCCTACATTTATATTAATAATATATATATCACCTTTTCGATACTAGGCTCTGACATGATGATGGCTCCGATAATGATCCTTAAAATAAATGTTCTCAACACATTACCATCATATAACTGTTTTGTAACATTACAGATTCCTGATATTTAATAATGTAAGAAGTATTTATAGGAGTGCAAATAAAAGTTTTTTTCCTACTCTTTGGGTCACTTCCATGTTCTCTTTTCTGGACAGGACGGCGGTAACGTCACTGTCCACTCGTCAGCAGAATAGCAGAGTAAAGTTTGAACGTCTCAACACAAACTATCTCGTTACTTCTCGGCAATTTGCAATCCAAACACCACTTGACCTGAGGGCCCCGCCGCGATTTAGCAAAGTGATTGCTGCAAAGCACCGAGGAAGCTGTTTCTCTAGACACCAGCAGGGCCCCCGTGATGGATAATGGGTTCGGATTCATCTGTCATAGTGATACCTCGTAATGTTTCAGCAGGATTTGATGAGGAGCTCAATTATATAGTAGGTCTCAAGAAACACTGTGTTGTGGAAGAAGGAAGGGAACACAAATTCTCCATCTCATTTGGAGATATAAGTGGCCAGAAAATCACCCAGCATCCCTTCTGTCCCATCTACCCATGAGGCACCCTGTTGCCAGAGAGAACGCTGAGGTCCCTCAGCAGCAATCGTAGTGGTAACTGGGTCATTTTTCTGGTGTTGTTTTGTGTCTTCAGGAAGGCTTGACAATTATAGTGAATATGTGATGGAACGTAGCTAAGTTAGCTAGGTAGCTAACAATCCTTGGAGCTTATGGAAACGGCATTGAATAAATGGGCAGCCATTTGGTCAACCACCCATCTGCATTGACTGACAGCTTTAAGTGAACACAACTAAGTGATGGAAGTATGGATAAAAAGGCTAGGGTGGAGGTGGTGAAGATCCCGAACTCCTCCTCCTCTTCTTTCAGTCCCGTCAATTCCTGGCGAGGGGCCAGACCTCGTTTCATCTTTTCAATCATCTCCCTTGACCTTTCTGTCGACGGCCCAAAAGAATGCTGCCAACTCCAGCTCAGACTCACCATTGGGGCTCCTCCCCCATCTCCCGCCGCCCCCACAGAAGTATCATCTGTCGTAACCGTCAGACCAAGCAGCTCTCTCTACGTGTCACCCACTCTTTAATTTAAACGCCCGCCAATCCTGTTCTTCAATTGTCTTTTCAAATTGCATGTGAATGCTGTATCCTGAGCCACGCTGCTAATTCCTGGTTTCTGGATTTAAAAATTGCTGAATGAAAATACGTTAATGTTCAAACACCTGGAGCTCTTTGATGAACTGTAGTTAAAATGTTTAATCAATATTAATATCAATCAACCCAGAACACTAAATTGCCAAGAAATGTGTATTATATCACCCATTAAAAGAAAAACCAATGCCGTCATGATTATTGGTCACAGTGGTCATTAACCCTGAATAATCCAGGGTTCTTAAAAGATCCTTTGTAGGTACTGTGTTCTTCTAGGAATTCTCTGGGACTAAAAGATTCCTCCGGAAGCTTGCACTAGGGAAAATGCTTGCTAGAACCAAGTCTCGCAGGAGCAGAAATGATGTTGAGAGTTACCCCAAGAACCTCATTCTATGGGAAGTTTACTTTTCACAATACCCATTTGGATATTTGAGGAAAGGGTTTCTTGAAGCACCTCAAATATATTTATAATTTCCTTGGGCAACCCTGAAACTCTTTTGGTTCTACATTATGCCTGGTTTAAAGTCCAACCATGATGGTTTTCCTAAACCTATCAAAGAGAAAAAATTCCTAAGACAATCCAGGCTGTTGTGTAATGACATGCTTCAAGGACGGGACCCTTTTTGTCCATTTAAATCATCTAATCATACAAGAATTCTCCCGCCTATGTTCGGTCCTCCATACAGATTCCTGTATCACCTCCCTCCTTCATATCTGCTCAGCATACCGCCTATTTGGGTATCTCTTTCATTCCACTGAAATTATTCATGAACCTGCCTGATATAGTAATCACTCATTCAGTCCTTTTTAGAATACAATTTTGTTGCAAGGGGACTATAAATTAATTCCTGGATCGGCACTATGAAGTGGCAACATTCTGAATGGTAATTCTTGCGGAGTGTGCAGCATTTCACCGAGACGCCTCACTGTCATGTTTCACTGAAGCATTTGATTTGGTGCTATTTCAGAAACAAGAAGAATTCGACCCAGGTGAGGACCGGTGCCAGGTTTTTACCTTAAAATCTCATTGGGGTGATGGGAGAAATGGACGGATTCCATCAGGAGACATTCTCGCATTTAGAAAATATGTTCCAATGCAGCAAATGGCTGTAAGACATTCATTCTCGTACGGAGGCGCATTCCCTCTGCATTGATTCTGCTTAAATTAGATTGTATATCGCTGGTGCTTACCCCGTTTAATGCGCAGCAGAAAAAGTCAATTGATTCTGAAAACTAAATGAGGAGAAAGAAAGAGAGAGGCAGAGCGAGGAAGCCTGTGGGTGAGAAGTAACAAGCTTTAAATAGAAATTAAAGCACAATAATGAAATATCAAATATTGCTCTTTAGTAAAAGTGGTTAACGAATCAACTGCAGGATCTTAAATCAACGTGTTAAGGCCACTGTGTTTTTTCCGATCCACCTCTCCCCAGGATTTGAGCTAAGAGCCGGTTCAAGGCAAACCTGAGCCAGCCCTAACGATAAGCAGTTTCAAAGAGAAGGGTTTAAAGCCTACTTTTAAATGTGGGAACAGTGTCTGCCTCCCGAACCAGAACCGGAAGATGGTTCCAGAGAAGAGGAGCTTAATGGCTGAAAGCTCTGGCCCCTGTTCTAATTTTGGAGACTTTAGGAACTACAAGTAACCCTTCATTCTGAGTTCTGGATTTTACTGGGAGCCAGTGCAGAGAAGCTAATACAGGAGAAATGTGATCCCTTTTTCTAGTTTTAGTCTGAACACACGCTGCAGCATTCTGGACCAGCTGGAGAGATTTAA
Source organism: Chelidonichthys spinosus (assembly GCA_029853015.1). Classification (NCBI taxonomy): domain Eukaryota; kingdom Metazoa; phylum Chordata; class Actinopteri; order Perciformes; family Triglidae; genus Chelidonichthys; species Chelidonichthys spinosus. The sequence continues at coordinate 8,654,146 of CM056844.1, forward strand.
GAGATTTATTAGAACAGCCTGATAATAAGGAATTGCAATAATCCAGCCTCGAGGTAACAAATGCATGGACTGGTTTTACACGGTTCATTTTCCATTGTAGATGTTGCTCAGCACGACTTTCAAACTAATATATTTCAACTGATACTATTATGCCCGTTTTTTTTTCTTCAGTCAGTTGGGGCAATTAAGTTTAGGCAACAAAGCCACTTGGTTCCATTTAGGAAACAAAACATCACTGTTGGGCTTAAAATAACTACTTACAGACAGAGAGGTTTAGGCAACAAAAAGGATGTTAGGTCCACCTTGGAACATGCAGTGCTGGACACATCTACCATAAGCAGTTTTCAAGGGTTTACTTGAAGGAGGAAGGGGGAGACAGAGCCGGCATCGCCATGACAATGTAAAACATGTACTGATGATGCCGATATGGCAGAGAGGTAATCATGGGATGACGCAAAATGTAGACAAAATCCTCCTTCTTTGTATCTTCTTCAGTCCTATCCAAAGTCATAAATACTGTTCATGACTGAAATAGAATAAAAGGTATTGAATCAGTGATTTCTTGCCAGTAGTGTTTAATAGGTGCAGCTCCAGGCAGTCTGGAAGTGGATTTGTGTACAGTGACAGTCCCATTTTCGGCATCTTTTGTGTGGTGAACTATCATCAGCTGCATGTTTTTAGAACACTTTTCAGCAAGTAGATTGCTTTATAATGAATTTTGTTTGGAGGAGAAATGCTTGCTCCCAATGCCTTTTTTTGTAGTATATCTTGGAAATTGGAACGACTAATATAATGTTTTATAAATAATCAATGCATTTTTATGCAAATTTTACTTCTTTATCAAATTGGAATTTAAGTAAAACCACAACTGCCATGTTTGCCACCATATGTTTTGATGACCAACAAGTCCTCCAAATCAATTAATAAAGCTAGTCTATAAATCAATTACCATAGCTAGCCTCTATCTGCCTACTCTCAACCAGCTGTCCACTTATTAGGTTAGAATAATCTGTGGATCCTTATCCGAGTGGAAGGGTCTCTTGATAACCGGTAGGCATGACTGGGCCAGTTTGGTTCTGCCCTTCAGGAAGTTGAAGGCAACCATGTACCACAATGTCCATTAACTGCATTTTACAAATATAAAGTGAGGTGTTCAGGTACACACAAGGGCACATGATAAAGAGGAGGTGTGCAGCTGAGCCCAGGCACCTTAAAATGGAATGTATTCCTTGTCCACAGTTGAATGACTCTAAAGAGGGGCTATAAATAAGCAGTAATAAGCGTGTAGGGGAAGTAAGGGCGGCAGTCGTTGCACAGATAAGACTTCACTTTCACACCTCTTGTTCTGAAAGAAGCAGCTCAAAGTCCCAAAAAGTCAAAATGAATCCACACTGTAAAAAAAAATTGTAATATAACAGAATTTTACTGTTTATTTTACATATTTATTCTGTATTTTTAAAATACCATTCAATTTACAAAAAGAGACTGTGATTTTACATGTCAAATGTAAAATAACATGAAATCATTGTAACTGTGAAAACACACAATATTTCTGTTATTTTACAAAAAAACACATTAGAAATACATATATTTATTGTTAAAATACGTTCACAAATGTATCGTAATTTCACAAATATGTGTCTGTTATTTAAGATAATAAACTGTAAATTTCAAGTTTAAAACTCTAAAAAAAAGGGGAAAAAATAATTTAAAATTACTGAGAAATGAATAGTAAAATAACTATTTAATTTCTAATTTTACTATAATTTATTTGTTAATTGACTAATGTTTTCATTGAACTACAATTAAAACTGCGCAGTGATGAATGGGACCTTGCATAGCCAACTCGGTTAGTGCTATGAACGCCTGCCAGTGCAGGGCAGCCTGGCCTGGCCACATGCCACGTCGCTGGTCGTCCCTTGCCTGAATTTTCATGTCGATTACCATATCAGACGATTAAAGTCATCATGCTCGACTGGGGTGCAAAGTTCCACAACACTGGGACTGTAGCGACCCACTGGAAACGTCGCTCCCTCTTACATGGAGACATAACGGCGCGGTAACGGCATTCAAAGCGTCCTCCCAATCTTCCACAGGAAGCGTGAGCAACGTCTGGAGGCTCTTCCGGCCAAATTTGACACATGAGGAGGAGCGCATGAGTGTAAAAACATGACATTTCATGTCGCCAATAGGTGGCGCTCTGATTGTGAGTCAATATTGCAGTGCAGACGTGTTCAGGGTGGGACTCTCATCAACTGTGTGAAGTTTGGAGCTGATCACACAATGTACACTGAAGTTACAATAAGGATCTAAAATCGTGGCATTGTCATGGCTTACTTAATTCACTGCATACATTTGTAAACTATGGCAACATAGTAATACGTATTGTTGTTTTAAATATGTCAGTGTAAGTCATGTTTGATTTTGCTTTCATATTTTATATAAATCCGATATAGAGCGCTTTTATTTTGTGGACTTCCTGTCGCCGCGTTTCTTTTTCCTGTTTAGTTATTTTTCGTGTCTGGACATGTCTGTGGCGTGTCGAATCTGTGACGTGCTCTCGTCCATCTTTAAGCGCTGTGATTGGCTAATAGTGAGACAGTATACACTACGTTGCGTCTTCAATCGGCCAGTCGTATATTCCAGATCTTTCCGAGCGGCATTTACGAATCTCACGAGAGGCTTTTGGATATTTGGCTTTGGATTTTGGACTGGCTTTTGACACTTTGGACCTTGGACAACGAGAGGAGACCACATTGGGACAGCTTTTGGTGCACGAACGAACGAACCGTGAGTTATTTGAACTATTAATGAATTTGAATCTGTATTTAGCATGCACATGTTAGCTTGGTAGGCTATGTCGTAGCTATGTCCGTTAGCGAGCAACAGCATGGGCTGATACAGCTAATGACATTATCAACACTGGTACATATTGTCTTTCTTAAAGTTAATAGTGGTTACTATGTTAAAAGAATTACGTGTTTTATTTATAACTTATCTTGTCCTGTGTGGTTGAGTTAAAGGCCGTTAGCTTAAGTCCGCTATTCAGGTAGCTAGCTAGCTAGCTGGCTGGCTGACTGGTGGCTTTGAGGTAAACAGCTTTTTCGAGCTCTGCCTTTTACAGTGAGTTTGTTTTACGGTCTTGAGCTAAGTAGTATTTGTTGTGTGCTTTGGTTTCCACCATGAGTTTGCATTTAAATTAATTTGTTAATTTCATATTTATTACGGTAGTTACTCAGCGTTTTACACAGATATCCCACTGCAAGAAAAGACATAATATCCACGGCGGTGTCTCATGCAGTTTCAAGTTCAATAGGGACAGGGGAGATATGATGGATATTTATGCTAGTCATGCACTTTTTTCACAAGTCTTGAAGCGCAAGCGAAGTGGCTGTGTGTATGATATACAGCATGTTAATGTGTACACGTGCAGCCTCCTGCAATAATTAATTGGCTTATAAAGGTTTGAGTTTGTAATAGCTGGGGCAAGCCTGTGTAAGATAAATTCAAAACTTGTATATGTATAATATATATATATATATATATATATATATATATATATATATATATATATATATATATATATATATATATATATATTACACTTTGTTTCCACTGCTGACGTATGTTTAAGAACGTTTATATATTATAGAGATTAGATTCCAGCTCTGTATGATAAGTGGTCTGAGATTACATTTTAATGATATGATATATGACTTGATGTTATATGAATAACCACAATTATTATTATTGATTTTTTTTTTTGCAGTGGAGAAAATCATCAGAGGGAGGAGACCAGTGGACACTTTGAGTACCAGAGGAATGGGTTCCTATTGTTTGACTGCATTCAATACAAGTTTTCACTGTTATATTCCTGATAACGTTTTTGTCCAGTGTGCCTTTTTTTCATTTAGGATGCCTCACGGGTAAAACCACTGGCTGTCCGTTGCTGCCAAGCAGAGGATGGAGGATCGGTGTGACATGCAGGAGCCTGTCATCTCTTTCTCCGGCAGACACTCTGGTTTGTACTCAAACGTTTTTTAATATCATTGAATGTTTTACTTTAATTGTTAGGTGTTTTCTCACTATATTTGTACACCTGACCTAGTGGAAAGACCTATGCTTATATAATTATTATAAATTATGAATGACATTTCTGACTGATTTTGTCTTTTTAACTAGCCCATGGAACTGGTCATCGCCATGCCGTGAGGAAGTGGCCAACTTCTGCTTGTACCGGCAGGAGCCACAAGTTGGTCATCCCACCAGATTCTCCAGACAAACAGGTAATGTTGTTTTGGAAGTCATTTGACAAATGATGTTTGATGTTGATCATAATCTTGTTTGCATGATAATAATTCTCCGTTGTGTTGTTCCAGTTTGTTCTTCTTGTTGGGGACTCCCACCTTCGCAGCATCGTGGATGGGTTTGTCACGATGCCGGAGGGATGCCTTTCCTTTGGTGCCATGGCGACGCCGGGGGCTTGCACCAGGGACCTGAGGATCGAGCTGGTGAGTGCTATTGTCTACGTACACCAGATGTTGTCTGTGTTCTTGCCCCCAGCAACAACCTGACGGCCAGGAGGACGGTGGAGCAGGCAGGGGAGGACTTCCGTGCGCTCATCGCCAGTGCCTGCAGTCGGTGTCGAAGGTGTTCGTCCTGGACTTTGTTCCTCGCCTGTCGGTCGACGTGGATGTCCAGGATCACTTCAGGAAGGAGTTTCGCCGCGTTGCAGCAGTCATGGGTAAGTTTTAAAAGGATTTTTGTGAAGTACATTTACATGTACTGTGTGTAATATGTTCTATAGCAGACTTTTAAAGTCACTATGCCATCTTTGTGTATTTATATTGTGCTTTTCAAGGCACCCAAAGCACTGTTGTGTAACCTTTTTGCAAAGGTATACAAATATAGTACAGTCCACAGTTACTAAAATTGTTTTCTTTTCATTAGACAGGTGCCTCTTCAAGAGAAATCAGGACAAGGGATCAAAAGTGGAGTGGAACACCACCAAAAACAACCTGCAGTCAGTCCAAAAGTTTTCACGCTGATGACCAAAATGTCAGACTACAAGTGGAGGGAATAAGAAGTGCTCAGTTATGGAGTTATTGATGCCTTGGATAGAAATAATACTGTCAATTGGTAACTCAACTTTTTTTTTTCATTTCCAATTCAGTTGATTTTTTTGTTTGTTTCAGAGTCATTATAATGTAATTGATTTTTGAATATTGCTGTAATAATGGTTACCTGTTACAGTTGAATAAAAATACTGAGAATGGGAAAATTGTAGCTGTTCTTGTTTCAATGTTAATTTACCATCTTTATGGGTCATTTCACTGTTTTAAAACCTAAAATGTTTGTAATTAAATGTTAAAAACAACATAAAATAACTAAATATACATTTGATGTGATCTAAAATTAACATTAAATTGTTGTAATTTTAAACCCAATATCTAGTTTTTCAACAGTTTTTTGACATGTTTTGAAAGATGAATCACATTATTTCATGTGTCATATACAGTTATATTACATCAAATATAAATTATTATACAACCTTTTACTATAAAATAATGTTATAAAACCAACTAATAACAGCACATTTCTGTAAATTTAAACATTATTATTTGTAATACAACGTGTACTTACTATATTTCTAGGGAATTTAATTGTTTTAAAATGTGAAAATGGTTGTAATTAAACGTTAAAAGCAACCTGAAAATAAGGGAAATCTTGTTAAAATTACAACTACAAACTGTATTTTTATTATGGAAAATAACTGTATTTTTATGAGAAAGTAATTTTCTGTTATTTCACGGTATTTTTCTGGCGCCCCAGCTGCCAGAAAATTACCGTTTTTTTACGACTTTTTTTTTTACAGTGCAGAAAAGTGAGTTTGTTACTTTTCCAATAGCTTACACACAAAAGCATCAAAAACATATATATATATATTTTTTTTTTACCAAAGCAGCAATAGTGCAATGTATGTTCTGCTTTGACTTTGTGTATAATTGTGCTGCAAAAATGCCATTTTGAAAAAAAGATTGTTGTTGCTGTTGTTGCTTTCTGCTTGGTGGTGACCACAATCGGGGCTACACTCAGACCCAATACAACCATTTCCCAAAGAATCTAAGAAGTTCTTTCAGGTCAAGGGTTATACAGTGGGAGGCAAATTTGCACCTGCTTTACCCAGTTTGTACATTGGCATGTTATGATGGTTGGAAAAGCTTGATCCAAGAGATGCTTGGTGGGAAGGCTCCCAAGAACTATTAATAGGCCGGTGGGAAGAGACCCTCCCACTGTGGTCTGTTCAGTAGAGTTCTTTGAATGTGATTATAGAACTAGCCAAAGAAGACACAATGTTACCAATTTAAGGTTTGCATAGAAGTGTCTTCCTAATGACTTCAAGTGATATTATCATTAAAGGAAGTGCAGATAGGTAGCCAGAGGTGCACACAGCTTCCACTCACATGTTGGGCATCAAAGTGCTTGCAGTACTAGTAGTGAACTAGGCATTAGTGCTGGCGGTGTCATTTATCAAATGATGCCCAGGCCTAGAAATAGATCAGGCAGTTTGGTTCACATCTGGTTTCCTGGTCGGAGCCACAGCTGCCATCACAGCTGACAAAACGTCAATAAAGATTTGAATTAAAACCTTCTGTTTTCCGATGAGGCTCCTTTGCAAAGGGTTGCATTATTCATAAGTTCATTCATACGCTCAGCATGAGTGTGCAGATATAAATGATGTTAACACAACGGACCAATGTATATAACATAAAATTGCATAATGTATCAAATTAGACACATGTTCATTCTGATATACTTTACATAGGAACTCATCAATACTTTACATTTTTCTATAAATCCCACTGTAATCTTGGCATATATGTCATTTTTCCCATTGCATTTATCTTAAAATTGTCAATCACTCAGCAGAAGTGGGGGCTGTCTTCGCTGCTGCCGGTTTCCTAAGAATTGCCTTGAGAGGATCCCTTACCAATTCAACCTCAAACACTAAAAGTGGTTAAAAAAATTACATCCAAAAGTGATCTAACAAAGGACATTCCAAAAATATATGCAAATGAGTAACCACAGTCTCTCCACATCCCCTCCAACACATAATTAACTGAGCTGGATTCATCTTTTGAGTTCTGAAAAAACATGATGAACTTCCTTTTGTCTTTTAGAACCTCTGTTAAGTTGCCTGTTTTTGGCCGGACCAGAGGGCCAGCCCTATAACTGGCTGTGTGGCTAAGTAAGTAAGTAAGTAACTAACTAACTGACTGATCAAATTGCAACCGTTGGTCAGTCGAGTGACGTAGATCTACAGTGTCACCAAGGGCCGTTCCCTTTTGAACCCTTTCCTTTATTTGTGTTAAGTCTTGGCTGAATCTTAGCATTTTCTACTGGTCAACACTCTGCACCTGAAACTCCTCACCAACATGGGGCCCGTTTCACAAAGCAGGTTCAACAAACTCTGAACCTAACCCTGAACTCTGAGTTGAACAACTCTGAGATGGGCAACTCTGAGTTTTGGGTTTCAGAACAGTGGTTTTGAATTAGTTCACTCAACTCTGAGTATGTAAACTCTGAGTTACGCGCGTGCCTGCCGACTCTACAAAGCCATCATCAATGGAGCTCCGATACTACGATTCACCATGGCAACGGGGAGAGCGTCATTAGATATTACTGAGTGTTTATGTAGAAAACGAGCTCATCCTGAGAAAGCGGAGCAACGTAACTGGCGTGGCAGTGGCAGACAATTACTGCCCGATCTAATGTGTATAACTGAATGAAACAGTCTATTGATCTAAAGGTAATAAGTCTTTATTTTCAGGCATGCATAGCGACGCTGTGGTGTAATGGATAGCAACGCTGCCTAAGGTGCAGGCGACAGCAGTTCAATTCCCGAAGTTCACAAAGCTGCGCAACACATAACTTATTATTTTTATTGGGTGTAATCCCCCCAGGCACAGAAAGAAAGTGGCTTCAGTTGAAAATTAAGCATAAGAATATTGCGCAAATACGTTGACTAAGGCATATGATTTTAATCATATTTCACATATTAAACAGTAAATATAAGCAGGTATTTCAACACAGGAATGTACTTTAACATTTCATAAATCTCCCGTTCGCAAGAACACTACCTCCGCAAAGAATCTGGTTGCGGATTATGTCCGCGATATGAAATGTTGAAAATATCGGAGAATATTGTTTAGATAATATCTAATGTGATTGAAAGGAAAGGTAATCAAAATCCTCTCCCGACGCAAAGCTGCTAGAATCACTTTTATTTCCGTATCGATTAGGTTGACGATGAAAGGACGGCACAATTTTTCAGAGTTGGCTCAGATTCCGGAAAAAGGCGGAGACATGTAGGGAGAAACTCAGGGTTTGTTGAAGCAAACCTGCTAGCGAGCAGGTTAGTTTCACGGAGCATGTTACCCGGGTAACTGACTCAGATTTTTGCTGAACTGGCTTTGTGAAACCGAAAAACCAGAGTTTCCCTCATCTCAGGGTTAACTAACTCAAGGTTTTCACTAAACCTGCTTTGTGAAACGGACCCATGATGTTTACTACTTGTTTACACTTTAGTATGAAACCTGGATTAGTGAATTGACTATTAATGGCAAAATATCACAGTATGACATACTGCGGTGCTGCTAACGCCACCATAACAAAGACAGGAAGGAAATCACGTGCTTCATCTGTATCATCAACAACATGGTTGCCCTGGTGACTGATTGACAGGCTGCAGGTTGTAGAGATGGTTTGAGTCGAGAGTTTTCTAAAGGTTCAGCAACAGATGTTCGTGAGTCGGATCCAACCTTTTCCATCTCATAGGAAGGCATGAGTAATTAACACAATACAATATTGTTTTACTGTTACATCAGGAAGGGAACAGACACCAGGTGTCTTCAGGAACCTTTCGTTTTATCCAGGATTCACTGCTACTGCAACCTTTGCTGTGACTGGAGAGCCGGGGGTGGCGGTGGGGGGGTCTTAACTAGCGACTGGAGCAGCTAGTGGATCAATGTGACTCCCACCGAGACAGGGGTCACCAGTTAGCACAGACCCCCCACACCCAACCCCGTCCCCATCCCATTAACACGCTGTCTTACCCACCTAAAAAACTACCCCATCAACATCTTTGAGGTCACCACGCTAACCCCTCTACACAGCTACCCCCCCAACACACACACACACACACACACTCTCTCAGCCAAGGGCCCAATTAAAACACTTGCTCTGCTTTGTCGCTGTCAAGAAATCGCAGACTCTCCGAGGATTGATCCTCACCAGTAAAACACGCTCAAACAGCACGGCCGGGGCCCTCTGCCAAAACGTTCGCAAAGCTGCTGAAACATGGATGCCGCCATCAATTATTGACCAAAAAAGGTGAATATTTCACATACGCTGGGAATACAGGTCAGGTCCTGTGGATGTTTGCAAGATAAATATTTAAAGATCAATATTTTATGGGTGTGAAAGAGAGCGGAAAGGCCTTTGGGGAAATAGCGGGAAAGTGCGGATGAAAGGAAAATAGTGACTTAGAGGGGGAATCATAAGGCCTTTGGTTTCACTGTAACATATTCGGCAGCAGAGGCTGGGGTGTGTTCTGCTTTTTGAATTAAAGATCTTCAACTGTCTTTCAAGTTTGAGAGAAAGAAGCGTGAAGCGATGCTTGTGCGGCCTAGTTTCCCCCATTCATTCTCCAAAAAGAAGCATTACGGCCATGCATTATTGATGATGAGGTAGCGTTTTCAAAGCAACCCGACGAAACCGAGGCGTGAAGCTGAATGCCCCGGCCCTTCCGTGGGAGACGGAACGAAGGGATAAAGTGTCTCTTCGCCTTGTTTGGCTTGGTCTTGGGTTTTAGCGTGACTTGATATTGCCCAGGTGTTGAGGGGGTTTATCAGCCTGTAGCCGTGCAGATCCTCACCTTGAAACTTAATTAGAAATCAAATTGATCTGATCGAGAGCAGGTGTAGTTCTTGGAGTGGAGTAATCTGAGCGGATATGGTATCTGACGGGTTATTTGTTCAGTTTTTCCGCTCGCAATCGCAGATGCCTTAATCCACTTCCTCTTTGAATTTCACACGGTAAAGGACTGTTTGGTGGGGGTTTATTCAGGGGCGTTACGGGCCCTCTTTATCTTGCTCCAGTGTTTACTTGCTGAGCCGTGCACGGCAAGCGCGACTTTGATATCAATTACTTTCAAGTAGAATCCTTTGTGCCTTTGCCATGCTTTTATTTCTGTCTGTTGGGACTTCATTACGCTACAAAATTAATGTTTTCTGAGGTTTAGGCAACAAAACCGATCAGTTAGGTTTCATAAAAACATCATGGTTGGCCATAAAATGACCACGTACAGGCAACAAAAATGTGCTACTTTTAAAGTTGCAAATTTGCTACTTTATTATAGAGGTCATAGGGGAATTAAACAAGTTGCTTGACAGGATGTTGCTGTAGCCATTGCTATGACAACTAGTGAAAGCTATATGATAATAAGAATAAGAAGAAGTAGCAAATTTGCAACTTGATAAAGTAGCCGCGCGGGGGCGGGGCACCATCACTGTTGGCTGAAATACAATCTCGGAACCCATCAGCTATCGTCTGAAGATGATTTCTCATTTTAACTGAGAGTCAATTGGCTACTGTTGAAACAATCGAGGAATAGGTGTCATCTTTTACTGTAAACAATAACCGTCAAGTCTTGGCCCAGATATCTGTTGGCTACACCAGAACCCCAGAGATATGGTTTGTTGTATCTCTGGTCGAACAGTCGTAAGCTCATGGGTTCTGAGTTTGAAGTTAAAAGTTGTGTTCCAATTCAGGCTGAACCAAGTGGTCTAGGCTACAGAGGAATTTCTGTTGGTGCCAACAAACTTTGACTTTATTTGGCTGTGAAGGATCCATCAGATGGATCCCCCAGATCCGGGTATAGAAGGCCACGTTTCTTGGGCTTTTTCCAAAATTGGATGGCCTTGTCCCACCTGCCACATTCCGTCTCAAAACGCCGCCTCCGAAGGGTGGACGGCGAATTGCAGTGTCTATGTTAATTCTGAAACACAAGTATAATGTGTTACGTTTAGCATCTATAGTGAAGCCACTGACAAATTAATTTAGGTCAGAATCCATCAGCATAATGAATATCTTCAAGGACATTCACTCCGGGGTGGTAATGACCATGCATGTACAAAGAAAAATGCTTCTATAATAAATGCAGCCTCTGGAATGATGACAATGATCACGTTGGGCCGAGATGGTCCGCCCGCTGAATCACAACGTGAGAGAAAGTTGTCATTACCCCGCTGTTATGCCAGATGGGTTCGGACAGCCCACTTAAAAGCACTTGAAATGTCGTCTATTTTGCAATGCATGAAATAAATGATAGCCAGGCAGCTTACACTGTACGTCTGTTTCCAGTTGGGGATGATTATGATGTATAGAGACTCGGGGCATTATAGGGAATGGAAAAAGTGCTGTCACCGTGAAGTCATTATAGGGGCCCATTAGCAGAAAGGATGTTTGTATCGTCGGAGGGAAATTATGCAATGTATGTGTATTGTTTCTGAATATTAATTTTCTCTTTTTCCATAGCAAAACACAGTTATTGAAAGGAATATTTTGACAACTTGACTATATCACTTTCTGAAAGAGAGCTATATGGGGGAAACAGCTAGCTTGGCTTGCGAGGAAGATAGCAGTTGCCAGGCAACCCAGTGATTCCAGGAAGTTACCGGCCCCGGCTGAGAAATAGTCAGAATTAAACTGATGTGGTAATTTCTCTACAGCGTAGTTTTGCAACATTTTGCGTGACAATATTGTATCGATACAAGGATGCCAAATATCGATATCTTTGAGTATCAAAATTTTCATATTGTAAACACAGGTTAAACCTTTTTGTAACAATTGCTGTTTCAGTCCAGCAGCTGGTGCCAGGTTTTTTCTGGCAGTCAAATAATGTTATCTTATTAGATAAGACAGACATAATTTGCGATACTTGAAAGGTAAAGAATCACCATATATTGAAATATATATGTCATTGCAACACTCAGACGCATATCACAGATGTATAAAATTGCAATGACATTTTATTGTGACTTAAATATCATGATACTAGTAACTCATAATTGCTGAGCCATAGAGGTGCTGTTTCCCCATCCTCCCAGTCTTTATGCTACGCTAAGCTAGCCAGCTACCACCAGAATAAGCATATCCCCAAAACGATTCCTTTTTAAATGACAAATCAAAACAAACAAAACATTAAAAATCCACACAGTATGAGTGACAGCCAGATACTTAAAGGCAGTCCTATAGATTGTCTCATCAATAGTGTATTAGCAGTGGAAGCATAATGAGTTTTCAGCAGCCGAGGCAGGACTGTCAGAATCAGGTGGATAGTAATGGAAAATCATAGGGCTCATTTAGTCCCTGCTTGTCCTGTGACACTAAAGGACCCTCATTTACATGTCACAAGGTGATCCTGAGCTCTCTATTGACCGACTGGGGGCCAAACTACTGATGTGTATAAATTGCATCTGTAACAGGTATGGACATTTGGTTTCAGGCTTGGTTACGGGACCGAATATGTGAGCACTTATGCACCGGCGGTCGATCGCGGATTCATTTTGCCATTTAGCAAAGGGTCTCTTCCTATTATATCGTCGAAATGAGTCCTTTTCATTCTGTCTGCTCGACTTAAAGTTGGTTAAATACGGGAGAGAGTGAGATCTGAAAGGTGACTGCATGAGCGGCATACTCAAGAATTGACTTTTTTTATGTGATTAACTTCTCAGACGTACTTTTGTCAAAAACATCACAGGAGTTAATTTTAGTTTAAGCCCGGCTGTCTGACAATTCATCGCTGGTCACCGTTGTTGTTTTACCAAATGGGACTCCGTCCTTTTACCATTATGTCCACTCGGGAGCCCTCGGAGGAATGTTGCTCAAGTCTGACAGGGACTAAAAATACTCCCGTCTCACAGTCACATTTGACAGTTATTCATGAAGCGGCCGACATGCACTTTGAGCGAGGGGAAAAGTTGAACGCTGAGAGTGAAGGATAGCGTTCAAACAATGTAAAATGAGTCAGTTGTGAGTGTGAGAAACTAGAAATAATATGTTTCTGAGGCCAGCTGCTATGCCTAAGACATCTGGAAATTTGATTTATGATGACAAGTCTTGTCAATAAGATTGTTTTAAGGAATTCTTAAATGGCCTGATGCATCGTCAAACGGGCAGCAACCTCTGGTTCTGGAAAGTGAAGCCAAGTCTGAAGTGCCTTAAACTTGCATTCTCTCTAATGGCAATCAGGAGGCAACTCCTCTGATTTCAAAATTGAAGTCTGATTGCATGATTCTACTTTTTACTTGACCACCTTGTGATTGACAGGTCGCTACCACGCTATCAATGCAGTTAGCTACTTAGAAGACTTTTAACACTAAGCTGTTAAGTGGACCTTGAATTATGGGAGTTAACGCCAGATTCTAAATGGATCCAGATCCAGTAAGGTCAGGCCAGGTTACTCACTAAACGGTTTGGTTGTCTAAACCTAGCATCTGCTCATCACATTCATACATTGTCTTTTCAAAATAAACTTCCAATTTAGGTTTATGTCATTTTTATATACTATATACTTACGCATTGAATGATATGGTTAATTACTTGGTAAGGTAAAAAAAAAAAATAAATAAAGATTTAGTGAAGGTCACATAAGTCAAAGTTGACTTGGACAACAGTGGTCTCCTGGATGAAAGTCCTGTGATTGTTTCACCCATCCTCCTATGAAGACTCTCTCGCTCCTTATCCTAGTTAATACTCGTTGCTGAGCGTCCAATAACATGGACGGTATATATTATATATCTGGGGTCTTAATCCATCCATCCTTCCCTTCTAACCATCCTTTTGGGAAATGCATCAGATACACGACTTGCTGTCTCTCTCTGTCTTTGAATAAACTGTTAGGAAGAAAAGGAACACATTTTCTGGGACACTTCCCAGCACACAAGATCCAGCGACTGTGCTAAAAAATGGGGGCCCCATCTGCTCAGCCAACCTCGCACACTCCTCAGCACATTCCTGGGCTTCCGATGGCCCGGAGCCAGCAGAAACCACCGCAGCACCTGTTCTGGCAGCCCCTGCTCATTGCTGTAAATAACCGGCTGCGGCCAAATAACTACCGGCACGCCAGAGCGCTAATGGACACGCGGCATGGTGGCAATCATGGGAAGTATCGTGGCTGTCAGACACATTTCTTATCGGTGACATCTGCGGCGTAATACCACCTGAAGGCATGTGGAGGAGGACTAAAGACACGGGGGCGGCGGATGCAGCTTCGCCACATCCAAATTGAATCCTTCATTTTAATTTGTGTTGCCAGTATGACATCCAGCAAGTCCAAATAATTCCCTTCCCTGCCCTTCTCTTAACATAACACGAGCATCATAAGTTAATTTCCATAATGAGAGAATTTACGGCCATGCTGGGAGAGTGACAGCAGGTGTCGTTCCTTTTTGTCTTTGCACCAGAAAAGGCCTCTCATCATCTGTGTGTTCCCCCAGCTCCATTTTATTGTGAAGGCAGTAAAGGCGTGATTAACGTTTTATACTGACGTAGGTTAAGGACATAGAGCGGGCGATTCCTCCCGCAGGAAAGATTTCAAAAGGTAACTGGAATTATAGCTTTGCAGTCACAACAAAGTTCGCTATACAGTAGATGAAAAGTCAGATGATTAGCCATAGAAAAAGAACAGGAGAAGTCATGTGACTAGCAGTCATTTCACTTGTTAACAGGTTGGTAAGACCTCTGGTTCTGAAAAGTGAAGCCGAAGCTGAAGTGCCTTAAACTTGGAAGTCTATGAGAAAATGGTCCTACTTCTCTCTTGATGTATTATCTCAGTAAACATGAGTTTATGGTCTCAATCTCTAGTTTCAAGTCTTCTTCAAACCAGCATGATGTTCATTTAGTACATTATGGTGCATTTAGAGTCCGACAGACCAGAAAGCAGGGGATGCTTTAGGGGGCGGGGCTACCTGCTGATTGACAGGTGGCTACAACACAACCCCTGCCATTAGATACTAAGATGACTTTAACACTTAGCTGAAAGTTGACTTGAATCATGAATCTTCACACCAAAATCCAGATGGATCCAGATCCAGTAAGGATTCCCACTCAAACGTCGTGCCTCCAGCTTGATGGCATTTCACAGCCATTTACCTCTGGTCACATGATCCCTGCGAGTCATGAGAGCAGGTTTCCTGTCGACTCACAATCCCCAGGGGAGCATGATACACTTCAAACAAAGCAAAGTGGTCATATAAGTTAGCACTGGAGAGAAACTTGATATCAGTGTGTGATGCGGAGACTGCAAATTGCTCGTCCTGGGTCAAAATGGTGACTGTTTACTGGGGCCGGACATTTATTTATGAGGGTTCAGATGCGGCCTGGCCACTTACTGAGCTCAATCTGATAGGGTTGTTTTTTTTATCTTTGGTTTATTTCCCTGAGGATGGAGGGAGGGATGGAGGGAGGGATGAATGGAGGACTGGAGGGTTCTCTGGGCAGAAGATCCTTTATCTAGAAGCCAACGGTCAGCACATTTTGCATGATAGATGAGGAGCACAGGGACTAAGTACCCCGTTAGCTGCAATCCTGCTGGGTTTATTCTGCATACAGGCTTGCAGTTGGTTCTGTATTTTTTTTTCTTTTTTTGTGAGGTGCTGTTCGTTGAAGAAGAAATGGAGCTGGATACCTAGTTCCCATAGTAAGCTTATAGGGGATTATATTAGCATAACATTAGCATGAGAAATCCAAGTCATGCTTAATTTTGGGGCTCTTATTGTCAATTATGTGCTGAGCAATTAAACGGCTTAAGTTTATATCCTGATGTTATAAAGTGTTTTATAAAGCAAATGTGAATGCTTCACAAGTTGCCCTGACAAACAAGTGAATAAAACCTTAAAAGTAAATTGCTTAGTAGGGATGGAGCAGAAGGGAGTAATCGAGAGGACAACATATCAGGGTTTCCTCGATGGTTAGACACTATGCTGTTACAATACAGTGAAAATAGAGATGGACAAACAAACAAAAACAGTGCTATAGAGCAGAGCAAACATAAATGGGGGAACAGGGAGCCAGTGGAGTTTCTGGAGGGGGTGGTTGTGGTGAGGGATTTGGGTACAATGATGATAATGATGGTTTTGTCGCAGTTAAGTTGGAAACATTTGTATTGCATACAATATTGAATGTCAGTGAGGCAGCTGCTTAAGGTGGAGTGAGTGGCAGTGTTTATGGCTTTGGTGGAGATGTAGAGCAGAATGTCATCAGAGTAGCAGTGAATGAACAGGAGAGTACCAAACATGGAACCCTGGGGTAGAGTTCTCAACGGGCCTGAAAATTACGACCCGACCCGGCCCGGCCCATGGCTTTTAAACCTGATAACAACATGGATTATCTGCCCGAACCCTGCCGCCTCAGGTGGCCTCTACTTCTCCAGGCTAAAAGTGTGCACGCAGCGGCGTCAGGTCTGCCCCCGCCCCTCTCCATGATGCATGTTACACGCAGAAGCCAGACTTTACGGTGAACAACAGTAATGATTAATAGATTTTTTTTTTTCACTGAGCGGAAAAAATTAAGCCCGAGGTCCGACCCGATATTTTAGACCCGAACCCGGCCTGAACCCGCGGGTCCCGTGGGGTTTGTCGGGCCTTTGAGAACTCTACCCCGGGGAACCCCTTGGGACAAAGGAGTTGTGGGGAAAGTGCAATTACATATATTACATACGATACAACAAAACTGCGTTGTTAGTTATGTCTGAAGGGAAAAGGTATTTTCTTGTGGCTCTTGATGCATCACAATTTAGCTTCAAATGAGTCGGTTACATCCTGGTACCAAAAATGCAGGCATCGTAGTTTCAGAGAGTCTTTACTTACAACACTTTATGGCCTTTTATAATTACGTATTATCACAGTCTTATACTTCAACAGGTATACTACAAATACCAAGTAACAGGATCAAAAAGTTATTTATTTCTCATATGCTAAAAAAGGGGTGGGTCTTTCCTTTTATGTAGCTAATTATTTATATATTAATCTCTATAGCTATTTGTCTTTGCCTAGCTCTGTTGGGTTTTTGTGGTTTTCTTTATTTTCTTTATTCAATTGTATATTTTATTTCATGATTATTTCATCTAAAATGTTTTTTTTATTAAAGCAAACAACAAAGCCCTGGCTTGGGACAAGCTACCTCCAAGTTTTTTCTCTGTCCCAGCTCTAACAACTATCCGTTATAAACCTTGAAAACAAGCACAAACATCTCTTACAGAACCAAACAAGCTCTTCAGAAATGGATTCTGGTGGTCGTTCACTCAGAGGACAAAGTGAATGAATCTGGAACTGTCAACGTGGGGGATAAAAATAGGACAAGATAGCGGTGCATATTCCCTGCGTCCCCCGTGGAAAGTTTGCCCTTGATTAGAATAGAATAATAACTCATTAGCTGATGTCAGTGTGGTACACATGTGCTTATTTGTGGAACGTGTCCCCTTCAGCAAACATCACCGAAACCCTGAGTCCCTCCAGGCGGAAACTCCATGCCCGGTGTGACATCTGCCCCCTGCGCGCGCTTCAAAAGATAATATCTGGAACAGCTTCAGAACATCCCAGTCCTTTACGACCCCCAAGCAGTCCAACCAGAAATAAATGGTTTTGATTATGTTTAATTAGTTAGTGCTATAAATGTGCCAGTTTTTGTTTATCTGGTGCGATAAATCCGTCCTATTTTTTAGAATCGCAATCATCTGAGGAACGCAGACAATCAGGGCGTTGTTTTGGAAACCAAAGTTCACTTGTGAAACTTTTTTTTTAGTTTTTACACCACTTCTGTAACGCATTTTGTGGCAAAAGTCAATATGAATATAACAACCAAATATTGACGTAAATATGTAGGACAAATAGTATTCAGTTGTAAAATTAATTAATTTCTTATGACAGATTGTGAGACTCCACCTATTAGCATATAAAAATACTAATACAAACGTGTGCTACAAACGACATTTCACTACATCAGACACGATAACCACAAATTACCCTGCGGTCAAACCCAACAATGAACACGAGGTGTCTCTTTGGGTTTAGTGTGAAAACACCTCTAGACCTTCAGTGAACTCTCCAGGAAATGACGGACCTCACGGAGGCTGCAGCCATTCAAGCAACTGCAACAATAGACCGGCCGAGCAAATTAATCTATTATCGCGCTCCAAGGCCTCTTGTCCGGAATGGGAATCAAAATGTGATGAGAGTGATGCGTTACATCCTCTTGCATTTTTCACACGACCTAACCTCATTTAAGACTTGATAACGTGAAACTGATAGTGCGAGTTATTGCAGTGTCGTATTGAGAGTGGTCAGCAGCCAGTCGTAAGTGATAAAATGGAAAGGTAAGGAAGGAACTGATACACAAATGGACAGATAATGTAATGTATTGTTTTATTTCCTCACTATGTCAAACTCTCCCTTGTTTAACACAATTTGTCTCAACTGGGGCACCCATGTTTCTTCTCGCACAGGAAACAACCTCCGGTTCTGGAAAGTGAATGCATCACTGAACTGCCTTAAGCTTGCATTCTCTCTTCTGACCATCAGGGGGCAACTCATCTCTGATTGTATAGAGTTTATGGTCTCAATCTCTAGTTTCAAGTCTTCTTCAATCCAGCATGATGTTCATTTCGTCAATTGTGATCCATTTAGAGTCAGTGGCCTCTCTACAGTTAGCTAGCACGCTACAATTTGAAAATTTGAAAACAAGTTAACAGCTTCACATCAGAAATCAGATCCTGTAAGGGAGTAAAATGCCAAGATTCCAAACTCGAGGCTTCAAAACTGAAGTCCACCACCCACCAACGGATGACATCATGATGACTACATCTCCTTGCTATCTACAGTCTACGACAACAGCAAAATTGTCACAAAATGCATTTTAATAGTTTTAGTCAGACAATAGTACATTTTTTCAATGGAAAGTTAATTAGGATATTTTTTCACAGTGAACACAAATTAAATGCATCCATGTGACTAGGCAACGCCAAGATATGGTATGCTAATATTATTATTAATAATTTAGAAAGACTACTTTGACCAGTGTTGGAAAACAAATTGGCCCAAAGTGGTGGTGTTACCTGAATCTAATTGTACCTAGTTATTTTATACATATGCATTTCATAAACCTAACATTGGTCTCAGCTGACAGAAGAACACGCGTGGTACGGACCCGAATTATCATCGTTATTCGTCTCCGTATCTGGTTCATGCCAGAAGTACGTTAAATGTATTGATACGCATTGTATATTCATCGGCGAAGAATTGTTGCTCCTTTAAAGCAACCGGTTGATTTAATATCCTTGATTTCTGCATCCTCATACGGTCTTCATTTTGATGCCCAGGTTGGTAAGACCTCCAGCTGGGAACAGTCAGACTGTCTGCTGTGCTGCGACTCGATGGGGGGTCCGGAGGCAACCACCCAATTTAGGAATGCATGTTTTTTAAATAACATGTAGGACCCAGGTGCCAAAAGGATGGCTAGAAAAGTAAAAAAGTTGGATGATCCTGCTATTTTGTGAGATTCACGATCCAACACTAGAAATATATATAAATAAAAATAAAAGGTTATGTGTTAAATAGGATTGGAGCGAAGTAGACAAGCTCTTTGAAGGTTTAAACCAGGAAGAGGTTTATTAAATTTGTGCACGGAATAGTTTGGAAATAATGTGGGTTCAAAGGGTTCCCGACATGGAAATTCAGGGATTTCACACTCGACCACATGCAACAAGAGCAACGGCAGGACTGGAGCTTAATGATCACAGGTGTGTCTCGTCAGGTGATCAGGAGGGGAAGTAGCCACGCCCACCGGATACTCAGCAAGGGGGAGGGGGAAATAGTAGTGCACAGAACAAAATTTGATGCAGAAATAGCAGATCATAACATTAAAAAACGGAACGTAAGACATATTACATTTACACTGAACCATTAAGGATTAAATATAGAACATAAAAAAAACTTGAAATCATAGGAACAGGAGCATTAGGCTACACACCTTGTTTATTCACCAGCCATTTATTTTAACTTGGCTTAAACAAATCAAATCAGGAGGATATGTAAGTCAGCATCTAGATAATGTCAGTGAATTTATGGTTAATAATTCATAAAGTGATGATGAAGTGAGGTTGACAGCTAGGTGATATCCAAGACAGTTACAAGTACCTTGGCATTCCACAGGCTAATGGAAACCATGAAGAGGCCACAAGGAAATCAACCTCAGCCAAATACCTCCAGAGAGTAAGGCAGGTCCTGAAAAGTCAGCTGAATGGTAAGAACAAGTTCCGGGCCATCAACTTGCACTACCAGTCATCAGATACCCCGTTGGTATGATAAGCTGGCTAAAGGAGGAGATAGAAGCCACAGATATCAGGACTAGAAAGCTCCTCACCATGCACGGAGGGTTCCTCCCCAAGTCCAGCACCCTGAGGCTATACACTAAGCAGAAAGAGGGAGGCCGAGGGCTGGTGAGCGTCAAGGCCACGGTCCAGGATGAAACGTTGAAAATTCAAGATTACATCGAAAAAATGGCCCCGAAGGATAAACTGCTAAGTGAATGTCTCAGGCAGCAGAACCCTGTTGAGAGTGCAGAGGAGGAGGAGCAGACAACCTGGAGGGACAAGCCCCTACATGGCATGTACCACCGTAAGATAGAGGAAGTGGCTGATGTCAAGAAATCCTACCAGTGGCTGGAAAATGCAGGACTGACAGACAGCACAGAGGCACTAATCATGGCAGCAATAAGCACAAGAGCCATAGAGGCCAGGATCTACCAGAGCAGATCAGACCCAAGATGCAGACTGTGCAAAGAAGCCCCTGAGACGGTCCAGCTATGTGCTAGGTGTAAGATTCTAGCTGGATCAGCGTACATGGAGAGGCACAACCAAGTGGCTGGGATAGTACACAGGAACATCTGCAACCAGTATGGAATAGAAGTACCCAAAAAATCCCAATGGGCCATACAACAGAAGGTGACTGAGAACTACAGGGCCAAGGTTCTGTGGGACTTCAGCTTCCAGACTGACAAACAGCTCCTGGCTAACCAACCGGACATAGTGGTGGTGGACAAAGAGCAGAAGACAGTGGTGGTGATAGATGTGTCGATCCCAGCTGACGCCAACATCAGGAAGAAGGAACATGAGAAAATTGAAACTTACCAAGGGTTGAAAGAGCAGCTGGAACAGATGTGGAAGGTCAAGGCTAGCGTGGTCCCCGGGGTAGTGGGGGCGCTTGGGGCAGTAACCCCCAAACTGGGAGAGTGGCTCTAACAGATTCCAGGAACAACATCTGAAGCCTCAGTCCAGAAGAGTGCAGTCCTAGGAACAGCCAAGTAGAGCACCCGAGCTTGAGGATGACACAGATACCACCCCACCAGGGGTGAGAAGGAGATATAGATATTTTTGGATGTCACCATCTTGGATTTTGGACATCATGGTTTTTGGACATCCCCATCATGGTTTTTGGCCGTCACCATCTTGTATTTCGGGCATCATGGTTTTTGGACATCCCCATCATGGTTTTTGGACATTATGTTTTTTAGACATCCCCATCTTGGTTTTTGGACATCCCTATCATGGTTTTTGGCCGCCACCATCTTGGTTTTTGGACTCCATGGTTTTTAGACATCCCTATCTCGGTTTTTGGACATCTACATCTTGGTTTTTAGACATCCCCATCGTGGTTTTTAGACATCCCCATCGTGGTTTTTAGACATCCCCATCTTGGTTTTTGGACATCCCCATCTTGGTTTTTGGACATCCCCATCGTGGTTTTTGGCTTTGGGCATCTTGCCCTTTTGCAAGCAGAAAGGACAGACAAAGTGGAGTAAATTGCAGCCAAATGCTGACTTAGACCGTTTTTAGGGAAAAAATGTTAAAATTAACATTGAGAAAGTGAAAACACATTACAAGAGTTAGAAGACGAGAACTCTGTCAGTCCAACCCCAAAAATGTACAGAGATGCTGTAATTTCCTGTACTTAGGGTCCTCTTAACCAGTGGCTTGATACTTTCATCAGGTGATACTAGCATGAGAAAAATGACAGGGACATTTTGTAATTCCATCCAGAGGTTCCATCCATCCTCATTGAGAGGCTATTCCCCACCCCTTCCAGTTTATTTGATCCAGTTTTAATTGTCCCCTGAATTACACATATGTTTGTTAATTTAACAGATACATTTTGACTTGCTGTGAGGCTACAGTGCTAACAAGCAAAGCACTGTGCAACCCCCTCAGATCACACATTTGAAGATATTAAAAAGCTAGAAAGGAAATTGATTTGATGAATCATTTAAAGCCATCTTTAATCAAATAAAACCTCATTGTTTATTTAAATTTGATGATTCTTTTTATGCCTGCATGCAATTTCTCATAAATTATGTTCTTTAATATTACCAAAACAATGAGTTAAGTGGATATGACAACTGTAGTCTCTTATGTATTCGCCAATAAACTACATTTTTACTATGATGCAGAATCGCTGAACCAAGCAATAGTCTTTTTTTTTTTAGGAATTGACGAGTGTGAGAGCAAAGTTAGCTGAATAACATAATAATTTGATATGGTTTAGGAACATTTGAAATAGCAAAACAACAGAACCCCACAACCTCATGAAATACTGGAATAAATGTGGCACAATAAATCACCAACAACTTTGATTTTTGCAGTTTTAATATATTTCACATTATTATCAGGTACCCGGTTGTTTCAACCCTTAAAGACCCTTTTTTGTTTGCTCACTTACCATATTCTTTCTTTACCTCATCGTGTGATCTTTTTTTCTTTTCTTTCACAGAGTTTTGAGTGGACAGACAGATCTGCTGATTTTTGCCACAGTAAAAAAATGTAAAAGCTGCTACACCACTGGAGGTAATACATCAAGTGAGAAGTGATGAGTCATTTTCTCAGCGTTCTATACAAGCAGACTTGTTTTCATCGCCTCCTCCCTAAACTCTAAAGAAAATACTTTTCTTTTAACATACCTTACACTAAATTGTCAATTTCTAACCCTTAAAGAAAGGTTAACCTTGAGGACACAGAAATACGTTTTTTTTCTATTCGATCTACTCTATCGAATTTTCTTTTTCCTGCAACTGCTTCCCGTTTGATCCATAAGATGAAAGTTGGTGGTTCATCACGGAACATGCAGAGCAACATGACGGGGCTCCGCTTTGAAGCGCTCGTGGTTCCGAAGAAAAACAGTGTTTTGCTCAGATAACCTTTATTGAAAAAAATATTAATTCTGGTCAGAGCATATTTGCTTTCCAGCCACACTAAAACACGCTCTCAAAAATAGTCCCTCAATGTGTTCTATCAATAGCAGGTGCAATGCAACAAGTTTGTTATAGTTTCACTATAAATGTCATACAAAGTAAAAGTGTTGGTCAAAAGTAACACAAAAGGTATAAACTTGAATTGAAAAGACGTCCAGAAGACAGGGAGCTTTGTAATTGAACGCACATTAAAGAGCATTAATGCACTTTTCGAGAAAACATGCATACTGTATAATAAAATACAACATCAATATTATCAAATATCAACAGATAAAGAAATGAAAAATGTGTGAAAGCATACAAAGAAATATATTATTTTTTGTGATTGCGTACACACTCAGGGCCCTAGTTTTGTAGACTAGGCGTAGTCGGAGCGCAGCGCACCTGCACCACGCCGACGGGGTGTGTCCACCTGGACTTTGCAAGTTTTGTGCACAGTGCAGTCGGGCGCAGGCACGCCTCCCGTCACTCCCACCCCCGCAAGTGGGAAAGAGGGAGAAGAAGAAGTGAGTGGGAGACGAGGAGGAGACAAGGCGTGGACTGGGATTAACACAGCCGATTCAGATCTTCATCAATCAGATGAGCTCCTCTCCTCACCTTTAATGCGCCAGGCGAGGTTCAGTGCAAGTTTCGTCACTTGACAACCCAATGACAGAAGCAGCGGCAAGAGTAGACCAGGTTGGAGCTGGCAGGCTTTCGGCGCAGTCTCGGCGAGGTTTTTTGCCACGAAACTTCCGCTGTGCCAAGCTGAATCTGTGACGCTGAATCTGTGACGCCTCCCCCTGCTGCGCCGCCACACCCATCTTGGCGCAGGCGATCCACCAAACTGCCAAACTGACCGTGTGCAAGGCTGCGCTGGTCGAAACTTGCATTGCGCCAGCTCCGCCACCCTGCGCTGTGCCACGAAACTAGGGCCCTTATTGTTCCATCATGTCAAAACTACAAACTTTTATGTCACTAACTGAACACCAAACACTGCTTTTGAAAGAAAATGATACACACATGAAGATTCCGAATTATGTTTCAAAGCAGCAGCAACACATTGATGTGCTTTGTACACTACAAACACTGCTGCCTTTAGTACTTTGCATGCTTTTTTAGTTTTCCTCATACAGAATTTTGAAATAAGTTCTCCCAGCACAGTACTTGTACTCGCATAATCACAATTAAAAATGTTTTGGGAGGATATATGAGTGTCTTCTTCTTTTGATGTTGCCATGTTGGTTTTGCGATCAACTTAAACCAAACTAACTGTTGACATTTTCAGTAATTTCAAGAAAATATAATGGCATTTCTAGACACATAGTTGGTTAACTAATTAGGCTGTGAAGTTTGCACACATACAAATAAAAGAAAAGGTATCATTGCAGTTACAGGATTGAAATCAAGGTGTCGGAATTGAAGTCGGTATCAAATTATGGGAAATGGAATAGGTATTTAATTAAGTGTCGGAGTTGGAATTTGATAAAATTCAAGATATTGTGATTTGAACGGGTGTTGAATTCAACTAATCAGGATTGGAATTGGAATTTAAGGCGTAGGGCCTTGGACGAAGTTGGGACTGATCCTCTGTCGGAAACTGTTCCATGGATGGGTCTTCCAAGTATGTCTGGGGGTCTTTTTCACCAGTGAGGGTAACATTCTGACCCCCGACTATGGTCATGATGTTTGGGTCGAGACTGACAGAATACAAGGAGTTGAATTTTGCTTCCTTCGAGCCTTGGCGGAGCTCGGACTTCTGGAGGAAACTCGGAGTAGTGCCACTGCTCTTTCACGTCAAAGGACCACTTGAGATGGTTCTGGCATCTGATCCTTCTGGACGCCTTACAGGCGCAGGTCTAGAGCCTGGAGGCACTATATATCTCATCTAGCATGGGAACGCCTTGGGGTCTCCCAGGCAGAGCTGCAAAATGGTTTGATGGGTTCAGGAATGACATCCTCAGACCTAGCCAAGGAAGATAGATGGATAGAGGAGAGTGAGAACGTGTTGACAGTCGCGGTAAACTGTCATACAAACCGCCGCGCTCATTATCAGCATTCGAGCGTGGCGTTGACATGTTACTAATGCTGCGTAGTTTAGCCCGCGGCGCTGCAGTCATCAAGGTTGGTTTCCAGCGCAGAGTGCTTCCCGTCCTGTGAAGCTCTGACTGCTCCTCTGACATCTGACAAACGATCGCCCCTGATGAGCAGTGGGGGTTGTGTAGACGTGAACCCTGCTGATGATGACACTATTGTGGTTGTCATGGTTGCACGGCCTCCTCTCCATTCGAGCAGCGACTGAGGATGGATGAATCACTCTGCTTCTCACTCATCAGGCTGTCTGAAGAGATCACAGTAAGGTTTGTAGTCATGACACGCATGAGCACTGGCATTTTAGGATTTGAAAAAAAAATGTGTTGCATGTTTTGAGGCTTTATTTTTACATTCAAATTAAATGAGGGAATTTTGATGAATGCATCACAATATTTCAACTTGTGCTTCTGTTGAGTTGCTGAATATAGCACTCAAAACAATTATTTATATTGTACACTATTTAAACGAAAGCTCCAGGGAATCCCAAAATTGAATTCAGATTTTTGAAATATTAATCTTAAAAAACAATATTTCAATACATATAGGAAGATTTATATTACATTATAATGATATTATTTTATTATAAGTTGTATCTATTAAAATATGTATTTTTGGACATAATTTAATTTTTGGAAGAAAAATATAGTCTGCGGACCTTTCTGTTGAAGATCTCTGTCCTAAAGTATTAGTATGGCTTTTTCTACATTTTCTCACATTAACATGTCTTTCGATAATTTTGAATATTTTATTTGACAATTAAAATATTTATATCAATATAGAAACTATATATAAAGATGATTCTAGAGTGTGGATACCATCCTGCATCATCATCACTCTGGACCCACAGAGGGAAAGTTAATTCTGCTGACTGACAGGATGTCATGCTGACTTCTCTGAACCCGAGGTAATTATTTATGCTCTCTAGCGGGACCGAGAGCTCTCTAAGAAATAACTAATTATGAGTATTATTGGTCCAGAATGTGACTCTGCTGAACAGGTGGAAAGACCAGTCTGAGCTATTTAAATCGTGATGGTTTAAGTCCACACTTTCACACCAGTCTAAACAAACAAATGTAAGGAGTTCACGTTTCCTGTGGCAGCACAAGTATTGAAACTAAACAGCTTTTAAATTAGTCTTGAAATTTGGAATGGAATATTCCCCTCATGTGAACTGGCAAATTCAATTTAGTCTCCACGAACTACATTCCTGCTCTATATCTGTACTTTTCATACCTGCAGTCATTGATATTATTTTTGGCACACACATCAATTAACCTTATGAATTCTTCAGCGTTTCAACATTTATTTGATCTGTGTGTCTATCCGTTTGCTTTTTTTCCCTTTTCTCCTTTTGTTTGCAAAACACAAAAAGTATTATTTGCATCAAACTTCTCTGAGAAACTAAAAAACACATTGAAATAGTAAAGGAATTAGTAGGACTGGATAAAACACATCAGTAAGGTAGTTCACTAGTTAGCTATTACGCCAACAAATACTAAACTAAATAATATGATGACAAACCTATGACAAACTGAGACATTCTAGAAAGTAGCTAAGTTTACTAGCTAGCTAGCAAGCCAAGCTAACGGCTGTGTTGTTGACATATAGGGCCCTAGTTTCGTAGACCAGCGCAGGGCGGCGCAGGGTGGCGCAGCCGGCCCAGTGCAAGTTTCGACCCGCGCAGCCTTGCGCACCGTCAGTTTGGCAATTTGGTGGATCGCCTGCGCCAAGATGGGTGTGGCGGCGCAGCAGGGGGAGGCGTCACAGATTCAGCTTGGCGTAGCGGAAGTCTACTTGGCGGAAAAAGCCTCGCTGAGACTGCGCTGAAAGCTCGCCAGCTCCGACCTGGTCTACTTTCAGCGCAAGGCGTAAATAAAGTCCATTGATTCAATGCGAATCACAGCTGGCGGATCGGAAGTTTGGCGGACTGGCGCGCAGTGCGCACACGTCACCGAGAACTCACAGGCAGGTTTCCACAGTTCCAGGCACATTTAAATGCAATAGATAATCACAACAAACACTATTTAATGCAACTAATGAATCAACACGTGAATTTATATATATATATATAGATTGTCCCGTCACATCTGACGTCAGATCAAAGGCGGATGGCACGAGTAACTGAAACTCAGCCTCTCGGACCAAAACATCTTCCTCTCTCTCTCCTGTTTTTTATAATATCGGCATTGTTATGATTATGATACGCGCGCACAGCGCGTGATGCGTGTGGTAGGAGCGGCGGCGCTGCTTCTGTCATCGGGTTGTCAAGTGACGGATCTTGCACTGAACCTCCCCTAACGCATTAAAGGTGAGGAGAGGAGCTCATTTGATTGGTGAAGATCTGAATCGGCTGTATTAATCCCAGTCCACGCCTCGTCTCCTCCTCGTCTCCCACTCACGCCTTCTTCTCCTCCCTCTTTCCCACTTGCGCCGGTGGGCGAGACGGGAGGTGTGCCTGCACGAGCCTGCGCGGTGCACGAAACTTGCAAAGTCCAGGCGGACACACCCCGTCGGCGCGGCGCAGGTGCGCTGAAAGCTGACTGCGCCTGATCTACGAAACTAGGGCCCAAGACGAGACGTAGTTCACTGAGGTTTCACACTAAACTAAATAATACTTAACTTACGACAAACAGAGAAATTTAGCTAGCTAGCTAGCTAGTAATTGGCCATGTTGTGTGAGAGACATAAAGACATAGACATGTAAAGACATATAGTTCACTGTGCGATTTTACACTAAACTAAACAATGCGATGACAAACCAATGATAAACAGACTTTCTAGAATGTAGCTAAGTTAGCTAGCAAGCCAATCTAACGACTGTGTTAGTGATATACATCGCGTGAGGTGTAGTTCACTGAGCAGTTTGATGCTAAACTAAATGATACAATAGCAAACTGAGACTTTCCAGTACATAGCTAAATTGTCTAAGTTAACCACCTAAGTTAGCTGGTGACGTATGTTGTGTGAGAGTAGAGATGAGTGTTTTCATGCTAAACTAAATGATACGACAAGCCTACGACAAACTGACTTTCTGGACTTGGAATCTTTAAATTGACAAACACAGGATCAAAAAATATTGCTCTTGCCACAGACTGCCATGCATTTTTTTTACATAAAAATGGCCGTCGTCTGACCATGCTCCTATGTTGATTCGTGAAAATAAAAAAAAAACACCATTCAAAAAAATTTAATAAAACTTCTAAAAACCTCTCTAGAAGACCGGCAGACACATATAAATGGCATAAAAAGATCCATCATGTTGCTTATCTCAGGTAAAACTGGTGCATTTTCATTCTAAAACTGCCACCCGCCACTCAGCACAGGTCTGCCCTTTCATTTCACAACCGCAACTTTCCGTGTTATTGTGGAATGTGGAATATGCATGAGGCTGCCCTGCTGCAGCTCCCCCTATCAGCCGTGGCGTCACTACACCGGCTCCACATTAATGAGGGGAAACAAGGCGACGCCGGCAGAATACAAATGTCCGGCCCGCCGGGGCGATCCGCGAGCATCTCGCGCCGATAACACTGTTTACATAATTAATCACGTTGCAGAAATTAATCTCCCGCAGGTCAACGCTGTGTACATTATCTCTAAGCCTCATCGCAAATATCTGGGTGTTTAAGTCAATTTGGACACCTCTGCTGGCTTTGAAAGACATTTTTTTCCCCTGTGTTTCAACCCTGATTTCAGCCAATCTTCATTTCTACAGTGTTCGGTTATGATTCCACTCCTCTTCTGAAAAGGTAACCGGTGACAGAGAAGAAATTAACTTGTGCAACGGCATGCGAGATGAGGTGGGGTGCTTCAACTCTTTGAATTAGAAAATGGATGACACAAATATTCAGAACACTTAAGAGGCCCATATTGCATATTATTTTCCCCCGTGGATTCATGGGTAATTACATGCCCACTGGAGATGTAAAAAGCTTGTATAAAAGGGAGAGCGTAATGAAGGGAGGTATAAAAGAAGTCATCAAAAGGAATACGTTAGAAAGGGACCTACAAGAATCAAAAGATCTGCTGGGTGAAAATCGACTGCGGCTGCCGAGTAGCCTTTAGCGTTGTGAAGTTAAACTCTTTTACTTTGGCTCGGAAATGTCGGCCTGTGGGCAAGCACGTTTGGAAATCGTGGAACCTTCTCACACCAAAGTCCATTTAGTTCCTTTTAGTAGTATCGCAAAATGACCCAGATGATGGAAATTGGACATGAGCCCTGTCAATACTTCTTTGGAAGAATTAACTCAAAAGCAACATATTATCCTAAAGTGTGTTGCTATGAAAACCCAATCTAGAAGCCAAATTAATGGAATTGCATGAGCGAACTGTTGGAATCTGAGCTGGAGCGGCAGCTTCATCACGTTGCTAGGTCTACCAGATCCACTGTGAGAGAGGGATGTGGAATAAAGAAGGGAAGTATGTTGGATGAAGAGAGAGTTGTAGAATAAAGAAAGCAATCTGGAATAAGAGTGGTATATAGAATAAAGAGTGTGGATAAAGAGAGGGTTTCTATTTAGTTAGACAATACTTGACAACTTCTTTGAGATTGAAAATAAGTAGGTCATTACATTTACATTTACATTTAGGTCATTTAGCAGACGCTTTTGTCCAAAGCGTCTGCAAAGTCATTAAGTCACACCTCAGCATGATGTATGTTTGAAGCGGTATGTGTTCTCAGCCAATTAAAAATGATCAAAGAGTCTCCGGCACCTTGCGATACTTCTCATTAAAGTAATAGGATACTTGCTACTCTTGACAGGAAATTACAAAATTAAACACGAGAATGCGACAACCCTTTAATATAAAGTAAATGTAAAAATTCAAACTTAAATAATGACATAACGAGCACAGCAACTTATTGCAAGATAACAACAATGGAATAAAATGCTGAATTATTTATTTTTAAAAGTAGGTTCAGAAAAAATTCAAAATAAAATCACTGATTCTTGAGATTAGGGACAAAAGTACTTTTGGAAAGTGACAAACAAAAAATCAATGCCACATTAATTTGAATCGGATATCTTCATAAACACAGGTCTCATCTGTCTACCATGAAAAAGAACAGGCAATTTATTTAACCAATTTTTATAAAAAATGACATTTAGTCATGAGTAGTTGAGTAACTTGACATTTGTCAACTCCGTCTGACACATGAAAATATGTTTTTTGTGTGTTTGATCAATTCACCAACACTGTGAAGTCTTTAAGTGTGTAGAAATGGTGTGCCTTAACAAGCTTAAGTGATAAATTGCATTATATACACATTTAATATTATTTTCCATTGTTTTGAAATGAGCCATTTTAAATTACCTTAATTTCGTTAAGGTTAAGTATTTTTTTCATTTTTATATATATACAATCAGTGGTTTTGTGCACAAAATACACTGATGCATGTAGATAAGTTGGTGTTTTAATGTATGAACCCACTCAATTGCACAACAGAAATATGCATTTTTGTATAAACATGAAAAACCTCCATCTTACGGTGTGGACACACAACTGACGGTGTTGACACACATTTGACGGTGTTGACAAATTAATGGAGAATCAAACTGATTAAGGATATGTACCATGTTCTGAACATGGCAAAGGGAGAAACTATCAAGGGAAAGGGTATCAAACTTCAAACAAGGAGTACCTGGTCACAGGATCTTTAAGGCACACATGAAAATGTCAAAAATGTTCCTGGGGAAATTTTGAACGGACCACAGGGGCAGTGTGTACATTATGATGAGATTCTTCAGAGATTTCAAACGAGACAGAGCTGTTTTAGAGGCAAATACAGAGACTGCTTGCTGTAAAACATGAATTTACCTCTCAAACGGCTCCGTTTCGTAACGTTACATTTTCATCACATAGCGTGGTGAATGTGCAGGTCACAACTTGTCCACAAAAGCATTTTGGAGTTGTTGGATTGTGTATTTGATGAGTTTGATGAGGGAAAATTGACAGGCTCATCTGAAAAAAAAGGCAGGGTATTTTCAGAAATCCGTTTCTAACTCAAAAAAGCATGTGCGGCCTTATTTCACAGTTTGAATGTGTGTCGCAGCACTAAAGACCCCAAACAACACCCCAAATCCCAGAAAAAGTGGGTTTTGTCATCATATGTCACCTTTAATTCAATCAAAATGTATACTTAGATTATATTATCATGTTATGTAGTTGTTATGCATTAATTAATTAATTAATTAAGGATTTGGGAGCACTTTTTCACTCCGTCAGCTCACGTCAACACAGTCAGACGAAATATCTGAGTTGACGTCTGAAAAAAAATGACGTTTTTTTCCAAATTACTCATATCTAGTAAATGGTAGCCATTTTGATTTTTCTCAGTTGTCAGCTGCCACTAAACTAAACCTAAATACCAACTTTTATTTCAAAACGATTGATTGAAATCACCCCTAATTTGAAGGCAGTGTTGACACACACACACTAGCTGTGACCACAGAGATTTCAACTTGTTTGCTGAATAATTTTAAAAATGTAAAACTTAAGAGACCATGTGTTGGACTACTGCATCCATCAGCAGGAAGGAGTCAAAGGGGGTCCTCAGGGTTAAGGCTGTCCAAAATATGCCTGATTTATTTAGAATTTGAAAAATATCTTACAGAGTTGACATGAATAAAGGACACAATTTGAGAGGCTGCGGTAGATGTATAAAATAATGGAATGTCCACTTTAAATGTTTTGTGGTATTTATTAAAGGCGCCATATGAAAGAATGTGGCCAAAAAAGGTACGACACTCAAATTCAAATCACTGCGGCGAGTCGTATCCGCCTCCCCCTCCACTCCAGACTCGAGGTTGCCAGAGCTGTTGGCGTATCCTCCGTCAGCAAGCTGGATGGCGGTCGGGGGAGAGACGCACACAATGATTAAGTGGATAAACGGTCCGTGTACATTGCGGCCATCCGACTTTTGAAGTCAACACTCGCAAAACGGATAACGAGTCGTTTCCCTTTTTCGCTTCAAAATAAAAGAACGAAAAACAGAAAAATGATTCGTATCCCGTTATTCGTTTTGATAACGGAAAACGACTATAGTACTACACATGAAAACACATCAACAACCCTGTGGCATTTCACAGATATCAAGGAAACAGATCTAATTGAACTCAGCTGAACCTCATCCAGAGAGGCTCCACCTGCTACTCTATATAAAGGCGTTGCCAAAGTCCGCGCGTGTGAGAAACCATGGCTGCAATACAGCACATTCTCGCTGCGAACCGCCGTCGCCGTGCGGGAAGCCAGACAGTTTATATAAATGCTTACGTGCGTCAGCACTTTTCGCCACTGGACGTGCTGTCAGACCGGGCTGTCCAGACAAAGTACCGGCTGCCCCATGCGGAGATCCAACGGCTGATCACTTTGGTGTTGTAGTACCGTAATTTTATCAATAGATGGTGCTGTTCTCTATTACTTGTTATCAGAGGAACGGGAGTTCCGGTTCTGCGCTGTGTTGTCTCGTGTATGTTGTGGAATGGAAAATAAAGATCACGTAAAAACAACATTTGGTGTCTCCACACATCCAGAGAGCAACCCGCTGTAACCTTGCCCTCAGCCCTGAGGTGCAGCTCCTGGCTGTGCTGCGTTTTTACGTAGTGGGGAGCTTCCTGGAGGTGGTGGGGGACGGCACCGGCCTCAGCAAGGCATCGGTGTCACGGAGTGTGGCAGCTGTGACACCGATTCTCCTGTGTCATGCCCGGACCCACTTAAAGATGCCCACCACACGAGACGAGGTCCGCCAGGTCCACCAAGGGTTCCACGCAGTGGCTGGGATCCCCTGAATAAAATTTCCCGGTGCTGCCAGACCTCGTCCACTAACACGCCCATCTCCTCCGCGGTGACCGCCGGTGCCCGCTTGGTTGGCTTGGTGCTGCTTTCTTCCATTCTCACATGTGTGTGCCTATATCCATGGGGGTATAGATGCGCTAATGGGATGATTACTACTTGGATACACCTGTTGGCACACAGACAACCCCCCCCACACACACACACACACACACACACCCACCCGCACCCGATACATGTGTAGCCTAATTGCACCTGTGTCGGGGGGACCACGGGGCACTGTGTGTGACTTATGCGCTGATAAAGAGGTGGGTGATCAATTAGCCTGGCATCGATTGATTCAGTTTCAGCACCACCATGGTGGACAGCTCCCACTAAGAGCTTCTTAAGAAGCTTCTTTGGCTTGATCCTAAGAAGGCAGTTAAGAACACGTCTGGGAAAAACCCGTATCTTAGCGCTCCTTCTTAGCCGAACCCTTATTGAGAGCCTTCTTAAGGCCTTAAGAACGATCGAATCTGGGAAACCAAAAAGCCAATGTTTGTTTCTATGATAGGAATGAATAACGTTGTTACTCGACAGTTTATTATATTATTGTATATAGTATTTGGAATGTCCATCCCCGTCAAGCTATGATGCTTACTTAGTTAGCCAAGCTCAACTTACCTGTCTAGGCGAAGTGTAGCCAATTCTGCATCCGATCTCAAATTCCTCTCAGCTTTCACCTGTCTCCACCGTTCAAATGCATCCCCTATATAGACCCTCGCTTTGCCTCGGTTTTTATCATGGCGTTTTTGTGAATCATAACGAGCTCTTTTGGGTTTCGTTGCCTCTGCCATTGTAGCGCAGTCGAAACTGGCAACCCGTGGTTGCTCGGCAGCTTAGACTCTACTGACTGCAATGATTTGTAGACGCCAGTGGGTGGCGCCACATGCCAAAACATGTTTTCAAAACATAAACATGATTTGCAGTCCGCAAAAGATTTTTTTAAATGCGAATATTTTGGCTGTACTGTTGTTGTTGGTGAGTTCAGTATGTTATATGATCATTATTCCTGAGTCTCTATGACATACAGTATTAAGATGATTTTACGGCCAGTTGCTTTAGATTTCTTACATATTGTATCTTTAAGCTACACTGTAAACCCGAACAAGTTCAGAAAACTCAAAATTTATGCTGTAACTGATTACGTAAATGTTTTTGAGTTAACCTAATACATTTTTTGAGTTACACTTTACTTAAAAAATATGTGTTCAGTTGACTTAATCTATATTCTAAATTCAATATAATTTATCATTTTCCTTAACTTAATATTTATGTCTTTTTCATACATAAATTATTTAAATTTGACTTTCATTAAATTGAAGTGCACTGTACTTAAAAAGTATTTTAAGCAGTTATTAAAACTTGTATGTATACAAACTTAAAATTTTACTTCAGTCTTACTCAAAAAAACATACTTGTACATAACTCATAAGCTCATGAAAATTGTATTGATTTAAGTTCTGAATACTTTTTAATTTTTACATTAAATACACACACAACTTCAGGTACAATTTCAGTTTGTTTTTATTTTGCATTAACATTGTTAATCCAAAAAAGTATGAACAATTACAGCAATATTTCTTTAAACCCCGCTGAAAATGTAACTGGACATTAAACAGCTCAGTCACCTCCTGAACGGGTAAGGAGTCTGTATATGAGTGTGTGTGTGTGTCCATCTCCATGTCATGACATGACTGAGCATGTTAAAGTGCTTAAAGTAAAACATCTGGCAAGACTTTGTAAACAAATTAAAAGGATTTTACAGCTCATCAAACTGCAAAGCAATTTTAAACATAAATAAAACTGAAATAAATAATACCACTGGCCTTTGTGCATAAGTCTAACAAGAGCTCTTTCATGAAATAAAATAAATAAATACATTATTGTAAAGGGCATAACTCACACTATTCCGATCTACAGTTGTTCACTTTTTAAAAATGCAACCATGAACAAATGACCACTTGGTGGATAAGGGACATGTAAAAAGTGTGTGTCCTGCTTGTGCTCCTTCACCTGCACCAGCTCTACACATTATAAAGGAATTTTCAGTGAATAAATGACAGAAATATACAATTGCTAACAATTAAAACTGTAATCTTTTTATAAAGTGCAAACATGATTAGGTAGCTTTTGTGGTTAGACAGCCTACCAGGTGTAACTTCCAGTCAGATGCTTTGGGCAAAAGCATATTCAACATACTGTCAAATTAAGACACTAGGCACCAAAAACTCGCTTCTGTATGTGCATACAGACGTGTGCATGTGCATAGACACAAAGTGCAATGTGGTCCCATCAGCACTTTCTGGATGAAGGTAAAAGTATGAATGAGTTTCCTGGGGTGGTCCAAATGCAATACATACATCAAACCAAACAACAATACAAATGCTTTAGCCAACCTGGGGATGTTGCTCATCACAAGCTCATCTTCTACCACAATAGCAATGGATGCAGGACTGAAGTCAACTGGACTTGTAGTGCTCTCGGAAACCACCGTGACAAGGGCAACAGGCGTGTCAGTGATGTCTGGCTCAGGCGAATCGTCCTCCTGGAATATACAGGTTATATAAGGTTAACTTTCAGGAACTAGACAATTGCATTATATTAATATTTCACAGGTCATGACTGAACAGCTAAGTATTAGGTAGGTATTTCAACTGACTATTCTACTAGTCACCATCCAACAGGTAGGTATACATGTAAGTATGTCAATCATCGGGTCAAGGAAGGAAGCTGAAGGAAGGACAGGGGGAAGAAGGGAGGAAGGAAGGAAGAAAAAATGAGGGAGGAAAGAAGGAAGGGGAGGAGGTAGGAAAGTAGTGTGTGTGTGTGTTATTTCATGAGTGGTAAGGTCAAAAGGTCAACCAAATTATTAGCCCTCTGGGCAAGGTGAGGTCAGGGCTTTGTGGGAAGTTAAATTTAAGGATTACAGGGCTTCTATACCACATACTGTATGTATCCATATGCATCCACACTCAGGCCTCCACACAGGGTTTGGAAGGTGGTTGCGTTGTATAGTTAGGCAGCTTTTAGTGTTGAAAATAATGCTATCCATACAAAGCAAGCAATATGACCTCATTGATACTAACAGTTCTGCGAAAGCAGTGCATACTTACATTCCACGTCTTGAAGAACAGTGGGTCCTCCTCACGTAGGTATACCGGGAGGGCACGTAGGGCTGCAATGCGTCTCATGTTGACATCTTGTTCTTGCTGAAAGGACAAGCAAATTGAACATGATGAACTTTGTTGCTGTCACTGTTGTCCGTATAACTTGATTTGGACCAAGTTGAACTTTAACTCACCTGGAGGTCATAAATATATAGGATGTCATGCAGCGCCTCTGCTATCATGCCTGTGTGTTCTGCCTTCTGTCTGTATATGGCCAACAGTGGTGTGTGCCGGTCAAGCTCAGCATAAAACTGGTTCCGTAGATTGACTTTTGTGATGCGGTGGAACTCTGCACAAATCTACAAAACAAAATAAAAAAACACAATAGGACAAATTAATTGGGATGAAACATGTTTAGACAGGGCAGACTGAGAACGATGTGTAAAGATTGGTAGAAATGAGAAAGAGTGAGCCTGTTTTACCTGCGATTCCATCCAAAGAGCCGGCCATTTCTGTAGGAACTCCTTCACCATTTGATCCCCCTGAACGATCTCTTGGCGACGCAGGGCAAAAGTCATCAGTGTGACAGTGCTGGATCTGAGAAGGGCGGTCTGAAGTCACACAAGGGACATGTAAAAACTGTGTCCTGCTTGTGCACTTGCACCAGCTCTACACGTGTCTTTGTGAAACCACGATAAATTAATTTTCAGTGCATTAATTAAATAAATTTACAAATGCAGGAGGTGTAGAGACATGGCAAAGGACTAACTCTTGAATAATGGCTATGTAGTGCTTAAATAACTGTGTCTGAGGACACAGCATCCAACTTGCACTTCCACTCCATCATTTGAAGTGCTTACTTTCAAACTAAATTAATTCTCCTACAAGTGAGTTTAAATAATTTGGCTTACCAAAGAAAAGGGTCAACGCTGGTCAATATTCTCAACTTGATCCTGTGGAAACAGATACAATAAGCAGTAAGAAATAGGGATGCACGATAATTATCGGACCGATAATTATCGGCCCGATAATAGGAATTATGACGTCATCCCGATAAATCCGATACAATTATTAATACCTCCGATAATCCGACGATAGGATGTGTGTGTTAAAACAGTGCTACGGGTGGATTGGGATGAGGGACGTTAGTTTTTTTCTAGGCGCCTCCCGTTTAGCATGTGATGTGGTTACTGTGGTATCACAGGTTTCGGAGGAGGGAGTTAATCCACAAATCGAGCGCTCCCTTCTCACGCCAGGTTCACACTGCACGCGGAAGCGCCGCGGCGCAGCGCGCCGCCAAAATCGCGACGATCGCACCGTTCAGACCAGATTGTATTTCTCCGCGTTCGACAAGCGCTTTCTCATTTTTCATTCAGAGCTATTTTTTCATTAAACATAAAATTAATACGCATGTTTCTGTAACAAAATATTGTCATTTGTATTATGCGTTCCTGTTCTTGGCTTTCTTTTTTCAAGTATTAAAATACATGTCACTGTGATACATCGGATGGGTGGTAAAAGGCAAAGCTAGCTAAATCACCTAAGTGTATGATCATATAGTAGATATATTGAAATACTATATTTGTTATATCTACATTTATATATATATATATATATATATATATATATATTATAGTATATAAATATTGTCATTTTATTGAAGAGTCAAAACTGTTCTTGGCTTTCTTTTGTTCATAGTATTAACACATTATCATGTCACTGTGATACATCTGGTATGGTGTTTGGTAAAAGGCAAAGCTATGCTAAATCTACCTAAGCTTAGTCATTAGTGTTTTTGACCTGAATTTGATCTGAATATACATTCAAAAACGAATAACAATATTATCGGTTATCGGTATCGGTCCCGAGGAGCAGAAAGTTATCGATATCGGTATCGGCTTCAAAAAATCAATATCGTGCATCCCTAGTAAGAAACCAGTTAAATTATGTAGGCTACTCAACAACAGCTTTACCATTTATTAGCCCAGAATCTCAAGTGTTAATATAACTTACCAATAAAGTTGTTCTCAGATGATCTAAGTGACAGTAGGTCATATACAGTCAATTACATAGATCTTCAAATGCACACAGACAGACAGACTTGATTATTACAAATAATAATAATAAAATGTTAGCCCATTTATGCAGGGGAAGCAGCACAAGCTAAATCTCAGTTACCTTGATTTGTGTGCATGCTCGCTTCTCTGCATCCACTTCAGCCTATAAGGAAAGAAAAAATTGAGGTTCAATGTAAGCTTGCAGATTGCATAAGTTTACAACTTCATGTCCATGCATTACTACGGACGTAACTAGCACTCAAGTGCATACGTTACTGAGTCGGCTAATGGCTAAAACTAGCTGCAACTTAACGTCCGTCCGTCTTAAGAAAGCTAGTAGACCTACGTTAGTTCATTCGGGTGCATGTAAGAAGAAGAAAAATATTTACCAGATAAGGGCGCTTCACATAAATATCAGCGCCACACAAAGAAACGCTACAGCTGCTAACTGAAAAGAGTTACGAGCTAACATCGTTAACGGCGCCTGCGCCGCAATTCAAAAATTAGCGCGAATCACTGCGGCCATTGCCCGTTACCCTAAAAGTAAAAACAGCGCAGTCTAACGATCAAACACTTTATTATTTGTGATACCCATGTAACGTTATAACAAGCAAAGCAGTTTTAACAAGTTTGTTTGGTTTACGTACAAGTTAATCCATGAACGAAGATGAGACGCGGACTCTCGCACACGGCAGCCATCTTGGACAAAAAAATTTGCGTCTGTCAGGGCAGCAGATTCACAACGTCGTGACGTCATGACGTCCGTGTACGGAGCGTTTACTCAAAAGCGATCATTGATGGGGAACGCTTTACTCATAAATGCTATGCCACAGAAAATTAAAACTAGATTAATCGTTCACGTCACTGATTAGTTATAAGTTGTTTCAACTATTAAACAGATTTTAATTATTGTGCCCTCAGTCCTTATAAGTTAGTAGTACTGTTGGGGTTTACAGTGTATACAATTAACCTCATATTAATATTTGGACATTTTGGGCATTTTAAAACACTCATTTTCAGCAGTTTGATACTGTGACCTCTACGGAGGATGAGTTCATTTGCATGGGCTTTCACAGTGCCGGTATTTTATCAAATTACTATGAAATAATATAAATATATACAAAACTAAGGGTGTACACATACAAAAGTCTTTCATATCCAACTTTTAAAGCTTTTTTAAAATAAATAATTCATTGTTTTTTAAGACAAATTGCAACATTTTGATGTGGGACATGTTTTGTCCCTTATCTCAAGAATCAGTGATATACTTAAATTTAGACATTTTGGCCTGCTCTTCCTACTTCTGCTTTCTGAAATGTATGTGCGTATCGGACAATGTGTATGAATGTGTGTTTTCTATGCGCACGGCGTTCAAGACCGTCCGTGGTATTGACGTATCGAGCCATGTGCCGTGACCTGGGCCGGGCCCCCAAATTGAGTCATCATCAGTTTAAAGTATCTCCGTGGGCCCCGATCCAGCCAGGACGTCAATAATTCATGGTGACGGAACGTCACGTGGGAACGCAATGATTTTTAGGGAACAAGTGGTGTATCTATGGACTCGTCTCTGGGGAGGCACTAAACGCCAGACGTGTTGTCCTTGTAGCGTCTCAGTGGATGGAGCAATTAGGCGATCTGGGAACGCAGCAGGATATTTAAAAATTAAAATGACCCAAACTGCTGGAGGAATAAAGCTGCAATAATTAACGTAAAACATTAAAAAAGGTAATTTGAAAAGTAATGATACAATCTGCAGTTCTGCTCGGCTCGGAAACTCTTTAATGTCTTTGTTTGAATTTGAACAGACACAGATAAGGGGCTAACTAGTGGAGCATTTAGCAGCTAAAATACATCTTTTTTTCCCATGGAGTTGAAGCTTTTAAATTGACAAATACAATTTAATTCATGGTACAATTCAAACAGGATCAAAAAGGTCTGATGGAGACATGAAGGGGCGGGACTAAGCCTCTCTATACTAATTGACTTAATTTAGCTAGTTGTACGGCGTTTCGGTGGAAAAGAAACCTGGCAGCAGCAGAATGACCTACATGCTAGAACAAACAAACAAAATAGGAATATTCTCATTCAACACTAGCGACCAAAAACTCACAAGCTCAAACATACACAGGACTTTCCCCGGGGATACCGCTGTTTGTGTAACGTGTGAAACTTAATCAAGGTAGACTTACCTTTTCCATCTCAAATCATCAGTTATGTTATGTCTATGAGAAAACCACCCACCTATTTCACGGACTAATCCTACCTCTTTGTGTGTGTGTCTGTGTATGTGTGTAAAGTAATTTCCCCCTCAGGGATTAATGGAATAATTCTTCTTTATACATTTGACATGGAATCTACTGCAGGCTACTCGACAAATGATGTGAGGGACCCGTGCAGGTGGAATTTGTTCCAAATCCACATCCCCCCCTACCCCCCCACCCCCCTGTGTGACTTTAAAGGTGACCTTTGTGTTGTGCGATGCACACCAGCCTGTCACAGCTTGTGATTAACATCTGCGCTGAGTCCACACAGAGCACTACAGCCTGAACACCATTAGCATAGACATACGGAGACTGTGGAAGCCAAGGTAAAGCCTTTTTCATTCAAAACTGCACAAAGAAATTCTGTGCAAATTCCGCATCTATCTATCCATCTATATACAAATCTGTGAATTAATTAAATTAAATCAAAATATTGAGTTGATGGATGGGGTCAAACACAGGACCTTCCCTCAGGGAACAGCTGTTGACCCCTGTGTGAAACCAAAAGTCACATTATTTTCACCCAAAACATTGTCTTTTCTTTTACTAAACCTCACAAGGTTTCCTGAACATGAATGTAATAGAGACTACAATTATGAAATGGTCAAACCCCTACAAGCAGGTACAACACCATCACGTTGCTAAGCACATCTGATACGGGTCCTTGGCATGTGTGTGTTTTTTGTTTCATTACTTCGTACATGGCTGAACACTTGCCACGTTGTGACATCAATTGCTCGTTTGAAGTCATAATGAGCATGAAAGTACGTTTGACCTTGAAAACCCCCCCCAAAACTCAAATTTTCTCAAAAATAAAGCATGAGCCGCATGGAGAACCAAGAAGGGGGTGTACGCTTCCGATACTGACAGCGACTTCAGGTCATTTACGATTTGTTGTGATGCGAGGTGCGTTCAGGATCAATACCCCTTTTCCACCAAGGCAAGGGCGATTCTAAGGCCGATTCGGAGGTTCTCGACCAGGAAAACTGGTTCTAGAGTGGTACCAACTCTTTGCTGGTCTTGAACCAGTCTCGAACCAAGTCTTCCTACATAAGGGCCTGGGAGCAGGGTTATCGTGACCAGAAGACCAACCGAAATGCCAGCCCAGCACTATTACTAGGTTTGTGTTGATCAAAAAAGGGTACATGACAGTTTTGGCAAATTTCAGTCAGTCCCCTGGCCCTATTTGACTTCCTCTCTTAAAACTCTAGTGTGTAATTTAGGAAGCTGAATAAAATATACAACATGAGTGTAGCGGGGATGGAGTGCCCTTTTCTGTTAGAGCACAGCTCAATGACTTCGCTGATAAGGATGTATTTTTATAGTCCGGTATTAAGAGGAAAATTGATGATGCACTTAACTGGCATTTTCCCGCACGGAAAATCTCTTCTTCCGCCGTCTCGCAGTCTCCCCCTGCTGTCCATCACCCCCCTCCCCCGATCCCGCCGCAACACAGGCTGGAGACAATCACAGTGGCGTTTTAATTTGTCCCCCTCGATATCTTATTTGCCAAGGAGGGACCCTGGAGGGGCCTCGGCCCAAAAGAGCACACGGCATTATTGAACCAGCTAGGGATCACGTAAAGGGCTGAGTATTGATGCAGACGGAGCGGAGGGGTGACAGGGAAGTAAAAGCTTGGCTCGCTGGCTGGGGGAGGCAAGAGAAGATGGAGGAGGGAGGGAGAAAAGGCATGAAGGATGTGAAGAGCAGCATCAAGATGGTGAACAAGAATGAAAAAGACCTGAAATAAGATCAGTGCTGGTACCTCTAATGTGGCAGCCATTGCCTTTTTAATACAAAGGGAGTGTTTCAAACACATCTGTTTTTACCAGTGGCAAAGGACTATTTGAAGAATATCATTTAAACATTGAGAGAATTGGGGTTTGGGTGTTTAAAAGTTATCTTATTTCTATTTATTTGGACTGAAAAGAGAGGCCCTAGTTAGATGGGATAAGAAAATTGCGAGCCACAGTCCATCTATTCTATTTATTTCACAGAAACATCTGGATTTTGATTTGATACATGCAGCAAAATTGACGAACTAAATCATTGAAACACCTCACGAGCAAGCAAAGCAAATTTTTAATTCT
This sequence comes from Chelidonichthys spinosus, assembly GCA_029853015.1. Classification (NCBI taxonomy): domain Eukaryota; kingdom Metazoa; phylum Chordata; class Actinopteri; order Perciformes; family Triglidae; genus Chelidonichthys; species Chelidonichthys spinosus. The sequence continues at coordinate 8,696,925 of CM056844.1, forward strand.
GAGGGACGAACTTCTTTCTTTGTTGACTATGTTGCGCTGCTAAAGTTAGGTTGAAGCAACATAACTACTTGGTCCCTGTACACGAACCCAGAGATTGTATTTCATGAATTCAAAAGCTCCCATAAGAATGATCTGACATTATTTTCCGACAAATTTTTATTTGCAATGTTCATAGCTATAAATAACCTTTTATCTCTACAATATTGCCACCAACAATATTGACATTATATAGTGAGATGCTTTGTAATATGGTACTTGGATCTTAGACATATGTTGTCAAGCCCCCTGGGCTCATTTTCAAAAAGTGTATAGGAGCTGCTCATTTAAAGGTGGGTGGAAAGTCAAGCTCCAATCCCTTGGTTTAGACCAATCACTCTGGCTGAGAGCCATTAGGATGGACAGGTTGCTGACTCGACGCCCGACTAAATCACCCAGGTAAAGCCTTGGCCGTCTGTTTCATTTCGTAGGGCAGATACATCAGTTTAAAAAGCGTAGACACCAATCAGAGTACCGACGGCGGCGTGACAGTGGGAGATACCACATCAGCCCCACATTTAATATCCTCACATTATTCATCCCGAAACTTCATCTGGAGAACAGATCAGGCAAGGCAGGCAATAGTTCATATTAATTATCTTTTATTTTGAAGTTATTTAGCAACCGTCAACAATAAAATAGCACTGGTGGAGACAGAAACAAAGGATGGCAGACACTTTTGTACCAAAAAAAGAAATAATTTTATGTATTAGGACAACTAAAGGGAAGAAAAACACAACAAACCAAAAGTACAAAACAGAGAAGCAAAAAGGGTTGGAGATTCCAGCCAAAGACAAAATGACTAAAGTACTACAGCTAAAATAACATAAGCCAGCACATTCAAAGACATGATGAGGGAGGGAAACAACGGGTCAAAACAAGGAAATTCCCAAAAGGAAAATATAATAATAATAATAAAAAACCTATGCTGTGCAGGTTCTCTACAAAGTAAAACGAAGTCAAAAGAGTCTTCCCTCTCAGGGCCTCTTTTATATCTGCCAGTCCTAATTGGCTTCAGGTGCTCCACACCTGTAGGGGAAGGCAACGAGAGCAGAGAACCATCAACCTCCCTTTGCTAAGCTGTTGTTATGCATCATATTTATTATTAGTTCTGGGTTCAGATTTATTTAATAACAGAGAAAACATGAGTAGAAGTACCAAAAAATAGGAAGAAATAGAACAAAAAAAGAAATTCTATAAATAAGGAATAGTGTTTTATTTCCATTTTCTCCCAGTTCAAAGTGCAGTATTTTTTTAGAGAGCAGCGCAATTTAGACAAATCTATACGTTTCATGAAAGTAATATTGAACGTGAGCAGAGCATAACGACGACAAACGGCCACAAAAAACTGCATTTAAGTAATAATTTGGGAAAATACAGTATTCAAATACAATATAGTTTATCCCTTTTACAAGAAAAGTCTGAGACATATATGCTGCATCACCCTCAGGGGCCCGACCATGGTGTCTCGTTGTCTGGGAAGAGATCAAGTACCCTGACTCATTACTAGTGCAGTGACAAGTATGTGATTTCTCACTGCCTTCTCCAATACTGCCAATAAGTGAGTGTTACCCTTGACTACCCATAAGCCCACAATAGTATTTGGACCAGATGACCCGTGCTATTCTGTGTGTTATTCCTGCTACTGATGACTCAGTGTTGTAGTGGATAATTTCTCGCATTCTACCAGTCAGACAAGAACCCCCCCACCAATGAACACGTCCAATTGAGTTTGTTGGAACCATAGAAACTCTGAAATGCTTTGATCAGAGAGACCATAGGGTCATGATGAACTAATTGACCCTCTGTATAGTCAAGATGGTAAATAGAGTACAGGGTATAAAAACATTCTTCCCATTGGGGACAAGCAAATTGAATGAACAAGCATCAATGGTTGCTGAAAGAAAAAAAAAAGTTTTTCTTTTAGTCTTGGTCGTCTCTTGGTGGGTCTCTCGTGATCTTCCTTCCATTTTGTACTAATGGATTTAATGGTGCTCCCTTTGATCATGTGACACTTAGACTACACACAAGTAGACTTTATTTAGCTAATTATGTGACTTCTGGAGGTAATTTGGAGCACCAGATCTCCATGAAAACACCACTTGTCTATTTAGAATTCTTTTATTGCATTTTGTCAATATCAAAATGAAAATCCATTTAAATCCCAGTTTGTACTGCAACAAAATGAGAAATATGCCAGGGGGTGATTTTTTTGCAATGCACTTTAACTGAGTTCAGTGCAAAAAGCTCCAACTTAGCTGATGGGGCTGCTATGAAAAATGTCAGAGGAAACAACAATAAAGTAAAAAAAACCTTGACAATCTGTTACAGTATCCCTAATAAACCATTCTGTAATTTTATCCCCCGATAACCAAATTCACCAATCTCATTGTGGCTTTCAAAGAAAATCAGGGGATCACCGAAGTCGTTGGAGTCATTCTCTGGGGACCGGGATCTCTTAACAATTTCACTCAAATCCTTTTCACATTAAGACATCTAATTTAGATGTGAACCAGTGGGACCTGTCATGCCAAGAGCCACACAAGTAGAACCCAGTCTCACAGCAAAAATCCATTGGTTTTGTTTACAGGAACTCAAAATCTTTTCATGTCTCTCAGCACTAAAACAACACCGATAGAAAGTCAATTAGGATCCTTTTACTTTGGTGGACGCACAAATTAAACACTTCCACGTGACAAGCCAACGTCCAGAGCCATGGTGGGAGGGCAGGGAGGTGGATGGGTCCGACATCACAGGACTTTCATCCACGAGACCAGCATTGAGATGCGTGTGTGATTGCGTACCTTATCTGAACCAGGTGTTTCTTGTTGCCACGACCTAACTGAACTTGTTTATTTTAACCTAACCACGTGATTTTGTTGCTGTTCGTCTTGTTTTGTCAAGGCCCAGAAGGTACTTCCGATAGGTAAAACTTACGTTTGAAAGTCCTTTACAACAAGAAAGAAATTGTGTTCTTGGCCAATAGCAATGCTAAAACACATCCGTATCATTTTTTTTCCCGCTTACCTAATTCGCCCGACTTTCAATGTATTACAGAGAGAACACCTCACATTTCTGACCAATGTTGCTGACCTGCAGGTCGTACACCATCAAGAAATTAATGCAATTAGAATCACACCTTTCATGCCCCGTCATCTGGCACAATGTTATTCCTTACACCATCTTTTTAACGCAATCCATCCAATCTCCGTACATTCCTCAACTACCAACGACTGGTTATGAATTATGAATCCATTCTTGAAAGAAGTAGAGCCTGAAGGGTACAGACATCTAGTTTTAAAAAGGTTAGGAAATATTTGTCATCCAACCAAAGCGTTGTGAGTGTGTAATGCATTTGAACATGTCCTCCGACTTGAAAGGTATCTTCCAAGGACACTGGAGGTATTACTTTGCTGCGATGGAATTACCAGTTCTACCAGCTCTTTATTTCCATTAGGGATAAGTAATTATTCACTTGGCGATGTAGCAATCTCACACCTGTATGAAGATATTACATTTTGGTTTTAACAAGATGCATTCAGACTTTTATGCATCCCCTTCTCTCCGGGAGGAGGACACTGGTTTGAAATACCCGTCGACAAAGCAAATCAATATCTAATTACAAGCCGCACATTACGGCGCTTCAACTGGGGAATGGGGGAAAGGCCTTCCCTTCCTCCTTAAACCAAGGGCTCAATAACACCTTGTAGATTATTTCTTCACCCATCATTTGCATGCGGCCCAGTAAATGGCTCCTCACTTTGAAAATCTATTACCATTTTTGCCTTAAAGTCAGCACTTTCCAAAGGACGAAGATTTGTCTTGCTCCGGTCCATCACTCAGCCTGAGCTGTTCGATTTACACCCCAGAAAAAGGTAATAACGTTGCCACTGAAGGTATGTTTGTTTTGCAGAAATTTAAGTGCCATTCTCTGGCGCCAATTATTTAAGTATGAAGTCAATCACAATGACCCACCTGTGCGTGCGTTCAATGCAGAGAATCCATATACAATCTTGTGTATAACAAATGAGGATTCGCCACCTTTTATTTTGTTGTTTCCGGTTCTCTTTCCACCTTGAATATGTGTGAAAATGTGATTATGATAGAACGCTCCTATCTTAAAGTTTGCCTGAGGTGAGGAGAAGATAAATCCTCTGCCTCTGGATGGGCCCGACCATACGGCAGTCAGCATAATCCCACCGGGCAATAGCTGTCGGTACACAGGGGGGGGGGGGGGGATCACTATCACATCTGCTGTTCTAATTAAACAGTTGGGAAAGGCAGTGACATCGGATCTAACATAGTTCACTAAGCCGCTTCTTAGCACGCTGACCAGCTGTGCCGTCTTTTTAAAAGATACATTCTGAGAACAGCGCTGCTCAGGTAAGAGCAGACACGAATATGCAATCTGTTGGTTTCATGTATGGGAACACAAATGATCCAAAGTAGTGGACACAATGTTAAACACATCCATGGAACGTGCAGAACCAGTGAGGTAGTATTAAATATTGAGGAAAAACTACTTATGTTGGGGGTGGGGTGGTATATGGGTCCAACAATGTTTTTGCGAAGCCTAATTAAGAGTTTTTGTTGCCTGAACCCAACATCCATCTACTTCCAATTGAAATCCATTAGTTTGAATCACAAAAAAAAGGAAAGATTTGTGTCCATGTCCAAGAATCAGTAGACCATTTCACAGACTGAGTGAGACTGTTTAGGCCAGCCTAAACCTCACGTACGCAGTTATTTAAAGCTACTTTTGTCGCCGAAATCTAACTTTGTAGTGAAATGTCCCCTATGCCGTTCAGAGCAGCACACACGCACCAAAAAATTGACAATTTGCGATGCTCAGCACGAAACCAATAGATTACGTTTTGTGACTCTTTCACAAACTGCCTAGTTGGTTAAAGGGCAGATGGGCCTTGCTCCTGAAAATCATGGAAAACAGGTTGCAGTATTCTTAACACTCAGCCGCCCGCCTGACCATTTTTGCTCTTCTTTCAGCGAGCTTGTTGTCCTGAGGGAGGAGTGAAGGTCATCTGGTCATTTAGAGGAAAGGAGAGTAGGGATATCCCTTTTTTCTTTAGAATTTAGACCACAAATGTTGTGCGTTACATGCATATAATTTTGCATGTAGCACATTTTCTGAAAATAAAAGCTACTGTAGATCGAAAGCAGATGACAAATTTCTTTGGCCCAGTTTCTGTAACTGCCGTAGCATGAGAGCATGGTGGAATTAGCCTGCAAACTAGCTAATTAGCCATCCAATAAGTGAGTAAAGCTTAACAACTGCCACAGCGTAGGAAGCACATTGCTATCTTTAGTTAGCTTATTAGTCCGGAGACCAGACCAGACTATATGGAGAAACCAGAGACTGCCTGTGGTCCTCTAGAGGTCTAGATAGTAGCTCACATTAGTCCAGAGACCAGACCAGACTATGTGGAGGAACCAGAGACTGTCTGTGGTCCTTCAGAGGTCTACGATTGCAGCCCACATTAGTCCAGAGACTAGACCAGACTATGTGGAGGAACCAGAGACTGTCTGTGGTCCACAAGGTCACTGTCGTATTTATATCATTACCTTATTTGAAGTGTTGATGGAGCAGCGTGTTAGCGTAGCATAGCACCCATCAAACCAGACTCCATTCAGAAAACGTAGTAGTTTAAAAGTAGTTTGCTTGGCGTCTTGCAGACAGACATAACAAAGTATGATTTCACGCTTTTTACTAATCACCATCATTATGGAGTTATTTCAGCATTATTTTCATCTGGTTATTGCTATTAAATCAGAGCTAAAAGTATATTGCTAGTTAATCCAGCTGCGGCAAACCAGAATGTGAGCAATGAGTCTGACGTCTAAAATACAACGTGAAAGCTTAGCAGACGCGTATGGACATCAGTGCAATTATACCGGTTGATATTTAGACGTGAACCTAGTTATTGCTTTATTGAACGCAATCACAGCTAATACGACCTCCTTCGCCAGAAACACAGGACACAAATGTGAAACGTATAAATCCTGGGGAACACAAATGACTCCCCCGCCTCGTAAATCTTTCGCACCTGATCGAGCAACAACCAAAGGTCATTGTAAAACCCTCTGCTGAGCAGCGGCTGGCATCGGAGAGGGGACGGAGACATTGTTTTGACATTTCCAATAAGTCACTGCTGTCAATAGAGAAGGTATATGAAGTTGGGCCAGACTTTGCCTAGGATTAAGCTGGGTACAGTCATGTTTGGATGGCTCCATCTATCAAGCACTAAAGTGAAGCAGATATGCATTGGGTCATCCTTCTCCTTGTCACACCATGAGAGTTGGCAACTGTGTACATAAATCTTCACCCTGTTTGCCACAGAGAATTAGCTTGGCGCTTTGCAATGAATTGATGCGTTTTTATTTATTTTATTTTTGTTGGCTGAATGGGATGTTTGGAAACAATCAATAAAACACGTAGCCTCCAAAAACTACGTGGACCCAACCGCACCGACGCCACCGCAGGAACGTTCTGTGCATTGCGGGTGCGATTTATGCTACAACAAGACGCAAGCTAGCTTCCCATCTTGTCATTCAGCTCATAACGAAAGTGAAGGGAGGTTAGCCTCGAAGTTTGCAACAACTCCGGCTGCTCCGGCACAGGAACACTTAAGGTGGGCTGACCTTTAGGGAGGACCAGCGCTATTTTCCTTTAAACGACAAGCTGGACTTTTCTATCATTAATATTTATTGACAACATGGTTAAATAGTTAATTATTAATATCCCTACTGTAAACTACTGGATATTTTAAAACCGCAGGTGTTCTCCTACGCACCTGTCGTCCTACAGGTGTGCTCAAAGTTTGCTCTTTTCAGTTTTACATTCTTTAAAAAACACACAAACGCCGCTTCTGCTCCGGTGGGGAGTCGACTAGCCCAGCGGGCCGTGCTTACAATAGACTGGCGGAAACCAGGATCCTAAAGTAATTCCACGCTGCTGATTTTTAATTTCTTTATCGGTGGGGGATGAAGATGGCTGATACCAGCCTCGCTTCTCTCTGGGCTTTGCTCCTTCGCATGTGTAAGTCTGAAGAGTGGGAGATGAGTATTTTTCCTTTTTGGCTTCAGTAGTCAAAAAAATAAAAAACTGTCTAAATGCAATATCATTATACATTCATGTTATATTATACATGATTCATTATTCACTTTTTATTTTGTGTTTTGTCATACTAAGGAGACAGCTGCTAATACAAAAAACCCTGAATGAATAAAATATATAAAAGAAGTACTGCCTGCTGACCAATTAAAGCTCACTGCACGGATCATTACATAATGTTACACAAATAAGAATCAGCTCAAATCATAATCATATCACAAGACACACAGTTTAAGCAATCAAATGCAGAAAGGACAACTGGTAAAGAATCATCAACTGACTATTATTAGCTAAGAATGAGGCTAAAATATTCACGCCAGGAATTCCCCAAGGGGATGGAAGAAAGTATCTCATATTTGATCAGAATCTAAGGAGCACATTCATTAAATATAATACACAAATGGAATCATAGTCGGATCTATGGTGCTCTAGATGAGGCAGGGATATCATAAGTCACATTTACACAATCAGTGATTTTCCTTAGTACTTTACACCGATGATTATGTGTTTGACATATTCAGACTTGTCTAATATTATATTTTGTAAAAATATGACTGCCAACGGTAGACTTTGTTCATGTTTGTGATTGGTCACATGCTCTAAACTCCTCCCCTTTCATGGGTACGGCCTCATAGCCAGAACGAGACACAGTGGGTTGATAACCGTCGTTGGAGGACCTTTAAAGTTTGGAAAACTAGGGTTTGGAAAAGTGAAGCCAATGAAGTGCCTTAAACTTGCCTTCTATGTACTGGACATCAGGGAGCGACCCTCTGATTGCGAAAAGAAATCTGAATGCTTCTGAAAAAAACAACCTTACTTCTTACTAGTTTTATTATCACATTGTAACCATGGTCTAGACTTGATTTTTTTTAGACTTATGGTCCTATGAAAACCAGGTTTGGTTCGAGAATGGTCTATCCTCAATGTTATCAGTTATGTGTTTCACTGCTCGAGAAAATAAGGGATTTAATTGTGGCAAAAAAGTCTGCTTTTTGCAGATTTTTTTTGCAAATTTCATTTGATTTTATTCTGAAACAGAAGCTGTTGAAAGCAGGCGGGCGACCTCTGGTTCTGCAAAGTGAAGCCAAGTCAGAAGTGACTTAAACATGCATCTCTATACTGGCCATCAAGGGGCGACTCATCTGGTTGTAAAAATGACCCTACTTCTCACTTGATTTATCATCTTAGTTAAAATAAAAAAGTGTTTCATGTTCGCACCAATGGGTGGCGCCACGATGCCTATGTCTATCGTCTCCTCAAGCCTTGAGTCCTGCTGCTGTGGTTCAGGTTACAGCCTGTTGGATAATCTAATCTCATAATAGAACTAAATAATGACATTATTGGGTAAAAAGGCGCTGACAACCAATCTCAGGCTTCTCTGATGTGATTTAGCTGTATGGAGTGCAGCAAACACAATATTAGGCCCCTTCACAGTGTGCTGCCCCCGGCATCAGGACTGACCTTGTTACCGCTGGATGTTTTTTTTCCCAGCAAACCCTAAAGAGTTCTTCTGGTCAGCACTTCCCCCTTCCCTCTCCAAATGTAGACACACAGTTCATTATCATCATCGGGGGGGAAACTGTGTCGAGAGCAAGATATAAGAGAACAAATTTAATCTGCAGCATTCACAAAGCGAATGGTGTGAATTTATTAATTTCAATCATGAATTGTATTCATCCTAAAAGGGCCATAATATTTTACAAAATACCGTCAAAAGAATAATGCTTAGCATGGACTTGCTAATGTGCTAATTCCCCCATGTTGCCTCTCATGCGTCTACAGAGTTTGGAAGATCTAATTGCAACTGAATTATTCATAGCTTATTTAGTATTGTATAGTTGCAAGAGACGTTGAAGGAAATTTATTTGCCTTTTTTTTCAATCCATTGCTCCGCCGTTAGTCCAGAGGCAACGGCGGTCAGACTGAGCGATGAAGGAATGATTGATCTGCATCTGCAGGAGGTGCAACAGTGGCACCCGTGGGTGTTGATCACAGACACGCATGAGTAGCATGCACCGAGGAAATTATTTACCAAACATAAATGATATGTGATTGGCATGGATGGATTTTCTCTCAAAGTGATGCATAGGCCTACCAACCAGGAAGAAACTCAAACTGACCAGAGATGCAAAAGAGCTGGACTGACACAACAGATAGAAATAGACATTGTCTATGAAAAGGGCCAAAAAACAAATAGACACAAAATGACCACAAGAAATGACTACCAAGAGACATAAAAAGAATACGATGAGAAAAATAACTATCAAGGGACACAAAATACATGCAAAGATACATCAAAGAACGTCAAAGAAACACAAAACACCTCCAAAGAGATACAAATTGACTACAGAGAGATGCAAAATGACCTCAAAGAGATGCAAAACACTACAGGAGATGCAAATCATTTACAAAGAGATGCAAACCGATTACAAAGAGATGCAAACCGATTACAAAGAGATGCAAACCGATTACAAAGAGATGCAAACCGATTACAAAGAGATGCAAACCGATTACAAAGAGATGCAAACCGATTACAAAGAGATGCAAAGCACCTACAATGAGATGCAAAGCACCTACAACGAGATGCAAAGCACCTACAACGAGATGCAAAACACCTACAACCTGATGCTAAACACCTACAAAGAGATGCAAAGCACCTACAATGAGATGCAAACCGACTACAAAGAGATACAAAGTGACGACAAAGTGATGCAAAACGATTACAAAGGGATGCAAAACAACTACAGAGTGATGCAAAATGACTACAAAGGGATGCAAAATGACTACAGAGAGATGCAGAATGACTACAAAGAGATGCAAAACACCTACAAAGCGATGTAAAACGCCTACAAAGAGATGCAAAACGACTACAAAGGGATGCCAAAATGACTACAAATAGCAATTAAGGATTATAAACGGGGGCAAGACAACCAACACAAGAGAGACACAAAATCATCTGAAAAGTCAATGCAAAAAGGACTACAAAAATGCCCCAAAAGAGGTAAAAATAACCATAAAGTCTGGATTTGGTTATAGGGACAGGGACAGAAGTCCTATTTAATGCATCCTAACAAACTGTTACATCACTGTGACACTGGCCAAGAAAGGTCTCGCTGTGTTCATGCACAGGAACAGCGAGGTAAACAGTCCGCCAGAGCCTTATTTGTATGCTCTCCGTGTCCCAGATGCTTTTGAACAGATTTTGTAGTTAGGACAAAGTGGGATGCGGCTGCTGCTTCTACCTTGGAGGCATCCACCCTCCATATGCAGAGGGGTCAGTCACAATCTGAGAGGGGGGGAGAAAAAAGGAAAAGCTGTGTTCAATCTTTCCCACTAAATTACCTTGGCAGATATCAAACAGTCCTTCACTCCTGCTGAATGATAATTGTAGCCGGCTGCCAGGACCAATACTCACGGGGTCATCGGTGGCAGGGAGGCTGGATTGCTCCTCCTGTGATTCGCTTTTTTTTTTTTTTTTAAACACAGAGCCGACTCAATAACAATCATACGTCCGGCGGTAAAAGGAGATAATGAGTCACAGGTGAGGCGCCAACATGATCAAAGGAAGCATATTAATCACTTGCCTCCGAGTCGGGCAACACGTCCTTAAATCCCAATTTGGTTTAAGTACGTTGACAGCTTTTTTTTTCTAAATCTGTGGGAAAATATCCCATTATACACAGACTTAAAGGTTGAGTAGGTGATTCTATTCAGAAACACTTCCTGTTATATTACTTGAAATATTCATAACATACCGATAGCAATGAATAAATTAAATGCTTTGACATAAAAAAAATGTAAAAACCCCGTCCAATCACAAGAGGTGGGGCCGGAGAAAACAATTGGACGGTCTGCCTGTCTGTCAATGCTCACTTCCTGATTGCGCTCCCTTTGCTGATCTCGAGCACTCGTTAGGCGTTCTGGGGGGTGAGACTTCAGTTCAGAGACGCGTTCAAAGTCAAATTTTCTGTGGTTTTTCCAAATTACCTACTCTGCCTTTAATAGAAGTCTGTAGATGATGAAAGAACTGATTGATATGAATCACAGGAACGTGGAACAAGGGGTGTATGAATATCTTTCTACCTTGGACGCCATAGTGGGTAAGACAAGAAGACATTGAAATCAAACTCACAGAATCTAAATATATAATGCGTAATACTTCACATATGTTAAGAATTACGTGTTGGAGCAACACAGTCCCACAGTCGTTTGTGAATCCGGCGATTCATGCACACGGACATTCATTTTTCAGCATTTTCGTGTTACTCAGCAGGACTTTAAAAGGAATGTATTACAGTCAGAGATATCTGTCCTGCCTCACCATGTTTTTTTTTTTTTCCTGTTAATCGGGATGACATTAAAATACAAAACCTCTTAGTTAGGTTTAGGAAAGACGTCATGGTGGGGCTTAAAATAACTATGTACCGTTAGGTCTAGGCAAAAAAAAAAAACAACGTTTGGTTTAGGCAACAAAAGCTCTCTTTCAGTTCAGGCAAGAAAACCTCTTAGTTAGTTTGAGGCAATAAAAGCTTTCTTTAGGTTCAGGCAACAAAACCTCAATGTTAAATTGAAGCAACAATAGCTTGCTTTAGGTTCAGGGACCACAACCTCCAACCTTTGTCAGGTTTAGGCAACAAAACCTCTTCATTAGGTTTATTAAGGTTTATTAAAATTAAGATTTTAGAAAGTTTATTGGCTTTGAGACAGAATTTGGAAAATACAATTCTCAGAAAACGTAGTTTAAAAATGAGCTGGATCCAAAAATTGGATTCAAGACTTTTTTCTGTATGAAGGTAAATTTGTGTCTTTATTATTCAATCAAAAAAAAAGTTGCTTCAATCAAAATATATATTTTCAATAAAAAAAAACCTCACTTCAATCAAATACACTTTTTCAATCAAAGACACAAAATGTTTGAATGCAAAAAATGGATCCACAAACTTTCCACCAGAAGGCCGCTGTCAGTGTCCTGTTCAGACCAAGTACTTGTTGTTGTTTTTTGGTTTGTTTGTTTTTGTTACAATTCAATGTCATTTCAAGCATTTTTTAACAAAACCCAACTTGATTAACAACAACAACAAGCCTAGAAATAGACATAATTAAGAATGGGGGTTAGTTGTCTGGAACTGGGGGGAGTTAGGGGAACTTGTCGGGGTATTTTAAGGATACGGTACCTGGTTAAAGACGCTTCTCTTCGCAGCTGTTCTTGCCTCAGTTCAATTGTTTTGAACACCACATTTGAAATCAGCCGTCTGAGCTACGTGAGCACCATTTTTTGCAACGGCAACAGAGGGCCTCATTAGCCGATATTCCGAAGACATCCAGTTTCAACACATACTTGGACTGTTGACAATTCCCCGAAATAGACAACACAGGCCGACGTGTGTGTGTGTGTGTTGGTGAAGAGCAAGTCTACACATGGAGCACATCTGATAATTCCCCCCTTTAATGAATATATTCATGCAGCACTCGACGTGTGTCGGTTTTAAGTCGCCGATCCGGCGTTCCCTTCCTCGTCTCGCATCTCCGGTGTGGCCTCCTTCTGGAGCGTGCATAAAAAAAACCCACACAGCAGCAGTGAGTTTATTTATGGGCCTGAATATTAAGCGTGAGGTCTCTCTTTCCCTGTGAGTCAGTGGCTCAGCATTTTCTTACTGACAGATTTACACTGCGACAAGCATAAAGCCGGCTGCGTGTGAAGTGAGGACTGTATTTCAGGGAGCGGGGCGACACACTACAGTACCGAGCTAATGTGTTGTGATCTGACGGCCCGATCTGCAAGTGGCGTTGTCGCTGCAGTTAGGCTACCAGTGCTGTGGATATTATGTTTGTGTTCAGCAGCGTCGGTCCTCCGAGTTGATTGCGATGCATTCAGGGGGCGTGGGAGAAATCTCAAAACACTGATCACGTTTTATGGCTTACATCACATTCCTTTCGCTTTGTCGCCAGAAAGATATTGGGAACAGGTATCAAACATGTTTCAGGTGTCAAAGCGGTGTCTCCCAACATTTCCAGGTCATGCCATCATTGTTTGATAGGGGTGGGTAAAAATATCGATACGGCAATATATCGCGATACTTTGCCGCCCAATACAACTCAATTTGTCCTCTGATCAATATCATCTGATGTACATATACAGGTACTTGTTTTTTCATCTTTATTTATATCGTGATACGTATCGTATCGTGAGGTTCTTGCCAATACTCACCCCTATTGTTTGAGTTTGTGATTTATGCCGTATTTATGTCTAGATTACCTTATTTGGAGTGTTGACAGAGCAGCTACAATGTTAGCATAGCCTAGCACCATCAACCCAGCCTCCATTCAGAAAAAAAGCATTTTAAAAGTAGTTAGCTTGTCGTCTTGCAGACAGACCGAACAAAGCATGACTTCACATTTTTTGCTGATCCCCATCATTATGGAGTTATTTCAGCATCCTTTCCATCTGATTATTGCTATTAAAATCATAACTAAATAGTTTATTCTGGCTTCCTCCAGCTGTGGTAAACCCGCCGATGTGTGTCTTGCTAATTTAAGTGAATAAACACAAATTAATTGCCTTGGCATTTGATGCGAACACACCAGGAGGCGCTCATTGCATACCCCCCCCATCCATCTACCGCACCTTTTCCGTGGCAACACCGTAACCATGGTGACGTGAACAACCAAGCGATGCTGTTGTTTTTCCCCCCATGATTCATTTAGTGTGCAAAATCACTCCGTCAAAACGTGTTTCATAACAAATGCAAATATTTATGAACGTGTCTCCTCACATATTTATCTATCTAATCCTGGATGTATATCATGCATATTCATCATTTAATGTATGAACGCGATTACGCCTGTTGTATGTGTGTGTCAGCACATTCTTGTGCCCCGGTTACCATGACTCCACAGCAAGGTCACGCGAGTGTGACGCCCCCCCCCCCCCCGTTAATTGCCCACATGACAACATCCACTAAATGGATTGCGACTCCAGTGTTTACAGAAGCAGCTCCGCTCGCCGTGTAGGTCACACTTTAAAGGCGCTATTAATCTTCTTTTTAATTATGGATATAATGCCATTGTATAAAGGCGGATTAGATGCACAGATTGATCTTTTTTTCCCCCCTCTTCCTCCTGAATATATCTGCTGACAGTGTGTGGGCTTGTATAATTATGAGGAGGCAAGAGGAGGGGGATTTGTAAGCAGGCAATGCGTCCCAGAGCTCCTTCACACGAGGCCGACGTCTTCGTCTGAGATGATGGACGAGGTTGAGAGTTAGGTCTGAGAGACGCGTCTGACTCACTTCAGTTCTCTTTTTAGATTTCGGAGGATATGCTATTAAGCAGTGGAGGTGGTTTGCAACGACAACTTTCAAATAAACAGAGGTCTGTGGACATATCCGTTATAACATCACTCTTTACGCTGCGTTCACACCAAATACAAAGCTGCACAAGAGAGGAGGTGGGGCTTAGCTCCATGTAGCATCGGCTGATTTACCACAGCCTGGAAGAACCCGAAATATAATTTAGCTGTCAATAACCAGGTGAAAAGGACACTGAAGTCATGCTTTGTTAGGAGTGTCTGCAAGACCACAAGCCAACGACATTTTAAATGCTGGTTTCTCAAAGGAGTCTGGTTGATGGGTGCTAGGCTATGCTAACATTGTAGCTGCTCCATCAACACTCCAAATAAGGTCATCTGGATATAAATACAGCAGAGACCTCTGGGGGACCACAGACAGTCTCTGGCTTCTCTACATAGTCTGGTCTCCGGACTAATGTGAGCTACTATCGTAGACCTCTGGGGGAACCACAGACAGTCTCTGGTTTCTCCACCTAGTCTGATCTGGTCTCTGGACTAATGTGAGCTAATATCTAGACCTCTGCGGGACCACAGACAGTCTCTGGTTTCTCCACATAGTCAATGTATTGCATTCAAGGTCGCGTACTTGTGGTTTGAACTTTCTGTGTTGGACCCCCTCCACCTCCCCACCATAAGTACTCTTTCTCGATATTTAATACTACATCACTAGCTCTATCCTCTGATTTTACATCGGCATTGTTTTTGTACTGAGTGACACAAAAAAATAAATAAATAAATTATGGACAGTTGGTGTCCCTGAACACAACAACAATATATTTAATTGTGTGGCTATCTCACAAACTGCCATGAGTGTGGGTTGTTATAAAGCGACTTCCTTATTGGTTTCCACAGGAGGAGTTGATAAGATAAGCCTTTTGTTGTTGACCGATGTATTAATAAGCACTGACACACATGAGGCTGTAAAATCCTTTCAACTGTATGTTGTGCATGAGTGACCTGCTTCGCTATTCGGGTAGACATCTCTGCTATACTGTATCTTTATACGGCTAATGCTTGTTTGTTGCTATGTCAACGTTTAAGAAAGCAAAGGTCCAAAAACAAGATCAGAAGGAAAAATTAAACAGCTTTGATTGAACTGACAAGAAAAATGTTCAAATCCAAAAGGTGCCCACGTGGACTTGATGCGATACCCGTGGACCCTGAACGCTTCGACCTGCCACCGCAGGCTTCGTCCAAACTCCTGATACACAGCCTTTTTCTCTCAATAAAGCAACAAAGGAGTGGAGGTGGTGATAATTAGCGACCTCCAGCTCTCGCCGCAGAGATGGATGCATACATTAATTGTTTCAAATGTGCTGATAATGATCTTCGTAAACTGCAATACAGCAGAATTGAACTGCGTGACCAAGGAGGGAGGGGAACACAGATTGTTCCAGGGTCAGGTCCTACATTATAGATGCAGGTATCTTCAAGTTGGTCTGAAAATGACAAGAATACATTGAATTAATG
The DNA here is from genome assembly GCA_029853015.1 of Chelidonichthys spinosus. NCBI lineage: Eukaryota > Metazoa > Chordata > Actinopteri > Perciformes > Triglidae > Chelidonichthys > Chelidonichthys spinosus. The sequence continues at coordinate 8,712,908 of CM056844.1, forward strand.
GGAACTCTTTGGAAAAACCCTTTTACACACATTTAGAAATATACGTTATGTGTACATCACATACACACACATACATGTCCAATATGAAAAGATGGGCAATGGGCAAAATAAAGATCCCGGATAAGCTCCCAATTTTCAGGATACCAAATGTGGTCGAAAGGTGTTGGAAGGATACAAAGATACTTATTTAAAAGCAACAATCATCCCCAGACCAGTAGGAGAGTATTGCTAAATAATCTAAAACTGTATAGATACCTCTTATGTCTGCGACTATGTCATGATCTTGGTTTTTGGTCCAATGATTTCTTGTCCTTTTCTGGTTTCTATCTCTTTTCTTTTGTCTTTTCCTCTCTTATTGTGACGTCTCTGCCTCCGTGTGTTTGGTCTTATTGACTTCATCCTTTTATTTTGTAGTTTCTGTCTGTTGTGTCCTGTCTTGCCTTTACTTCCTGTTGTTTCAGTTTCCCTCCTTTTTCCTGTGTATCACCTGTGACCTCCAATCAGCCTCCAGCCCGCCCTAATGTTTGCCCACCTGTGCCTCGTTTCCCAATTAGTCTCTGGTTCAATACAATTCAATTGTATTCATAGTATCATATCACAACAAAAGTCATCTCAGGACACTTTACACATTGAGCAACCAAGGCACACAGCAGACTAGTCCAGACTAGACTGGGACCTGCACATCAGCTACTGCAAGGTTTTGATACTCCAATATTATTTATCAATAATCTATAGACATATAGTTATGTAATACTAACCATATTAATAACTGTAGCAACTATTAGAATTTGAATGATATCAACAAAATAAATAAAATAAAGAAGAATAAATATGATTTCTTTTCATTGCCAGGACCTTGAGATGAATGCTGAAATGCTATATTGAACTGACCTTTTTTGGATATTTTATTCCCTAATGAAACATCTTGACAGTGAGATCTGAATCATCCCGAGTCACGGTGACGCTGTTAACCTGGCAAGGCGAAGAGTCGAACCAGCTCAGACTTATATGATCTTGTCCTTTATAAATCCACATTATTGATGGGGGCAAACGTCAAAGAACTGGATATCAGAATATCAAACATCTACATTTTGCTGACTCGACTTAACTTGTAGTTCACCGGTGGTGGACCTACTTGGCGATCTCCCTAGCGACCTTGGACATCAATCATGACACATTTTCTGCGCCGTGTTCTGAAAGATCCGGATGCTTAAGACCATAAACGGATCTACTGAACCTTATTTTCAGTCGGGAAAGTTTAATGTAGCTCTTTGGCTCTGTTCAAATACTTTCCAGACTCGATTTTATGGATCATTGAGGTCTAATATACACGTTGAACACATATCCTTCCTCAAAAAACACATTTTATATAATCACTGAATCATGAATTGTGTGGTTGAATTAATTACTCTTAATTATTGCATAACATTATGTTTAACAATTTACACTACTGTCGTCAACATAGAAACAACTAAACCAACTCTGACTTGATTTATCATTAGCTCTTATTATTTTTCAAGCTACTATTATACCTTATTCTGAGTGTTGATGGAGCAGCTACAATGTTAGCATAGCCTAGCACCCATCAACCAGACTTCATTCGGAAAACAAACATTTTAAAAGTTGTTTGTGGTCTTGCAGACGGACCTAACAAAGCATTCAGAGATTTTACAGATAACCATCATTATGGTGTTATTTCAGCATAATTTTGATCTGGTTAATGATATAAGCTAAATACTTTATTTTGGGTTTGGATTCATTTAGATGACAACTAAATCAAAATTTTGCCTTGTTCCTTCCCCATGATGGTCTGGTGCAATATTTGTGATGAACACAGTGGAGCATTTAGCAGCTAAAGAGACTCATAACTGCCTCAGGAGTTGGTGGAGACCAAAAACAGAGATAAAAGAGGATATTAGACCTCTATTCAAACGGGATTGCAAATAGATGATGCACCGGAGTCAGCAGCCGCCGTATCAGCCTCACACGTAGCGCGACATCTGAAAGCAGCTTCACTCGGAGTGACACATTGGTGTAACAACGCGACGTCAAAGCTGACACTTCAGTCAATCCGACAGAGTGAGCAGTCATCTTCAGCCCCCCCGACACACGGCGACAAGGAAGGCCTTGCTTCAAAACATCGAGGTGGGGGGGCGGGGGGCTTCATCTTCATCAGCCCTCGCCGAGAGAACAACAATGTCATCCTCCACTCCATCTTGACACATCAATCGCGAGCCGGCGCTAAATACTCTCCAAGTACGAGTCGGTCCTTGACTAGACTCCCAGTAAGCGTTCCTTCCCAATATGCATCAAGAAGCCAATGAATAGCAATCTGGCCTTGCCCCCCCCCCCCCCCCCCCCCCCCCGCTTCGCGAGTCTGTTGTGCATAATGCATCGCAGCAGCAGGACAGCGGTAATTACCACAATCAGAGGAGGGTGTCATCAATCTCAGGTGAACCGCGGGGAGTAAATGAAGCAGAGAGGAGGAGAAAGATGAAGAGTCTCTGCACGGGAAAGAGAGACGGAGGGAGGTTTTGTTGGTTCCCCCCCAAAAAACACCAAGGCCTCATGTCTGAAAATTGCCATCCGCATAATTAATCACAGCGAGACAATCTATTTATCCAGCTTCTTTCTTCCTCCTCCTTTTGTTCTCAAACCTTCAAATCTGATTTTCCATCTTCTTCAGGTCCTTATTGTACACACACACATTCTACTCAACAATAGTAAAAGCACACAATAATAGTGAAATAAAGATAATGTATGTGCAAAATACTGATAATAAAAATATTAAATTCAAAAGAAATTGATATTCCTCCCATTTATCTGGACCATTATCTGATCAAATTTACAAGGCACAAATTAATTCTCACAGCGGATCCGTCCATATATTCTCAGTCATGTCCTGTTTTTATTGTATTCTTTAAATCCATATCTTGTATATTATTCCGTGGATGTGACTATATAAACGGATGCATGCCTGTATGAGGAGACGATCGGTTATTGATCCCCTGCTTGCTGAGTTCGGGAGGTCAGGGATCGTATACATGGTCCGACTGGACTCCCTCTATGGTCTGATTCTTGCTGTGTCTCGCTGAAGTCGTACAGAAATACATCCGCTCGCTGAGTCCGCAAGCAAAACCAGGTGAACGGAAGATGAGTTTAAGTTAAAAGTAGTGGGGGGTTTAGCTCAGGAGGTAGAGCGGGTTGGCTGGTGACCGCAAGATTGCGGCCGCCAGCCAACCCAGAATCCCTGAGCAAGACACCTCACCCTAATTGCTCCTGACGAGCTGGCTGTCGCCCTGCGTGGTTGACTCCGCCGTTGGTGTGTGAATGTGTGTGTGAATGGGTGAATGTCAGTCATTGATGTAAAGCGCTTTGGAGAAAAGCGCTATATAAATGAGGACCATTTACCATTTAGTGTGGCACCCTCAGGTGTGTGGAAGGATGCCACGTGACCAATATCAATAAATAAATCACTGTCCACACTACAATCAGTTTCTGGTACTTTTATTAAGGAAATCGGGCTGGAGCTGTGCAGCGTGGAGGCCGCCGTGAGTTCCTCGTGGCCGTCGGAGCGGTGGTTGCGCACGGGCGGCGCCGTTGGGAGGGGCGCGGAGGTCCGGGGGCGGGGGCCGAGGAGTCTGCTTCTTTGGGCGAGTGTGGGGTTCGGTATCCGGACTCGGGTAGTCCTACGGTCCAGGGTTCGGCAGGGGGGATGGTGGTCAGGCAGGCGTGGGTCGGTACACAGGGGGGTTCTCAGTCGATCCGGGGGTCGGGCAGCCAGCAGGGTTCTCCGTCCTAAGGGGGTCATACACAGCACTTTATTTCGTCTCTCTCTTACTCTCCACATTCACCTCTCCAACGTTTCACAGTACCTACTCCAGCGTCTCTGGGCATTACCTCCTCCTTTATCTCCACCTCCCTCTTTATGCCAACTCTCCCCAGCTGTGCCTTAGCCGCACAGGTGAGACTGCTTCTCTCATCAGAACTCCTTATCTGGTCCTCTGCGGAGGGAGAGCATACAAAGTGCCCCGCTGCTCTTGCATGCCAGGGCGCGATGTAAACACCATCGACCACTTGCCCACATTCCCTTTTCCCCATCCTTACCCGGCGGGCGCCACAGTAGTTTCTGCGCCCCACCTGAGGTGGAAACCCCTACTGTTGCTCCCTGACATCCACCCAACACAGCCGGAGATCAAACGCATTCACGGGGAGCGGTGTTCATCGTTTCTGGGGGGAGTCGGACGGTGGCGTAAATGATGAGTGTGTGCAAGTCCTCTCCGGCCCTGCGGACACATAACTCTTGTGCCCCTACGCTTGAACAAATTTGCTGACAGAGCAGCTGGGAAGTTAGTCTCCCCCCACCTTCCACCGTCGAACACATCAAACCCTTGGTTGCCACCATCACCACCATGCAGACCTCGTCAAAGATGCTGCCCTATAATAAAAAGAAGAGGATGATGGGGCACACACATCGGGCTGAAAATAAATGGACCTCCCAAATAGTTTGCCAGTGTCCATGGGGAGTGTAATGAGTTGTCAACTGGTGTAGAGGCTAGAAGCCCCGCTGGGGGAATAGAAAGAGAGAAAAGGCAGAAACCATCACCCAAAGCCTAATGCACCTCAGGGAGCTGCAGGCACGTTTATATGGGCCACTTACTCTATTATGGCGAAAGGGAGGGAAAGTGGAGGAAATAAAAAAGAGAAGAGAGAACATTAAGGGGGTGGGGCGGTGGGGGGGGAAGGTGAATGAGGAAACAGGTGTGGAGGGGGGAGGGAATACAACAAACCACTATCCAGACTGCGACAACATTTTCGGCCCGATAGAGATGTCGTGACCATGTTTATTTTCTAGTCATCACAAAAACAGTTCAAAGTTCTATTTCTATATTTTCTATATATTCTATATTTCCACGCTTCGGGTTGCTCAGGAATTGCGTCTGCGCTCAACTTTAAAACTACACACCGAGGCTAAGTCCCCGGGCTTGAATCTGGCAGGTGGCCCTCTCCCTCCCCCTCCTTCACTTATAACTCTAAGAAAGACCTGTCCGCAATAACGGCGGGTCTTTCTACTGCATCACCAGCTCGAGAGGTAGTAGAAAGATCGCCCACCAGGTCTTCCAACTGCATCACGAGATCTGGACGCAGTAGAAAGATTGTTCGTTACATAGTCACATTTGTGTCCCCCCCCTTCGAAAAAATGTCTGAATTAACTTTACTTTGGCATAGTTGTCTTGCTGAACAACACAGAAAAAAAATGGACCATTTATGTCCCGGTATACAAAAAAACAAACAATAGATTGCATTTGGGAGGATTTCACGTGCTGCCATGAGTCTGGGTTGTAGAGTTGTAAGGAGTAAAGAGGACGACAGAAAAGGAAAGTAGAGGAAAGCAGTGAGGGAGGGAGGAGGAGGAGGGGAGGAAAGAGAAAATTGAGAGTGAAGGAGGACAGTAAAAAAACAGAGGAGGGAGAGAAAATGGGAAAGCAGGCGAACACTAAATCTCTCATATATCTTCCTATGAAAAACAATGCTGAGGACTTAAACACCATTCTGTCTTGTTTTTACAGAGAACAAAATCCAGCTCAGTTTTGTCACCTTCAGTCACACACATCACACACACACACACTTCCATCAGCTGCATTTCGGTTACATAAACCCATCGGGGAGCTATTTTTTCCCGGGAATGTATAATTGTGCGTCACTGCTCCTATTTCAAGTGTACTTCTATTTGTCATAATGAGGAATTCATAATGGCTGCACACCTGCTTGGGCTGACTTATGAGACACGGCCTGCTGTCAACATTTTTCACCGAAGTCCTTCATCCACAGTCTTCAGCCAGCAGTGTTTGTCGCTCTGGCCTGATATTCAGAAAGACGGAAGCCCAGACTTGTGGCGCATGGATCCTAGACTTTGGGCAGCCATTTAATGGTAAGTTAATTGGAGTTGGAGCTCAAATTTTTCTAGCCTGAATTCACAGTGACATTTGTTTATTTGACTGTTTTAGCATATAGCATGTAGTTTAAAGCCACACAGAATTGGCCATACCATTGTTTTTCTTCTAGGTCCCATTGGGGTTGCACAGGAAGGGGACACAGTTCAAGGACCACATTTCTTCCATCTCTAACTACATCAGCAGAGGCAAATAATATAACCATGATAGCTATTTTTGTAATATATAACATAACAATTTAAAAGCAGTGGAAAAATGTATTTTATACTACAAAAACAGCCCAAACATAAACAAGTGAATATTAGCTACCCACCAAATGTTAAGTGGATGCAGAAGGCTTCGTTTTTCTTTGTTTTCAAGCAAATATTCAAACATGTATAAAGAAGTTCAAACACTCAGAAATATGGTAATGGCAACATGAAAAGACTAGTACTTCCTGTTGGGAACACTGCACTCTAAGTGGTGGTATAGAGAGGCTAAGTCCTGCCCCTTTCCATTTGCCTGCTTTTCATTTCATTCATCGTTTTGTACCATGAATTATACATATGATGTTTGGAAATTTAAAAGATTACTGATAAACACGTGGTTGCAAAAAGAAGTCAAACTTTTGTTGTGATACAACACTTGGAATGAAAGGATATTGAATGGAATAAAATGCTCCACATATTATATATTATAACAACAGCAGATTTAAGAGTTGTTTCTGCCGACAAACAAAAATCTTTTTCCCTCTGCCAGTCTCCCGTGTTCAATAATCACTTTTTGTGCTTGATAAGATGCTATTCAGTTACACCCAATGCATTTATAAATCAGACAGGATTGAGGTGTGTGTGTGTGTGTGTGTGTGTGTGTGTGGGGGGGGGGGGGGGGGTTGTTCTAAACACAGTATTTTTTTTGACACTGAAAGCTAAATGCTCCGTTAGTAATCAATAAATAAGACGTTTAAAAACTTGTTGACTTGACTTTATTGATTTGTATATAAAAGTCGCTCAACTGTGAAGAATGAAAACACAGCTACAGTAAACGAGTGTGTGTGTCCTACATTTGTCCTCTGTGCAACTCAACTCTATGATCAAAAGTTTTAATTTTCTATTTTTGTAAATAATCTACATGCATGTTAATGCATACAGCATACATTTTGGCATATTTTTAGATTTCTTTTATTTTGAAAGTCCAACTTCAACTATAACTCCGTGTTGCCAAAAGAAAGACGCTTTAGACCCTTTTTGACCCATTTTGAAGTATGAAATCATGTATTCCATGATATCAAACAGCCAGGAGCATGCTGGGTAGTGGAGTAGCTTTAGCTCCTAGCTGGGTTAGCTTAGCTTTTGTCGACTTTGCGCTCCAGTTGACGTTTGGTTCCTGGACAAGCGTCTCGAGGTCTTAATCCAACCATTGGATCCATTGGATGCATTCGGTCTTGTGACATACATGTTCGGATATAATGTTATGATCTGTAAGTGTGTGTATAGCTGTGTGTGTGTGGGAGAGAGATAGAAATAGGAAAGGAATAGGTCACAATCCCCCCCTCCTTGTCTCCCTCCTTTCTCTCCCACACTCGAACTCCATAGAATAGAATAGATTAAACCTTCGAGGTGCAGTATATTTTTAAACTGAGTTACTCTGGAGATGTGCATGTGTGTGTGTTCATAAGTGCCTATATGCTACTGTATGTGATTGCAGGACCACAGAAATGGAGAGGAAGTGGCTCTTGAGGCTTCTTTCTCTCCATGTTTGCAGCCACATGAGCAAACACAAAGACAAGTAATGATATGAAGGATAAAACCGTTGAAGGGTATTAGCAGTAATATATTTTTAAAGGGCAAACATTGACATCCTACATTGATTATAAGCGAATAGGTTAGATTAAATAATGCACAGGAAAAAAAGCAGTAAAATCAATATTGATTTAAAGTATGAAATAATGTTATATCAATGGCATATCCCAGAATGTTGAAAAAATAGACTAAAATTGCACAGCAAGTATATGAAAAATGATGAATTAGTTGTTTTAATTTAAAAACAGTGGCATTATTAAAATGATGTTGCATTAAAATATACAATCATTTTTTCCTAAAGCAAGATGGCATTTCGTAAAATAAACAAAACATTATTATATTAATCTGATTTAAATCTGCACACAATGCATCAAAACCAGACTTAAATGAACATGTTATACAAATTAAAAGAAACATTTCCACCTTACATTCACAAAACAGAAGACATTTCAATAATTATTTTTTTATTTAAAAAGATAGTAGCATCATTATGATAAAAACCCTGACATATAAAGGGGTTTAAAATTCTGAAACATTATGCGACTAACTGACTCCGTCCATCTGTCTCACTAACCTCCACCAGGCTGATTGGCCAATCATTGATCTACGTATTGATTAACTGATTAGCAGGTGAGAGGATTCAGGAAACAGGGAAACGGATTAGCTGACAGATGAGCGGCCACAGTGAAAATGTGGTTTTGCTAACGCCATTAAATATGGATGAATGCAGAATATTCCGTTACATAAAAGCATGTGCATTTTGGACTTGATTACTGTGATATTTAGACAGATAGTTCAATCATCTCCTTTTGGGGTTTGTGTGCCCCAGTGACCCTGGGGGCAACGGGTCCCGCTAGGGTCTCCCAAGGTAAAGTGGTCCCAGGGGATGAAAAAGCGCTAGTTCGCCCAGAAGGGAAAGGGAAACCGAGGCCCACTCTTGGAGCCAGACCGAGGCAGCAACCTTGTGGACCCACCACCTGCAGGGTTAGGCGTCCTGGACAGGTGCAATGTACAGGGCGGGGTGGGGAAGTGGGGTAAGGGCGGGTACCTGGGTGTGCCGATCCCCAGAATTGAAGGCTTTAGGGAGGCGGAAGGTCACCTCTCTGGTGGGAATGGAACAAGAGCTGGTGCGGGAGCTGGAACTGGTTTCTGGAACCAAACTCCCGGAGAGGCCTTTCTTATGTTATACACTCAACAAAAATGAAAATAAACGCAACACTTTTGTTTTTGCTCCCATTTTTCATGAGATGGACTTAAAGATCTAAAATTCACTCCAGATACACAATATTACCATTTCTCTCAAACATTGTTCACAAATCTGTCTAAATGTGTGATAGTGAGCACTTCTGCTTTCCTGTGATAATCCATCCCACCTCACAGGTGTGCCACATCAAGATGCTGACATCATGATTAGTGCACAGGTGTGCCTTAGACTGTCCACAATAAAAGGCCACCCTGAAATGTGCATTTTTTTTGCTTTATTGGGGGTCTGGGGACTCAGAACCAGTCAGTATCTGGTGTGACCACCATTTGCCTCATGCAGTGCAACACATCTTCGCATAGAGTTTATCAGATTATCAATTGTGGCCTGTGGAATGTTGGTCCACTCCTCTTCAATGGCTGTGCGAAGTTGCTGGATATTAGTGGGAACTGGTACACGCTGTCGTATATGCCGGTCAAGCACATCCCAAACATGCTCAATGGGTGACATGTCCGGTGAGTATGCTGGCCGTGCAAGAACTGGGACATTTTCAGCTTCCAAGAATTGTGTACAGATCCTTGCAACATGGGGCCGTGCATTATCTTGCTGAAACACGAGGTGATGTTCATGGATGTATGGCACAACAATGGGCCTCAGGATCTCATCACGGTATCTCTGTGCATTCAAAATGCCATCAATAAAATGCACCTGTGTTATTCCTCCATAACAGATGCCTGCCCATACCATAACCCCACCACCACCATGGGCCACTCGATCCACAACATTGACATCAGCAAAGCGCTCACCCACATGACGCCACACACGCTGTCTGACATCTGCCCTGAACAATGTAAACCGAGATTCATTCCGTGAAGAGAACACCTCTCCAACGTGCCAGACGCCATTGAATGTGAGCATTTGCCCACTCAAGTCTGTTACGGCGACGAGCTGGAGTCAGGTCAAGACCCCGATGAGGACGACGAGCATGCAGTTGAGCTTCCCTGAGACGGTTTCTGACAGTTTGTGCAGAAATTGTTTGGTTATGCAAACCAATTGTTTCAGCAGCTGTCTGGGTGGCTGGTCTCAGACGATCTTGGAGGTGAACCTACTGGATGTGGAGGTCCTGGGCTGGTGTGGTTACACGTGGTCTGCGGTTGTGAGGCCGGTTGGATGTACTGCCATATTCTCTGAAACGCCTTTGGAGACGACTTATGGTGGAGAAATGAACATTCAATGCACGAGCAACAGATCTGGTTGACATTCCTGCTGTCAGCATGCCAATTGCACGCTCCCTCAATGCTTGTGGCATCTGTGGCATTTTGCTGTGAGACAAAACTGCACATTTCAGAGTGGCCTTTTATTGTGGGCAGTATAAGGTACACCTGTGCACTAATCATGATGTCAGATCAGCATCTTGATGTGGCACACCTGTGAGGTGGGATGGATTATCTCAGCAAAGAAGAAGTGCTCACTATCACACATTTAGACAGATTTGTGAACAATGTTTGAGAGAAATGGTAATATTGTGTATCTGGAATGAATTTTAGATCTTTAAGTCCATCTCATGAAAAATGGGAGCAAAAACAAAAGTGTTGCGTTTACATTTTTGTTGAGTGTATTTCATTATCCGTGTTGTGTCATTTGTTCGGAGTTATACGAGTCGGTTAAATTTGACTCAGCTTATTAATGTTCTAATAATCTTATACCTTCATGAGAAAACAAGCCAAATATCTGCAGTGGATCACCGAGATTGTCGCCTGTCTTGGCTACAAACGGGAATAATGTATCAAATAAAGACCTGTTTTTAATATCAGAATGTTTCAAAATGAGGGTCAGGGCATTTCTGCAGCAGAGCTCATTATATAACTCCAGGATATTTTCATCAATCAAATACTAAAACAGCAACTATCTACCTCTCGCCACTATCTGCTTTAAATGATTACATTTTGAAGACAAAAAAGAGTGAGTGTTGTTGCTTATCTTATCTTAGTCTGGAAGACAATGAGCCAAAACAGCAATGGAGGAAAAGCGATGAATAATAATCAAAAGGAATAGAAGTCGGCGTGGACGCTCCACCGACCTCTGCTTCACCTTCAGATGTAATCTTAGACATACATAAACGTGGGCGCGGACTCATTAGTGCTGATCGGGAGCCGGGCGCCTCGGAAGAGTCGGAGGATTGCAAATCACTGCAGGGCGACTCTGCACGGCTCCCAGCTGAACGCCCATTTGGACGGAAGGCGCCGTGCAACCCGAGTTATTGGCCTCTAGCAGTGATGACCCAGCACTTTGGAAAAAGTTGCGTCCGAAATAGATGATGAAAGGCATCAGGGCGCCTATATGTGGAGGAGGTGAACCCGCAGACAAGACAATGTAGGGAATATATATATATATATATATATATATATATATATATATATATATATATATATATATCTTCCCTTGTAAGCTTATATTCAAAACTCAATAGGGATTTTGGACCATTGAGCTTCATGGAGATAAGGCGTTCTTAAACCTTTTCAGCCTCAGGTCTAAATGAGATACTTATTAGACATTCATCTTTGCAGTTTGGCCTTGGGTTTCAGATTCAAGGAATAAATCATCTCCTGGTTGCCTTTGGGACTCATGGAAACATCCTTTTTTTGTGGTTCTTCCAAAAATAGACCGCTGACCCATTTTTTTTTTGGACCCAACCGGCAGCTTCGGATTTCCTGATTGAAAGTGACGGCCGCACACGGTGGCTTGTCTGTTCCGTCCGCGCCACGTCTGCAGCACCCACAGTACCACCTCATCGCCCACGGGGAACCTCGGTATGTCCTCGCCGTGACCGGCAGATGCTACAACAGAGACACGCCTCTTATTTGAGTCCGGGGCACCGGTTCAAACCGGCGAATGTGAGGGGAGCTCGGCAAAAAAAGGAAAAGCCTACTGGTGCAGGTGAGATGTGCCTTGAGGGCAAGTGCATGCCGCTGATTGGGGCAAAACCCTAAGTTCAATATAGACTTTTAGCTAAGTTTTTCAGATTTTGCATTCATATACTAATTGGAAATATATTTAATTCATATTAAAACAATCCTGCCCTGTATAGTACATTTGTGATGTCATTCAAAATAACGTAACTAAAGTAAAAGGTGAACTAATGAATACAATGACCATGAATAATAGACCTTAGTGAGCGGATATTTTATTTGTTAGGATGGTAGGATATTAAGAAAAGGGGCCCAGATACTAGTGACATTTGTACAATGGGTGTGCCCCAAGGATTTGTTTTAGGACCTGTTATCTTTAGTCTAGTATTTGCAGTAATCTGCAGTACTTATATGAATGTATCCGAATGAATACGGCAATTATTTATTGATGATGAATGCTAAGAGAAGCAGCTCAGAAATGACCTTGACTTATTGAATTGCAGGGGGTGCTGGAGCTCAGTCAGGGAGGTCGAGACTGACATCCCTGGGAGGGCATCCATTCTTTTCCTGCCTCCTCGTGCTAATGTATGCCTCTACTGCATCAATTAGACTTCATTCCCACATTTCTCCAACTTCCCCCCGCAGTGGGCAAGTGGCTATTCTCACTTATTTGCACCCTCCCCCCAAAACCACCCAGCGGACCATGAAATGAGTTCATTCCACCACATCAAGATGGAAATGACTGGTGCTACAATAATATCTATCATAATCAGTTATGCGTCCTGAAGAGGGAGGGTGACACGTTGTTCTGTCACTTACCTCGCCGTTGTCTCCTGTTTTGAAGGCGCTTCCGACACAAATGCTCCAAAAGGTTCGGCGGTGGTAAACGCACATTTCGCTATTACCTTTTTCTTTCCCGAGCCGTTCCATATGACGAGCTCCTCCACCCTCTTTTGCATAAACCCCCTCAATACCCCCCTCAATACCCCCCCCCACCCTACTAGGGCATCGTTCTAAAGGCTGCCACTGATAACTGGGCCAATTAATTTTGAGATAATGTTTGCATGTTTCCATACAGCAAATGAATGATGTATTCGCTGGCAGGCTCGAGAACCTTCGATTTAGTAGCTGCACGCACCACTGCAGAATTTAAAATGCAATAAAAAGTTCTAATGAGAAATTCTGCTAATGAAGTCCTGGATATGTGACAGTATCATTTTAAAAAAGTACTTAATAATATCAGCCTTTTCACACCACAGGAGTATAATCAATTAAAAAATTTCACACCTACCACATCTTTTCTGTTCATACATCACAACATCGAAAGTATTGCTTTAAAACAATTTTTAAATATTAAACACCAACAAAGCAGAATGTTGTTTTAGATAAAAATGAGGGGGTTAAATCCATACATATTTTGCAACATTTTGTCTGGCAATACTGTATCAAAGCCAAGTATCGATCTTATTATATAAATGATTAATTTTGCAGTACAAGGTAACAGTTCTTCAGTCCACTTAAGTCTGCTGATTGGTCGAAACAAATATGTCTGAAAACATAAAAATAGATGTGCATTTTTTAAAAGGTAATAAATTACAGAATTTGCTTTGCAAACTGTTTAAAATTTGCAATGTTGGATTGTGAATATTAGAAATATTCAAAAGCAAGTAAATCAAATGTTCATGCCTTTTTAGAAGTATGAAACAAATCACTGTCTTGTTAATTATCTCTTCTCTTTCTGATTTATATTAACTCATAACCTAATAATTCAACTTTCTAATTAATGTGAGCCTCTCACTTTATTGCCGAGCTGTTATGAATTCCCAGCGGATTCACTCTTTTATTCTTTTTCAGAATTTTTGACTTAATGACTCTCACAACAAGAAAACTCAATATGCAGCAAGATTCCCTTCAGAACGGAAGTAAACCACAAATATAACAAGTGAAAACCATATCAAACAGCTCCAAGATCGGAAAACAGTACCTTAAATATTAGAATTACCCAAAATATGCAAATAAGTCAACCTTATGTACATTCTGTCCCACATTAAGAAGTAAGGTGGTGCTGATATTGAATGTGAAAAATGGACTTTGTTTGGTTTAATTGCGAGAGGAGACAATGTGACAAGTGTGTTTTCTGTTTAAAAATACATCAAGGTCTGTTAAAGTCAAGATGCCTTTTTAACCCTTTTAGATTTGTTCAGGTATTTAACAATATATGCTATATTTCTAAGGGTATTTCTTTGTGTTTTTTTATAGCAAAATCCATTGATTTATTCATCCATCCATCCATTTTCTACCGCTTATCCTGTATTTAGGGTCGCGGGGGGGCTGGAGCCGATCCCAGCTGTCATTGGGCGAAGGCAGGGTACACCATGGACAGGCCGCCAGTCTATCGCAGGGCTGACATGTAGAGACAGACAACCATTCACTCTCACATTCACACCTACGGGCAATTTAGAGTCACCAATTAACCTATCCCCATCTTGCATGTCTTTGGACTGTGGGAGGAAGCCGGAGAACCCGGAGAGAACCCACGCTTACACGGGGAGAACATGCAAACTCCACACAGAAGGACCCGGGCCGACCCGGGAATCGAACCTAGGACCCTCTTGCTGTGAGGCGAGAGTGCTACCCACTACACCACCGTGCAGCCCCATTGATTTATCCTTCCTGGAAAATCAAATGTGATGTGTGCTTACAATATCATGACATCCATCAATCAATCAGAGCTGGAGAAGTTCGATGTGGGGTCTTGTGTTAAGCTGCCTTAATTTCAGACATTAGAATCTAAAGTATTGCCCAAAAAAAAAAAAAAAAGCCAGTGAAATCCTAGAGTAGGTTACGCATTAAGGAATATTTTCAGGGGATAAAGCCACATTCAGTTTTGTGGCAGTGCGACATAAGTCAGAACTAGCCACAGCTGAGGGTTTAAAAAGACGTCCCATCACCCCCCGGCCAATCCTGTTGCAGCAATCAAGCAATCCAATCAACTGGCCACACCTGTGCGGCATTAACACAGACACACACACACACAGGGTTATTAGTAGCTGTTCTTCAGAAACATGACATCATATTGATCACATTTAGGCCCTGTTTGCACAAGGACCCTTGCGGATAAAAACAACAAAATATTTTATCGGAAGTGCCATTTGGTTTAGACGGTGACGGCGTTTCTTGGGCTTAAAAACGCAAAAATCTGAAACCACCGTCTATACTGCCAAGATGCAAAGCACCCCCTAGCCGCCTGGCATGCATACCCAATCGAATTCCACAGACTTTTGCGTCACCGTATGCATGCAGATTTCCTCCTGAAAATGCTCGTCCAAACGCGGAATAAAAAGTGAAGACGCAACGCCACTTTTGCTTCTTCTGTAGCGGCCCCGGTTCAAGTCCGCCTGGCAGCTCTTCATTCTCAGGTTGTCCTCTCCATAAAAAAAGAAAATGCCCAAATAATTCAATAAAAAACACACTGAAATATGTGTAAGAGTCAGCAAATACCAAAAACAAATAGAAATTTGTCCTTCATAATGTTTTGGTGCATGGGGCCCAGTGATGTCATGTCAGGACTAAATATGAAGCTCCAGTTAACAGTTCAGAGCGTGTAACTCTGATTCCTGCCTTTTGCAGAAGGCTTTCTTCCCTTCGCCAACATTGATTAATAGATCCGTCTCTGCAGGAAGACATTGAGACTGATGCCTCCTGATATGAATACAACATAACGGATGAAGCAGAATTAAGGAGAACAGCTGCCTCCATGCTAGTCCCAGAGGAGGGCAGTAATCGACCACTAACCCAGATATACAGTATATGTGTGACAAGACATCTCTTCACCTATCGGTGAAGAGTTGGGGAACCCCAGAAGAACTTCTAAGGTCAGAGCAAAGTATTTTTAAAAGGGTATCCCAACGGCAAAATTAGCAGAGGAATTGAAAGGGTGCATGTTGGATCGGAAAAATAGTACAGAATTTTAAAAAGTAGACACAGACAAAACTGTTTACGAACGTTGTCGCCCCTAATCCACATGTTAGCATTAGCATTTATTGTATTTTAATTATGAGTTACTTTTTGATTGTTTGTTGTTGTCTGATGGGGAAATAAAATATGAAATACATTGTTTGAAAGTCATTTGAGTGACACAAAGTTGAAACATGGGGAATCATCTTGGACTGA
The DNA here is from genome assembly GCA_029853015.1 of Chelidonichthys spinosus. Lineage (NCBI taxonomy): Eukaryota > Metazoa > Chordata > Actinopteri > Perciformes > Triglidae > Chelidonichthys > Chelidonichthys spinosus. Next base: position 8,728,926 of record CM056844.1, read on the forward strand.
AATCCCCTTGAACTTGAACTTGTTTGCAAGTTAACTGCAAGTTTATCATTTTAATAAGGTGTAAGTGCAAGTATATTAGAGGATCATTAAAAAATGGGATCTGGTTAATTACTCCCGAGTTTCAGTTATCCATTTATACGCCGATGATCAAAGTCTCTGAAATAAGCCTCCGTTTCCATCAGGCTGGGATTAAAGCCAGCGACAGGCCTTTTAACTTCACGTGTTTGAAGACTTGTTCATAATCCTCACGGACTCGTAATGCCCATCGCCACGGAAACAATCACATCCGACCGGGTTGAACCTGGATCACGAAGGCCATCATAATTTCTGTTTATTTTCAGATTCAGAATATTCTCATTTAGGATAGAAGTAAGCATGGGACACGTGTTTCCGGATCAATCCCTTTTCTTTTAGCACACTCAGCAATGTGTCTATGTTCGTAATTTGACAGAATTCTAGATATTGTAAATATGCAAAATATTATTTATTTTCTTTATTTTTGCATTTTATTCAACATACAGTACCCACATTTAAACACGGGAATAAACAGAAATTCAAAGAGGGAAGGCGATTTCCTTAACTTTTAATAGATTGCTTTTAATAGATTGATTTTCCGCATTTTTTGCATCCGTCAAAAAGCATCTAAAGAGTCATTTGACCACTCAGAGCCACCCTAGGGCCCACAAACATCTAAAATATCAACAATTTACATATTGAGATGATCACAAAATCGTCCTCACTGCTGGACGACACTTTTAGTTTTCATTTTCGGACGAAGTGCATTTTATCGGATGGATGAAATAAAACAAAAACGGTCTCACACATACTGTAATAATGTTTTGCATCTTGTCAGTTTCCGGCTACGACGGCTTCATCCACAGCGGCGCGTATCTATGGTAACCCACGAGTCTCCTCCTGGCCCTGAAGTTGTGACATGTTGACAGGTCTCATGTGACGCGTTGCTGTGACCACATTTGACAGGAACAGAGAGCTGCTTTCTCCTCACACAGCCAATGAATCACAGTCATATTGGATGCTTTTAGTCTCTTCAGTATACAATAATAATGGCATAAAAAGCTTTTTTTTTTATGTCGTTTTAATTTTCAAGATGGTTAAAATCAACCAAATCGTGTACTTTTAATATTTGATGTGTCACCATGTTGTCACTAAAAGCTGAGTGCCTTCAACTGTCATTCTCTCTGCTGGCCAGCAGGGCGCGAGACTCCTCTCTGATTGTATAGAAGTGTATGAGAAAATGACCCCACTATTTATTATATCAGGTAACGTTGGAAACATGAGTTTATGGTCTCAATCGCTAGTTTCAAGTCTTCTTCAATCCAGCATGATGTTCATTTAGTACATTATGGTCCATTTAGAGTCCACCACACCGGAAAGCAGGGGATGCTTTCGGGGCAGGGCTACCTGCTGATTGACAGGTCGCTACCATGCTACCAAAGCAGTTAGCTACTAAGATGAATTACACACTTAGGTGTAAAGTTGATCTTGAATTATGAAGCAAACTTTTTTTTAACAGCTTCTCCGCAGTCCAAATATGGTCACTTTCTTCACTGGTTCCAAAGAATCCAAGATGGCGACGGCCAAGATGTCGAAAACCGTAGTCCAATGGGTGACGTCACCATGACTACATCCACTTCTTATGTACAGTCCATGGTTTTGGGATGATGCAAGGAGGAGTGTGTTTTTACATGGAGGGGTGGGAAGTAGAGTTCAGCTGTAGCTCCGATGCAGGGAGTCCATTAACGGTCCAGTTGGTGGTTTGATCCCCAAACCCTGTCTGTCTGCATGTGTGAGATGCTGAACCCTTAATCCTAATAGGGAAAAAGAAATGATGAAATCATCTGCCGAATGAATGAAATGTGAGGGGGTGAAGGTCATGGACCTAATAAGTTCCACATTTTTACTCACTCATAGAAAACAGAAAACAGATATTTTAGAGCGATCGAATGACAAAAAGCACAAGCAGCAACGCTAAACTGACCAGTAGAGTGATGAAAGACTGAAGTGGACCAGAAACAGAATGGACAGAAATAGAACTCCCTTTTCTGCTGGTCCACATTATGGTTTAATCGCACTGAGTTTGATGAAGTTCAGATAACATGAACACAGTTTCTATTGTAAGGGAAAATTTTTTTTAAATTTATATTTCTCCCTGGAATTGATATATTTTTATTCATTTGATAGAGTAGAGCAGACAGTGTGACTTTATATCCTTTTCTAGAAAATACAGCGGAGGGCCGCCAATAGCCGCCGAGAGCCAGCAAGAGTCACGGAGGGCCGTCAACAACCACAGAGAGTCCCGAGAGCCATCAAAAGCCACAGAGGGCCTTGAAGAGCCACCAAGAGTAGCGAGAGCCACCTAGTCACCGAGAGCCGCCAAAGGCCATTGAGTCGCCTAGAGCCGCCAGGAGCCACGATTTATCGTGATAAAATCGAATCGGACCATAACCATATCGTCCCACCCCGAATGATTAGATAGTAAAATGTATCAAAACCCAGAAGGATCATTGATGTATTTGTCTGATGCACAAGAAACTAACACACACCTGTTATTTGAGTTATAAGTAAAGTTAGATGTCTGTTCCTCCAGAGATGATGAAACATCAGCTCTGATGAATTATTTTGTTGGAAAACGAGTTTAACTTTCCAGCGACTCTTTTCAAACACTGCTCACTCTTTCGGGGGTTAGCAACATTTTTATCGGCCATCAGTTGATTTCTCTGCCATTTTTCTCCTCCCACGAATACCATTGCTAGAGGAAGGCGAGATGTCGCGCTAATGTGGACCAGAATGCACCCGGCGACAGATCTGTCTTACCTTAATGTCACCGTGTGATGTTATCCGACGCTTGTTGGGCTATTACAGAGATACTGTATGCTTTTCTGCCTTCATTAATGGCTCGGTGGGATCAGTCAGATCGACTCGGTTTATCGGCATTGTGTTTCGTCTCGGAAGACAACTTAATCGCCCCTTTACAAGGACACATCAAGAAAAAGCAATGAGAAATTGGCCTATTAAATAGTTTTCTCTTTTGTGTTATATTTCTGAGAGCCAGAAGCATTATACCTTTATCAAAGAAAAAAAACTTTGAGGACCTCTGGGAGTTTCTGATTGAAGAAAAACAGCTGCTAATCTGAGCTGAGCTTAAAGTGTCTGGAAACAAATACTCAGCTAATTCTTTCTTTAATTCAGAGGGTCTGGCTTGACGTTCCAGTTTTGAAGTAATCGCCTCTATCAGCTCCTTGTCGGTGTCCAGCAGCTGGCGGCCGCGGAACGTGCAGCTGGAAGCCTGATGAATGGAAATAACCTACGGGAGGATTAGAAAATACTTATTCTTCTCACCCTTTCCAACTCGACTCAAGGCCGAGCCAAAAGTCATTAAAGGGAAAATGCCCAAAAGCACTTCCAAGGGTTCAATCGGTGTATCTGTCTGAGAAAACGTCAGTCGCCACTCGATTTGGGAGAAAATGGATCCCCTTGTGAACCATCTGAAACAGTAAGGGCTGGCTTGTGTCTTTGTAGTTTTAGCCATCATTTAGAGAACAATATAAAGGCACGTTTTAATGAATTAAGAAACACACATAAAGCAGTGCTATCTTTCTGTGGATGGATTTGGTGATACAACAGGTTTAAATGTGATGATGTCATCGCTATTTCTGATCCTGAGACTCGGCTGTGCAGAAACAAAGCAAGAGAAGATCCATGTCTATCTGCCAGAGAGGCCACTGATGCTGAAACAACTAATTTTGTGTCAGTGTGCTCCGTCAGCAGCTAGCCACTCCAGAGGAGCAAAGTGCTCTGAGGAATTAGACAAATTGTGATGCAAATCTCCACCACTTTGATATTTCATCCCCGTCGTGGCTTTTAAATTTGTTTGGGATATTTAACGCAGAACATTGGGCGTTCTGGTACTTCACCAGATGTGCTACGAAGAGTTCAACACACCCAGGTACCTTCGGGTAATCTGTCTTAGCTAACCTGATCGGCGACCCTACAATGGTGTTTATGGGCTTTTTCAATCTGCGACTATAATTTAATTTGTGTATTCCATTAAATAAATGTGTCACTTGACGTATTCGTATAAAAAAAAAGAAGATATTTTATTTATCCTGTTTGAGAAATGATTGTAATGACAATATTTTAGCCTCATTCTTTGAGCTGCAATTTAGGTGGTGAATTAAATAGCAAAATATCCTAAATATAACAACATTCATGTTATAATCACCCTGCATATGTAAGTACTGGTAGTAAAGTTATACAGGGCCACCACCCAAGTCTGTTTTACACCACTGGAGTTGCAGCTGAAAAAAAGAAGGCCGTCATGGTTGGTGTAAAAAAAAAAAAAAATAGAAGCAACAGGAGGCAGGCAGGCGAAACTAAACAAAAGGAGAACTTTAATGACCTAGCTGATACAAAACTGACAGGGAGGGAAAAACAGCAGAGGCAGGCAATAAAACGTCCGAAAGGAAAAAAAAAAATCAACAGGAACAAAACTGAAAATCAAACCAGAAGGTGATGAGGAACACACTGAGACACCAGAGGAATTAATAAAGGCAGACTGGGAAGACACAGCAACAAAAAATAAAGACTTTTCTACGTCGTTGTTGCACGTCCAACGTCGGTCCCCTAAAGGTCCTCTTTTGCCCCGACATCTACCGAACATCCAACATTGACGTACAGGAACTCTGTATAAGGGCTAATTGCGGTGTTGTTTTTATGTCAAATTTAAACAAATTTTAGGCATTGTTACACTCGTAACAGCAGCATTTAGTGGCTATGCTTCCTTGAGTAATGCAAGCTGACCGGCTAGCTAGTCAGCTAGCGTGATATTGCTAACAACAATGTTAGCATGCTACTTTATGACTGCCGTTGGCTCACTAAACGTTACAAACTACCAACATAAGGCTTCACGGCATTGTGGACAAGTTTGTGATTAAACAGCTGTTCTCTGGTTTTTGTTTGTAAAATGTTGTGATTTTAGTTTTTTGTGTATTTTATTGTTTCATTTGTCCAAATAAACACATTTTCCGAAGATACATGTCTGCTTAAGTATGCTTAATCAACAGAGAAATACAATGCAAGTTATGAACGTTTATTCACACAGATTTCAACAACTCGACAAGGAAACATAAAATGTAAGAGGCACAAAACAAAACTGGAGGGCAAGACACTAAACAGACCAGAAACTAATGAGGCAACAAGACACAGGTGGGCTGACATGAGGGCGGGCTGGAAACTGATTGGTGGAAACAAAAGGAGCAGAGCAGGGCTGAGACTAATACAACACAGGCGATTATTAAAAAGGCTAAAAGAATTAATCAGGGCAACACATTAATTTATTATAAAACACATCTTATGTCAGTGATATTATGAATCTATTAATTTACACATTCACTCATCAGTGTTTTTTTTTATTACCACCACCTTTTCTGCATTTGGCATGTATGAATTATGACTTCACTTTTGTTATCTCACAATCCCAGTTTTTACTAGTTGATCGCTCGCCTAACAGTTTTTCTCAATTGCTTTGGCACAATTCTCAAATGATAATGAATTCATATGTGAACCTCAAAACCACCGGGCACTGGTTCACAACCAATTTTAATTTCTCATTATTTAAAAAAAATGCTAATTCTTTAGCACATATGCAAATGAGTAAGACAATTATCTGCAATTTGCACAATTACCGACTGAATATATTTGCTGATCAAAACGGATTATGTTGCTTCTCAGTTGAATAGTTCTCTTCAAAACGTATCAATTATTTCATCCTCTAAGGCATCACATTCACAGTAGGGAGGCGTATATACCATGTATATCATTATGTACTATTGATTTTTTAGTAACCTCCACTAAATTGGTAAACTGTCTGTCACTTGAAAACTTGAACTTCACTAGCAAATGTAAAGTTTCCCCCCACCAATCACATGTTATCTCTAGTTAGCTGACAGGTGCTGTTCTTGATGGATAGACATTGACTACAACAGAATAACCACAATTTGTGGACATGGAGGAACTTGCGCAGGTCGATAATTAACCTGCTGGAGGAGAAGGAAGAGGTGTAAAGACCCCTGGTGTCCTGGGGGAAGGCAGCAGATTAGAGGAAGGGGCAGAAGAGTACAAATACATAGAGCTGTACCAGATGAAATAGGGGCCAAAATTGTGGACCACCTAATTAACCATGGGGGGCTGAGTACAGGCTAATGTTTTACAGTGTATTCGATTATCTAAACCTTCCACAGGGAAAATAAGTATGTCCTATCTTATAGTAATCTTACATTATTCCAGTTATAGCAAATCAGTAGAATTGCAGTAAAGTAAAAATTATGTTATATAAGGAGGATTTCCAGCCTCCACTGCCGTCGAGAAAACAACATTTTTTCGATCGCCATTGTTTACACGGTGCCAAGGGAACTTTTCATTTTGAGGGCATTGACTCCTTTTATTTTAAGTGAGTTATGACCTTTCGCAGGTGAGCTATGGTGTTGTGTTGTACCATATGAGCTATTTTTGACAAACGCACCTTGGGCTTTTGAGAACACCGTTTCAAGAAATGAGCCAAAGCAATTGAGGAATAACTGTGACCATGAACTCCTACAGAGTAGGTTGTGTGTGCAGGGTCATTTGCCATAGTAAGCGACCTGGTAAGAAAACCCAGGTAATCCCGAAGATACCTCGTTAACCTCAAAACCGGCTTCGTCTGACAGGATCCCCGGAGGGTAAACTATTGAGGCCCAGTTCTCACTGCAGAGGATCGGGTTGGAGTCCCACCCAGGCCCATGCGCTGCATGTCAAGTGCCTTTCCTGTCTGGTCCTCTCACTATTAAATAAAGCAGAACAAAACAGCTGTATCACATTCAGCTACATACTGATCTTTCAGACAATAGGACATTAAAAATGACTCAGTTGTGTTTTTTTTTTATATAAATGTGTGGAAAATATCTTTGACTGATCTCACATATAAACTAGGTGCACGTACATGCAACAGAACTGAGAATTGCATGTTATCTGATTGTGGTGATGAACTGCGGGACCTTACTCGAGCTCGATGTTCCTTCTTGTTCTTAGAAAACAGCAAAAAATACACACCTGCTCGCTTGCTCCAGTGCTTTCCACTGCGTCGCATGGTTTTCCTGCAGAGGGGAGTGTGTACAGTTGTCAGGAGTTTATGCTAATTCGTTAAATCCCCTGCACACTGGGGGGCAGTGGATATTGATGCAAAGACTTATGTATCCTAGAGCTTTATGAATCTACTTCATAAATAAACAGACAAGTGGCAAAAAAACTGGAGGGAACTTCGGGAAAGAGTTCCTGGTGAGTACAAGTCAGTCTGAGTCTGAGCCAGAAACGTTGGCGTGTCCAATGTTAGCTGCGAACAAGTGCTCGTTAGTTTCAAAGATTAATTTTCCAGATGTCTTTAAAGTCTTGTGGATCTAAGCCCCAAGTTTGTTTTTCGACAACCCTGCCCCCTACAAAATCATGACCCCATACAACAAATTTTCTTTCCAGAGAAATATATTTTCCCCCCCGAACTGAACAGTTACAGTTCAAAGCATGTAGCTAACGAACAAAACAAAACTACATAGCTACAAACAAAAATACTTGACTATGAAATGTAAACATTACAGAGCTGAAATGCGACAGAAGTACTTGGTTACGTTTAGGCAACAAAACGTTGTTGTTCTGACGGGATGCTAACATCCACGCTAACATCCACATACAACGTAAGTAAAACTTCGATGGACTTGTTAGAAAATGAATGATGAATGATGATGAGTTATCTTAAGGCCTCATTCAGAATATCCAAACAAAATATGTTTACGTGAAACGTAAGAAATATACTTGGCACATTCGGAGTACTAGTGGAATCTTTCTACGTTTCACATTGGTGCTCCCCAGATGGTAACTCCTTGTCACGCCGGTGAGGTAATGTCTTGTCTTGGGTTTCTGTCTTGTCATTTCCTGTCTTATTTTGAAAATAACTCCCTTCTCGTTTCAGGTCACTTGCCCTTCCTCATGTGTTCCCTGGTCTTATGTCATCCCTGGTCCCTGATTGTTGTCACCTGTTGCTCGTTATCCCTCTGTGTATTTAAGTCTGCGTTTCCCCTTGTCTTGTGCCAGTTCGTGCTTGTCTCTCGTCACGATCCACGCCACGTCACGTCACGTCACGCCTTGTCAAGTTTGTGTTTTTGCCGTCTTGGTTCTTTTGTTTATAGAATATTCCAGGAGCCTGTTTTTCCTCCCGTTGGAGCGGTTTTTGTTTTTTTTTTGTTTTTATGTTAAGAAATAAAGCCTTTTTTACTGCTACTACCCTGCATCTGAGTCCTCCCTCCATGCCCAAGGTCTGACAGAACGAACTGGCCAGTAAGGATTCAGCAGGGCAGCAGCAGAAGCCAGCATGGACCCAGCCATCTTCCAGATGGAGTTTACTGAGGTTATAGACAGCCTCCAGTACCTCCAAATCTGCTTCGACTGTGCAGAAACCAAGGGGGAGAGGAAAACTTTCCGGAAGGAGGCGGGGGAACTGGTTTCCTCCAGGCCGTGGCTCAGGGGTTCTCTGCCTGACTGGGTTATACACCTGGTTTCCGCCCCTGAACCCCGGCCATCCTCGGCTCCAGCCATGCATCCAGTCCAGGCCTCAGCCACAGCAAAGCATCCAGTCCAGGCCACAGCCAAGCATCCAGTCCAGGCCTCGGCCACAGCCAAGCTTCCAGCCCAGGCCTCGGCCACAGCCAAGCTTCCAGCCCAGGCCTCGGCCACAGCCAAGCTTCCAGCCCAGGCCACAGCCACAGCCAAGCTTCCAGTCCAGGCCACAGCCACAGCCAAGCTTCCAGCCCAGGCCTCAGCCACAGCCAAGCTTCCAGCCCAGGCCTCAGCCACAGCCAAGCCTCCAGCCCAGGCCTCAGCCACAGCCAAGCTTCCAGCCCAGGCCTCAGCCACAGCCAAGCTTCCAGCCCAGGCCTCAGCCAAGCATCAAGTCCAGGCCTCAGCCAAGCATCAAGTCCAGGCCACAGCCACGCATCCAGTCCAGGCCACAGCCACGCATCCAGTCCAGGCCACAGCCACGTCTCCAGTCCAGGCCACAGCCACGCCACCAGTCCAGGCCACAGCCAAGCCTCCAGTCCAGGCCACAGCCAAGCCTCCAGTCCAGGCCACAGCCAAGCCTCCAGTCCAGGCCACAGCCAAGCCTCCAGTCCAGGCCACAGCCAAGCCTCCAGTCCAGGCCTCAGCCAAGCCTCCAGTCCAGGCCTTAGCCACAGCCAAGCTACCAGCCGAGGCTTTAGCCACAGCCAAGCATCCAGCCCACGCCTCGGTCTCTGGCCTCCAGTCGGCGGTCCGGTCGACACCTGCCAGTGGCCTCCAGTCGGCGGTCCGGTCGACACCTGCCAGTGGCCTCCAGTCGGCGGTCCGGTCGACACCTGCCAGTGGCCTCCAGTCGGCGGTCCGGTCGACACTCTCCAGGGGTCTCAAGTCGGCGGTCCGGTCGACACTCTCCAGGGGTCTCAAGTCGGCGGTCCGGTCGACACTCTCCAGGGGTCTCAAGTCGGCGGTCCGGTCGACACTCACCAGGGGTCTCAAGTCGGCGGTCCGGTCGACACTCTCCAGGGGTCTCAAGTCGGCGGTCCGGTCGACACTCTCCAGGGGTCTCAAGTCGGCGTTCCGGTCGACACTCTCCAGTGGTCCTCAGTCGGCGGCCCGGTCGACACCGGCCATTGGTCTTCAGTCGGCGGCCCGGGCGACACCAGTCCGGGTGGAGGATCGTCTGGCACCAGCCCGGACAGAGGACCGTCCCACGCCTGCTCCGCGCAGCCCTCGGGAGGTCCGCTCGTCACCCGTTCCTGTCCAGACGGGGGACCTTCTGACGCCTGCTCCGCGCAGCCTCCGGGAGGTCCGCTCGTCACCCGTTCCTGTCCAGACGGGGGACCGTCCTACACCTGCTCCGGGGAGCCTCCGGGAGGTCCGCTCGTCACCCGTTCCTGTCCAGACGGGGGACCGTCCTACGCCTGCTCTGGGGAGCCTCCGGGAGGTCCGCTCGTCACCCGTTCCTGTCCAGACGGAGGACCGTCCTACGCCTGCTCCACGCAGCCTCCGGAAGGTCCGCTCGTCACCCGTTCCTGTCCAGACGGGGGACCGTCCGACGCCTGCTCCGCGCAGCCTCCGGGAGGTCCGCTCGTCACCCGTTCCTGTCCAGACGGGGGGCCGTCCGACCCCTGCTCCGCGCAGCCTCCGGGAGGTCCGCTCGTCACCCGTTCCTGTCCAGACGGGGGACCGTCCGACGCCTGCTCCGCGCAGCCTCCGGGAGGTCCGCTCGTCACCCGTTCCTGTCCAGACGGGGGACCGTCCTACGCCTGCTCCGCGCAGCCTTCGGGAGGTCCGCTCGTCACCCGTTCCTGTCCAGACGGGGGGCCGTCCGACGCCTGCTCCGTGCAGCCTCCGGGAGGTCCGCTCGTCACTCGTTCCTGTCCAGACGGGGGGCCGACCTACGCCTGCTCCGCGCAGCCTTCGGGAGGTCCGCTCGTCACCCGTTCCTGTCCAGACGGGGGACCGTCCTACGCCTGCTCCGCGCAGCCTCCGGGAGGTCCGCTCGTCACCCGTTCCTGTCCAGACGGGGGGCCGACCTACGCCTGCTCCACGCAGCCTCCGGGAGGTCCGCTCGTCACCCTTTCCTGTCCAGACGGGGGGTCGTCCTACTCCTGCTCCACGTCGCCTTCCTGAGCGGCCCCGTCGGCTAGGTCGCCCTCATGCCCGGCCTCCTGAGTGGCCCCGCCCGCTAGGTCGCCCTCATGCCCGGCCTCCTGAGCGGCCCCGCCCGCTAGGTCGCCCTCATGCCCGGCCTCCTGAGCGGCCCCGCCCGCTAGGTCGCCCTCATGCCCGGCCTCCTGAGCGGCCCCGCCCGCTAGGTCGCCCTCATGCCCGGCCTCCTGAGCGGCCCCGCCCGCTAGGTCGCCCTCATGCCCGGCCTCCTGAGCGGCCCCGCCCGCTAGGTCGCCCTCATGCCCGGCCTCCTGAGCGGCCCCGCCCGCTGGGTCGCCCTCATGCCCGGCCTCCTGAGCCCCTCCACCTGGCCCCCTCCACCCACCCTACGTATCATGGACCATGGGGGCATCTGGGATCTGTCCCTTAAGGGGGGGGTACTGTCACGCCGGTGAGGTAATGTCTTGTCTTGGGTTTCTGTCTTGTCATTTCCTGTCTTATTTTGAAAATAACTCCCTTCTCGTTTCAGGTCACTTGCCCTTCCTCATGTGTTCCCTGGTCTTATGTCATCCCTGGTCCCTGATTGTTGTCACCTGTTGCTCGTTATCCCTCTGTGTATTTAAGTCTGCGTTTCCCCTTGTCTTGTGCCAGTTCGTGCTTGTCTCTCGTCACGATCCACGCCACGTCACGTCACGTCACGCCTTGTCAAGTTTGTGTTTTTGCCGTCTTGGTTCTTTTGTTTATAGAATATTCCAGGAGCCTGTTTTTCCTCCCGTTGGAGCGGTTTTTGTTTTTTTTCGTTTTTATGTTAAGAAATAAAGCCTTTTTTACTGCTACTACCCTGCATCTGAGTCCTCCCTCCATGCCCAAGGTCTGACACTCCTTCCTAATTTGGAGATCTTAAATTAGCTAGCTTTCTGGCTGTTACCCGCTCTACTGTGGTAGGACTTAATGAAATCTACATGTTCAAGTTGCCCGTGTTTTTGTCAAAGCTCTTGAAGCTTTTCAAAATGGAAATTGCTTTGTTTGTTGCCCATCGCTGCGGGTTACCATTAACCGGCGTTGAAAGCAAAGATGCACATGCAATGTTTGCAACACCTGCAGCCGTACGTTCTCCCCGCACAGCATTTCGATCGCACCGCTGTGACAGAAGGAACCTGTTGAACGAGCGCCGAAGATAAGACTTGACAAGTGTTCTGAAACGCAGCACCGTCCCTGCATAGCAATGCCCCGCGGGGGGACAAACGTCTCCAGATAATTCCATTGTAAAGGCCTTTTTTCTTTTTTCACCAAAACGGGCTCAGAAATTTTAATTACTTCCGTTATGTGGATGATTAAATCAACGTGGTTAATCTCAGGGAAGCAAAGAAGGAGCCGGAATGCGACGGCGTCTCGTCACCCGGGGCACTCACTTTTGTGTCACATTTGGATTCAAGGCGGCGTTCGGATGTTATTTGTTTTGGCTCTGATATCAGGTGGCAAACGGAATGAAATGTGACTGTATTGTAAGCCGTAATTACCAGATAAGGATGTCTGTTTTCAGCACAAATCCATCCACCCTCCTCTATCACAATCCGTCTCCATTCAGAACTGTTGTAAAGCAACACAAGGTCACCACATTGTCCCGTTTGAATGAGATCAAACACATCAGTGCAGTTTCACTTTCATAAGCAAAATATTATAAACAAGGACATGCACACTCCATATTCCACTATTGTGCTGAATTTTCCTCATTTGATACGAGTCATGTAACCATCATATTCTAAATGGAGCATTTTCAGATGAAGAGATAAGTGATATGTTGATATCATTCTTTGGTATTGTTGTAGTCATTGTTTGCTACTATTCTCTTACGAATATGAACAGCTGCATTTAAACGTGAATATTAGTGGAATATTCATTTTAATCACTAAAGTAAAAAGATACAGACATAATACAGAGGCATAATTGGCACCATTTAACATTGACTGAACAGATTTAAGAAAGCGTTTTGCTTGAAATATCGACGTATTTTTCCTCAAGAATGCACCACACTTGTTCGACCAGATTGTACCGAGACAAATCTGTCTCTTTTGATGATAAAACATTTTCAATATTTTTTATTTAACAAAATAGAAAAAATGAAATTCAAAAGTCAACACAAACAGTGGCGTTAATCTGATTGTCTTTCGTCTTAGCATCAATGATTCCTAGCCAATCCCACAACACATACCATACCACGGTATCACATAACAAGTTTACGATATTGTAACACTAGTTCTGCAAAGCCGGAGCCAGCGTGGGTCGTTC